>JAOEGL010000004.1:28605714-29276785 GCA_034509955.1 Urosaurus nigricauda | reverse complement strand
CTTGGAGACCAGGGTTTCCTCTCCCCTGATGTAAATAATGGCATATTCAAAGAGCCTCTGCCCACTCTGTGGCTAAAAATATACATAACAGAAGATTCCCTCCCCCATGCTATTTAGATCATTTTCAGTTACCTAACCTTAAATTCAAGCAGATGGAAAATTTTGTATAAGATAGAACACTGTGTGCTTCTACCCCAATATTGTTTTGGTAAAAGACATTACCATTTCTTGGCACCAAATAAACTGCAGTGGCCATGGGTCTAAAGTAATGAGAGAGGGGCATTATATCTCATCAGGTGATGACATGAGTTGCCATTGCAGCTGTGCCTCTAACATGCCCTCGATTTGAAGGAATTAACAGGTAAAGCTTTGCTCAGCTTAAAAACAAGTCTTGCCCCCCTTCTTGTTGCTCAGACACTCTGAAAAACCCTGATGCAGGGAGTGTTTGAATGTTGGCTGTTGATATGACTTTTGTAGACATGAGGACAATGAAAGCTGTCCAGCCCATAGGAAAATTCTTAATAGGTAGAAGAATGAGTTCTGTCTGCTCATCACCTTCAAGCAAGGTGCTCCCTCAGACTTACAGAGTGTGCCTTCTTTTGATATTAGACAGAATGCAATTTCAGCATCTGCCATGAAAGTCTCAATACTAATAAACACAAATAAGAAATATATCCCTTCTAGTACTGGCTTCTTTTGCTCTTATTAAAAACGGAAGCCTTGCAGGCATTGTGGGAATTAAAATCTAGGTCCAAGAGATTCTAACTTGACAAGGAGATTCAGTAAGCAGTGACAGTCTATTCCTCATCCCCCAAAGGGATTCTGCAAAGTAGGGTACGACTGTAACTTCCTATCAAGAGACTATCAAAGCAAAAGAAAATGCCTCTGGTTTTAAGAGCGACTGACTTCATGGAGATAAATTCTTATCTCTCATTTTCTTTGGTGCTCATTAAATGTTGAAATGGGCTGATCTCCTGTGATTATCAGTTTCTCCCAACCTCACACCTTTGACTAGTCAGACTTCTTTCTATAATAGCAAGGTGATGACCAGGCTAGCTAAGGAGTTCTGGGAGTCTCAGTTTGAAAAAATAACTTTCCCAGGCTCTAGGCACAAATGCTGGGGAGGAGCTGAGGAGGTCAGATTTAAAACAGGATGGAGCATTTGCACCTTTACTAACAGTGCAGAAGTGAACATCAACAGGTATGGCCTGTACCGTTATGACTAACAGGTGTGATTCCATTTCTTTACAACTAATGAAGGGATGGAGCCCTCTGTTCTTTTGCATCTGAAATTAGACATGTGGCCAGCAAGACACACATTGCCAGAATATAAATTCCATCATGCCCAATTATTGATAGTCCTGGCTAGGAGCTGATGAAAACTGGAGTCAGAGGATCTCTAACAAGCCAGAGGCTTCCTGACACAGTTTAGGAACAACTGCTGGCATCCTATATCTGTTGTGTACTTCAAGTCATTTCTGGCTTATGGCAACCCTAAGGTGAGCCTATGTTCTGAGGAGGTTTGCCATTGCCTTCTCCTGATAATGAGAACATGTGACTTGCCTAAGGTGTCCCAGTGGGTTTCATGACCAAGCTGGGATTGAACCCTGATCTCCAGAGTCATAGTACAACACTCAAACCACTAAGCCATTCTTGCTCTCTAGAATTTTAGGTTTACTTAGCTAAGTAGCATAGGCACTAAGAAACCCTGGTAACGAATTGAAAAGTTACATATCAGGACATTGGCAAGAGCACTTGATGAACATTGCTTTTATTGTGCATCGATCCCATTGCACAATGATCACTTTGCTGACTCTGCTACATAGTAATGTAACAGCTGCCCTCTACTGAATATGGATACTACAAAATAACCCAATTTAATCTTGCATACATCCCACTTACAAATATGCAACTTCCATACAGAATGCTGGCCCTTCACATTAAACACTACCTTTAAAAATGGTTAATGTTAATTGTTTAAAACCTATATATTGATTGCTGGTAACAATATACTGGTAACACATTACTTTAATAAATTAAAAATATTTAAAATGAGGCAAGAAGGCCAAAGTTAAAAATAGAAGTATTTTTATATGTTGCTTGAGCTATTAGCCCTTGTTATAAGATGCTGGAACTCAATGTTGTGCCAAATAAAAAACACAGATAACAAATTACTTTGAAGCTCTATTTCTTGTAATCTTCACTTACAGAAAAGCCTGGTCTCCAGGGTCCTAGTCTAACGCTTAAACTACTACACCATGTTAGCTCCCTTCTAGTGTATTAGAAACACTGAGTGTTGTTTCTTTATTCAATAACAATAAAGATCAGTTGAAAGTTCAGTTGACTTCTATGATCAAGAACTGTTGAGCAACTGATCTCCAGATCTTGAATGTAGATGTAAATATCCTTATTTAATGCCCTCTGTTTATAACCCGCTTCTGTTTAACTCAAGTCCAACAGGCTCAGTCTTCAGAAAAGAATATAGAAAAGGTAGAGTGAGAAATCCTTGCAGAAGTAGATGAATGTCTTTGGGACCAATGCTTTCTTGCATCTCAAACTAAGGAGAGAATTTTGCAGAGCCTGAACTGCTTAAAGAAGGAATTCTCTGAGCTCAAGGCTGATATTCAGATCTCAACAGGTTTAACTAAGATGGGATTTTTAACAACAGCTCCTGCTCCTACTCCAGTACAACTTGGTCAAGAACTTGATAACAACTTGGCTCCCACCAGCCTTCAGGTTGGTATTTACCTCAGCAATGAGTGGGATTTGAAGTGGTCAATTCTGGCTGAATTGGGAAAGGCAGGGCCAAGCTATGGGAGAACTGGGAGAATTTTGCAATGATATACTTGAAATTTCTCAACTTACCTCTTCTCATTCTAACCTTATTATAATAAACAAATGCCAAGAGGATCAAGCAATGGAAACTAATGGGGGCAGACTTACTTAGGGAGCAGGATGGATTGGAAGTTAAATGTGAAGTTTCAAGGGTAAATTTGAACCAAGGAGGAATTATTTCTATCCAGTCAAGACCTCTCTGAGTGATACGTCTTAGTCTAAGCCTGTTTTTTTTGCCTCTATTGTCCCTGTTGTGCCTTGGTCATTAAAGCAATTGGATGGTTCATAAAAAGAAAGTAGAGGTGTTGCCTGAAATATTGACAGCTGGGATCTGAAGGAAGAATTTCATAGAATCATAGAGTTGAAAGAGACTACAAGAGCCATCCAGTCCAACCCCTGGTGCTGGAAGACCTTTTAGTTTGGACACTTGGCTCCTAAAAGGTTCGCCATTGCTGGTTTAGGGGAACTTTGAGACTTCCCTGTTGTTACCAAGAGCCAATTAGTGCACTTTCCATGACTTGACACTCTGGATTCATAGTTTTCCTTTTTGGTATTATCGTGAAATATTACTGGGTGGTGGAATAAGATGGCAGACCAGGAATTCAGGAAATTTTCTTTCAACATTTGACGTTCTATTTCTTTAGGAAACCTGGATGTTAGATATTTCTATTTTGTTACAAAGATTTAGTCCTTTTTTTGCTCCTTGCAACAAAATTTTACAAGAAGAGAAGAGCCGGGGCAGTGAAGCCACTTTAGCTTCAGTGAAACTGGATGTTGCGTCTGAAATAATTTATCAGTCTGAAAGCAATTTCATTTTGTCTGTATTGTTAAGAGGTAATTGGGGGCAGAGACTGATGCTCTAATTTGCTTTAATGTATACTGTCTGCCTGGTACATCTGGGAGCTCAAGGTTCCTCTGGGATGAATTGGAAGAGGCTGTGAATCTTTGGGCCCAAAAAGACAGGCCAGAATAAAGCTGCTTTGGGTCACTTTGGAGGTACGCTGTTTAAATGATGCATGTATCCTAAAAGGCCAGAAACTGTGCCAAAGCCCCGCTCTAGTACTAAGGACTGGAGTGAAGCTTTGGCACAGCTTCTGGCCTCTTAATATATGTGTGTCATTTAAATAGCATACCTCCAAAGTGACCCAAAGCAGCTTTATTTTGGCCTGTCTGTTCGGGCCCTTTGTGAAACATGGTATCCTAAGGTAACTGTAGTGGTGAGTGGTGATTTTAATGTTTGTGTTGGTTCAGGTCTTAATGAAAAGGAAAATGCTTTTGGCCTGGACTGTATTGACTGTATTTCTTTACCTAATCATTTTTCTTTGGACAAAGTAGTAAATAAAGAAGGTAGGAAGTTATTTGAGTTATTGTCCTGCCTGCAGTTAACATCTGTGCTGCTCCTTTAGAATCATAGAATCATAAGCAATGGCACTTTTTATTTATTTAATTTGTTGTTGTTGTTGTTGTTATTTAAAACATCCTTTATTGCAACTTTCATTTCTTTGTATGTTGTCAAATAAACTCATAGAGATGAAATAACTACCTACACAGCAGGGGAAGGTGGCTATTATTATTACTGTTGCTTATGATTCTATGATTCTATGATTCCTAGATCTCAGAATCTGACCCCCAAGTCTCAGAGTCTAGACTCTGTTTTCCAGTTCTCAGAACAAGGAGGAGGATCCTCAGGGCCTGTGTACTGCCTTGAAAAGTGTGGGGAGACATACATACATAGTCTTCCCTATGTAGAACATTAAAAAAAACACAGTGAATTATTATTATTATTATTATTATTATTATTATTATTATCCTTTATTTATATAGCGCTGTAAATGTACACAGTGCTGTACATACAATTTTATATTTAGACAGTTCCCTGCCATCAGGCTTACAGTCTAAAAGAGACAACAGAAAACGAGAAGGGAAAGGTGGTGGGAAAGGGATTGAGGTCCAATGGCTCTTCTCTCCCTCTGGGGCCTGGACCAAGGCAGATGGGCTGGAGGGAGGGCTTGGCTTCTTAATACATAGGGTTGGCACATAGGGTTGTCAGATCTCAAAGTCTGGCCTCGAGACTCCATTTTTCACGGGCCATGTCCAGGCAGGGGATGATGGTGCAAATTTTTCCATTAGGAATGGGCTGTGTGCAAATTTCCAGCTTAGCTATTAAAGTAGGAGTTTGCTACAATTTCCAGGGAATATGTACTTTCTTCCTGTAACTTGCAAAGACTCTCTAGAGTTTATGTGTTTACTTAATTTGCTTCCTCCTTTCTTCTCAGCTGTTGTAGCGCCAAGGCTCACCTTCTACTCTGGTCTGTATCCACCTTTTGGCTAGAAAGCAGGGTAGCAAGAAAGCAGGGTAGCTCAAAGGTGTCACTAGGAGGGTGCAAGGGGTGCAGACTGCACCAGATGGTGGTGTCACCCTGTGAGATGGTACATATGGAGGGACCGGTACAACTACTGGGCAAGTGATAAAGGGCATTGCCTCCCTTTCCTACTCATTCGGCAGCCACACTGGAACCTCAGATGGGCCCTCCAAACACTGCAGCATCACTCTTCTCATAGTGGCATCTGCCTTCAAGGTCTGGCATGGTTGCTCTCTGAGCAGGGGACTCTGAAGGCCTTTCGGGATGATGCTTTCAGAAAGCAAGCCATGCCAGACTTGGAAGGCAGCCATGCCAGACCAGAATGGGTGCTGTGGAGGCTGCAGTGGTGCCACCTCAACAGTGATCTGGGCAGGCAGGTGGGCAGGTGAAGGAGGGAGGGCAAGGCAGTTTGCCTCCCTATACATTGGGTGACACCAACCTCAGCAAAGTCACTGGGGTAGATTAATTGTTCCTTACCCTCTCTCCCTAAGTAGGTGAGAAGGAATAATGCCCTAAATTCATCTTGATTTAGGAATAACCCTTTTAGCTAAGACTTCTGAACTTTCAAACAGAAAAATATTTTCTGTGTGCATATTTGTGTGTTCTGGGGTGGGGGGAGAGAGAGATGTGAATGGCAAACTATGAAGAACTGCAGTTGATGCTTAATACTTAGCACTTAATGGCATAGGCAGGGGCTGTCCTTGGGTCCGTGATTTTGGCCTGGAAACCTCAGGACCTGAAATGGTCCAGAAGTGGCAAACCTTATGGTATACTCTGCAGCTGTGGTTACTGTTTAATGCATTGTGCTTAATGACATCACTAGGAGCTGCTCCTTGTAACATCAGCTTTATAGCATCAGTAGAACCCATCCCTTGTGATATCACAAGGGATCATCTCCAGTTAGTTCAGGACCTAGGATAATCCTGATCTGGCAACCCTATTTGCTGTTCCTCTGACCAGCACTTGTCACTGTTACTGCTGCAAACACAACCCAATGTACTTTGCATAGCAATATCTAACTTCTGCATATTTGCTTTACTGTATTTGGTTTAGTTTGACCAAGCACTGTTACAGTGGCTAGTGAATACAATGTTAGGTTTAGAAGGCTTAATTCCCTTCCTATTATGTCTGCCATTCTACCTTCCTGCCTTGCTTCCCAGTTCTTCTTCTAAGATTTTAGTTGCTGCCTGGCTGCTCAGATGCTGACAGCGTCCTTGAACTGCTCCGTGCAACTGGCTCAAATAACAAAGTATTGACATGCTTTCTTGACGTCTTTGAATCCATCTTCCTGGAACAAAAGATGGCTTTCTTTTATCAAGCATTTAGTGCAGGGGTCAAAATGTAGATTGCTAAGGACAAAGAAGGAATACAGATGATTTCTTACCAGTGTCTTCATTAGCCAATAAATGCCACATTTGAGTTATCACCATCATAACCCAATTGTCACTGTTCTACTTTGCTTCTGTGTAATGAATGATCTTTTTGCATTTGTTACCCTCTGACTTTTATGCCTGATTCATTTATTTGGTGTCCTCTTTCCTGAAGACAACTGCTGCTATTGAAAGAGATGTCCTAAATTTCATCTGGAAAGATAAAGAGAAAGGTACGAATATTTGAAGAAAGGACTAAACATTAGTCCCTGGGAGGGCGAGGCTAAATAATTGCAAGCCTCCTGCTATTTGTTGTGATGTGAGACATTTTTGCTAATTGTTCAAGACAGGTTAATGGGAAGTCCCTGAAGCTCAAGTATTTATTTGGCAAAAATGTGGGCTGGAACCAGACTGTTGTGAGAAAAAATATGTAAGTTTAAAACTCTGTATGAAACAAAAGCTACAGGCCACATTCATTCCTTGTAACACCAACAAGCCAAGTCTCTTTTCTGTTAAACAATACCCACAGCTATGAACCATTGCTAAAATGTATGAGATAAAATGACATTCTGTTTCTAGAAAATCCCCAACTAACACTTAAAACCAGGGATGGGGAGTAGTGGTGATTTTGGAGTTACTCCTTGTCCTACTCTAGGGTAAGATTTTTAATATTTTTTTTTACTCCTTCTCCTTCTCCTGTAAAAACCTTTTATTCCTTTACTCTTTACTCCCATTCCTACTCCCCAGCCCTGGGAGAAAGCCCTGGTTGGTTTGCAACCAATTGATTCATTCTGAAGAGGAGGGACAAATCGCAGAGGGGTATGTACCATCCCTCCTTAGTTTTTGACAGACCCACCATTTTTTCTACAACAGTGGTTCGCACTCTTTATGTCCACCATTGGCTTTGCTGGCTGGGTCTTCTGGGATTTGAATTCCCAAACATCTGGAAGACCAAAGATTGAGAAACACTGATCTATCCTAGCTTTCCCCACTGGTTTTGAACTACAAATCACGTCAATCCTGATCATTGGCTGTTGGGACCAATACTCCAATACATTGGAGGAGCACAAGGTTGAGGAAGGTTGGCCTCCACTTCTTGATAGTGGTTTTCCAGAAAACAGAAATGTTTCTTGTCCTTTGCACCAGGTGGCAAAATATCTTGGGACATCCCTAAGAAGTTAAGCTGGGGGGGGGGGGGGAGCAAGAACCCACACATGTAGTTTGGACCCCAGCCATTGTTTTTGGAGTTGTGTTGAACAATATGGATTTATTTATTTATAACTGAACACCATTCACCTTAAATAGACATAGAGGGCAACAAACACAGTAAAAACCTAAAACAATATAACAATAAATAATTCTTGTGCAGCTGGATAATCTGTTTCAGAATGATCTGATCAATATTTTAACAAACTCAAAATACTGCATAGAGTTCAATGTCAGATTGGCTTTTGTTTTCTACACGTTTGAGATGCTTGCATTTCTCTGCAATGCATATATTCTTGTTTAAAATAAAGAAATGGGAGTGTGGTTCTGAAAGTTCACTATATTTCTAGATTTTAGACTGATTGCATGACTACTCCAATATCCTTTGTCATTTTTAAAGTGCAAATTCTGTTTAGCTTGGAGGCTTCCAGCCAGTAATAACATATAGACAAGCTATAAAAATTGACTGTTCTGGTGGCATTCTTTGGGAGAATCTAGGGAAATCTGTGGCACAGAAAGCCAGCCACAGCCACATACACACTTACATTACTAGAGATATGCATGTTTTTAAAGAAGTACATTTTACATTATAAATATTATTTTTTTCTATATTCCCATTGAGATCTGCAAAAACTTGTGTGCACAGAAGGTAACTGCAGCATCATGCTAATTATACTCAACATCATAGTTACGAAGATAATGGCTGCAATCCTGTATCCATGTTACTTGGGAATAAGTTGTGCTGATGTCAACAGGATTTATATCTGAGCATATAACAGGGGGTAAGGAACAAATGGACCTCTAGAATTTGTCAAACTGCAACTCCCACCAGTTCCATCAACATGGCCATTTATCAGTGGCAATGCGAATTATAAACCAACAGCATCTGACAGCCATGTGTACCCCATTTTGATGTATAGGACTGCACTGTAAAACTGATGTTTTCTATCAAAATACAAGTTTTATTGATCCAAACACACCCAAAGTGTGCTGCACATCATTACATTTAATTCAAACTGCAATAAATCTTAGTGGGTACAGGGCCTGTCCCCCTCCATTGTTCAATTAGGCCTCTCTGAGTTCATAAGTTGTAAGAATTTTAAACAAATTTCCTGATCACATCTTCCTAAAAAATGATATCCCCAAATGAACAGATAATAATAATAATAATAATAATAATAATAATAATAATAATATCCCGCTCCTCTGTCACCGCTCGGATCAATTAAACATGCCTCCAGCTTTGTTGTTACCAAAGTTGCTGACTATGCTGACTAAAATAGTTGTTGAAATAATTAATATTTAGCCCAAAGAAACTATGAAGAAGTGATTTAATTAACTCAGTGTTGGAAAGATTATTGTAAGATGAAAATTGAATAATCCCCTCCATACATTTGAAGCTACAAATAAATAAAAGCACTGATATCATAAAGAAAGATTAGCCTTTTTATTTTATTTCCAGTGAAGTAAAATTACTTTATGCTTTTACATGGCTTAGAAATACTTGAAGAGACAGTCCCTCTAATAATGAAGGAGATCAGTTTCATTTGGACCCCCCCTCCCCCCACTGCAAATCCCACTTGTTCTGTTGTTTTTGGTACTAGCTGGAAGACATACAAACGCTACAGAAAAAAGCAGAATATTGGCTGGAACTATTTTGAAATGAGAGAGGGTCCCAGATTGCCATTTACTTTTATGTAGACTGGAAATGAACCTCCTCTGAACAAATCTTGCCAAGGAAAACCCATGATAGGTTTGCCATAAGTTGGAAAAGACTTTAAGGTACACAACACACACAGAGACCAAATAAACTATGATTAAATTATGTCACAGCACCAGCAGTCTGCTCCATCAAGCAGCATAGATCTGAAAGGAGGCAGAAGTCAAGTCAAAGTAAACAGGCGGGAAGGACAAGACCTACAGCTCTCGAGACAGCCCTCCCGGCCAAAAGAGTCTTAGGCCAAAACACACTGCAGAAATAATCCAGTTTGAGCCCACTAGCTCAGTGCCAGGGAATCCTGGGAATTGTAATTTATTGTGGCACCAGAGCTTTCTAACAGTGAAGGCTAAACGTCTCACAAAACTGTTCCCAGAATTCCCAGTTCCCAGAATTCCCTAGCATTGAGCCAGGGCAACTGGATTATTTCTGCAGTGTGTTTTGGACCTTAGGCAGACTGTAACGTGTAAAAGTATTCCCTCAGTAATCCCATCTCTTTCTGATCAGGGTTTTTTCCTGCCATTCAATTTGTTTCCTTACTGTCTTTCCCCCCACTGCTACAGTGTTTCTTTTCTGATCGCTTCTGTTGCAAAGTGATTTATGATTCCAGATCTTTTCTTTCTACTGTCTTATTTCTGTTCCCATGTGCATTTGTAAAACAGACCTTCCACTGAAAAATGTCAGTCCTTAAACAACAGTGGTTGCATTTTATTGTTTGATTGGATCTTTGTTTTAATCTGGGAGAACCTTGGGTATAGGACAGTTTATCAATTGTATAAAACACAAAAAAGTGAAAAAATGTTTAAAGCATGAAATTGATCATGTCCATATTGCTGAGACTTTTGAAATGAAGATAATTTTAACCTTTATGCATGCCTATGCCAGAGCAGTATCTGCAATCCAGCAGCCTCTTTCTATGATCATCTGGGATTGATTGGTAAATACCATCCTACCAAGAACTGAGACTGGCTCATCCCTCTCTGTTTTTTTGCCTATTCTTTTTTATTGGGTTTAAAAAATTATAAGAGGAAGAATGAAGAGGATGGAAAACTTATAGGGCATGCATGTAGTGTAAGCATATGAAGTCACTATAAGTCCACTGGCAACTTGAAGGCACATGCGCATAAATGCATAGAGGATCCAAACTGCCTATTAAAAGCAAAAAGATAAGAGCACAAAACCCAGCATCATACACTGGTTCTTCTACTGATCCCCCCCCCCCCCCAACTTTCTCACCCTCCTCTGGTGCCTGTAACTGTGGATATAAGGGCAGCTTTGTGCTGGTCTCTCACTTTAGAAACTGAACTAAACAAAGACCATCTTGGCCCCCAAAAAGTAAATGACCTTCTCAAGCTAACACTTCTTGGGGCAGGAATGAGTGTGGGATTTCTATTTTCACGACTTTGAAACTCCCTCCCCCATTTTTGTGTCCATAAGCTTTAATTTCCTAAAATAATTTCATTTACATTTTTACAATAGTTATGAACTAGGGTTTCATTCATAATCAGTCCACATGCTACTGCTTTAGCTAACATTGCCATATATTACTGAGGATACTGTTTCAGATTATTTTATGTAGATATACACACATATCCTTATGCACGATTGAGGCAGCAGTAACTTTTTAACAGGTTAGGGAATGGCTTTAAAAACCTAATAGAAACCATCAGCCTATATTCCACAAGGATTTCTTTCTGTAAGAGAGAAAGGACTGATTTTAACTTGTGAATTCTATAAATCATAGAATCATAGAATGCAAAGTCATATCAATGCTTGCCCACCACTTGGCTGTTCTGAGAAAAATTTTGTGACCTCCTTTGTCACAAGGCAATTTAGGATGCTTTTAGTGAAGGTTATTGGGTTTTTCTGTTTATTCAGGTCTCTCTAGTTAGTAGTTACTGAATTACACAATGCTGAACAGCAGAAGCAGTTTTGTCATGTACTAATGGTAATCTGACCATGGCTTCATGCTGCTTTTGTGCATTTGGCTGGAAGAGTGACTGGACAGATTACATTGGCAGTTAGGACTTTTTGATGATAGAGTATTCTAGATCTCCTAACTTGAGTTAGTTTTGAAGGGGACAAGTAAATATATAAATTTGTTCATGAAGACAGAAATAGAAAAAAACAGTCATTTGGATTTCCTTACAAATCCAAATTTCCCTAAATTTCTAGATAAGATGTGCCTGACAAGCACTTGTCTAGTTGACAAGCACTCAAATTTCCTCTCGAGATTAATGAGATAGTATTGAAAATAGGGTACTAAAGACACAGACCAAGCCATCTGATCTAGCTTCAATGTCACTAAGTAGACACACAATCCAATTGCACTTCTGACTGCATAGATGGAATTTTCAACATTAAAACAGTTTTTGAAATAATACAATGGATGCTTTTATTTGTTAGAACGATTTATTTCCTCTAATTAAACAAATAATGCAAAATGTTAAAAAACAAAGAAAAAAATCTTGTATCAAACAGAAAAAGGATACGTAATAAAGTTACATTCATACATATACAAACCAAAGTTTCCATACTATTATATACAAAACAATCAGATCTCTACAAAAGAGACTTTCAAGTTACACTGGTATTATGAGCTACTTATATTAAAAAACATTAAAGCTACCAAATTCACATTAAGTCTCTCATCGAACTGATATAAGACATTTGATTTAAGGCTGCAAAAAGAAAAGGTGGCAGCTTACCGTATTTGGAATGCTTCAAGCTGTGAATATGGACCCATCAACCATATGAATTTTATTTCCCAAGTGTATGAATATTTCCCTTTAACACTGTTTGTACTGAATAGCATTCCTTAAGGAGAAGTCTCTTAAAATTACAATCTGAATGAAAAGAGAACTTATATACTCTTGTAAAGAATCCATAATGAGAACTGGAGTCTTTTCAAATAGACTGACATAACTGAAATGGACAACATAGGCTTGTTCTTGATGGACTACAATGACAGGAATCTTACTTCCCATCCTCATTTGAGTTTACTATTTCATTTCATTAGAATTCTGATGGAAGATGTAGTTCAAGAGAAAGACATACTAACAGGATCTTTCCCTGCTACTAAAGGGGAGAAAGAACCATCTGCACATACAGGACAGTAAAGGCAGTCATTCCTTGCTAAAGGGGCACTTTTTTTTAAAATGTGAAAGCAACTTATTTAGCATGATTCATGCATGAGCCATCTTGTGCATAAGCATCTTAACCACAGACAAAATGCACCCACTTTGGAATCCCTTGGGCTTCACAGATGGCACTTAAAGCAAGGGAACAGGATCCTGGGATGCTAAAAGAGACTAATGGAAAGAAAGAAGATGGTAGCATGAGCATTTGTAGACTTGATTCTATTTCCTCACATGCAGTGATTCATCTGAGGAAGTAGACTCAAGTCTACAAAAGCTCATGCTACCAGCTTCTTTCTTTCAGTTAGTCCAGTGGTTCTCAAACTGTGGGGTGGGGGCACAATAGTTGCTCAAAGGGGGCTCAAGACTTGGAGGCCCTGATCCTTCCCCCTTGCTTCCCAAACTTTTTCTCTGCTGGAGGGGAAGAGATAGGCAAGAAGCCTCTGCATGAAGGAATAGGAGGACAGCTATTTCTTTATAAATTGTTAAAATACAAATATACATGAATATGTGAATGAAAATATGCATACTAAGCAAACAAAATATTTTTATTCACATAGCATGTTCAGTGGAAAAAGTGTGGTGTCTGCATGTAAAGAGGGTCACAAGGGTAAAAAGTCTAAGAACCACTGAGTTACTTTCAAAGGTGCTACAAGGTTCCTGTGCATACTGATGTTCCAGACTAACATGGCTATGTCTTTGAAGTATTTTAAACTGTTAGCGTATGTTGCAAGCTACTCTATCTTACTTTCTCTCACTGTAATACTGAAGAGAGCTTGAGTCCACTGAAAATAATCAGTCTTCCTTCAACAGGAGGAAGGGCATGGGTTCTCTTTATGGTCCAAGCACAATGGTGACTTTCTGCCACCTCTCACCTCCTTCTTATGCTCTCTACAGAGATCAAGAGATCCTCTGAGGAACAATTTCAGGGACAAAAGATCTCAAGCTCTTATTTATAATTTGCACCACTTTGCATATGCACATAGCCCTCTTTTGAGCTTGGCTATTCCGCTGTTTCATACATGATAGGAAAGCTGGGGAGGAGGGATTTCTGTGAATAATTGCAAAAGCCAAGATGCAACCATTAGCCACAAGTATATCCCAACACACGTTGTGATGGAAAACTGTTGCGTAAATCCAACAGCAAAGAATGAGAATTGCATAAGACTTCAGGTGAGATTTGGCGCACTTCTGATTTATTTCAGCAGGGCTCCTCCTACCCATAGATGCAATTGCTTTATTAAACTTGACATATCAAGCTTTTCGTAAAAGGGCATTTTAAAATTATGATTTTGGGTCAAAGTATCTTTAGTTAAATTTTAACTGACATCTTTAATCTTTCTAAATAAAATGAAACAATGCACTCCAGTTTAAATTTAAAACTAATACTCAAAATAGCACACTCCATAAATGTTTAGAATTCTTTAAATATTTTAAACCTCTTCTTATCTCAAGAGAGTTTCTCATTTCCTGAGTTGCAAGTACTTTGACATTCCTTCGCTGCAAGGAATTCTGAAAAAATACATAGAGGATGTATGATTCACGTTTCCTTGAGTGATGGATTGGTTTCATATTAGAGTATATATATATAAAATACCAAGAAATCAGTGAAGAAGTTCTCAGCATTCACTCAAAATACACTGGAAAAAGAAAAGAAATGCAGGCTTGAAATAAAATGCTTTTAAAAGGGCAATGTAAGGCATGAGGCTTTTAGAGGCTTCTAAAAGTAATAAAATAAGAAGTTTATATTCCTGATCAAATTAAGAGCAGGCTGCATATTCTTGCCAGTGAACCACTTTGAAAAACAATTTCCAGAGTACTTTTAAACATCAATAGGGTAAAAATGAGAGGAGGCAGGTTGATATGAAACAAGTTAAGCAATGAGATTGGGCCAATCTAGGTGACTAGGCAAATGTGCAAGGCATCTGGAAGTCAACAAACACTTCAAGTGTTTCATGAAAATTGTATCCTATGCCTTTAATGTGGTATAGTGGTATGCATTTTTGGATTAGGACTCTGGGAAAGCATGATTTGAATCTTCCCTCAGATATGGAAACCCCATGGAAAACCCCTCAATTTAGGAAGAAGGCAATCTTGCCAAGTAAAGCCTATATTAAAGTAACCTTAAGTCAGAATCGACTTGAAGGCACATAAAAAAAACCCTTGCACAGAAACCAAAGTTAATCCAACAAGAGATAACATTTTACCTTTGTTTTCTTCATGAAGCAATGAAACAGTTCGATATCACAGCACAGAATAAATTCATATGGTCAAAAAGAAACTAGAGAAATGTTGAGTCACAATATTCTTTAGCTCATTTCCAATGGTTCCTCAGAGTCATAAAAACAAGTACATGTACCAAACAGTAACAGTAGTCTTCTGAAGCCACATGCAATCTATTTAAAATATTTTTCACAACAAAAAAACAAAGTTACCTGTTCATGTGGACTCCATACAATGGCATTCCTGAGTTTGGAAAGGTGCTACAGTAAACGAAGAGAAGCAGGCATCAGCCCGCTTTGCTAACACATTCAAAACAGATATTGACCTACACAGTAGTTGTAGAGCACAGTTTATTGTTAGGGATGACGGAAATTATTCTGCTACCATGTTTTCCTCAGAAATTCTGTTGGCGTCTTTTCTTTGCTTCAATGGCCTCAAGAATTGGCTGCCGTTTTGACTGATACCTTTGGCGAACTTCTTCTATCTCCTGTTCCATCATTGGGTCAAGTGCCCCAAGTCTTCTTTGAAGTTCTTCAACAGTCCAATTTCTCAACTGAAAAAACACAGACATGTGAAAATTATACACTGCAATAGCAGAAATCTAAAACCTAATCACTACAGTTAATTTCAACTACAGCTGAACCACTGAATGGGAACTTGGTTAATTACATAGATTCCACTGGTGGTGTAGCAACAACTGGATTTGGGATTAAGTGCTTGACAGATGATAAAATGGAAGCAAATATTTGAACTGAAATTTGCTTCACCTCTTCTGAGAAGTAAAAGTGTTTTACATTCAGAGGAATGTTTCAGAATTTAGTAAAATTTATTGGCAAACAGAAGGCACACACTTATTCTTAAGTTACTCTCATACTAATTGAACTAGAGTAAGAAGAAGGGCCCACCCTCCAGTCCATCTAGCATGGGGAGAGAAGATCTGGTGGACTTTCCCCCTTCTCCACTGCCATTCCTTTCTTCTTTTGTGTCTTGTCTCTTCAAATTGTAAGCCTGAGGGCAGGGAAATGTCTAATTAATAATTTGTAAGCTGCTCTGATAACCTTTTGGCTGAAGTGTGGGGTATAAATAAATATTATATATTATTATATAACTACTCCTTGTATTGACTTCAGTCAAATGGAGACCTTTGCTAGTTATAGGGAATTTTTGCCATTTCCTCTACAGTACCTTGGGTCAACTTGCAAGTTGTTCTAAATGGTTTCTCAGGGATCCAAAGTAGACTTGGGATAGTGTATATGGATGTGTGTGAAAGGCAAGAAGGCCACCCAAGGAAGGAAAAAGCACCAAAATAATCACCTCCTCTTCCATCAATACCATTGTGCAAGTTGAATTTTGCTCATGAGATATCGAGATTCAGGCCTATGGTTCTACAGGGGGGTGAGCAGCATCCAAGGGTCACCCCTTCCTTCTCCTCTGGATCTGTGTGAACCACACACCCATTCAAGCCCCAAATAGTTTTTCACCCACAATGGAAACCATTCCTAAGAAATCCACTGCTTTTAAAAAATGCCCTTTCTAGACTAAAAAAAAAAAAAGGCACTGGGTGGGTGGAAGAACGATTTATCACTTTTGATGTGAATAATTTTTAAGGTTCAGGTGGTGCTCCAGAGAACCTATATGGCTTGCACTTTGGTTGCCTCTACTCTAGACATCCCAAGGTCTTTCCTTAATGAAACACATGTACACATTTTGTAAACACCAATTATTTTGTCAAAAAAATTACTATTCTAACTAGATATCTGCATATCTTAATTTCAGTAAGGCCTCTGACAAGGTCCCCCATGATATTCTTGCAAACAAGCTAGTAAAATGTGGGTTACACAATACAACTGTTGGATGGATTTGTAATTGGTTGACCAGCCAAACCCAAAGGGTGCTCAGCAATGGCTCTTCTTCATCCTGGAAAGAAGTAACCAGTTGAGTGCCACAGGGTTCTGTTCTGAGCCCAGTGCTATTCAACATCTTTTATCAATGACTTAAGATATAAGAATAGGGAGCATGCTTAATTTGCAGATGCACCAAATTAGGAGGAATAGCTAATACCCCAGAGGACAGGATCAAATTTCAAAATGACCTTAATAGATTAGAAACCTGGGCCAAAGCTAACAAAATGAACTTTTTTAAAAAAATAAATAAATAATGTTATTAATAAAATAGTATTTTAAAAATCTTACACATAGTATTACATACACAATATATTATAAATCACATTAATTATCTATTATTAACTAACTTACCTAAATCTTATTCACATTAAATCATTTAATATTAACTAAACCAATAATTTAAAAAAACACAAAAATTATTATTGATATCTTCATTCTTATTTCTATCTTTTACTAGAACCTTTTGCACAAATATCTTCCATACCGCTTAAAAATCATTCCTCTTCATTATTAATTTTCTACCTTAACTTCATAAGTTAACTTATCATTAACTGACATTTGCCATACTTCTTTTTGTACCAATCTTGTATTTGCAGATCTCCCTGAACTTTCCTTTTTTTGTTGCTTTAATTAGTCTTGCTGCTGTTAATAAATTTGTAATTAAATCCTTCATTGCCTGGGTGCAGCTGATCTTATCATATATAGACAATAATGCTATCTTTGGACATATTTCTAATTTAATTTCTGTTATCTCTTTTATTTCTTTAAACAATAATTGCCAAAATTTCTTTACAGATCTACAGACCCAACACATATGAATATAAGTACCAATTTCTTGACAAACCCTCCAAAATATCCTTTGATAATTCTTATTTATATGGTTTAACTTTACTGGTGTTAAATACCACCTCCAAATTAATTTACAGTAATTATCCTTTATCTGTATAGATAAATTTTTAAAGTGATGTTGATCCCATTTTCACCCATATGAATTTCAACACAGAGAAATGTAAGGTACTGCACTTAGGGCAAACAATAAAATAAATAAATAAATTGAAATGCATAGATATAGGATGGGGGACACCTGGCTGAACGAGTCTATGTGTGAAAGGGATCAAACTGAACATGAGTTAACAGTGCGATGCAGCAGCTAAAAAGGCCAATGCTATTCTAGGCTGCATCAATAGAAGTATAGCGTCTAGATCAAGGGAAGTAATAGTGCCACTCTATTCTGCTTTGGTCAGGCCCCACCTGGAATACTGTGTCCAGTTCTGGGCACCACAATTCAAAAAGAATGTTGAGAAGTTGAAGCATGTCCAAAGAAGGCCAATCAAACTGGTGAAGGGTCTGGAAACCATGCCCTATGAGGAGAGACTTAGGGAGCTAGGTAAGGTTAGCCTGGAGAAGAGAAGGTTAAGAGGTGATATAACAGCCTTGTTTAAATATTTGAAGGGATGTCATATTGAGGCTGGAGCAAGCTTGTCTTCTACTGCTCCAGAGAAAAGGACCCAGAACAATGGAAACAAGCTATAGGAAAGAAGATTCCATCTAAACATTAGGAGGAACTTCCTGACAGTAAGGGCTGTTCGAGAGTGGAACTCAGTCCCTCGAAGAGTGGTGGATTCTCCTTCTTTGGAGGTCTTTCAACAGGATGAATGGGCATCTGTTAGGGGTGCTTTGACTGTGATTTCCTGCATGGCAGGGAGTTGGACTGGATGGCCCTTGTGGTCTCTTCAAACTCTTTGATTCTGTGAGATCAGTAAGATCAAAAACTGGGTCCCTAGATGATACTAGATTTCAGCTCCCAGAAGCATCACAGCAATTGTGAGGCATTTGAGGAGTTTTAGTCCCACAACTCAGGACCCAAGTTTGGTAACTGCTGGCTGAAGGGGAGGATAGAATTATTATTATTATTATTATTATTATTATTATTATTATTATAAAAAGAAAGGTATCTGATAAAACATGATAACCAGTAGAACATCTTTGGAGAATGCAAACTTCTTTCTTGAACCATCATAAGCATGTTCTTCTCAAGTTATAGTGTTACCCATTGAGATGTGAAGGCCTGGAGGGAAAATATGGGGGGGGGGGGTAGGATCAGGGGGAAGAGTTCCCCTCCCTCAGAAAGTTTTAAAATGTTTGACTTAGTGAATATCTCACCGCCAGCATGGTACAGTGCTTTACGCTCTGGACTAAGACGCTGGTAGACCAGTGTTCAAATCTCTGCTTGTCCATGGAAACTTACAGGGTGACCTTGGTCAAGTCACAGTTTCAGCTACAGAGGAAGGCAATGGCACACCTGCTCTAAATAAATCTTGCCAGAAAGATTTTCTTAGTGCCACCGTAAATCAGAAATGACTTGAAGGCACTTAACAATAAGGGCCTATCTTATTTTAGAAGTAATAAGATGTTTAAGACAAGGTGTTCATGTATTTATTCCCTCTACTTTATTTCTAAAAACTATGCAGCAAGCAAAATTCAAGTTAAGAGTATGTGTAGCAGTGCTGCTCAAAGTAGATGGCTTGTAGATCAGTCTGCCAGTCCACAGCAATTTTTCAGAAAGAAAACAATAGTTGCCAATGAGAAAAAATATGGCACTGGTCCCTGGCACATCGGGGGGGGGGGGGGAGGGGAGGGGAGATGGGTCCAGTTCCATCAAATCAGATAGCCCAACATCTTGATGGAGAGTATCAGATTACTGTAATCTCTGTTTGTTTCCTTTTCTCAGGTCTTTTTATGGGAACGAGTGCTTTGTTTTACCACTGATGTTTTGTTCTGTATTTTCTGCCCCCCCCCCCAAATCTGATAAAACTAAGTGGTTCCTTACTGTTCAGGCATTCCTTACAGTTAGGGTCTCACAGTTCTATCTGTAAGGATTTTTTTTAAAAAGCCAATTAAATTTGTAATTATTTTATCAACACACTATACTTCTAATATGCTGAACATATTAATTTTATGGCAATCAAGTTATAACACAATTTATATTCCTAAAATAACAGTTACTTTTAACTTGTATAGAGGGCTAACATTGAATTTCTCCATTTTTTTCTGAAAATTTCCACACCCACCCACCCCAGAACTCCCCGGAACAAACGTCCTTCTTTCATGACTTCAAAATTTCCAAACATTTTACATCCAATTACCAATGATAAAACTTTACCTGGAAATTAGTCAGAGGAATACTGTATATTCATCTTGTTTTGTTGTGTTCTAATGTTCGCTTCTACGTTACTAGTCTATTCGCAGATTTGGTACATTTAAAAAAATATGTTACCAAGACATTTAAGAGGGAATTAATATTCCAATAAAGAGAGAAATAGGTTTTGACATTTCCAGCTATATTAATTACACTGCAATTTCTGAAACTCATCCTATACTGTGCTTTCAAACTTATATTGAAAGCCTGCAAGCAAGAAGAGCCCTCCCTTCCTCCACCATCTTGAGGGAGAGAGAGGCAGGCCAACTACAACAGGCCTTGCCTGCAAGCAAGAGAAGCCTTCCCTCCATCCACCATCTTGAGGGAGAGAAAGGCTAGCCAGCTCCAACAGGCCTTGCCTGAAGGGAAGAAGAGCCCTCCCTCCGGTCCATCTGCCTTGGTCCAGGCCTCTGAGGGAGAGAAGATCTGCCGGACTTTCCCCCTTCCCCACCACCATTCCCTTCTCCCTTTGTGTCGTGTCTTTTTAGATTGTATGCCTGAGGGCAGGGAAATGTCTAACTAAAAATTGTAAGCCGCTCTGATAGCCCATCCATTTTTTGCCTTGTACTAGGATTGCCCTGGTATTTTCATTTCATTTGCCAATCCACTTGCCAAGTGATTATTTGATTTGCCAGAAGACAGTCTGGCCCCCAAACTTAACTGTTTGTATAACAGCCAAACACAAACCCCAAATGCCAAATCAGAATTGCAACAGCATTTTGGTAAAAAGCCAGTCATTGTTCAGTTCCCATCACTAACAATGCAACAATGAACAGATAGCTCTGTCCATATTAAAAGTCAATGCATAAAAATTACCATCTCCCATTTCATTTCATCTAATGGGATGTAAGCATGTGCTTTTCAAACTGGTGCCTAGTTTGGTACTGATTAGTTTTAATACCTGCATAAGGGCAGTATGAAAAGTAAGTCCATGGCTTCTAGGCTGCATAATATCTGACTCCCAGGAATGCACAAAGTTTGCTTTTGCTAACACTGAAAGCAGTTGAGTTGCACTGCTTAGGAAGGACCAGAAATCATGTGGTACGTATCCTGAAGAGAGGTGTGCTATATACAGTAGTTTTTTCGTTCACCCCAAAATTGTAATGCAGCTGGCATAACTTGGTTTGTAGAATTTCAGTATAAGATCTTATTTCTATGCACCCTGCACTACCAGCAAGTGCTTTAACATATTAATAATGCATAGGTTACCACAGTGTAAAGGAAATAAGTATTTTAGTGGAGGACACTGAATTCTGCCTCTCTTTTAAGGAAATAGTTCATTAGAAAAACCACTTTCCTTATCAGATGCATTATAAATGCACATTAACAAAGTTTTAGACCAGTGGGTTGTAACCTTTTCTTTATCAAAGACCCTCTTTAAATATATTTTATTGCTGTGGACTCCCAATACTTAACCCAAGATTTAAAAGAACAACAACAATACCTGAATATTGAATCATTAACAATGACAACATCCGTCAAACCGTCCCTCAGAGGCATCAGAGGGAGTGGGAAGACTTTTCTCCTGCTTCTTTTCCATGGAAGATCTTTCTTCTACTTCTTCCCACCAGTTTGTGGCTGGAGTAGCTTGAACAGCAGCATGCATGTCCAGCCAGCCAGTCAACCTTTGTCTTAGCTCCTGTTGTGTGGCTGCTCTGGTACAGAACAGAGGTGGGCTGAGCAGACGAGCAACAGCTGAAAAGACATATAATAGGAGCCAAGGCAAAGGCTGGCTGACTGGGCCTGCATGCTGCTGTTCAATCTGTTCTGAGGCTGGAGTGGACTGAACTCTGCTCCTAAGAAGCAGATCACAAATGACTATCCAAAAAGGGACCTGACAAGGAAGTCAGTAATTCTGCTCCATAGAAGAGGTGATCATATAGCACTGTCTAAAAAGGGACTTGTGCACATGGAAGTCAACAACTCTGCTCTCCTTGCAGCCCCTTCCAGCTCTAAGAGCCTGTGATTCTATGACAGTATCATATCCCTCAGAATGTTCTGATCTGAAATGAACTGAGAAGCAGAAAATGGGGAGGGGGGGTGAGCTCCAGCAAAGTGAGGAAGAGAAGTTGTAGTGCCAAGGTGGGAAAGGGAGGTATGGGACTATTGGTGGAAAAGGAGATTAAGAGAAGAAAGGACAAGGAAGACACAGAGCAGGCAGGTGGTGGCAGAGACCTGTGTCATGCCCTGGTTAAATAGGTGAGTGTTAGTTGATATCAGTGCTGAGGAGGATGCCAGACCCTTTGCTTGCTTGCCCTCCCTCCCTTCCTCCCTCCTGTCTTCTGGAGAAGGCAAAACAGAAAGTGGATTGAAGCATTTCTGATAGGAGATGGGACTGCTCCCAGTTAGAAAGGAGGGGAGGGAGAAACAGAAAGAAGGGGAAGGACAGGCAGCTCCACTGTATGGAGTGGCCATACAGGCAACAAGTGGGCCCAGTCAACCAGCTTTTGCCTTGAATCCTTTCACATTGCTATCCTACTGGAAGGAGGATGTGGGCTGAGCAGCTTTCAAAGCTTTTTGGACCACTTGTGAGGACATTTCGGCTACCTGGGGGGGGGGGGGGTCTGTGAACCACAGGTTAAGAACCACTCCTTTAGATAAAACTTCTAAGTTAATATATAAGACCTGCTATAATTTTATGCTAATAGTAAAACATTTGTTTTAGAGAATATGACTGTTCCACAATCATTCTTCAGGAGCTGAAAGAATATTGTAAAAAATGATATGAGTGCTAAGTGCGTGTATTAAAGAACTTAGCTCTAGAGAATAAATGGCTAGGAGATATTCATCTTCCAAAGCTATAATTGAAGGGATCACAGAATCCTATATTAGACATTTTGTGGGATTTGTGTCTTATTTTCCCCATGTAAATGTCAAAACAAGAGCCACACAGGGTTCAGTAATTAGCCTAAGGGTTAAGTAAAAAAAAATAAATAAATACATATAATCATTTTGGGTTTTGTTTAGTAGCTAAGCACACCTTAGAACTCAACTTCCCTTTGCCTTAGTCCAACAGTCTAATCCATATGTCCCCAGCTTAGTACTTTGTTGATGCACTCACTACACATCAAAATCATTCTCAGCAGCATGGCCAATGGCCATGCTAAAGAGTTGCAGTCCAGAATTATCTAGAAGGAAACAGGTTGCAGAAGTCTATTTTAAACAGAATTGCACCCCGAATCTCCGTAAGAAACTGAAGGTTCTGTTATCCTTATCCCTTATCCTACTTCACATATTATGAGCACCAAACATCTCTTTTATTTAGGCTGTGAAAAACCTATATACATCGTATCTAGCATCTAAAATGCCTCTAAAATGATACTGTCCTGCAAAGAAAAGAAAAAAAAATGGGCCAAATCTAACTTCAATCCTACCTAGAGTATACTCAGCGAATGCAAGTATTTATTAGTTACAACCAATAAAAATCCCACTGATTTCATCCATTACATTTAGGCCAGGTACAATACTTCAGGTAAATTTATCACAACTTCTGTACTTCTGCATGGATACACAATTGAAGCCATGACTGATCTCAAAAAGCCATCAAAGAAACCCACTGTAAAAGGGTGGTGGTTGTTCAAATATCTACATGGTTTCTTGTGATAAGTACTATCACATGTTGTCGTTAGATGCCCTTGAGTTAACCCCAACTCAAGTGATCCTGTGTATGAGACATCTCCAAGCCTCACTATCCTCTATTGCTCTGCTTATGTTTTGTAGATTCAGGCCCATGACCTCTCTGATTGAGTCTATCCATCTAGAATGTCTTCTTCCTCTCTTTTTACTACCTGTAACTTTCCAAGAATTGTCTTTTCCAGTGAGTACTGCCTTCTCATGATGTAGCCAAAATACAACAGTCTCAGTTTAATCATCTTGGCTTTCAGAGAGCATTTAAGCTTGCCCTATTCAAGGTCCCATTTGTTTTTCTTTTTGGCTGTCCATGGTATTCTGAGCACTCTTCTCCAGCACCACATCTCACAGATGATTTTCTTTTAATCCACTCTCTTCACTGTCCAGCTCTCTCATATATACATGGTGATGGGAAATACAAAGGACTTGAAGATTGTAATTTTAGTGTTCTGTGATATTCTCTTTAGGATCTTGTCTAGTTCTTTCATCACTGCCCGTCCCATTCCTAGTCTTCTTATTTCTTGACTGAGTTTTCTTTCTGATCAATGTTTGAGACAGAGAGAGAGGGAAGGCCCTCTCTCTTGTTCCCACCAAATGCACCTGAGAAGGTGGTGGGACAGAGAGGAGAGCTTCTCCAGGTGATCTCAGTACTCTGTTGGGCTCATACAGGGAGATACAGTCCTTCAAATAGCTTGGACCTAAGCTGAATAGGGCTTTATAGGTCAAAACCAGCACTTTGAATTGTGGTTTGGACTGGCAGCCAATAGAGCTGTTGTAACAAGGGAGTTGTATGCTCCTTGTAGCCAGCTCCAGTTAACACCTGGATACAGCTCTTTGGACCAGCTGAAGTTTGAGCACTTTTCAAAGGCAGCCACATGCAGAGCGCATTACAGTTATCCAGATGGGATGTAATCAAGGGATGTACCACCATGGCCAGATTTGACTTGTCAAGGAACAGGCACAGCTGGCATGAACGTGTTCATAATCCTACTTACAGCTCAGATGGGATTTGTAGTCCTTGATGTTTCTGGACAGCTGGGAGCCTGGACTCCACTGTCAAACTCTTCCAGCTCCTGGTCATCTACCTCAGGGCAGACAGCCCGAAAGGCAGACAAAGAAAAATCAAGCCTTGTATTGCAAATAGGCATTTTAAAATCTTTCCTTAGAAATATCTCAAAGGTTCATGCCTCTGTCCCAGCTTGTTCCATCTCACTGGTCAGTTGCCATCTCATCACCTCCCCCCAACACTTAACCCTTTGTTGTCTGAGAGAAGTCCTCTGATAAATGGGGACCCCATTTATCACAAGGACTATTAAATGTAGTGGCACTCCCATGTCTTTAAGATCTGTGATCTATGCAGTCAAAAATTTTACTACAGTCTATAAAGTACATGTTGATCTTCTCCTGAAATTCCTTGGTGCGCTCAATTAGCCACCAATTCTGGTTTGACACAATTTTACTTCCGCTTCTTGTTCCACTGTCAGTGCTAGCAGTTCAATGGCTTTGTATGGTGCAGAGTTATGTCAGACATAGAAGCATACTAAATAAGACATTTACACATATGATGTATGGATAATGTTTTGTGGGTTAGGATATGGAAATATGTTCTAACCTACTCTTTCTTAATCAGAATACACCCCAAATGCTTTGATCATCACTACCATAATCACTGATCATGCTGGCTAGGGCTGATGACAGTTGTGAAGCAAAATATTTGGAGGGACTCAGGTTTGGAAAAGCTGCCCTAATCTCTTCAATCTAATACTTCCACAAATACATAATCCACCATTTGCATCAATAGAAAGGGTTAATGCTTATATAAATGTTGTGAGAACTAGTGATACTATGCTTATTTGAGTGAAAAATTATGCATATTTTGTGACCTTTTATTCTTTTGATTAAATCATCAATTTTATAGCATACAAAAAGGATTTAAAAGTGAAGTGATAACATAATTTCATATGAATAAGCTAGACTGCATTTTGGAGCAAGATATACTGCAACAATTCATTTTATGTGTTTGACATTTCAGTTCAGAATGTTAACATAAAACCTCATGAGATTTCAACTAAGGTTTCACACAAAAAATTACTACCATATTTATTTCTCAAAATTAATCCTTTCTATCAGTCATGCTGCTGCTTAAGTGGAAACACAATGCCCACATACTGAGAAAGTAGAGCAAGACTGTGCCAATGCTACTGTTCATGACCCAACATTTAGATCAGCTGAGAGTGCCCTTGAAACTTTTGGCACCCTTTGTTGCCAAACACTATATGTTCCAAAAAGTATCCAAAAATACATCTCATACTACAGGACAGCAGGTCTAATATCCTCTTCCTGTGCAAGTCTGCCAATTACTACCTTTTAGTACAAAAGGCAATATAAACTTTGACATTTAAAATAAGCTTGGGAGGCTGGAATCCTTTCCCATGCAGTGGTGGACACTGTATTCCCCCAAGCTCTCCCAGACCTCTATTTGTGTTCTTTTTAAAAAGATTATGTAAAATTTTGCTTGCTGCCAAATGTCCCCTGGGATTATGGGAGGAAGATCTGCCACAATTTTGGGCCTCTGCCACAATTTTGGGCCTCTAAAAAAATCCTGAAAGTGACCTATTTAATAAACAGCTGTAAATTGGTGGGGAAGGAACTGGCCACCCATCCTCCACTTCTCTGTTTAGGTCTTGTAGATTCAGGCCTGTGAAATCCCTAACTGGGTCTAGCCATCTGGCATGTGGTCTTCCTCTCTTTCTTCTACCTTCTACCTTTCCTTGCATTATTGTCTTTTCTAATGGGTCGTGCCTTCTCATGATATGGCCAAAGCATGAATGCCTTGAAGCTCTTTTTGAAGGGCATTGCAGTCCTCACACCACTGATAGTGGACTATCTCTGCTATATGATTACAGGGAAAGGGATTGTCATAAAGTACAAGAGCATTTCTTGTTCGGCTCCATCATCCTTCAGATTAATATGTTCTAAACTCATTTTCTTTGTCTGGCTGGCAGAAGAGTTGTGATAGAGGAGGCATATACATAGTTGTCTGTTCCTAAGTACAGTTCCTGGTACCAGGCCTGAGTGTACTGCTGGATGGGGGTGGGGGGAATGCTACTTCTAAGAATCTAAATTCACCTTCCTTCCTAAGAAAAGTCAGGAAATACATACAAACAGGAATGGGGAATATGTGGCCTTCCATATGATAACCCTACATTGCTATGAGCCCTCAGTAGCACAGCTAAAATCTGCAGTTGCAGATATGAAGAGACACACATTCATCATTCTTGCTCTAAAGGAATCCCTTTCCCATTTGTCTTAAAAAGAAGAATGCATTTGGAGCCAAAGGAATCCCTTTCCCATTTGTCTTAAAAAGAAGAATGCATTTGGAGCCTTAGAACTAGCATGATCTAAAAAAGCAGGACATCCATAATTAACCTCTAGTGCATTCTGTGCCTGGATGAGCAGGTTACCAGGACTTCATAGCACTAAGTCAATGAATACATAAAAAGCCTTTACACTTCAATGCTGTTTTGTGTTATTATTTTTTTTCTTATACAATTAATGCTGCACTTAAAATTATTAATCCAATTTTCTTCCTCTTGAACAATTTCTCCCTTCCATTCTTCATTATCACTGTTATGGGCCTTGAAGTCATTTCTGACTTATGGTGACCCTAAGGCTATCATGGGGTTTTCTTGACAAGATCCATTCAGAAGGGGTTTCCCTTTGTATTCTTCTGAGGCTGAGAGTGTAAGACCTGCCCAAGGTCACCCAGAGGGTTTCCATGGTCAAGCCAGGATGTGAACCCAAGTTTCCAGAGTCTTGATTTAACACTCAAACCACTACACCAGCATGGCTCTCTACTATTGCTTCTACCAATTTATAATCATACATCAGAATACAGTGGTCCCCCGGGTTACGAAAGTAATCCGTTCCGGATTACCTTTCATAACCCGAAAATTTTCATAACCCAGGGGAAAGAGGGCGGGGACCTCCTCAGAGAGAAAGGCACGGCCCGATCTGGCGGATCGGGCCGCGCTTTTCTCTCAGCCGGGGAAGAGGAGGCCTCCTCGAGAGAGAAAAGCGCGGCCCGATCTGGCGGATCGGGCCGCGCTTTTCTCTCAGCCGGGCCGAGAGGAGGCCTCCTCGAGAGAGAAAAGCGCGGCCCGATCTGGCGGATCGGGCCGCGCTTTTCTCTCAGCCGGCAGAAGGGATCTTTCTTTTTTTTTTTCGTATCCTGGGGGATCCTTCGGATCCTGGGGGATACAATCGCGGTCCCGCCGGTTTCGGATCCTGGGGTTTTCTTAACCCAGGGGATTCGTATCCCGGGGGACCACTGTATTGTTTTTTTCTAAAATAAAAATGGGAGAGGGGTAGAATTTTAAAATAGTTCCATTCAATTAAAAATTGTCAAGCATATAAATGCAAGTTGAGCAGATAGACTGAGAAATCAGACGCTGATAATTTGCGGCAGTAATCTAGGCCAAGAACAAACCTATGAACAAAGAGTTACTGCCTATTCTAAAACATGTACACAAAAATTACAGTGCACTACAAGTTTTTCATGCTTATGGATATCACCAGTCTTCTGGTGATATATAAAAATATAAAAATATGAAGGGGATTGTGGTTTGTTAACTGGCCTTGAGTCAACCAAGGCGATCCTTTGTATGAGACATCACCAAGCCACCTATTCTCCACTTCTCTGTTTAGGTCTTGTAGATTCAGGCCTGTGAAATCCCTAACTGGGTCTAGCCATCTGGCATGTGGTCTTCCTCTCTTTCTTCTACCTTTCCTTGCATTATTGTCTTTTCTAATGGGTCGTGCCTTCTCATGATATGGCCAAAGCATGAATGCCTCAATTTGGTCATCTTGGTTTCCAGAGGTATTTCAGGATTTATCTGTACAAGATCCATCTGTTTCTCTTTTTGGCTACTCACAGTATCCTCAGTACTCTTCTCAAGCAAATGAGTTGATTTTCTTCTTATCAATTTTCTTCACTGTCCAACTCTCACATCCATATATGGTGATGGGGAATACAATGGCTTGGACAATTCTAACATTAGTGATCAGTTATATATCTTTGCTCTTTATGATCTTGACTAGTTCTTTCATTGCTGTCCTTTCCATGCCTAGTCTTCTACTTATTTCTTGATTGCAGTTCCATTCCTAGTCTTCTACTTATTTCTTGATTGCAGTCTTCCTTCTAATTAATGTTTGATCCATGATACAAGAAATCTTTAAGGAGATATAGGAAACTAATTATACAAGCATGCCTTAAAAAAAGATGAAGGAGTGTATGTTGAACCCCTTACCAAACCAGTGAGCTGCATATCATTTCCTCTTCTAGACAAGCAGTACCTTCTTCTTCCTTGTTCACACTTAAGAAACAGATGACTGCCTAATACTTTGGGATTTTGACAAAGGTAGGCTGTGCCAACTTGTCTCCATTTCTGCCCTTAAAACAGTCTTTCATCTGTCAAAATAACATCCCAGTATAACACTAATGCTTTACTGAATCCCAATGAAACTAAGTAGTGAAGAGGCATACATAATAGAGCTAAGCAGACACATTAATCACAGTTCATATTCTCAAGGGCACACTGCTCAGTAATTTTATAGCATCATGGCTCCCTTTTGACCTCCAAAGAGTATTTTATAACAGCTACATGGTTGTTTCCTCAAGATGGAATGGGCCAATTTCAATTTTCATGAACAGAGTTACTGTAACATAAACCAAAGACAGGGAATCATTACCCCTCTCAGTGCCCTTTGCTATTCAAAAAAGGTTAAACACACAATGTGCATGTAATCCATTGCCTATGTATTTGCAGGACTGTGGTAAAGCAGTACAGAAAGGAGGTACAAGACAATGAGCAAGGGCAGACAGAAAACAGTAACAGACATTTGGAAATTCCTCCAGAACCACCTGAATGACACTACCTCATTCCAGATGTATCACTATGGCTTTCTAGCAATTAAAAATAAAGCTTAAAACCATAAACTAGAGTGCACATCTTTTGCAGTTAACACAGGCTGCAACTGTACCAAAAATGTGGAACCTTTACATTAAAAACAAAAACAAAAACCAGAAGCAATCAGAAATTCACTTCTACTTAAAACAAAATAATGACAAAATTTTAAGACCTTAATCCTGATATTAGAGACTAACAGACAGAAAGCACTTTGTGGTTTTGGCTGGTCAACCAATTACAAATCCACCTAACAGCTGTGTTGTCTAGCTCACCTCTCTCCATTTCATAGGTACACAGGCTTCTCTGGATTCCAGCAGTTCTGCTACCCAAAAGATTAGTTGGACAAGATTTCCATGCATGGTTTATTAATTTTTTTAAAAGACAATTCATTCTGTGTAAAATGTAATTGACTTGTTCTTTGATTAAATATCTACAGATGCTACAGAAATGTTGTGACCCCCCCCCCCCCCCCCATAAGAACATTTAACAGATTTGGAAGAACTCAAGTCTAGGTGTTTGCTGGGAATGTTAGCCACAGTAATACATACTCTTTAGACTAATGTTGGAGAGAATACATGCATCTCTTTCTAGGCACATGCAGCTTGACTTGCAGTTGTTTACTCTTCACTCTTGTCTTTTTCATTTAAAAGATTATCATTGCTGACAATAACTAAGACAGCAGACTTGATGATCTTATATGAAAAGGTTCTAGTTGTGTTACACACAATGCACAGCTTGGCTACTTCTGAAACAAGGCTTACCCTGAGAAAATAAGAATGCTCCTCCTATCCATTCATTTCCAGTCATAACTTCTCTATGAAATTCACACATTATACAGCAACATCATGCTTTATCCTCAAAGAGTAATGTTACATGCTGTAACACCAGCACTACATAAGCTTAATATAAGAGCTTGAATCTATTATGATACAAAATCTCATGCATGCAGGTATTCATTGTGCATTTACAATAGGCCCTTTTTGTTCAACATTCAAGGACAAGCAGTGCCCTCATTACCTTTTTTCTTAAGTTGGAAATGGTCCCATATTTGCATGTCCTTTTTCCAAGAATAAAGCGCCCATATTTGTTCACATTGCAAAACCCAAGCTTGGTCATGCAAACCATCTATTGGTGAGATTTGAACTCAATAGACAGAGGTCTATTCATTTATATTCCTGGGAATATAAAACTAAAAAGAAGTGCACACTGCACAATGCCCAGAAGACCAAAGCCTGGTTCCACCCATCAGCTAGTGAAGGACAAGTTATTTCAATGCTTATTTTCCAGAACTTTCCTGATCCTTTTATATTATTTCTATGAAACTAAGATCATATGGGCAGGAAATTTTGTACAAATTCTAAAACAAAAGTTTATGTCTGTATACAAGGAATAAGAATTTGCAGGCGGGAAGTGGTGGTAAGAGAGAAATAGTTGGTCCATCTTAAAAGATCAAAGCTTTCAGCAGCAGAACTGTTAACTGGTTGTTGGGGTGGTTTTTTGTTTGTTTGTTCTGTTTTAGATTCACAATGGATATTTTTTAAAGTGATTGATTTTCTGCAATAATCTTTGGAGAGAAGCTTTTAAGTGCTTATACACCCAATTAAATTCTGTAAGGAAATTCAAACCAGTTTTTATTTGTGTATGTGAGAAAATTGATTATCTGCTTGCGTCACAGAAGCAGCAGATATATGGATCAGGAAGAAGCCTTTTAAATTATTATCTTACATAAAATGCCAGCAAAATGCCATCTTCAGCATTACCTCTAATAACAGTTACATATTATGCTTTACAAGCAGGAGCTGCAGGGTTAAGTTACACTTTTTTGCTGTCTTACTTTTTGCAGAATAATATACAGGAGAAAACTAGAACCCTATTGATGAAGACTTCATTCAGTGCAACTTCCACCCAGAAATAAAAGATGCTTAAATCAAAATGGTAGTGTTAAGAATCTAAGCAGAAGTGTCTCAAGCAACCTAGTTTACGCTGGTATTCTGTTATGTTCCCTGGTGGCATGCAGTGAGAATGGAGCAGGTGGTGCCATTAGACAAAGTGAAGCACAAGGAACACCCAAAGGAAATGTAGGATTTGTGACTGAATGGAAGAAAACAGGCATAACTCAAAACCTAAGTATAAGAATGATCCAAAAGGGGAAAAAAAGAACTAGAATCTTCAGTTTTGTCAAATAATAACCCAGCTATGTCAGAAAAATGTCTTGTATGTCATATACTGGTACTTGAAATGTAAAATTAAGAACATGAGCTGTAAGCAATATGTCGAACTAAGGCTGCAGCATAGCAGTTTTGGACAAAAAGAGACAAAGCCTCCTTTTATTGGTATTTGTAACGAATAGCCTCCACTGAAGACCACACTGATAAATTCTCCTTGCACCAATCTTTTTTGATGCTTCTCATCTGAAGAACATATGCAGAGTTGGGTTCATTTTCCTCCTCTCTTCTAAGACAGACACATGACTGAAAGCAGGCCATGAAATCTGAGACTATGCACCATAACTTGACAATCTTTATTTACAGTCAATAGACCCATCAAAGCATACAATAATTAAAAACATATAAATGGAAAGATTATATATAATAAAAACCAATATGAAATTAAAAGTTTCATTAAAATGGAGAAAGTTAAAAGCAAAATTAAGTTGTCAGATTGGGTTGCAATACTGGGAATTATCTTAATTATAAAATTATAGCATTAGGATATGGATCAGTTAGTCAGTCTACTTTTTAGTAGTTTGCTCCAATTTTAACTGCCAGGGACAAAATTTTTACAAACAACAGGGTGATACTTGTACATTTGTCTTGCAACAGCATTCTGGTGTAAAATAATTCAGGAGAGCCTGGCTTGCATCTCAATAAGGAGGCAATAAGCTGGTTACGGCACTGGTTACAAAAAACACACAAGAACAAAATGTATGATTGAGTTTCAACTACTTACTGACCACAAGGGCAAAATCGAGCAGAGGTGGGAAGTCCAGTAAACCTTCTGAAAAGGAGGCTTGAGGGAAACACATTACATCTTGCCTTGTAGAACAAGATGTGATACCTTGGGACAGTCAAATTTTATAGATAAGAAGGCTGACAAAAAGGCCTTACATAAGGAATATGTAGAGCACTAGGAGAGCAAGGTGAAATAGAATTGGTCCTAAGACTGCAGAAAGCAATGTCCTGAAATCTCTGTCTTAGCAATTTTAGTGCTATCTCATGGTCTAAGTTTAAAAGGAGAGATTCTGAAAGAACAATACAAACAGGTTTATGAACAACATGTTTGTTCATATGCTGATGTAACTATCCAAAGCCAGGAGATTAATCCGGCCCACATCCAACTTAAAAACAAAAATCCTGAGCCAAAGTTTAAATGCAATTAGCCAAGCCTTAGTGGAAAGAGGACATTCTTCTGTTTCTAGTAAAAGAATTGGGTTGGGAACATACTTAGGAACACCTGAAAGAGCCCAAATGAATTTTGCTTGAATGTTGTTAAGTTCAGAGTTGGCAGCTTTGATCCAAAATTCTGGTGTATAACAGTTTAGCTTTGCACTCAAAATTCTAAGGGCCAATTGGAATGTATTGACCTCCCCTTGGTTTGGAAGAATCGATACCTGATTTGTTGTCTTGAGATCCTTTTAGCACCCAAGATTGGTGATGGTTCCACAGAGCCCTATGATGAAATGTTAGCCCTAAGTATTTGAAGCTTTTGACTTGCTCCAAGGGACAATATCCTATGCTTCATCTGCACTGGTGGAAATTGTGCTCAAATACTATGATTTTGGATTTGGCGGCATTTATTTTTAGATCGTATTTAGATGTTGTATTTAGCAAGGAGGTGTTTAAGCCCCAATCTTGTTCTAGAAAGGATCATTATATCATCCACATATAGCAGAATGGGAACTCTCCTATTGCCGAATCTGGGTAAGTGGGAATTGTTGTCCATCAGCTCAGTTCCAAGGTCGTTTAGGTAAAGGTTAAACAGAGTTGGTGTGAGGATACAGCCCTGCCCTATCCCTTTGGACATACCGTATATTGGTATCAGAGAGAAGTCCCTGTGCACCCACCCCTACTCTTGATTGACTGTTTTTGTAAAGAGCTTTGATAAGGGCAAGATGTCTGATATCAGTGATAACATACTCTAATTTAGCCCACAGTTTAAGCCTGGGAACAGAATCAAAAGCAGCCTTTAAATAAGCTGCATACAATTTGCCAAGTGATGGTTTTGAATATTTCTCTGCAAGGTGAGCTAGTACCAGACAATGGTTGCTCATGGAATGATTATCCCTAAAGGCACCTTGAGCATCAGAGATGATGATGTTTTGATCTAAGAAAAGGGTTAATCTGGAGGAAAATATCTGGCATACAGTTTACCCATTATGGACAACAGGCTCATTGGTCTAAAGTTCCTGGGATCATTTGTTTGCCCCCCCTTTTTTTTTTATAAAGTGGAACTATAGTTGCTTGGTTCCAGCCATCCAGGATTAGATCAGAACTATTGATTTGTATAAATAAAGCCATTAGGAGAGGGACCACCAATGGGAATTGTTTTTAATTAATTCAGCAGGGATGTTGTCATTATCATTTTTGAGTTGGGAGATAAAGTCAGTAACATTCTCATTGGTCACTGGACCCCAGGATGGAGCCCTTTGTAACTGGAACTCTGTAGAGCTGTAATAGGCCCACTAAATCTGAAACTGTGCACCATAACTGGTACAGAAAGTAAGGCACACATTAGATGTTACTCTATTCCAAATCCTTATAGTTCATATTTTTAACAAGTAAAACATTTTGGGAATACTACAGAATTATGTAAGAAAACACTACAGTATGTCCAAGTCTTCTGCACACAGTAATCAATACAGACCAAGCAGCAAGAAGCAGAAATGTTTGACCCTAGAAATTGTTATATTTCAGTATCTGGCAAAGAGATGCCTATAAATAGTTGGCTAAGTGCTTGGGTATCCCCAGAAGGTATTCTAGTTACATGATTGCAAACACCTCTGGCTTCTTCAGCCACTAGAGTGTTTTGTGATCAATACACTTTTCTCTTTCAAATTAAAGATCTATGAACTTAGTCTTCCATTTCTTATTAGCTGGAATGGAAGAATATAGGCACATGTCTCCCACCCTCCAGTAATTCCCTGCATGTTCTTTGGTGTGAGTACAAGAACAGGCAAGATGATAAAAAGGCACTCTGTCCATTATTACATCTCCCTGCAGAAGACTGTCGGACACATTGCAGGGAGTTCCTATGGTGCATTCTCACTTTCCCTAGTCTGACAACTAGAGTGAATGAACCTGGCCAATTGTGCATTAAAAAGAGCACACCATAGAAATCTCTACAATGCACAAACAGACACAAGATAAGTGTAAGCTGGGGACTGGAAGGTCTAGCTTATTTCTAAGACTACTATAAAAAGGCACATGAACACAAAGATTGATTAAATTAAAAATGGTAATAATAATAATAATAATAATAAATCTTTATTTCTAGCCCTCTCCTCTGTAGAGCACAATCGGAGCAAGGTACAGCGAATTAAAACATACAGATTAAAATACTTCATCAACCCATTCCCAGCCACCCACCCCTTAAAAATAAATTAAATTAGCAATAGTTTAAAACCATAATGATATTAAAAACATAACGCATCCTCATAGATCTTAAATTAGGGTAAAAATAGCACCAAGCAAGGGGTCAAAATAGGCAAGGGCCAGACAACTTCCCTATATCTGACACTGATTATCTGGATCTTTTTATGATGGGTTTTGACCAGCCTGCCCAAGGTAATGGGAGACTAACTTGGGACCTTTTCTTCTTGGACATCTCAGCAGCTTCTGAGACCACCAACCATAGCTTTCTGTACTGGTTTAATACAGGGGGAAATGAGGAATACTTATTACAATAATTCTAATCCTACCTGGAAAGCCAGTTCTGGGTATTTATGCAACCCCGTGGCATTATGTCATGCAGCACTGCAAGATTCTCTACTGTGTCTCATACTTTTTGACATAAATAAAGGTGAAAAGAAAAGTCATTCACAGATTTAGGGTAAAGTGAGATCTGTACATTCAAAACATACAATCCTACTTTTAATCTAGTTCAGGTGTAGCAGGAGATGTTCTGAACCAGTGTCTGTGATCATCATGGGCAGAAACACAAATTTAACAACAATACATCAGCATAAAAACAACCATTCCTTGAACAGCGTAGAACTATGGCATCCATAGCGGGAAAAACAAACCTAGTTTCGGAGCTGGGAGATTAAGAAGTTTCTGGGAAGGCCCGCTAACACTCCCAAGACAGGGAAAGCCTGGCTATAGTCATCAATGCCTAGGTAAGATCAAGAATAAATCCTTTTGGCAACTTAAGTTAATGCAAGACATTTTCCAGCTGTTAATGCAAAATGGAAGCTTTCCGCAAGCATCATATCTTGCCCATTCTGAAACCAGATGTATGACTGCTACAGCTTTGGGTCACAACTCAAGAGAGCTGGTTATTATTTATAGAGCTCTAAACAGTTTGGGATTCAGATGCCTAAAGGACTGTCGTCTACCACACGAGCCTCCCTGAACTTTGTGGTCATTGAAGGCCTTCTCCTTAGTCTCCATCAACATCTCAAGCCAGCAAGGCAATGATCAAAGGAAAAGGTTTTGCTGCTCCATCTAAGGAAGCATCACCTACTATAATTTCAGCACAGGCAAACAGTTGGCCTAGACATCCTAACATGAAGAATTAGCTGACCTATTAATTGCTATGGTTTTAAATTTTGGTTCTTCGTATATGATGATTATTATTTTATGAACTTATAGCACACTAACCTGAGAACTTCAGATAAAATTTTATATGGTCATTTTCTAATTAAATAAAAACAGGCAGCCTTTTACAGTTTGATCCATTTGTTAACAGAACAACAAAGCAATTGAAATATATCTTAGGTTGCATCTGCACTGCAGAAATAACGCAGTTTGACACTATTTTAACTGACATGGCTCCATCCTATGAATTTCTGGGGTTTGTATTTTGTTGTGGCATCAGAGAAGGCTAAATATCTCATAATACTACAAATCCCAGAATTCCATAGGATTGAACCTTGGTAGTTAAAGTAGTATGAAACCGCATTATTTCAGGAGTGCAGATGCAGCCCTAATCACTAATATTCAACCTAATACTCAACCATAGCCATATTCTTTTTTTTTGGGGGGGGGGGGGTTGTACACAGAATTTATCATGGGTAGAAAGGAGAAAATTGTAAACATTTGTGAGTGACCAATCAAGAGAGAAATCCTGTGACTGTGCAATGCAGATAGAATTAATCTTTGAATGGACTTGAAAAATAGAAATCTTAGCACAAGCTTCTGCTTTTACTGCAACTTAATTATTTAAGGCATACTGCTTGATAAGAAAACATTGTGAGCTGCAGCATACAAAGCAGTTTCTAACACTGTTCATGTTTGATGTTTGTTCAAGATGCTCAAAGTGGTAGGGAGGAACCACTTTGCTTTAAACCACAGACAAACTTATGGAAGACCTGAGGGACTTTTATGCATCATGAGTTTGAACAAAGAGGATGAGAGCCCATTTAGTATTACCTAAGTTGTGTAGACAGGAATATATCCAAGTTCTGTCTAGAAAGCAACTAACCAACCAAACTAGAAATGTGCATGTAGTTATCTTGAGATGACCTAACTGTTCCTATACCCTCCCCACTGCTTAAAGGGACAGCCATATATACTCGACATGTACCTGGGCTGGGGGAGGTAAATGATTTCTGGGAAGAATTTCCTACAAAGGGGGTTTCTTGTGGGCAACTACAATGGATGCGTCATCATTCATGAGATTTCTCAATGGGTGCCAGGTGATGCTGGTGAATATGTGCAAAGCATAAACACTATACGAATCTACAAATTGCTATGATATCCATCCTATTACTCATTAAGTTTTTTTCACTCCCTCCAAACAGAAAAATGTTGTTTAGCATAGACACAAGACCTAGGGACTTTATCACACAAGCAAAATTTGAAGTTATCCCAAGGTCAATTTTAAGTTATCCCAGGGTCAATGTGAAGGCAATGCAGGGGCAATCATGGGTTTTTAAGTTGTTTTATCACACGATGCCAAACCCAATTAGGAGCCAATTGGAGGTCATTCCAGGGTTAGGTAAAGTTTCAAGTTGTTTTATAACACGACGCCAAACCCAATCAGGAGCCATCTTAAACACAATTGGGGGTCGTCAGGTAAATTTGGGGGAAAAGATTTACCTAACCCTGGAATGGCCCTGGAAGGACCCCTGTTTGTGTTCAAAATGGCTCCTGATTGAAACCCCATGATTGCCCCTGCAGTGGCTTCAAATTGACCCTGGGACAACTTCAATTTTTGCTCGTGTGATAAGGATCTTAGGTTTAGAAAAGAAATCTGAATTTAAGAATATCAATTAGGCTGCAGTGTTGCAAGTAACTATCACCTCATCTTACACAATTGCAGACTATCCAACACAAAGCTAAACCATGAATATGTGTAAAACTAAGTTTAGAAACCGGCTTTTAAACCAGACTTGTAGACAGCTACATACAAAAACAAAATGAAATTAAATAATCTCATTATATTACATAAAACTGAGATAGGGAAATTCAGGCAAGATTAAGGTAACTGTGCTATATAAATACAGGGCAGGGGGAGCTAAGTATGTGACTTGTGGGTCTACTCAGATATGAGAGAATACTAGCTTTGCAAGTGCCTAGCTCTTAAAAAGATGGATTCATTAGGTAATGCACCCTGGAAGAATTCCAGGCACTAGGGTTGGTAGCTTAAGAAAATGTACTGTAAAAAATATGTATCAGCTCAGAATAAACAAAATAAAAATTATATGTACACTGATTTTCTGCACATAACAAAATAACAAGAGTAGTCACTTATTGTTTAATTATCCAATAGCTTAATACATTTTAGCTAAATTGAATTTGTAAATGCTGTGGAAATGATAAAATGCTTAATAAAACTGATGCAATCCACTCATAAACTCATAAAGTGGGGAGCACTGTTTTGCACATAAATTCTTGCTTCAAGTTGGAAGGACATTTTCTGGAACCCTTCATGACATGTTCTGAAAGCAAAACAATGCACATACACCCTTGCCTCAAGTTGGGATGACACTTTCTGTAAGCACTGTATGTTTATGTGAAAATCCATCTAGCCCAACATTTATAAGGACTAAAGAATCATCAAACTGGAAGAGATGACACGGACTACCTAGCACAATTCTCTGGCTTGGAGAAATACAATTAAAGCACTCCTGAAAGATGCTCATCCAAACTCTGTTTAAAAACTTCTTAAGACCGACAGTTCATCATCCTCTGATGCAATCTATTCCACTGTTGGAACAGCTCTTGTAGTAAAAAAAAAGTTCTTCCTAATATATGGGTGAAGTCTCTTTTCTTGGAATTTTAATCCATTATGATTAATAGTGATATCTTTATTCAGAAAACCAAAATGCACAAAATACATGATGCAAGCTTTCAAAGCTCCACTGGCTTCTGCATCAGGCAAAGGTGCTAAAAATCATGCAGGAGGAAAAAATGACAATGTTAGTCACAGGCCTGCATATTGTAAAGGTGTTGTTGGTGTGTTTCTGTTGACAAGCTTTCTTTTTCCAGCTGCCTACTTCCAACTGTTGTAGAACTGCAACTGCAACCTTACCTTACAGAATATTTAGTGAACCTTCCTATATCCCATTTCTCCACTCTTGAAGGTAATTCAGAGGAAGGAAGCCATTGACTTAGCTCCCACTCTTTCTCTTTTCTCTTAGACTATTGATTTTTAATCCATCAAAATACTGGATAATATAAAGAACAGGGTTTTATACAGATGGAGAGTTTTCTTTTTCAGGCTCTCCTGAACTGTTGGATAATATTTGGCTAACTGGGTGGAGAACTTTGAGACTATTTTCATTCAATCATACTAAAACACTGTAAATGTGTTGGGGATGGCCTGTGGTTTTAATGTCACAGTGTAAAGAAATCTGGTTTTATTCTAGACTTTAAAGAAACTGTTAAAGGTCCTGAATATGTCTTATCCAACCACTTATTAGTGCAAATTTCTCTATGGACTCCAAGGGTGCATTATTAAGTTCATGAATAGTCTAATTATAACATGTGTTAACAGACATAAGAGGGCAAGCAGCCTGGCTATAGGATACACCTTGGTCTCTTTGCTTCATCTGTGCATCTGTTTGCTAGCTCAGTAAACTACTGGAAAACAATGGAAACTGGAGAGAGAGCAGAAATAATAGTGTTTGTATTGTAATACATAATTTGGATGATTTATGACACTATGGCTAAAAATTTGATTATCAACTTTCTATGGCAGGATAAGAAACTTGCAGCCCTATACAGTCTGCTCTCATATCAGTGGACTTGCCATCTGTGGATTTAACCATCTATGGACAGCAAGTCCCATTTTTCTTAATGGTGGCGTGAGCACATGGCTGTGCTAGTGGGCATGCACATTATGTGCCACCATTAGAAAAAACAGGACTTGAGCATGCATGATTTTGGTATCTGCAGAAGCGGAGGCACAACAGATCCCCCTGGATATGGAAGTCCAACTGTACAAGTTGTTTCATTGACTATCTTAACAACCCTAATCACCACAGTAAATAGTGAAGAATGATAGGATCTGCAGTTCAGCAATGTCTGGAGGGCAGCATGATTCCCACCCCAGTCCTATGGGCAAATATTGGCTGTACTTGTGCCATAGTTTTAAAAGTAAGAGCAAGGAAATAAGAAATACTGTGACATTTATTCTCTCTCTCTCTCTCTCTCTCTCTCTCTCTCTGGAGGGGGGGGGGGTAATTTAATGTTTTCAGCCTATTTGTATCTTTTCTGCAGTGGCATTACTGGACTTGTGACAGACTCCTGAATGTGTTCTGCAATACAGGGACTGTAATACCAGGATTAAAGAAATATGTATATTCACTTGTACAATTTAGAGCACACAGTCTAAATGACTGTGCAAATCAGAAAACCATATAAAATGTAGACAGAAAACATGCAATAAGATAAAGCATTGCTGTTCTCTCTCATCAAGAGTATTCCTAACTGCTTCTGAGGAGCTGAAGATTTCTACTTCAGTAACACCCAAATTCCTTAATGAGAGGAGTAGTCCAGTGCCTTCCAGTATAATTATTACTGTGAGTAAACCACAAATTATTTACATGCAAAATATGGAAAAACTTCTAAATTCAACTCAAGAATGAATTATTAAATAATGCATCACATCAAATAAATTCAGATTCAAAACTACATCATGTTCAGAGCTTTACTACTTCTGCATGAAAAAAAAAAAGAAGCCTTTTCAGCAGGTATTACCAACTCAGTTTAACCGATACTTTCAGAAATCCTATGTATTAGTAACCTGGTATCATTTCACTGGAACATTTAGATCTAAGTAAAACATTTGCACTATATGGAGGAAAGAAAGGAATGAAAAGCTTCCTATGGCTGGTTCTTTGTTAGGGTCTGAAGAATGACTTAGAATATGCATTAGGCTGAAATGTTTTAGGATTGTTTTTTTTTTAAGCAAATAAATAACAGATATAGTTTTCAGCATCCTGAGATGTGGTTTCTCTCTTTGTTGTTCACTCATGGTGGTTAGCCACAACAACAACAACAACAACAACAACAAAAACAATAATAATATATTTTTAAATGACAAAACTCCCTAAGGGCTGAAGAGCCACTGAAAGTCAATACCATTAAATAAATGAGATCAAAATTAACAACAACAGCAAGCACACACAGACAAAGGGAATGTACATTCCAAACTCCTAACTTTCAACTGTGTCAAAGAAAAGGCAAAAGCAGAGAGGCAGGTGCCATTTTATATTTCTGGTTTAAAACAAGTCAGTATCTCTATCCCTAAACTGGAACATGGGGGAATAAGGAGCACCATGTACCCAACTATAGAAGAGGTACATTCTAAGTAGGCCAATATCTAAGACATACAAATCAAATAATTTTTCATCTTGCAGTCCTAACTAAACAAGGAAGCTTACTTAATTGCCATAACCATGTTCAATTCTATGAACATTTGATGGAAAGGAAAGAAATGTCAAGATGTCTCAGCTGTCTTGTTCCACTGGCAGTTACAAACATTTCATCTTTAAAGGGCATCAAAGACCTCTGATGACTTAATCTAATAACAGACAAAGGAAAAGTAGCTTTCCTCCTACTCGTACATCATAAATGAATTACAAGGCAAGCAAAGGTCAATTTGTCTGGATCAACCAAAACAAAAATGGCATATAAAGAGTTTCTGTCCCTCAGTTGGATATGTATTTATTGGTGCTAATGCTTAAAAGTGTTTACACAGTGGAAGACTTTGGCAAATTCATAACAGTATGTCTTCTCCTTAAAAATTACTACTCCTTTTCATGATTTTAGTGGCCAGAGTGCTTAAGTGCTTGACAAAGACATGCATCAACTTGCTAGGTGTGTTTAAGAATTAATATACAAGGTGAAAGCTTTGGGTATTTCTTTTCTTTTTCAAATAATGCCATATAAGCATATACTTCCCATATTTATTTCCAAAGAAATTACATTTAACAGTCACGCATCTTTCTCTGAAGATGCCAGCCACAGCTGCTGGCGAAACGTCAGAAAGGAACTCTTCTAGAACATGGCCACAGAGCCCGAAAGCTCCACAAAAAACTATAAGTCATGCAGCACAGATTGATAACAGGTGGTATTGCAGGTATTGGCAGAGCATGAATGGAAAATAAAAAAATACTGATGCAAAATAATATTGAAATGTACATTTATTTTAATTCACAACCTAGTTAAAGTCATACAATACTGAAAATTCTGTGTTACTTCTTAAGATACAGGAACTAATTCCACAACACTTGCAACTAATTAAAAAAACATGCAATACTAATTGACAAACATATTAACTATGCTGTGCTTTGGAGAGTCTCCGAATCAATTCTCTTCAGCAAAAAAGCATCAGACCCAGGGGACAGCTTTACTGAATTTCATTACATTAATTTGTTTAAAGATCTGATGCACATTACCAGCCATGTGCATGGCAGATAGCCCAAACAAAACAAAACAAAACAAAACAAAACGAACAAAACAAAAAAAAACCTTTAAAAGGATTTACATAGATTTATTGTATGTTCTGTGTACATCCAAAATAATAATGTTTTCATTTGGTCTTCAACCTGGCAGTTTTTATTGTTTAATGCACACTCTTAACCACAGTGTAGAAAGAAGGAAGAAAGGGGTGGGGTGGGGGGAGAAGGAACGTAGCAGCACCTTTAACACTAATTGGTTTTTATTCTAGCATGAATTTTTGTGGATATAAACCCATGTCTTCAGATGTAATAGCTAGCTCTCAAGATATAAAACATATTTACCCAGCTATAGCAATGGGATGGAAGGCAACAGGATTTGGAAAAATGTAAATCATGACCCTTGCCTGAAATTTTCAAAGGGGTGCACAAGGTCTACAAATATTTCAGAGCTTTACAATGGTCAGTTAGTGCTGATGTGTAAAAGCAGTAACTCCACTTATCAGTTTCCTTGGGTTCAAAACTTCTGAGATTTCTTTTGTTACAAATGCAGTACTGAGGACACTTGTATTAATATATGTAGTGTGCTAGGGAGTCATATTCAAGCCCCATAGGAGCCCTGGTGGTGCAGTGGTTAAATACCTGCACTGCAGCCACTCACTCAAAACCATACGGTTGCAAGTTCAAGACCAGCAAAAGGGCTCAAGCTCAACTCAGGCTTGCATCCTTCCGAGGTCGCTAAAATGAGTACCCAGATTGTTGGAGGCAAGTAGCTTACAGTTGTAAACCGCTTAAACACTTCTTAGGCGGTATGAAGCAGTATATAAATGAAGCTGTTTTTTGTTTTTTGTTTAATCGGGTATGTGCCTGTGAGTGCATGTGGGATGTGCCCCATGAAAAATAACAGCGGTCACCCCTCCATGAATATTCAAGACTGTGGACCTCAAGTCTGCAAGAAAGGGGGGGGGGTGACTGTACTGTACTTTAACTCTTATTTTAAAAAAATGGAAACATCCCCAGGTAAAAGGCAAGAGTGTAATCTGTTCTGGAAGCACTGACCAAACCCCCCTCTACTCTCCCATCCATGTAGTGTGAGCACAAACAGTAATACTGGCTGGAATTTTGTAAATTCTTCGGCACCATTTTTCTTTGCTTTATCCTTTAAATCCTTTGTTACATGCCCATAAATTCTACCTTCAACTTATCCACAGATCATATAAAAATCTATAATTTTGGCTCCAAAACATGCCCTCGATTTATACATGAGACTGACTTTATAGTTGAGTATGTAAGGTAACTGAAAGTAGCAAAGTGTATAGAGAATTGGGGGGGGGGGAAGAGAGACAATTTATCATTTAGGAGCAATATTTTGGGGGTCACAGGACTGGAGGTGCAGCCTGCCAAGGGCCAGAAGAGCATAAACGGCCCCTGGACCTTTCAAACCTGTCCACTACTGTTGTAATGTTTCTACAAACTCATTTACCTTGCAAATATTGGAGTGAAACAGACAGGCAAAAAGAGGTGCTTTCAGGCTGGCTTGAAAGCATGGCGTTTAGACGACACATGCCTTGAAGCCAGCAGGAAAGTGCCCTCTAGGCACCTTATGCAGAGAAAGGCGTTTAGACGACACATGCCTTGAAGCCAGCAGGAAAGTGCCCTCTAGGCACCTTATGCAGAGAAAAGCCATTTCAAAAAGTAGCAGCTTTTTTCCACTTCTTCTTGGCTTGAAGCCATGTCATGTGGTCATGCCATGAGCACTCCAGGTGCCTTGGGAGCTGGTGGTTTGGTTGGTGAGGTTTCAATGTGGCTTCAGAAAAGGCAGCTTCAAGCCACTTTTTCCTGCCCATCTGTTTTGCCCCTATGGTTTAAAAACTGGCAGAAAGATAAAAGAATGCTAAAGGAATGTTTTAGTAGAAAAGACACCAGCACAGGGAAGCTTAAGCAGCCCTCTGAAGATGCTGTAATGAAAAGGGTTTTTTATAGTTTTTTTGTGGGTTTTTCGGACTATGAGGCCATGTTCTAGAAAGGATTATTATTATTATGCTTTATTTATATAGCACTGTGGAATTACACATGCCAGCTACAGATGCTGGCGAAACATCAGGAATAAACTCTTCTAGAACATGGCCACATAGCCTGAAAAACCCACAAACAACTATGATGCCGGCCATGAAAGTTTCTACTTCACAAAGGGGTTTTTATTACATGGGGCCACAATGTAACTACATCTTTTGTCACTATGTTTGTAATTTCTCCATAGAAGCTTCGTCTTTGCTTCTATCATATTTATGTATACTGTAGGTTAGTTCAAATTAAGGACTTCAAACTGGTTAGCAAGACATTCACATGATCCGTCTGAATTGAACAATGACTCAATCTCTGCTTCAACAATGTATAGATACACCAGTGTCTATATTAATGAAGATGCATACTCTCAACCAGGCTTAGAAAACCAAATTATCTTTCTGGCTTCCAAAAAGAAAAAAAAACTTGGTTTATAAGTAAATAAAATACTGAATTTATTTCAAAATCTATTGCAAGCCTAACTGTACTCCATCATACCTCCAGAAATGGGGTACGAACTTTTCCTCTCAGGACTACAGCTTGTCCACCTAGATCCAGCAAGAGCTCATTAAACAGATGAAGCAGGCATAAAAATGGCAAATTAAACAAATATAATGTGATGCAAGAAATCCCAGCCACAAATAAATTGATGCATGCTGGCAATGACTGACCAGAAAAGAGACTATGACAGCTCAAGGCATAGCTCAGTGGCAGTACTGACCCAGAGTGCTGCTCTTGTGAGAGAAAAGGGGAGGGAGGCAAGTTCCATTTTAGGGGTCACTGGGACAAGAAGTAAAACTAAGACTGCCAAACTCATAATCTCTTTATACAAATCTGTTGTGAAAACATGCTAACACTACTCTGTGTATTTCTGGCCACTACACCTTAAAGAAAAGTCATGTAGAAGTGGGAAAAGTGCAAAAAATGGGCAGCAAGGATGATCAATGAACTGCAACAATTCAACTAGGAAGAAAGGTTACAACCCTTGGATATGTTCATTCAGAACAAAAAGGCATGACAGCATTCCATACAATTTTACATAGTGTGAGGAAAGTGGATAAAGCAATTTTTTTCTTGCCATTTAATATTAAAATCTAGAGTCATCCAATGTATGTAATGGTCAAATCAGATAAAAAGGAGGTATTTCTCCACACTGTTCAGCATTAATCATGGAATTTACTACTATCTGGTTTGAGCTGCTAACTTCAATGTCTTTATAAATACCCTGTTTCCCTGAAAATAAGACATCCCCTGAAAATAAGACCTAGTAGTGGTTTTTCTGAATTGCTAAATATAAGGCCTCCCCCAAAAGTAAGACCTAGCAAAGTTTTTGTGTGTATACACACACACACACGCACGCACACACAGAGTACATAATAAATGTTCTTTTGTTGTTGTTGTTGTTGTTGTTGTTCAACAATAAGTGTGAATTCTTCATGGAAAAATAACACATCTCCTGAAAATAAGACCTAGCGCATCTTTGGGAGCAAAAATTAATATAAGACACTGTCTTATTTGGGGGGAAACATGGGTAGCAGCTTCAAGGGATTAGTCAAATTGTTGGAAGGTTAGATTATCAATGGTTACTAATAATAATGTCTGTATATACATCCCACTTTCTGAGGTAGCATGCCTATCGACACCATGCTGCTAGGGAATATGCGTGGTAGGGTGATATAAGTTATTTTTGTATGCTACCCACAGGATATTGCTTGGCTGGTGCAGGAAAAGAATGCTGGAATAGACAGGCTTCTAGGCATGACTTTTATATTCATCTTATTATCTCCAGCATCATTTAGGTATCACAAAGTTTTTCAGGTGTAGTAGAGGGATAGGACATTGCACTTCATGGATTTGAACTTGTTTACCAAGTCCAGTGGGCAGCTCTAATCAAGTATTAAGTATCTTTCACTCTACATTACCTTACAGAGATGTTGGGAGTAACATTGTAATTTGGAAATCCTTTGAGAATTGGCATTGAAATATGGTTAAAAATAATAGGGAAAGCTCTCATAGTAGAATCTACCCCTGCAAAAATTATATTAAGAAATCCAAGAACTGATTAGGGAATAAAATAAAGGGGGAAAAGCCATGAAAATAAATCTTGCTGGTTATTGCTTAGTGGCTGCATGGTTCAGAACAAAGTTACATCTCTCAAGTTGTATACCAAATCAATGACACTACAACTCAATGACTCAATTAATTGGAACCTCAGCTCACCAAGGTCAAGTCAGAGCGCTTTATAGACAACACTTTCAGACCTTACAAACAGATTTTCTGAACATTAACCATACTTATTTCTCTTCAATCTTGCAGGAAGCTAATGCTTCTCTGAGCCCTGCTTCCTTCTCTGACCCTTTGCTTCCAATGCCTCAAAAGTCACAAGTTACTTTCATTACTATCAGAACTCAAGGAAAGTATATTGAATGCATGTACCAATGGGCTAAAGTTTTCACTCTGCAATTTGAGTTTTTTCCCCTGCTAATCAGTGTATACACAAAGGAAGAAAAGAACATTCTTAATATAAAACTCTTTTACAAACAAGTAACAATAAAAATGATACAAATGACTTTATTTTTAGGAGTCTTTAAAATTAGATAGTGGAACTGAAGTTTAAAAAAAGTCATTGGCAGTAGGAATTGAAAACAATTCAGTTCCATACCTACTTTTTCCAATTTCAAATATTGGCAGAAATAATTTTCTAAACCTACATGGGATGTGCCTCACTTGTATATTGGACCGAATTCAGTTTCTGTAAGCACATATATTTTACGAACCTGAAGTATATCAAAAATGTAATTTGAAGTAGTTGTAATTTGGCAAACAGATAGACAGCGGGGAAAAAAAACTCTTTTGAAAACAACCTGGAAAGGTTATGAGAAGGGTACTATGTTAAGATCTAGTCATATCAGACCAAACTTGGCAATTCCTGGCAGAGAGTTTAAGCTACATTTGTGTAAAATTTTGATGTTATTCCCTTTGAGGCAAAATTCAGTGTCCTATCTATGAAGAATGGGAAAAAAACCCTAGCTGAACTGGAGAGCTGGTAATGATAAGAATGCCATGCCATTGAATACCTGAGAGAGGGAAAGTTCCTCTCAAACACTATTTCAACACAATAAATTTTCATCTAACTTTTAATTAAGAATCACTTCACAAAGAAGTGTGGTACCAGAAATTCCAGTATCATGCATATTATATATCAGAGGGGGAAAAGGGAAGGCCAACTCCATCAGGCCTTGCCTGAAAAAGAAGAAGGCCCTCCCTCCATGCACCATCATCCAGTGGGAGAGAAGGGCATGCCAACACCATCAGGCCTTGCCTGAAAAGAATAAGAGCCCTCCCTCCATCCACCATCATCCAGAGGGAGAGAAAAGAAGGCCAGCTCCATCGGGCCTAGCCACAGTAAGAAGAAGGGCCCTCCCTCCAGTCCATCTGCCATGGTCCTGGCCTCTGAGGGAGAGAAGATCTGCTGGACTTTCCCCCTTCCCCACTACCATTCCCTTCTCCTTTTGTCTCTTGTCTTTTTAGATTGTAAGCCTAAAATCAGAAAAATGTCTAATTAACAATTTGTAAGCCGCTCTGATAGCCTTTTGGCTGAAGAGCGGAGTATAAATAAATAAATATTATGCTCTTGTGGAGACAAAACATGTCCATTATGTATATTGAAGAACACCACAATTTTAGAGTGAACTACCCAATTTAAAAACAGAATCAGCAAAAACAAACTACAGTGGATACATCAATCCAATTGCCACTAGTTTATAATATAAATCTATCACACAAACACTCAAAAATGACTGCGAGTTGCCTTTTAAGTTGGAAAAAATATAGCTAGTATCTAAATTGCATTTTCACATTTTGCAATCTGCTACTGTAAAAAGATGGAGAAGTATCGAATCGAACCAGAGAAATCCCTTCAGATTCAGTGAAAGTGTGTTGTTTCTGACATAAAATGTTAAGTGCATCAGAAGGAATGCTTCAGTTTAACAGATGCGTCTTTCTGACAGCAGATTTAGATATCAACAAGTCAGAGTTACAGATCTATTCTGTTATCATGAGCAGAGAAGCAAATTGGTCCTCTCTATAGTGGAAGACTTGGTTAGAATTTACGTGTGAATCCTTCATAACCTAGCCCTCCTATATGATCTACATACTGGATTAGGCTAAAAGCTCTGTTAATATAAAATGCAATATATAGAGAGCATAACCTAGGCCACTGGGATTTTTGCTGTTGTATGCCTTCAAGTTGTTTCTGACTTATGGCGACCCTAAGGTAACCCTATCATGGGTTTTCTTGGGAAGATACCATATGCTATATATTAACATAAGTGCTATTGTGTTGGCTTTAAAACTGAACACATGAAGGAAGACTTGAAGGAGCTAAGTGGAAGAGAAGAGCAGATAAAATATACTTTCCAGTGGCATAGTAGCATATTTTTGAAGGGTAGAAAAAGGAACCTACAAAATCTCCTCTGAATATTCCTTGCCTAAAAAATGCTATGAAATTAATGGAGTCAGAATAAGTCAACAGGCGACTTGAAGGCACCTATGAACAGGCACTGATCATTCAGAGATACAGCCATGTTAGTCTGTAGAATCAGTAAGTAGAGAGATCTTGTAGCATTTTTGAGACTGAAATAAAGAAGTTGGGAGAAGAAGCTTTCATAGGGGCTAAACAGACAGGCAAAAAGAGGTGCTTTCAGGCTGGCTTTAAGGCATGTTGTTTAGATGACACATGTCTTGAAGCCAGCAAAAAAGTGCCCTTATGCAGTCAGAAGAAAGAAAATAAACTATTTGAGAGGAAAGGGAGATTCATTTTACCCATCTTTTAAAATAAAATGACAACACAAAAGCTTGTGACACAGCACAGATATTGCTCATTGCAAATCAGAGCATGTTTTCATTGATCAATAAGCAATAAATCTCTTGTTAACTTGCAATTCCTCACTATCAATCACTTCCAGAGAGTGTAATAGATGTTTTCCTCTGTGAGACCATTAACATTCTTCAGAGGAAGTTTTGAAGCAGCTGATAATGTGCAATATGTCTGGAAATGTACTGTCATATGCAGTAAAGAAAAACCCTGCAGTTCTAAAATTCCTACATGCCTCCTCTATTTCCCCCAAAACTACCAAAGTATTTCCCTAAAAGCTACTGAAGTAAAAGTAAACACTGTCAGCTTATAGCTTGAAGTGTAAGTAATGTTACATTGATAAATGTTATGAGGCTCAAATATACTGCCCTCAGTCTTGGTCCTCCAGTTCCTGACATGTGGAAAAGACTGGCTGTGGTTACATTGGGCCAAACCAGAAACAATACACATCACAAAACTAGCAGGTGTAAGAATGGATTTTTACTTAATGTATAAATAGCAGGTCTGGCTTCCTAAATCAGAACCAAGGTCAGGGTTTAAAATACTCCCCACACTGTAGCTGCTATCCAGATTGGGGATTTATGCCTACTATTCATTAAAATCAGAGGCAGGCAACTGTTTAAGGGGGCAGGGGCCATTTTTCACCCTGCATGTCTAGCAGGTTGTATTGGCGAATGACTTGCCCAAGGTTTCCATGGCTGAGTGAGAATTAAAACCCTGATCTCCAGAGTCATAGTCCAATGCTCAAACCACTACACCACATTGGCTCTCCTTTCATTAGCTAAGTAGCCCTTAATTAAATATGGCTTTCATGGCATCCAAAATCATCTGCCTGTGAATGGTTGTTTCTCTGCTCTTCATGACAGGGCTGGCCCTCAATTTGCATCATTAAACTATGCCTGAATGTGCATATCTTGACCATTGGACAGCTTTGCCCTCAAATGGATTAAAAGGTTTTGTGATGCATTTTAATATTTTACCCAGCTGATCCCCTCAACAGTATGAGCTGGATATGCAATAACTTTGTTACTGAACTTCACAGGGCACATAAGTTTGCACTACATGATTGGAGATATGACATATGCTTGCAACTAAGCAACTACTCCCACAAAATGAAAGGATGGAAGAGTTTCTTTAGTTATACATTATTTCAAGTTCAGAGACACCATGTTACAGCTGGTGGACAATGTCTGATATGAGCTCCTCTAACATGCAAAATGGTACAAGTGTGGTGGGCATAATTTCTCGGGTGTCAGGACAAGAGGGCAACTAAGATGGTGAAACATCTGGATATCAAGACCTGTGAAGAATGGCTCAGAGAGCTGAGTATGTTTAACATGGAGAAAAGAGCTTAAGGAATGGCAAGCCAGTCATTTTCAAAAATTTTAATAGCTGTCACAAAGTAAATGGAACAAGCTTGTTTCCTTGTAAGCTCCAGAAATGGGACCTGAACTAGTGGAATTAAAAGGAAAGAGATTTATATCAAACATTAGGAAGAATTTTTTAAAAAAAGAGATGCTTGACTTTTTGTAAGAGGTTTTCAAAAAGAGAGTAGATGAGCATCTGTCAGGAATGCTGTTTAGGTATGTGTGTGCAGGAGGTTATATGCTTTCTCTGCATTAGGAGGGGCTGGACTACAGGCCTTTGGGATCACTTCTAACTACAATTCTGAGTGGTTCCTCCACATGTATGAAAAAGAATTACCTCTACTGTTTATATGATTTATTCAGATTTATTCAGGAGTACAGCACACTCTAGGACAAATGCCCCATAAATAAGATATATTTTGCCTGGAATACGCCAAGAAAGGATAAAAGACACCTTTGAAGAATTTCCTGACAAGTGCTTGACTTGTTCAAATATGTTCTACAATACATTCTAATGATACTGAAATAATAGGAAAGACTCCATGTTTCACAATACACAATAGATACATATGAGATACATACATACTAGGCAACCTTACTTTCATAGACTGGGAAGTCAACCACAGAGTAACATGCTAAAAGGTCTCTGTCTGTGGCAAAGAAAATATAGTAGATACCTTAGAACCAACAACAGACCAGAATACAACCCCTTAATTATATCTCTTTGTTTCTACAAAGATGATGTTGTAATAACACAATACCTAACATCCTAAACAGTGATCTTGTATCACCTTTGAGACTAAACGAAATAAAGAAGCTGGCAGCATAAGCGTGCATCTTAGGAAGTAGGATCAAGTCTACGAACGCTCACGCTACCAGCTTCTTTCTTTCAGTTAGTCTCAAAGGTGGTACAAGACTCCTTTGCATACTGATTTTCGAGACTAACAAGGTGATGTCTTTCAGTTCTACCACCCTATACAGTGGTCCAAGGACTGCAGCTTAAGTATGAACAAAACCTGTTATATCTACCTTCTTTCACCATTAATCTCTGTTAGCCAATACAGAGTGTGCCATACTAAGATATTTTAAGAAGAAATTTTAGCAACATGGAAGAAAAGGCTTATTTGATCCATGCACATACACTCAGACACCAAAGGAAACTGTCTATGAATAGGCCCATGTATTCACTGTGAATACACAGCATAACATTCCATTACAATCTTTGGTAAATCAGCAATAAATAACATTTCAACTTCTTACTGTTTATAGACAACTCTCAATGGACAAATATATTTAACAAAAGAGGATGTAATTAGCTTAAGGATGCTTTAAAAAGATTAGAAATTTATTAAACAACGCATGTTGTAAATCCAAGATTATTCTATATGGAAGTTAAGGAACATGAGCAAAACCTTCAGGATAAAAACAGCAGTATAATTTATTTCATCCGACACAGTAAATGACTAATATATGCACTAGTGCAATGTTATTCAACCCTCTACTACTGAATTATTTCAATTGCTCTTGATCATTGTAATTGGAAATTCTGTATGCACAATTCATGCCACACAACCATCACCTGCAGAGCTTCAGGCCAATTTTTCTGGTATCTTTTTATATACTAATGGCACAAAATACTGCACTAACTAAATAAAGTGGCTCTTCTGGTAACAGCAATTTGCTTCAAAGATGTCAACTGAATGGTGCACAAATTAAAAACAGCTGCAAATGAAAACTATGGAAAGGGAAACTAAGGCTAAGTGGTAAAGCACACATTTGCATTCAAAAGCTTCCAGGTTAAATCCCTGGCATATCCATTTAAAAACATTAGATAGTAGGTCATAAAGTTTCTGCCTAAAATCCCAGCTAGCCAGTAGTCAGTGAACATAATTCTGCACTACTGTACAATGAATCAGACAAATAGCACTGAAAGCTAAGTTTTTAAAATGTAATGTATCACTGTTGACAGGATACCTATTATTGGAAGAAATATTTTGCTGTTTCAAATCTCTCCCCTTCTAATCATGATCTAAAGTCTAGCAGACAAGTGAACACTTGGTCTAGAATCCAAACTTCTCCTTCAGCAGTCTCAAAAACAACAAATTGTGGTGACAGTAAAATGCAAGTTTACAAAGACTAGAGTATATCAATAGGGCAGGATCCTTACCAATTCATAGAGACAACTCAAAATAGTTTAACTTGTTTTTCCACCTCATCTGGGGAGGGGTAAGAATTTAGATGGGTGTGCATATTAATGGGAGCTTAATACATTTGTAGCCCTTCCACCAAATGGCTCAGAATACAGTTAGGACCATTCTCAAATTTTGTGCTCAACTTACAAAATGCCACAAATGGTCTTGATGGAATTGTCCATCCCCATCTTCTTCCAAGCCTCCCATCCTGCATGTACACATGGGCACTCAGTATACAAAACAGTGTAAGGAATGAGGGGCTCACATGCACCTTATTCTTGTCCTGTCTTCTCTCCTCCCTTCACCTCCCAATAGCTAAGGAATATAACTTCTGAAGGGATATAGGGGAAGAGAAAAAACTGAATGTCCTTGGGAATAATGTTGCCCCACTAAAACAGAGTGCTGATAATAATCAACAGCTTTTATGATAAATTTCTAATGGGCTTTTCCTCTGCCAGGTACCTTCTATATATTATGAATTCACATCACTAATCCCCCATTAATGCTATTGGAAGTTTGGGTATACATATCTTATGAGAGGTGAAGGCAGAGCAAATTGTCCTAGCCACACTTCCTGGTAAAGCACAGCATTATGACTAGTAATTATTGCCAAAATACATGCGCAAAAGTTTTCCTAGCTAAATTTTTTTAATGTTGATCAAAATCATTTCAGCATTTAATTAGTCTGTAGAATTAGCTGCTATTCTACTAAAAAATTACCATGCCATTTATTCTTGCATCAAATGAAGACAGAGTGGTGGAACTACCACTTCTATTTCAGAAGCCTTTCTGGAAATATGCAGAGTGAAATATAGCACTGTTCAAGAGCAAAGCTATTCATATAAAATCAATAGGGTTAAATTGGAGTGGGGATCACAATCTTCTCATTTAGATTTATTTAGCAGTGCTTTCTATAATGAAAGGAAAAACTTAGATGTCAACAGATTCAGTAATTCTTATGAGCTTTGCAAGTGTCACAGAATTCAGGCTGTTCTCCAGAACTCTGTGAATGTCAAATGTAATATAAGACATTTAATACCCTGTTCTTTGGCCAGAAAGACTCCCACAGTGACTTTAAAGATCAATCAAAACCAAGGACAGTCCCTGCCCTCAGGCTTACAATCTAAAAAGGCACAACTGAAGAGAAGAAAGAGATAAGGAGAGAAAACATTAACTAAGAAAACTTAGGACACCTATTCTTAATGTTATAAAATTCTTATATGAATAGCTGTAATGGGAGAACAGGTTGGTTATCTAGAACTATGGTTCTTTCAGTGGTCATCTGTGTACTGCTTCATAGCATTTCCCATCTGTGTGAGTTGTAGAAATCACAAAGAAGAATTTGGTCTTATCACTAGCCTGGCTTAGTCTAAGAACAAAAAATGGGTAATTTTTCAACTAAGTCAATGATGCGATCCTACTTCTTATCTCTTCTTTTGCTGCAGCCTGATAAAATGACTGCTCAACAAAGCATGGGGAAGAGGAAACTCTTATTCAGCCCTACTTGGCTTCTCAGCAGAGCCGATGTGGCCCAGCTTTACCCTTCTGCTCCTGCTACAGCTTAAACAAATGGCTCACAGATAGATTTCACCAAAAGAGCTACAGGTGCCACACATAAAATTCTATCTAGACTATGGCTTTCTTTTTAATTGTAGTTGAGAAAAGGGGCCTAAATCCAACTAGTTACAGCCTCCGATACAACTGTTTCTATCAGTGAAATTAAAAGGGAGTACAGGTTGCACTGTAGGTTGTCATAGGAGAACATGTTAACATTGAACAGCACCAGCACCTCAAAGGCCAGGATGACTACTCTAGGTTCTCTAGCTCCTTGGTTAGAAACCAGGACAGATGCATAATCAACAATGAAAAGGTACTATGCTATTTGCAACAAAGAACGTTTGGGAAAGTTTGGGGAGGTTTCCAAAAGACAAATACACATTCATCACCATTTCAAGACATTTAATCTTTTTTCTTACATCCTTGTTACTGAGTTTTGAGATAATAAAGAGGAATCAGCTGAACTCTGAAACAACTTTATATTACTAAAGGAGGCCATGAAACAAAAATACCCAGCAAAATTAGAGTTATTATGCACCATTTTCACTGATGAACTGGATTGTTTGTTCACAATAGGCTTAGGACATCATTGCATTAACTAAAGGATTGCACTTGTCTGCACTTTAAATATTTTAATCATTTAAAAAAATAAAAACCATTCATGTGTAATAATGAAATATTCTGCACAGTTCTTTCCTACACTTTATTTTGTTTTGAAATGTTTCTTTTGGTCAGAGATTATTTCTCTCTACTGAAAATTATACCAATATATTTTACTTACAAATTCATAGTCACCATCCTGAGGTACTCTCCAATCTGAGGAATATCTTTCAGGTACCTGCCTTCCACAGTTGTTTCTTCGATTCTCTTTCTCTTTTTGTTCAAAGTATTCAAGGAAAGATGGTCTAACAGATTCCATTGTTTCATCTCTTCCTATAAATATAAAATGCAAGGGCCACTTTAATTCTAAATAAAAATATTTTATGTACAGTCCATTAAACAAAATAACTGATTACCACATTGCTCTTCACATTACCCGCATGTAATAATGCTGTTAATTTTTAACCCTTCTGTGAATGAAATAATGTGCACTTTCTCATTAAAGAAAAGCAAAACTTTTGTTTTAATTTTTATTTAAATGTAGTGAAGGAATAAAAATGTGTTATCTAAAAGCAGTAGATTGAGAATACCACTAATGTATTGATTTAAGAACACACCAATGTCAGTGCCTCAAAGCCCAGGTTACAGCACTGGAGAAATCTGTTAATTCTTCTATCTTCTGAGGAGAATATCGCCCTTACTTCATGTATTGGCATAGCAATCAACATTCACATCTTTTGTACCTTTGAAACTAGGAAACAGTAACAGGCTCCTTATGGGATTTGTTAGTCATCCAGTGTAGTGTTGTAAACCTCCTCTATACACCTGTTGAGAAAACGCCATGAAAGGTTTGCCTTAGGGTTGCCATAAGCCAGAAATGACTTGAAGGCACACCATTCTCACCACAATAACAGCAACTATTGTTAATTATTAAATGGCATTGTTAAATTACTTCAGCTGGATCACAGCATGGTTCAGTCTTCTTAACAACAAAAGATGATGAAGATTTCATCTGTGCTGCCAAGTCCCTATGCCATCTTTTAGGATTATACCATTATCATTTAGGATTGCACAGAACTCTGGTTCCAAAGATTAACAGATGTAATTTAGATCACAGTATATTAATTTTTTATGGATATTTTATGTCACTGGGTTTATAATATATTAATATATTTTCAGGTTCCTTCATAATATGGAAGGCAAGAAATAAGTTTCCCTAACAGACTGTGAATTGCATGACAAGGTTTGTGCAACATGGGAGAGGAGCAGAAAAAGGAACTTAGCAACAACCCAGCATATTTTCATGTTCCTGCTATATTATTAAACATTTATAACATGCTTTACTATAACACAACACTCAAAACATTATACAACAAACTAAAAATAATAAGAACCACTCACTCAACCATATCACAGAGCAAACCATTAAGAATGACAGTTTACATGAAAGTTCCATCTCAGCCCAGGATATAATGTGAAAGCCTGTTGAAGGTGACAACCATGTTTTTCACTGTCTACTAAGAAGCACAGAGAGTGCTGACCAAATCATTGTTAATAACATCATCAACCCAACCACTGCAAAAGTTTCCTATTCAGTTCTTCATTAACAGGCAAGCCCTGTTCTCACAGCAATCATGTCAGTTTAAAAAAAATGGAAACATACTTGTTCCAGAGCAACCATTATCATCGCACTTTCTTCTGGACTCCCCCTTAACCCCACCTCCCTGCCCTATGCCTTAAGTCAGCACACATTTAGGTATTTCTAATTTTATCTTTATTTTTACTTTTTCACTCAGTTTTGGAATTTGGCTAATGTGATTTAAGTTGTTAAAAAAAGAGAAAAGAAACAAAAACAAAAATTAAGACAATTAGGCTGCTTGAGAATAGTGAGGGGGAGAGGAGATGGGGGAGGGGAGGCACTGACACTGCGTAACTGAAAATATCGCAACTGCCCCAGCAGTGACGTTTCGCAACTGGGGACTAGTGTAATTGCGAGCTCATTGAGGGGTTTTCTCCATCAATGAAAAGGGATGCCTCAACCACCTTAGAAGACACAGCAGATATGGGTTGGAACTGTCTTGTGTTATAAGTATTGGCCAATCATCTTTTTTTCTGGATCTTACTGCAGTTTAATCTCCTTGGTCTCCTGGAGGGAAATTTAAGCAAGGTCTCCCCAACCAAACTCAGTAGGCATTAAAAAATGCATGGAGGGCAGGGCGCCTTCAGGCACACTGATCAAAAATTATGAATGATGTGTCAATAGTTACTATTTTTGGTCTTTTAGTGATTAACTGGTTGTTGCTAATCTGTATCTGCACTTCCCTCTTACTGCTATGTTTTAAATGCTTTTGAACTGCTTCATAAAAGTTCTGTTTTTAATAGGATTGCTTAACTTTTTTTAAAAAAAAAAAATTATTATAATCAGTGTTTTCCAGCTATGAGCTGCTTTGTATCTCATGCTGGAAGAAGAGGTGTAAGGTGAATAAATAAGTGCCATGGATATATTATGAGAAAATAACCCCTTCCCCAATACTATCCACCTATTTCTGTGTTTCATCTTTATTTGCTCATCCTTTCAAATGGAGAGATTGAACAATGGAATTTAACAAAACCATGTTTATTAGCAAGCATGTCTACAAAAACCCAGACTTATATACTCTTTGCCCTAATCAGACATAGCCACCTTTATAGAATTCACATAAGTGACCATCAGGTGCCTACAAATCAAACAGGACAAGAAGAGAAAAGATCTTAGAATCACGAATGCTTCAAGCTTATTTACCAAGATGACTCATGGCTAAATTTGCAATTCTGTTTCCCAGTATGATAAATTGCTGCATGTATTATCGCACCTACACATGTGCGTGCACGCACACACACACACACACACAGAGGATGAATTTGCTTTGTAAGATCAAATCAATGTCTTCAGAAGAGGTTGCTTAAAAAAAAAAGAGATCACTTCTATTTGAAATTATACAGTCCTGAAATACAGCAATAACTTTCTTGTAAACATATTCTTTTGAGTAAAAGATAAATGTATTCAATACTGCAATTATACAGAATAGTTACTATAGATCAAAGAGCTAGTAGAAATGAAGTGAGAATTATTCAAACAAAGGCATGGCTAGTTTGTACAACTACTTATGCAATTTAGTGGGAGAAATGTCATGTTAAAGAACAGACAGTTCAATGATATATCAAGAGGCTGAAACAGTGGGCATCTTCCAAATAGCTTTACAATGCAAGAAATGGATGAATTTTCAAGCAAGGATTCTTTTCTCACTACAAAAGCCGCCAGCACTAGGTATTTGAAAACAAGAAAATATGTTTTTCATTAAAAAAAATAGTTCAATAATTAAGGAGATTCTGTTTCTCAGGGAACAGGATAAGACATGTATCCAGTAGTGTCCCTGACATGTTATACAGTACTGGGTTAGAATTATCAAAGGTATTTAGTATATGTTAAATCCCATGTGATGCTTCTTTGTGGGTATGCAATAAAATAAAAGTATAAATTTAAAAAAACTACAACAAAGCAGAACCCGCATCAGTATTTTTCTTAATTTTTTCATTCCTGCCTTTATACTGAGGCCTTGAGACAAGATGCAATGCAGATATACCTCAGTTTAACAAAGCAGATGTGTTTCTGGGCTTTACCTCTTTAACAGAAACTTTGGTACCAGGGGTAGAAATAGTATGGGAAAGAACCTAGGATAGGTTCCTAACCAGTAAAAAGGAAGTGCAGTAAAAGAAAGTGCAGCAAACTTTTAATTCAAAACTAACATGTACATGTGAAATGAAACAACCAGGTCAAGCAAGCCTTGCATAAATAAACAGAAAACATTTTCAGTGTATTAGAATCTGCAGTTGCCTCTCCTAATGAGCAGATGTGACCTCTGTGCCCTTGAACATATGCAGAGGGGTGACCTCCTCTATATGCAATGGGACACACGCCCTTGTTGCGCGCACAGAGGCAAGCTCCATTCAAGCCTATGGGGCCTGAATAAGCTTTAGCCTCCATTTTTGCAAGGGAGGGGGTCCGGAATGGATTCTCCGTGAAAACAGAGGGCCAAGTGTATTTTCAACTTTTGCTTCCACTTTTCTTATGATTTCCATTTTTTTGTGGTGAAACTTACAAATCTATGCTTTTTTTGACATGCCAATCTAGCTGGTGAGGCAGGTTAATTTCTTTCTGTTTTGCTCTTCATACATGCTCAGTAAGTGATTCAAGAGGCAGCTGTTTACCTTGCCTGTTACTGTAGGATCGTCTAGAATAAAATCCCATTTATTCCCAGGTCAAACTTGTACAGCAAGCAGCTTGCAACCCAACATTTAAAATTTGTTTTTCTCCAGCCCTCCTTTGCCATCATCCTAATACCAATGCTGCAAAACAAAAACAAACACACGTTCCAGCTATACCAAAAACAAGAAAGGGAGGGCTATGCTGGGCTCCCCTAAAAAGACTTTAGGAAAAGGAGCTTCTTTGTCAGAGGCATTGTTAACTGAGGTTATGAAACTTTGTTAACCGAGGGGTGCCAGTATATATTTCCTGGTCAAAGGCCCCTTAGTTGTTTCATAAGGGCAGAAGATTAGCACTTCTGTTCATACCAGGGACAAAGGGGAGAATTTATTTGCTGCTGATACACTAGTTTATGAAATTCTACAGCAGGAGTAGTCAACTCCTGAAAGGGCAGGAGACAATTTTCACTAATAAACCCACCCGACTCTCTCCACTACACAGTTTAAAAAGCATGGTTCCACCCTACAGAATTTTAGGATTTGTAGTCTGCAGGCTTACACAGAATGGTCTGCTACTGGACTCCAGTGCTTTAGCTCAATAGAATGGACAAGACATCTTTGAGAGAGCTTTCATCAAACTACAAATCCCTGGATTCTAGATGATGGAACCATGAAAGGTAAAGTGATATTAACTGTGTTGTGCAAATACACTCTCAGCTACATTATCTCCCCTCCCCCCTCCACTGAGAATATGCACATGGGGAAAAGGTGAGAGAATAGTGCATGAATGAATGAAAATGAAAACATCTGGACCTAAAAAAGAGGGAAAAAAGAACTCAAAGTAACAGGTTGCACCTGATTTTTTTTCATCCTCAGGAATCTCTGGCAACAACTCAAAGTGCAGTCTTGACCTAAACTTCATGGCTAAAGAAGAGGCAAGGAGCATGGGAATTATAGTCATAGAAATGCAAAGCTGTATGTGAGAACCAGTCTGTAAATTTCCAGCACAAGGTGAGATAGTGTAGTCAGACACGTACACAACAACAACAGATGTGGGTATAGCCATAACACACACGGAATAGCAACACAAGTTCCGGAAAGGAAGGTCATGGAAAAGGTAAACAACGACATCATTGAAAACATCACATGAGTGTTTAGGTCATAGTAAGAGGTTGGACTATAGTATGGGAAAGTGTGGAAATAACCAATAGTATTGATTGTACACACCCAGTACACACCCAGTGCACACCCAGTGGGTGGTAACAAAAGTTGAACTATTTCAGTATTGTTCCGGTGAGCCATTGCACCCCAGCCCTGCACCATCCTCCACACCACAACATCAACAACAATGTGAACTAGAAGGTGAACCTGAACTTGTAACTAAGCTTTTGTGCAGGAGGAGATGAGTATGTATATAGCTTGATTAGCATAGCCAGAGTGTGTTTAGCAAGAGCAAGAAATGTGTTGCAAAGATGTTTATTGTTTTACTATAGAGTTTGTATTATTCAAGTAGCCAATAAAGATAGTTTAGTGCACAGCTCGCGTGGTTTGTTGACTGCATGAAGGGGGAAGCAGCAACAGTGATTCCAGATGTTCCAGAGCTCATGGTTTTGTTCCTGAGCCGCTTCATGGGCAACTCTGCTACCTGCAACACATCACACCATTGATCAGTTCTGATCAGCCCAGCTTTGACCAGATGGTGAGGACCTGAGGCTGGGTAAAGTGCACCACCTCCCATCATCCCCAACAAAGGTTATGGGCCCAGTCACGTGGATGCTGGGCACTCCAGTCATCCCAGATGCGTGGATGCTAGTAGGTCCAGGCGTGTGAATGCTGGATGCTACAAGACAGGGGAAATGCTGGATGTTCCTGAAAATGCTAAACACCGATGAATGCCGAAGCTGAAGTTCTTCGAAGGTCAGAGTAAGCTGTTTGTGCTACGCTGACAAATACTTGTGGATTACAAAATTTAAAGCCTCTTTGAAAATCCTGGCCGGAGTCTGCGGAACAGTCCGGAGCAGGGAGTCAACGCTTGTCTACGGCTTATGTAAGTAAGCAAATAAATCAACAGTCTTAATTGTTCCTGAGGGAATCGGTCTGTGCAAACTCGGAAGGACTGAGTTAAATTGAGTCACTGCACACATTTACCAAGAGACTGTGATTTTTTAATTATTTTTGTGTTGAGATAGAAAGCTACATTTTGGTTGTTTACAATGGAGGTGTTGAAATTTGAGAAACTGAACAATAACAATTTTACGACTTGGCAGATTTATGCGAAATCTCTGCTAGTCCGAGACGGTTTGTGGTCTTCAGTTGTTAATGGCCTGCCAGTGAATGCAAGCAGAAGCAACAACAACCAAGACTTCAAAGTTTTAAGGACACTGGTAACAAAAAGGGGGTTGCTAAAGTAATTAAAGGGAAGTTAAACAATGTACAAAATTGGCTTGTTGATTCCGGAGCCAGTTCTCATATGTGTAAAGATTTTGATTTAATGACTAATTTAAAACCTGCTAATGTAAGTTCTGTTGTGTTAGCTGATGGAAAGCAAACCAGAACAGTTAGGCAGATGGGAACAGTGTTTATTCCAGGTTTGAATGCAAGTTTTGACAATGTACTGTATGTAAAAGAATTGGAGAACAACCTATTATCTGTGAACAGATTAACAGAGGATAACTACAAAGTGATTTTTCAGGGCAATGAATGTCAAATAACACGTAATGGAAAATTATGTGGTGTTGGAAACAAATATGAGAAACTGTATTATTTGCAAGATAAGAGGTTTAGTCACAGGACAGAAACACCCAAGACAGACACAGAGGATGACACTGACAGAGTTGTAAGTTTTCAGCCTAGACGCACACAAAGAGTGAGGAAACCGCCTGATAGATTTGTGGTTCAAAGTGCAAGAGTTTGTTTAGTAAATGAGGAGCCTGAGAGTTTTGATGAAATACAGGAGCTTCCTAGAGAAGAGCAAGTTAAATGGTTTGAAGCAATGGATAATGAGTTTGATTGTTTAGTAAACAAAGATGTGTTTGAAATTGTTGACAGACCCAGAAATAAGAAAGTGATTGGTTGCAGATGGGTTTACAAAAGGAAGGAATTGCCGGACGGCAGCATAAAATATAAAGCTAGACTTGTTGCAAAAGGTTTTGCACAGCAGCAATTTGAAAGCTTTGATAAAACATTTTCACCAACGGCAAAACCAGAAAGTTTAAGATTGGTTTTAGCAGTGGCAGCCAAAAGAGATTTAATTGTGGAACATTTTGACTTTGAAACGGCCTATCTGAATGCTTATCTGCAGGATGAAGTTTTTATGGAACAGCCACAAGGGTTTGAAGAAAATAATAGTCAGAAAGTTTACAAGTTGAAGAAAGCGTTGTACGGTTTGAAACAAAGTGCCAGAGCTTGGAATTTGTGCATAAATGATGAGCTGATAAAACTTGGATATAAGAGAAGTGTGGCAGATGCATGTGTATATACCAAAGGAGACATTGTGCTTGTGATATATGTTGATGATTTATGCGTGGCGGCTAAATCACAACAAGAGATTGATACTGTAAAAAGGGAATTGTCTAGAAAGTTTGTTTTAAAAGATCTTGGACAGTTGAGAGCATATCTTGGAATTGATGTAGAAAAGACAGATGAAGGAGATTACTTGTTGAGTCAAAGCAGGAAAATTGAGAAGTTAATTGACAAGTGTGGTTTACAATTTGCTAAAGTTGTAAAAACACCAATGACAACAGGTTTTGTTTCAGGAGAGACAACCAGAGTTTGAAAACAAGACTTTGTACAGAAGCGTTATAGGATCTTTGCAGTTTATAAGTTGTCATACTAGACCAGATATTGCTTATGCTGTGAACGTGTTGTCAAGGAGAGTAAACAGTCCAAAAGTAGAGGATTGGACAGCTGTGAAACATTTGTTAAAGTATTTGAAAGGTACTTTAGACAAGAAGTTAGTAATCAGATGTAGTGATGAAGATTTAGAATGTTTTGTTGATAGTTCTTTTGCTTCTGAGATGCATGACAAGAAATCAATTACAGGAATGATTGTAAAATATAGTGAGAGTCCAATTATTTGGAGGAGCAGGAAACAGAACAACGTAGCTTTGAGTACAAGTGAAGCTGAATTTGCAGCATTAAATGAAATTGTGAATGAAGTTCAATGGATTACACAATTGTTAGATGATTTGGATGAGAGTTATAGAACACCAGTTGAAATTTTGGAGGATTCACAATCTTGTATAGCAATGGCAGAAACAGAAAATTTGAAAAATCGAAGTAAATATGTGGCAGTGAGATATCAGAATGTGCGGGACATGGTACAGAAAGGTGAGATAGAGTTGAGGTACATTGAATCTCAAAACAACATTGCAGATTTGTTTACCAAGGCATTAACAGCAGAGAAACATGAGAGTTTTACACAACAAATAGGTTTGACAGTTTGAGGCACATACATCTTTTCATTTCGGAGGGGATTGTTAAGGCAAGGAGCATGGGAATTATAGTCATAGAAATGCAAAGCTGTATGTGAGAACCAAAGTCTGTAAATTTCCAGCACAAGGTGAGATAGTGTAGTCAGACACGTACACAACAACAACAGATGTGGGTATAGCCATAACACACACGGAATAGCAACACAAGTTCCGGAAAGGAAGGTCATGGAAAAGGTAAACAACGACATCATTGAAAACATCACATGAGTGTTTAGGTCATAGTAAGAGGTTGGACTATAGTATGGGAAAGTGTGGAAATAACCAATAGTATTGATTGTACACACCCAGTACACACCCAGTGCACACCCAGTGCACACCCAGTGGGTGGTAACAAAAGTTGAACTATTTCAGTATTGTTCCGGTGAGCCATTGCACCCCAGCCCTGCACCATCCTCCACACCACAACATCAACAACAATGTGAACTAGAAGGTGAACCTGAACTTGTAACTAAGCTTTTGTGCAGGAGGAGATGAGTATGTATATAGCTTGATTAGCATAGCCAGAGTGTGTTTAGCAAGAGCAAGAAATGTGTTGCAAAGATGTTTATTGTTTTACTATAGAGTTTGTATTATTCAAGTAGCCAATAAAGATAGTTTAGTGCACAGCTCGCGTGGTTTGTTGACTGCATGAAGGGGGAAGCAGCAACAGTGATTCCAGATGTTCCAGAGCTGATGGTTTTGTTCCTGAGCCGCTTCATGGGCAACTCTGCTACCTGCAACACATCACACCATTGATCAGTTCTGATCAGCCCAGCTTTGACCAGATGGTGAGGACCTGAGGCTGGGTAAAGTGCACCACCTCCCACCATCCCCAACATGAAAATGAAAACATCTGGACCTAAAAAAGAGGGAAAAAAGAACTCAAAGTAACAGGTTGCACCTGATTTTTTTTCATCCTCAGGAATCTCTGGCAACAACTCAAAGTGCAGTCTTGACCTAAACTTCATGGCTCAAGAAGATTTCAAACCTTGATCTTTCTCATTTTCAAACATTGTGATACAGCCATTTTAGTATATTGATTTTATTCTAATCCTGCCATTAACTCTTAGTACATCATCCTTTGTAAGGAGGGTATTCCATAGACATGCATCAAAGTGACTTCATATAAAGATAAATGACACTCAGTACTATCATGTAACATTGCAATAGCAATGGTGTAACACACCTATAAGGAATGTACACATACAGTGTAAAATATCAATCAAAACCTGTAAACATACCAATAGAAAACTACTGTATATCCAGATTTAAAAGAGAATTCTTCATCCAATAGCACAGGCCTCTTTTTTGATATATACAGTTCTCAGGCCTTTGTGACTCCAGGGTGGTGTCGGTAAATGTCTTAACATAGAACTCAGTTGTAAGTGATATCACTGAAGAAGAACAACAGCTTTTGAAACATCTTCTGTATGCTAGTAATAAAACTAACATAGTAGTAAACATAGAACAGGGGCCAGCCTTACTACACGAAAAGTGAGAGAGGCAACAGTTCTGTACCCCTTCCCTAGCTTGTTGCCTTCAAAAGTAATGGAAGATGTTCTCCCATTGCCAGTGTTAAAGATTAAACCATTAGTTAATTGAGTTCTGTGCATGGAATGGTAGGTTCACCATCAGGTTCTTTATCTCAAAAGCAGCAAAATGTTTTTGGCCGGGCCTAGACTAGAAACACTGGAAAACTGTACAAGAAGAACCTAAGCAACAGAAAGAATTTGAACATTGAATGATATACAAAGGGATGTTGTAGCACCTTTGAGACTAAGTAAGAGAGAAAGAAGTTTGTAGCATAAACTTTCATACACTCAAGCCTACTTCATCAGATGCATGGAGTGAAACACAGACCTTCACAACAAATCCAAAAGAAACAGTTGTAAGAGGTATTCGCATTACAGTAAACGTGTGCACGTACACACACAAACCGTCATGACAGAAAGGGGTGGAATTTCCTCCAGAATCAAAGACAAAAACATTACCAATTGTTTCATTTTGACGCTCCAGGGCACAGATGAGAAAATGAAGTTTGCAGTGCCTCAATCCCCTCCTCCGAGCATTTCTTTAACAACAGCAGCAAAACCTTTGTTGTTGAAGAAGCCCTACCCTGTACCCTCAATTTTGCAATGTTTTGAGAGGTTTAGGCATGGGTTCCCGCCATAAAAAAAGTGGGAAGACCAAAAGAGGAAGGCAAATCCTCTTTTTAACAAGCAAGACAGCTAAAAATTGTACTGAAGTGGAAAGAAAAAGGCTAAATAGGAAGCAATTACTTTTGTAAACAATCAATTATACTGAATAATTATGGTTGAGAAAGCAATTGATCCAGAGGAGCTGCTATCTTTGTTTAATTAGCAAGGCTTTGTTGAATAAAGATACAGGAAAAAGGTTTCCAAGTCAAACATCAGAAGCAAATTTGGGGTCAACACCTTCATGTATGAAACCGTCAGGTCACTGCAAACCTAAAGTCCTAGTCACTTGCCTTTATCACTAAGGTTGTCAAATTAACAATCCAAAAATTAATGCATTTTGATGCCGTTAATATTTATGTTAGAATGAACTGAATGAAGGTTAATAAATTAAGAATACATTTTAAAATAGTATTTCATGAAACTGAATAAAATTAACTTGTTTTAAAAATTAAAAAAATTGGTTGACTAAAGGCTGCTTGAATTTTTTTAAATACACTATAAAAATTAAAAGTAGATAATTTTAAACTATTTCTATGTGTTTATATTATTCTTCACATTAGCATATGTAAAAAAAAAATACATTTAAAATTCTGTGCCCCATGCTGTTTAATATTTACACAAAGCCGCTGGGAGAGATCATCCGGAGACATGGGGTGCGGTGTTATCAGTATGCCAATGACACCCAAATCTATTTCTCTATGTCTCCGACAGTAGCAGTGACCAAGGATGGTATCTCCCCTCTAAATGCCTGCCTTGGGTCGGTAATGGGCTGGATGAGGGAAAACAAGCTCAAGCTGAATCCAGAGAAAACAGAGGTACTTGTGATAGGTACTCCTGGCCCGGGGAGGGAGATTTGTCAACTAGTCCTGGACAGGGTCACACTTCCCCTAAAGGAAGAGGTTCATAGTTTGGGAGTACTCCTGGACTTGTATCTACAGCTGTCATCTGAAGTGGAGGCGACGGCCAGGAGTGCTTGGTACAGACTTCAGTTGATACCAACTGCGCCCGTACCTGGCCCAGAAGGACCTAGAAGCAGTGGTACATGCATTGGTAACCTCCAGTCTAGATTTCTGTAATGTGCTCTACATGGGGCTACCTTTGTATCAGGTTCGGAAGCTTCAACTGATCCAAAACGCAGCAGCTAGATTTGTCGGATCTGACCATATTACTCCAATATGGAAATCTTTACATTGGCTGCCGATCAGCTTCCGGGCACAATTACCTATAAAGCCCTATATGGCTCGGGCCCGAGTTACTTGAGGGAACGCCTCTCCCTACACAATCCACCCCTCATTCTCAGAACGTCAGGGGAAAAATTATTAGAACTTACAAAAACAAGATTGACTAAAACTTCCCAGAAAGCGTTCACTGCCGCAGCCCCTAGGTTATGGAACGACCTCTCGGACAAGATCCGTCTTTGTGACTCCTTAAAAACTTTTAAGAGGGCACTTAAGACGGATCTCTTCCGGCGAGCCTTCCCTCCAGATCTTCTGTGAGAAAAAAGAACTATGATGGCATGGATACAGACAATGATGGTCATTTTAGAGAGTTGTAATTTTAATGATTTTACTGCCTGGTTTTTTAGATTGTTATTTTATTGTTACATTTTATATTGCTTTTTCCTATGTTGTAATCCCGCCTCGATCCGCAGGGAGAGGCGGGAAATATAAATAAAACTTATTATTATTCTTAAAAAGTGTAAAAAATTTAAAAGCCATTCCTGATACTACTGCACTTGCTGCTTCCTCATGCAGAGGCTGGTTATGTCAGACCTTTGTAATAGCCTGAAATATTAATCCAAGGGAAGCCATAAAAGCAATCCTATATTGTGCAAGATTTAGAGCAGAATGTCTACTCTTCATGACAGAAGCCTCTTGCTTATATATATCTATGGTACAATAAAGTCACTTTCCCTTCCCTCTAATGTTGAAAAACTGCAGTATGGAGATAAATGGGATGGGGAAAGAGTGAAGTATGAACAACCTTTGTTCCATGATGTTAGCTGAATGTAGCATCCCTTGAACTTGAACTCTCCTGATCTTGTTATGCACAAGGGCCATGATGGCCACAGAGAACTGGAAAGCACACTACCTTCTAAAAGTCTGATAATGAAATAGTAGTTAATATAAATGGCCAGAATACAATGCAAAATAGGAGTCAGCGTGGTGTTATGGCTTGAGTGTTGGACTATGACTGTGGAGAGCATGGTTCGAGGCATGGTTCCTCACTCAGCCATGAAAACCGAATAGACGACCTTGGGCAAGTCACACTCCCTCAGCATCAGAAGATGGCAATGGAAAGCCCTCTCTGAAGAAATATGCCATGAAAAACCTGTGATAGGATTGCCATAAGTCTGAAACAACTTGAAGGCAAACAATACACACACAGAGAAATAAAGCCCAACTTGCATTGGACAGTTTAGCTTTCAAGCATTAGACATTCTCTTATGCTGACTTACTCCAACTGAGTTCTTATGAAATTCTCTCTTGGGTAAAGAAACTGCCACCCACATTAGATTGCTTATGTAAATTTCCCGCTAAATTATGTTGCTAGCATCTTTCCTCTTAGAAATGTTACTTAATGTCTAGGGATGAAGCTGCATATCAAACAATTCAGTTTCCTTTTGTTTTGTTGGCACTGCTATAATATCCAGTATTCCATAACTAATTATTCCATATCCTTGACTAAATAATAACCTAATATTTACATCTTAATTTTTAAAAGGCAACTTTTAAACGTAACTAGAACAAGTGTAAAAATGTATTCAGCATATGCTAACAAATCCAAAGTACTGTACAGTGATTCCAAGAACTGGCAGATCAACTTTATACTGTAGGCCAATGCCTTGTATAAAATAAAGCCATAGGACAGACAAGCATGTCCAAGACATCGGGGCTTTCCAGACTGCCCAAAAGGGGCGGTCCGTGATCGCCCCAGGAAGCAGCAGGATGGGGCCGAGGCTGCCAGACCAGCAGCCTCCGCGGCCCCATCCCGCCGCTTGCAGAGGCCATGGGGAAACGGCAAACTGCCGGTTCCCCGCACCCTCTAAGGGGGGTGCAGCGGGCGCCCTGGGCGCCCGCTGCACCCTGCTTGAGGAGGTGGGCCTGAGCCCCTTTCTTCCAGGGTGTTTGCCGCGGCCATCTAAAAGGCACAGCAAAGACCTGACGCTAAAAAGGAGCTCCATTTGGAGCGCCTTTTTTGCACCGCGGAAAGGGCGCGATTTGCACCCTCCTGCGGCGCAAAGGTGTCTAGCAGCTGCGCACGCCATGACGCCATCATGCCGCGCCTGTGTGGACACCGTCTTTTAATAATGGCGGCGCCCATACGTGCTAGGGTTCGGGAGAGTGTGAAAGCTGCGCCCTCTCTAACCCTATTCGCGCCGCTTTTGGCATGTCTAGATCGGGCCATGGTGATTTTATTCCTGATTGTTAATGTTCTCCATCAATGGAAATGAGGGAATGATAGATAATGGGAGATTAATACTCATCTTCATAAATCAAGTGCTTTACACACAGTGTCTTAAATCCTATTTGTTCTTAAATGATGTCATTGGTGTTTGGGCTTTTGTAATGCATAAAGATCCGGTTGTAACAGAACAAATTTAACTACAACACAGGATAAAGCCTATGTCCATCCTTTTTTTTTTTAGCACAAAAACCACTGCAAAGAAAAAGACATCTCCTGTTAAACCACATTCATCTCTCCCTTTTATAAAATATGTCAATAAGATTTTATCTGAAATTGTACGTTTAATGGGTGCCTTCTGAGATGCCTGTATTTAATTATGCTCCATTTCAGATCTCCAATTTTACAGAGAATAGAACCATTGCTCTATATAAAAAATAAGAGTAATGGGGGCTTGGCAACCAAAGTATTTAAGTTCTCTACTGTAACTCTGGGTAAAATAACAGCAAGTCACCTGGTACAAAGTTACCTAGATCTCAACACACAGCATATATTACACATCTCACCTCATATTCACTAGAAATATGTTACCCCAACTAAGCATGGAAGTTCAATAGTAGACAGACCATGCTATTTCCAAATAAAACTGGACAACTCAATATGTCATGTTCTAGTAAGTTAGATAGGTAGTAATGGTTGCTGGAATTAAAATCAAATGAAGTAAGGACTGAGAAGTAAAGTGGAGGATTCTAAACTGAGAATAATTTCATGTCCATAAATTCTTCAAGCAGATAAGCAGTCCAAGTTACAGTCATTGTGGGTTTCCTGTCTAAGTGAAGCCCCATTCATGGAAACCCCAGGAAGGCTTATTGACATGGTACACCTTCAGAGTCCCCTGAGGAAGGGAGGCTCACAAATCCATCTACAGTTGGCCCTCCTTATCCACTGATTTGCTATCCACAGATTTGAACATACACGGCTTAAAAATATTCCCAGAAAGTATAAATTCCAAATAGCAAACCTTGATTTTCCATTTTATATATGAGATACCATTTTGTTGTGCCATTATATTTAATGGGACTTGGGCATACACAGATTTTGTTATCCACAGAGGGTCCTGGAACCAAACCCCAGCGGATAACAAGGGGCCACTGTATAATTGGGAGGCTGCCCCTGAACAGGGGGAAAGAGGCAGTCCTATAATGCTGTCCCTCAGATCATTCCCCCCAGCTTCAAACTATACTTTATTTTATTTATTAGATTTATATCATGCCTTTTTCCCAAAACAGAAATGACAATTAAAGTAAATGTATTTTAGGAACCAAATAACCCAAATGCACTCACTCTAAATTTCAGGTATTTTATAGTCCTAGAGCTATACCTCTGACTGTCTAAAATCCTCTTATTACTCTAGATTAACAAATGTTGCCCAACTTTGCTAGGGTTAGTATCTGGAGTGGCCCACCACAGATCTGTCACAAGTGGATTTTGCATATGCCACAAACAAAATATTTTTGGATCAGACCATCCCAAATAACCCCTCCAAGTTATATCTAAATCCATATAGCTGTTTTCAAGAAAGGGGGGGTTGCCTCACCTCCCTGCAAGCAAATTTTACACCTATCGAGTAGACTGTATTGTAAGCTAACCTACTGAAAACAAATCCTTCAAATTTGGTAGAATTCATCCACCTGTTTTTGAAAAAATTAGGGAAATCTCAGTGTTCACCACAAAATGGATTTTTCATATTCCACATAGCCTAGGTTTTGTATCAGACCAGATATAACTTTACAATTTTCATGAAAGTCCATCTATTTTTGAGTGATGTGGTAACAAATGGCCACATAGTAACTTAATTTTATTTATATGGACTACAGGGACAAGAGATTTACCATATATACTCGACTATAAGTCGAGAAATTTATGCCCCAAAATCGACTCTAAAATCATGGGTCGACTTATCTACAGGGCAACAGGTTATTACTGCTTGAAATTTTTGTTAACTAAGTGCCCACCTTCTTCTGCAGCCAGGGATCTTTGAGAGGTTCCTGTTTCAGTCTCCGGCTGCTCCCTGGTGCACTCTCCTCTCTTCCTGTGTGTGTGTGTGTGTGAGAGAGAGAGAGAGAGAGGTTCCCTCCCCTCCTTTGCAAGCAATGGAATCCTGGGAGTTGTGGGGAAAGAGAGAGAGGGGTCTCCCTCCCCTCCTTTGAAAGCAATGGAATCCTGGGAGTTGTGGGGACAGAGAGAGAAGGGTTTCTCTCCCCTCTTTTTGCAAGCCACGTGTTTTGGGAATACTTTTGGTAAAGTGAAAGTGTGTGTGCGTGTGCGCGCGCTGAGGTTGTTTCCCCTTTTACATGTTGAGACTATGACCCTTGGGACTTTGGAGGGGTCCAGAGAGCGAGATGTAGCGAGGGAAGTAGTACTTTGTTTCCCCCTTTAGATCTTTTGTAACATGCCCCTGTGTTTGACCCTCGACTTATCCACGGGTCATATCAAAATCCATGATTTTGGCCCCCAAAACTGCCCTCGACTTATACATGAGGTTGACTTATACATGAGTATATACGGTACTTTTAAAAAACGAACCAAGATTTGTCCCCACAGAATGTAGGGCAGCTTTCTTTAGAGAGATATACAATCAGCCCTCCATATCCATAGATTTTTTTTATCCACAGATTCAAAGTTCCACTTCAAAATATTCCAAAAAGATAACAATTCCAAAAAGCAAGCCTTGATTTTGGCATTTCAATAAAAGGTCACCATTCTACTATACCATCGTATTTAATGGGACTTGAGCATCCATGGATTTTGATATCCATAGGGGGCCCTGGAACCAAACCCCAGCAGATACCAAGGGCCCACTGTAATAATTTTAACCAGATATTGAGCTGAAACTATAAATCATAAATCAAAGATCACCTGATCTGTTAAGTAAAATTTATCTTATTTTAGAACAGAGACCACAGGTCAATACTACCTCTGTGTCAAATGACTTCTATGTCAATAGCTCAAGGGGATAATGTTATAGCTTCAGTAATCAGTCAATTGGAAACAGGACCAAGTATTGCCTATTTTGTAAAGTGAGTCTTAGGAGAAGTGCCTTTGAATAATGAGGATCCACAACTAGTAATTATTGAAACAAGGATTCAAGAAGAGGACTTCCAAGTCAAAGTGAAGCCACAACCAGACCAGAGAGCCAGAGCTTTATCTTTAAGAAGTTAGGCACTATTTTTATTGATCTGCAATGAACAAAACATCACAAAACATTTAAGAAAGTAGTGAACATGAAACATGTATTTTACTTAGCTAGCTATATTGCTGCCCAAGCTTTTTTTAAGGACTAGGAGATGCTCACAAGCATTTATCTAAAAACTGTCAAAATAATGTCTAAATATAGCATATGGGACAGAAGACGGTGACATATACAAAGTCACAGTGTTAAGTTAATTTAGCAAAAAATGTATTTTCTACATTGACTGGCAGTAGCTTCACAGGTCTCTAGACAGGAGACCTCCCCAACCCTGTAAGGAGATATCAGGAATTAAATCCAGAATCTTCCTTCCACAGGCAACACATATGTTTTACCACTGACCTATAACCCTTCTCCAATTATGCACTGCCATGATTCCATCATCTCAAAAAAGACATCAGAGAGCTAGAAAGAGGGCAGGAGAGGGCAACTTAAGACTTATAACAGTGGAGGTACCAGGAAAGATTCTTTAAAAGCCTTTTCTGGGCCCAGATGCTAAAGCAGCAGCACCCTTAAGCTTTTATGTTTGTGGTATGAGGATAAAGCACTTAGAGTTCAATGGGGCTTTCTAGATTGGCAAAAAGAAGTGTGTTCATGGCTGCATGAAACTCTAGCCTTTAGATGAGAAAAAAGGAAAGTGTGCCATGAAAACGCTTTTTTTGCATTTTAGGGGAGAAGAAGCGCCTTTAAAAAGGTGCTGGTTTTCCCAGCTTTTTTAAAAACTGCGGAACAGCGCAGCTCCATCTAAAGGGTGTGGTGCAGCTGCTATGCATTAAGGAAAAGGCAACTTCATGTCACACTTTCCTGCCAATCTAGAAAGCCCCATTGTTCAAAGTCAGCACACTCAGTTGTGTCAAGAAGGCTCTGAAAATTAAGACCAGGCTGTGACCATACATTTGGACAGTAAACAGGATGCAGGAGGAGGGAGGAAATGGTTGTGCCCTCAACACTATAAGATTTGTATCATCTCTCAGCTAAGGCAGTGTAAGTTGGTCTAGAGAAGCAAGGCAGGTAAACACTACATCATGACAATGGACAGCACCTGCTTCAGCACCTGAGATGTCTTGGGAGATTCTCCCTATGCTTTAGGAGACACACAGGCAGTTCAGCAGCTCACCAGGTGAATAATGTTTCTTGCATTTCAAGGGATTCAGTCATGCACTAAATTTTCCTGACACAGAGGAAAGTTAGCAATGGCAGACATTAAAAATGGAAAGGAACAGCCCAGCCAACTTTCAGTAGCATAGTGTTGTATTGCCCAGGATACAAAATTCATGAGAAGGGGGAAAACAAAGTTTTAATTCACCACAGGCAGCAAAAAGCTTTGAGAGAGCCCCACTGCCAGCACTAATCAATCAGAAATGGGGAGATGAAAATCAGATCAAAAAGGCTTTAGAGAAAATGTTAACTCTTACTCCAAACAAGAGATGATTAGCAAGCTCCCTTTTACAAAATATTTTTTATGAAAGCCCAGCCCAGCTTGTCTTTGTCTTAAATTCTGTCGTGCTGGAATTTATTTATTTATATGCAGGATGATGAAGAGAGGCTAGAGAAAGGCAGACTTTCAGTATCGGTTTGCAACAGCATGGCTACAGTAAACAATGCAGAATAGTTTGACCTGGGAAAGAATGGGGTTCTCCTCTATGTGATCCTACTGTTGCTGTGTATACTTATGCACAACATGAAAGGTAAACAACTGCCTCCAGAATCACTTAGTGAGCATGTGTGAAGAGCAAAACAGAAAGAAAAAGGGGGGAGCAGATTAGCCTGTCTCACAAACTACTCTGGCATGTTGGAAAATCACAGACCAGTAAATTTTGCCACCAGAATGGAATTCATAAGAATATTGGAGCTGTTGAAAGAAAAAAGAGCATACTGGGCTGCACTTTGGAAGAAGCTTTCAAATGGTCTCTAGAGGAGTCAAAATGTTTTTCTTTATTTTTGCAAGACCTTGCTGTTTTATTTTACATGTGCATATTGCTAGTTTTAAATAAGAGGTTTGCTGAAACATGTTGAATTGCTCTTCGTTTTTGATATGTAGGAACCTATCCCACTTCTTTTCATGTTATTTCTACTTCTGATACAGTTTCTGTTAAGGAAGCAAAGCTCAGGAACACATTTACTTCTTTTAACTGAGGCATACCTGTACAGTCTTCTGTATTATCAAGAATGCTAAAACAGAGAAACAAAGTGGTCAATGCAGCACAAATACTGGGTCAAACTCGTATGATCAATGGCTGGTATTCTGTATCACCTACACTTAACAAATTAATCTCTTCAATCTCAACCCTCTCCTAAACCTGACAAATGTCATTCACTTGTGCTCTTATTACTGACAGAATGACTAAGTAGCGACTGCCAATACAGAACAATTTAGATTAACTCATTCATAACTGAGAGACAGCATGGTGTAGTGATTTAAGTGCTGGACAATGGGTAGGGTGGACACAAATCCCCACTGAGTCATGGAAATCACTGGTTAGCCTTGGACAAGTCATACTCTCCCAGCCACAGAGGAATTAAATGGCAAACCCCCTTTGAACAAATCTTGCCAAAGAAACCCTTTGATAGGTTCACCTTAGGGTCGCCATAAGTCAGAAATTACTTGAAGGCACACAGCAATAAATGTTCCATATTCAGAACACTGGCCAATAATCCTGTTTCAGAGGTTAGGAACATGGAGGCCAAATTATAAGTGATTACTACACGGCCAAACTTTCAATTTTAATTCCTCTTATTAAAATACTGGGGGCAACAAAACTTGTTTAACTTAAAAACTTAAAAAATACTTATTATTTAATTTATTTATTATTTAAATTTTTTTAAAAAATACTTATTAAAATACTGGGGGCAAGAAAACCTTCCTAATCATACTGCAAATTTCCCACATATCTATAAGTAGTGGAGGGCATTCCATCAGCAGGGCAGCACTATTAAGAAAGCCCTCTTTGCCCTGTTAAGTCTTTATATCCCTGATGAAATAAATAAATGGAGAAGAATCTCAAGCTTTCAAGTATGTGAAGCCATATATCTTCTCGACTGCAACTCTATATTGATGCAGAGAAATATCAAAAGACTTCCAACAGCACATCTGCATCATTTTATCAGACTGTCCATACACAGAATGGACATCAGAAGGCCTATTAGATATCCTACCTATCCACAGATGGGAAGTCTGTGGAAGTGAACAAACGTTACAATATGTATATGGAAGATGCACTGTGGGCACAAGAAATCCTTTTCTTTCCTGACTCTTATGGAGTGCTTCCTGTATTTGTGCACTAAATTCCTTTCACTTATATTAGTGTACTCTTGATAATTAGTGTATATTAGTGTTGAACTATACATCCTTCTTGCCAACAGCCATGCAGTTTGGGCATTTCAGTCACTGGAATGATTGGCTGCCTGAGCCTTCTTGGCTATGATAAACTAACTATGGTATATCCTTCCTTTGGAGGACTCAGTGACACTAACACTAGCATCATTTTGACATCAAGATAAAAACATGGTTTTCATTAAAGCCTTTGGGGCCTACCTCTTTATTCCAAAACTTTTAAAAACCTATTTTAACCTGTTAAATTATTTAATATAGCTTTAGTCTTTTTCAATTATTTTTATTGTTTTACATTTTAATTTGTTTTAAACTGTATAATTGATTTTATCTGTTAACCACCCTGAAATACTAGGACATAGAGGAGGATGTAAATATTTGAAACAGTAGTAATAATGTCCAGCAGAAAAAAGTAATAGCCCCATAAGCACTAATACTAGTATTTGTTATTATTCCAGTGGTGCAGGTTGAGTGACTGAGAATAAACATTTGCAAACAGACTGTGATTGCCTGGAGGAGGTACAATTTAGAATTGGATAGTGTGGGTGAGGGTAAAATAGACAAACAGGGACTAGGGACATGTTCACAGGTAAGGGAAAGGCTTATTATGGGCTAAATCCTGTTGTTAGTTCTGACTAGAGTAGATCCATTCCATCAATGAGACTGTTGTTGTGTGTCTTCAAGTTGCTTCTGACTTATGGTGATCCTAAAGCAGACTAAGCATGGGGTTTTCTGGGGCTGAGAGTGTCTGACTCCCCCAAAGTTAACCCGTGGGTTTCCATGGCAGACCAGGGACTCGAACTCCAGTTTCTCAGAGTCCTAGTCCGACATTCAAACCACTACACCATGTTGGTTCTCACGATAGCATTTATCAACAACTAATTTAATAGTTCAACCCAATTAAGACTAATCAATAGGATGTCAGCATGTTAAAAAAAAAGGTAAAGGTAGTCCCTTGACATGAATGTCTAGTCGTAACCAAGGGGGCAGTGCTCATTTCCATTACTAAGCCAAAGAACCAGCATTGTCCAAGGACTGTTCTGGTGGTCATGTGGCCAGCATGACTGCACTGAACACTGTTACCTTCCCACTTAAGTGGTACCTATTTATCTACTTGCATTTGCATGCTTTCGAACTGCTAGGTTGGCAGAAGCTGGGAGCTCACCCCATCATGTGGCACTTGGCCCTCAAACTGCCAACCTTCTGATCTTCCAATTATCAGAACTGGAATCTTAACCACTAAGCCATAATTAAGATATACACTTGTCCCTCCATATTCACTAGGGATAGGGGCACAAGACCCCCGTGGATATGGAAAAACTACAAATAACAAAAACACCATGTTTTTACCTGAGAGGACACCTTTCTAGGAATCTCTAGGTCCTCCAGTGCAACTCTGCAGTCAATGTCTGACAGACACTGACCACAGAACTGTGCTGGAGGAGCTACAAATGCCTAGTAGGGTATTCCCTCTAGGAATCTCTTAGATTTTTTAGTGCGCCTTTTAGTTAAAGTTGACCATAGATTTGCAGTGGAGGACCTAGATATTTCTAGAGAGAACATATTAATTAAATCCGTGAATAATCAAATCCACAAATATCAAAGCCACAGATATGAGTGTAGTTATTAATATATGGATCATATATTGTTTAACTAGTACAAACTGAAGCTGAGCATTTATCTGCTGGAGGGTAGCAATGAGTCAGATATCATTATAATATCCTGGCACTATTTGTTTCCTTTAATCAACCATGCCTAAAGGTTGGTCACTATCATAATAGAAATGTGAGTACAGCAGATAGTTAAAAGAGTGACTTTATACCTTATACACTTTAGATACTGAGAGATGAATCTGTGTAAAGATCCTGGCAGCAGAATAAACCAAGGCTGAACTGTGAAGGCATTTACCAAAAGTGGTGAACTGAAATCCAGTAGCTGATACTGCAGAATTAGATAAAAGGCAGTAACAACTAGAGAAGGGCAAAGGAAAACAATGTTGGGGATGATGGGAAATGTAGTCCAATTTGATAAATGCACAAAAGCCACAAAATATGAACTGCTCGGACTATGTTGACCTCAATTCCATTACATTTAAAATACTATTTGAATGATTATTAAAAATTCTTTCTGAAGAAAAATCTACACAGCACTGATAATTTTTTTTAATCTAAATCAATTTAACTGAACATGAAAGCAGCATTACAGTAGAAGTGATAAGGTGAAAAACAGAGCACTTATCAATTTAGCGAGGCATAGGCAAGTATAGCCTCCATAGACTGAAGACTGAACAGGTCATCTTGCCAAGAAATTAATTATTTTATAATAATAATAAGGCAAATGTATCAAGTCATGCAAGGGTGAAATAAGAGTAAGCATACAAAGTTGTTCAATGTGATTTTAACTGGACTTCCCATACGATTCCACTGAAATATGTTAATAGAATAGGGTATCTACAACTAACCTCTCAGTAGTAGACAACACATTTTACATAACGATGGCTCCAGGCTCAATTCATAGCATGTAAAGCAGAAAAAAAGGATCTACAACAGTACCTCAGATTAGGATAGATAAGCCCTTTTTAATATATTTTCTCTGGCTCAAAACACACAGGTCAAAAGCACTGCCTTTGGGCCCTCTGGGGGCATGGCATGAAGACTGGCCAGAAGATGCACTGAGACTGGTTAATGTGGCCCAAACTCAGCCAGAAAAGAAGTGCAAAAACCACACTCCTTGCTAGAGTCTATTGCAGACCACTGCAGTGGCTGCTCTCAAGACTTCAGTCTGGTCGCCCCAGCTCCATGCTGAATGGGCAGCAACCAGGGCTGAAGCAGCCAGAGGCCATTCCAAGCTGCCAGTCTGCCTGACACTTCTGTCAAGCTATTCCTTCCACTGCCTTTTAAAAATTGCTCCCTAAAATGGCTGATGACCACACTAAATATCATCAAAACATTTAACAGCATCTCCAGCTGGTTAACAGCAATATAAAAGACACACAATGGGACATAATCAAACTAGAGGGTAACTCAAGCTCCAGTCAGGCTCAAGCCCACATGGGAGGAGTGCTCTTTAAAATATTGAAAAATTAAAAAAAACATAAAAAATAAGGAATGCACTATCCTAAAACCAGGTACTACTATGGGGCCAGAACTATGAGGCTTTCTAGATTGGCAGGAAAATGTGACATGAAGTTGCCTTTTCCTTAATGCTTAGCAGCTGCACCACAGCCTTTAGATGGAGCTGCGCTGTTCTGCAGTTTTTAAAAAAGAAGCTGGGAAAACCAGCACCTTTTTAAAGGCGCTTCTTCTCCCCTAAAACGCAAAAAAAAAAGCGTTTTCATGGCACACTTTCCCTTTTTCTCATCTAAAGGCTAGAGTTTCATGCAGCCATGAACTTCTTTTTCATGCAGCCAACACACTTCTTTTTGCCAATTTAGAAAGCCCCTATGAGCAGGAGCGCTGTGCACACAGCAATGTTATATTGCTGGTAACACTATTTCCCTCCATTATGTTGTTTAAGGATACCCATCTGTTGCAATTAAAACAAAAATTGCCAGGCTATAAGATAAATAATCCTCATTTTTTAAGTAAATTGTAGTTAAACAGCCTATGAACCATGAAAACACAACTCTTACCTAGCACTGTGAATTTTTTGGTCTGCTGAGTGTCATTTTATCTTTTACATAGCAGCAGATCCTGGTCTGCTACTGAAGGAAACAGGAAACCACAGAACAAGATTGTTTGATAAATGCAGTTGTAGAAAACACACATTTCAAAATAAAGTCTGTATTCGTACACTGTATTTCAGGGATACTTTATTGTGTCAATTAACTTGAGGTGTCATTTATGCAAACCAGCTACATCTGACTAACTACTTACCACTCATTAGCAGTATCACTAGAGGAAATTGAAGAATATTGTAATGAGTTGTATAAATGTTTCAGAACCTGTTTGCATTAAAAGCTGTGCTGCAGCTCCCCCTCTTGGATAAACACTATCAGTGCTATGTATAAACAAATTATAGTCACTGCAGACCATTTTTCCTTTTTATAAAGTATGCAAATAATATTAATACAATTTTTAAATATTAAAGTAATATTCACAATTAAATACAAGTGTCACATCTAAAAATCAAATCAGACTAAAAGCAGCAAAATTTCAGTCACCATATGAAAACCACCAGAAATACTTGTATATAGAAGTGAAAGACAAAGGACATACAGTGGTCCCCCGGGTTACAAAGGTAATCCGTTCCGGATTACCTTTCATAACCCGGAAGTATTCGTTTCCCGGGGGACCGCTATTTCCAACGGACCACGCGGCCAATTTAAAGGGGCCGCGCGTTTTTTTTTGTTCGGATCCCGGGGGATATTTTTTGGTCCCGCCGGTTTTGGATCCCGGGGATTTCGTTCCTCGGGGGACCACTGTAGTAGCAACTGCAGTAGTCACCAAGTAGTCAAAACCACCACCAGAACACCTTTTTTTAAAAAAAAGGAAGAAGGAGGAGGAGGAGGAGGTCCTACCCATCCCTATTTTTAGCAAGATGTGTTTTGAAGAAGATAATAGGTGATTACACATTTTTATGGCTGTGCTCAGGGGAAAATCACTGTTAAGTGTTTGAATCGCCACATTCACAGACATGGTTAGTAGGAATGTGGGAGAAGGCCTTCTCTGTAGCTGTTCCTACAATTTTAAACTCCCTCCTTAGGGAAGTTAGGATGGTTTTTGGTGGCTGGATAAAGTCTGCCTAGCTGCCTTTGAAAGCACAAGAGAACAGGAGAAACCACCATCACAATGGTGAGAGCAAAATAGGTGTTATTTCTTACCATGCCCCTCTTTCTGCCACCCATAATGTACCAAATTATGGATCAGCATCCTGGGTTTTGTCCAATATGGAAGAAGCAACTTAGGCAAGATATAAAGAGCTGGTGAAGTCCAGTCAAGGCCTTTGATGTGATCAATGCGGTTTTCCATTTCCCTCTCAATATATTAATTTTCTTCCATATAACAATGGAATTCGCCTTCATTTCCAGAGAGGAATTTTTGTTTAGCGTCATGGGGTTTCCTCGGCAAGTTTTTTCAGAGCAGTTTTGCTATTGCCTTCCTCTGAGGTTGAGAGAGAGTGACTTGCCCAGGGTCACCCAATGGCTGAGCCAGGATTTGAACCCTATTCTCCAGAGTCCAATGCTCAAACTACTACACCACAGTGACTCTTCAAAACATTTAAAAAACCATCTTGAAAGAGAAACAATTATGACTGTACAGTGTGTCCGTGCATGAGGGTATAAGTGGGAAGATTTTTGGCCTGCTTATGGCATTAGCTCTACTTCTGTGTGGTTTTTGAAATGCACTGGTCCCTCCTGATATTAGCAAAAAGAACACTGCAGTCAAGCAGAAGAAAAAGAAGAAGAGGAATGAGGAAGAAGAAAAAAAGAAGATCAGCAGGTAGTCAAGAAGCAGTAGCCAGGCCAGGTTTAGAATGATCTCCCCAGGGAAACCTGACTGCCATCAACACTGGTCTCATTTTTTGCATCAAGTTTTTAAAAATTGTTTTTATAAGAGTATCTCCAGCCTAATAACATCACCTACTGTGTATAAATATATGATTTCATATTACAGGTTGATTACCTCTTCTCCAAACCTGTTGGGACCAGAAATATTTTGGATTTCAGATTTTTTGGGTTTTGGAATATTTCTGTACACAAGACCCTTTTGCATACTGATTTGTCAGACTAACATGGTTACATCTTTGAATTCTTATGCTCTTTAGAATTAATATTCAAAGAATTAGTATTCCAATGTTCTTTAGAAATGGTGTGATCTATGTTTTTAATTATATTTTAAATTAATTTTAAAATATACTGTATTATAAAATGCACATTTTTAACTAAACATTTTAAAAGAACATATGCTTAATTGTTTTTAACTTTTGTAATAGCACATTGTAATAGTACTTTTAAATCTGTATTTTTAATTCTGTAAGCCACTTGAAGTTTTAAAACATATTAACTGTGTTATATATTATTAAAAAGTAAACACTTACTCTTCATTGTTCCCTCATCTTCCTCATCTTCTGTATTTATCACCATTGTTCCCAGCTGTGTCTCTAAGGTGTCATTATATTCTATCATGGTATTGATACCATCACTCATTCCACAAGCAGCTCTAATTGTACCAGTCTCCTGTCCCCTTGCTCGCACCATGGTTCTAGAATCAGTTTCATCTTCTTCCTGCATACAAATATTAAGATGTTATAAAGGTCGAGGGCAGAAGAAAAAGAGGAAGCCACAAGCTAAATGGATAGACTCAATCAGAGAGGTCACAGGCATGAATTTTAGAGCAGTAGAGGATAGAGGTTTTGGAATTGTCTCATCCACATGATCACCAAGAGGTAGCTAACAACAACAAAGATATAGGCATATAGTATAAGAACCTGTATCCCAAGGGCTAGATGAGGGATAGAAACTTTTTCAGATGAATAGTTGTTTTCCATGTGCTCTGGCCAAACTGGCACTTTAATAGGGAAAAAGCAAGTGCCTCAATTTCTACCAACATTAAAGAACTGAAAGTGTACCATGGTGTATACGTGTGCACACAGACACACACACACAGAAATCATGTTTCATTTCAACCCGTTAAAGTGTGAATGGTGACAGTGCCATTTAATTTCATCTAGACATTCTACACAATCCTTTTTTAAAATTTTCTCATTATTGTACAGTGATCCCTTGTTATCCACTAGGGTTTGGTTCCAGGACCCAGTGTGGATAACAAAATCCATGGATGCTCAAGTCCCATTAAATACAGTGGTATAGTAAAATGGCAAAATCAAGGTTTGCTATTTGGAATTTATACTTTTTTGGCGTATTTTCAAGCCATGGATGCTTAAATCCATGGGTGCTTGAATCCATGGATATGGAGGGCTGACTGTATTTGTATACATGTCCTCTAATTTCATGCAATATGTACAGCTGGGGAAGGGAAGAATATTGGAAATCATTCACACTTTTCACATAGCAGTTTGTAAGGAGCAAAAGGATAGGTTATGCACATTCTTCATGTGGACGTGAATGTTGCCCTTCCTTAATTCTTTACAGATAGAAATCAGAAAGAAAGAATATAGGAAATACCTTTTATAAAATTAGTTCATTGATCCTTGTAGTCAGCAATGTCTACTCTAACTAGAAGCAGCTAAGGATTTAGGCAGAATCTTCTCTAGTTCTGTTATTTTAGATGACACATTAGCAACTGAACCTGGCAACATCTTCAGGCACAACATATGGTCTAATACTGACCCCAACTGCTCCAAAATGCAAAATATTGGGAGCTACAGCACAAACAGTGTAGTATGTACACTTGTGAGGCGGGAGAGAGACATGAGACTGGAGACAGATGTGAATAAATGACAAGGAGTGCTGCCACTGCTGCCTCAACAGCAGAAGTAGATGGCTGGAGGGCTCCTCAGAGATCTCCTGCACAGTTATCAGGTCCTTATATAAAATAAAATGGTACAGTATTTGTGGGCTGCAGACACACATAGTTGAAAAGATATATAAAGACATTTCAAAAACCTGATTTTTAAAAAACCCATGAAAAATAGAGTGAACTTTCCAACAAATGGGGCAGCAGTGGGAGGAGGCAAGGAGCACCAGGAATGGGTGAACAATATGACCCAGAAAGAAAGTACAGGAAGTCTGTAGCCCTCTAGCCCCTAGCTTCTGCCTTTAAGCTGGTGGCACTGCCACCACTGCCGGCACTCCTGATTGTTCACAAGGCAGAAGTAGGGAGCTGGCAAATATCCCAAAATCCAAAAGTATCAAAAATCCTAAAAACTTCTGGCTCCAAGTATTTTAGATAAGGGAGACTCAGCCTGTATTTTCAAATCATGTGCCTTGAATATTGTATTTAATCTGTTACTGCCACCTCTAAGACCACTAAGTGGAGACCTACTGATTTATATGGAGTTTTTTTAATCCTGTTCTTCAGCCAAATATTGATTGATTGATTGTATTTATAGCCCACTCTTCAGCCCTAAAGGCTATCAGAGCTGCTTACACTCCCAGAACGGATTGCAAAGGTCCATAATAAGCATTTAGGCTTACACTGAAACACACATACACGGTTTGAATGAGCAGAGGGAAAAATGCACTACTACTCAGTCAACAGACTGCCACCCCTAGAGATGGTCCCTCTACTTTTCTGCATATTACTGTTAGTTCCAATGACTTCTCTGTGATGTGGTAACAGGGGTCCAACTCAGCTGGTGAATGGGAACAATAGGTTGATTTGTAATTTATTGATCCTTCTCCTAAGATTTTCTTCTAAATATGCAGGCTGAAGGGGTCTAATGAAAGAATTACAAACAGTCAAGCCAGTTAAAACCCAGAAACAGGGAATTAACATCATTACTACAGGCAGCACAGTATTTTAAGCAGTTTTAATACTCACTGAATTTTCTTCATCATCATGATATAATTCACGCTGTTGAGCTTCCTGAATTTTCAATTTAATATCCATTGCCTCATTAATCAGATCTCTCAGGGTGAAAACTCCTTTAGCACTTTTCACAAATGGATGCTAGAGCATACACACAAATCAAAAAGTAAGAACTTCGAACTAACATATACTAGCAGGAAAAAAAAAGTCTAAGCCCAGAGTTAGCATTCCCATTAGCTCTGTTGATTGAACAAGTAATGCTGGCAGAAAACTAACGCGAGTCTATTCTAAGCCATATCAGCCCTATCCAAGCTGTGCAGTTTGTAAGTCAAATTTAATTCTTATCCACTATGTCAAAATTATATAATTATATAATTAACACTCAAAGGGCTACTACTGCGAAGCAAACTCTAGCCAATTTTGTGAAGTGGTGAAATGAAATTATTTTAATTCAAAACGTGCATGACCTAGTTCTGGTCTATGCCAGAAGCTTTATCAGCATCAGTACTTATAGTTCAGATATACCTGACCTGCAGAGTCTCCAATAGATATGCCAGTTGGAATCCTCTACATGTTTCTTTGGGAAGTGGGCTTAGTGAATTAACTAGAATTTACTTCTGACTGAACATACATAGGAACAGGTTGTCCTTGTCTGTTTGCCAGGAAAGAGATTATACAGGATGAAAGTGACATATTCAATTGTGGAATGTTCTACTATAAGCTATTTTTTTTCCACTTAAAATTTAGAATAAGTTCCCACATACTGCCTATTCACATAATTATAAAGTTTTGGGTTTTCAAAATGCCTGGGAAGTGGGCTTAGTGAATTAACTAGAATTTACTTCTGACTAAGCATACATAGGAACCTGATACTAACCTGAAGCAATTGTGTTGCAGTAGCTCTTTGTTCCGGACACTTCACAAGACACTGTTTTACAAAATCTGTGAATTCATCCGACCAGAGTTCTGGCTTTCGGAATGTTGGAGGTGGATTTGTTGGAATCATGAAAATTGCCTGAAAACAACAATACTTTTTTCTACATTGTTCTCATCTTTAAAGAATAAAACAGTAAAATCACACTTAAGATAACTGCAAAACATTTTAAGTTATCCTTGAGCTATTTTGACATTGTTATGTAGGGTATAAGGATGATAAATACTCTAAATGCATCAGATCACATCTGGTCTTGGAAGCTAAGCAAGGCCAGCTCTGGTTAGTACTTGGATGGAAGACTACCAATGGATACAAGGTGCTGTAGGTTGTATTCCAGAGGAAGAAAATGCCAAAATTACCTCTGAGTATTCCTAGCCTAAGAAAACCCTATGAAAATCCAGGATCACCATAAATCAACAGGTGACTTGAAGGCACATATACAAAAGAGGCTAAATCTGGAATCCTGTCAGATAAGCATTCCCCCCTAGAATCTCCCACCTCAAAGCTCACTAATAAAGTTAGTGGTTACCATTAATGAACTGTGTAATTTCAGACTCGTGTTGCTTTTCACATCCATATTTCAAAACGATGTTTTCCCAAATTTTTTTAACTTCAGCACAGTCATGATGCTATCTGATTAAACTGTGGTAAAAATGAGAAAACGTGCAACAAATGCACGCAAATCATCCAGCTGTATCATTCAGCTGGGTACAGTATGTGTTTCCACATACATGTTGGTAACACATATTGCATTTGTATTTATTAATCCTATCTACCTAGTGAGCTCATACTAACACATTACTATGAGAACTGTCTTCCAACTTCACTACTGCATTACATGGTTAAGTCGCTTAGTCTTGGATTGATTTACCCAGCTCTTACCCTCATTGGGTGAATATCAGCATATGGAGGCTTTCCCTCGGCCATTTCAATAGCTGTAATGCCGAGGGACCAGATGTCTGCTAGACAATTGTATCCAATTTCTTGGATCACTTCAGGTGCCATCCAAAACGGTGTCCCTATCACGGTGTTTCTTTTTGCCATGGTATCCTAAAACAAAAAAGAACAGGAAATTTTAAGTAAGTTAGCTAAATCGAAGAAAATACATGAAATCAAATAAATATCTTTCCAGTGAATTTAGTATTCACCAGTACTGTGCAGCACTTCAGAAACACTATGGGTATGGGAAAACTGCAGATAGACAGACAGATATTACTCAGTATGTCCTTTGACTCCTCTAACAGTTATTGGGCACAAGGTTGCCATTTCCCTCCCTGGGTTGTTTAGGTTGAGGGAAAGGTTTTTGCAAAAAACTACAAGTGACTTCCAGTCGACTCCAAGGTCCCAAAAATACTTTTCTTTTTTGTTTTTTTGTTTATTCTTCTTTGTTTAAATGAGTTGCATTCTTCAAGGATGTCAAGAGGAATGTGTAGTCTCTGAACTTGAGTAGCTGCATACCCCTTTGAGAACAGCAAACTTTGAGGCTATACAGACTGCCCCTTCAAGGGCGGCCTGCATCCTCTCCTTTTTTGTGGAGGACTGGGGCCAGGGCAGCCTCACTGAAAGCCTAGAGGCCCCAATCCGGTGCTTTTCTAGACCACGGAGAAGCAGCAAAATGCCACTTCTTCGTGGCGTGGAAAGAGGTGTTCTTAGGGCTTCATGCCCCCGGACAATCCAACAGCTGCAGCCATGGGAGAAAGGGGCCACCTGACCCCTCTCTCCCATGGCTTTGTTCCCACAGCTATTTGGTTGCCATGGGAATGAAACGCAAGGTGCCGCACAACAAAAAGGAGCTGCCTAGAGCAGCTTCTTTGCTGCAGCGCCACAACCAGGAAGTGGCACTGCTGTTGTGCCATGTTTCGGCACTCAGTGGCAGCGCCAGTGTCATGGTGGCCCCCGTGTGGACAGAAGGCTGCCATGAGGCTAGTGCCATGCCGTACTAGGGTTAGGGACTGTGAGGTTGGTGCGCAGTCCCTAAGCCTAGTATCAGTGCAGGTACACTGATTAATGACCATCTGTATCGGCCCTTTGTTGCCAGAAATATCTGATCTCTACATGGCACCCATGATTTATACCATCAAACTTCCTGGAAAAGGTCTTTATAAATGGTGACTGTGCAAGTTCCACCCTGCCTCCGTGCAAGTTACAAAACATTAAAAGACTGGCTAATATGAACAGCTCTTATAAAGGAACATCTGTCTTATACTATTAGATGAAGGTTCTTGATCTGCAGAAGGTCCCTCCACTTGATTATTGGGAATCCTACATACACTATGCCACAGCTCACCCACTTCGCCAAGGTCCCCTTTCCCACCACCATCCCCTTCTTCTTTTGAGTCATGTATTTTTAGAATGTAAGCCTGAGGGCAGGGAACCGTCTAATAAAAAATAATAATTGTAAGCCGCTCTGATAGCCATTAAGGCTGAAGAGCAGGATATAAATACCTTAAATAAATAAATAAATGAAGTCCCTGTGTGCTATTAAAAGGTGGTGAGAGCAGCTGCTATAAGAAGGATACCTACTTCTATTACTTCTGCAGCATGCACCAAGATATGTATCCAACCCAGTATGATCACATATAAAAACAAGTGTACAGAGGGAATATTCACTCACTGTAAGTTGGCCTGCTACCCCAAAATCTGCAAGTTTAGCATGCCCTTCTGTATTGAGTAATATGTTGCCAGCTTTGATGTCGCGGTGTATTTTCCTCATGAAATGCAGATATTCTAGTCCTTTGAGTGTTGATTGTATTATTGTAGCAATTTCATCTTCCATCAACTAAAGAAAGAAAATTAATTTAGCAGATAATCAGAGCTAGCTGCTGCAAAGACATTGTTCCAGTTCATTCAAAAACATTCTCTTATAAGGGGAATTTACAAACTGTACATTAATTGTTACATCTTACATCTTACCATAATAATGTCCAAAATGCACAAAAAAGTGATACCTTTATTGGGACAACCAAAATGCAAACAAACAAGCAAGCGTGTTGCAAGTTTTCAAAGCTCCGGTGGCTAACTAATTGCAGTGATTCCGTTTCTTCCTCTCAGGCAGGTTCCAGAGGGCGATGTTCGGGGACAGTTGCTCTTCAAAAAAAGAGCTTAACTGTGGTGTCCCTCAGGGAGCCATTCTGTCCCGATGCTATTCAACATTTATATGAAGCCGCTGGGAGAAATCATCTGTAGACATGGGGCAGGGTGTTATCAATACGCTGATGACACCCAAATATATTTCTCCATGTCTCGGTCATCAGCGATGATGACAGATGGCATTTCTCCCCTCAGTCAGTGTCTTGTGGCAGTAATGGACTGGATGAGGGAAAACAAACTCAAGTTGAATCTAGAGAAAACGGAGGTACTTACGGTAGGGGCTCCTAAACCAGGTATTGGATTGCAACCTCCTGTCCTAGAAGGGTTCATGCTTCCCTCAAAGGACTGCGTTTGTAGTTTGGGAGTGCTTCTTGATCTGTCGCTTCACATGAGGAATCAAGTGAATATGACGGTCAAGAGCACCTGTTATCAGCTTCGGCTGATATGCCAACTGCGCCATTCCCTGGAACCAAGAGACCTCGAAACCATAGTCCATGCACGGTAACCTCGTGACTTGACTTTTGTAACGTGCTCTACATGGGGTTACCCTTGTGCCTAGTCTGGAAACTCCAAATGGTACAGAATATGGCAGCCAGACTGATTACAGGAACAACTAGGAGTGATCATATTACGCCTATACTGAAGCCACTCCACTGGCTGCCCATCAGTTTCCGAGCACAGTATAAGGAGTTGGTGATCACCTTTAAAGCCCTACATGGCTTAGGCCCAACTTATCCAAGGAATCGCCTGCTTCCATATAATCTGCCTTGTGCACTTAGATCCTCTGGGAGGAATCTATTACAACCAGTCCAGACTAGATTGGTTGCAACCTCCTAGAGGTCTTTTTCAGCTGTTTCTCCCACCTTATGGAATGTCCTGTCAGATGAGATCCGTCAAATATCCAACTTAGATAGCATCAAGAAACCTATCAAGACGGGTCTCTTCCAGCAGGACCTCCCAGAACAGCCCCCGGCCACATAAAGACCCCCCATATCTCTCCTGATCGATGTAGCTCTGACTGTGACAACTTTTCATATTATTAATTTTAATAGTGTAAATAAGAGTTTTAATTAACGTTGGAATTTTAATATTATAATTCTTTAATCTTGTTTTAAGGGGAGGATTTGTATATGTATATAATTGTATTTTTAACCGTTGCACACTGCTTTGACTGTGAATGCAAAAAGCAGGCTATAAATAAAAGTTTTATTATTTATTTATTTATTACAATTAGTCTATGTATTAGTAAAACAATAATCCAATGTGCATGTCTCCTTCCTTGTCACATCACCTAGCATTTGATTAGCCACTAAAATATTATTAGAAGGTAAGAGCAGCACAAGTAACCTACAACATCCCATTCCAAGTTCCCTCTTTCCTCAAGTGCCCTACAAAGCTCCTGGTGCAGTTCTAACATCTCAGGTGATTGTTTACCACATGAAATCAACAGAACTATATCAGTGGACCTAGCACATTTGAAAGGAAATGCAAACTATCTAAATGTGCAGAGGTGCCCTTCAAAAATTGATCTACATAAAACTTTACTAGAAAAGCTCCCAAACATGAACATGCTAGTCTGTCTGTTATTTCTGTTCTAAATGTCACTTAATATAGTGACTCATCATAACACAATATTGCTTCAGAAAACCAAGCAAAGTACTATGCAACAACAGTCACTATAACCTGACAGGATCTGAAAAATCTGCACTAGGTATAGACTAAATAGTACACATCTACTAAACTTTGATCATAGTCTTTAGAGGTTTCAGCCAGCAGAAAAAGCCTACAACAAAATATTTGTAAGCGTAGGACATTTGCATTCAACACAGTCAGAAAAGACATGAACAATCTGATCCAGGACACGGGTTTGCAATATCTAAATACAGAGACTATATAATAAATAAGATATATTCTCAGTTATACCCAAAATCATGCATGCATCAAACCAGACATAAAAAGCCAATGCTCGTAACTTTGAGTACCACAGGGGACACTGAAGTCATAATACACACACACATAAAAACCCCACTGATCTTTAAATGATTCTATTAATTCATAAACAGTGTTCTAATTTAAAGACATCTTTCATATTATTATTTAACTGTTATATTTGTAACATATCAACCTAGTTTTCAAGGTGACTTAAAATAAATACAAAAGCCTAAATCTAAAAACTTAAGCCCAAACTAGAGTGGATCCAGTAAATCAACTAGTGAATCAGTACATATGTAAAGCTCATGGATTTAATGCAACTACTTTTATCAGCTTAAGTAATGGAATTTAGGCCAATGAGACACAACTCTCACCTGATAGGATTTCCACACCCAGTCAAAGTTGTTTGCCTAGGCAATGAGAAAAGACCTCTCCCAAGCCTTCTGCTGTCAAATCTATGAACTACAACTAAGAACTAAGCAACAACTAACTGATAAGTGACACATTCTTCATCCTAACATAATCAACCAATAGTGGTCATGTACACACCTATACCACATGTTGCCATACATGTATAAATGCAGTATGCCTCGTGCAGAATATATACACATGGTGCAAAAAGGAAAAGACAACAGAGGGGGTGCTAAGACAAGAAGCTATGGCCATTGCAGTGGTAATACAGAGAAGGAATATTCTATGTGTATTGTTTCATATCTCATGTTACTCAAAAAGTCACACTAATAACTAGATGTTACTTGGGATCAAATTTGAGGCCTGACATCAAAACAATGTATTAACACTCAATATTTTCATCTGCAAGAATGTCAAGAATTTACTAGGCTGCTGAAGGAGTACGTACTGTTTTATTTCGCAGTCGAATGATATCAGAGACAGATCCAGCACCACAATATTCCATGACTATCCAGAGGTCAGTGTTCTTAAAATAGCTGCCATAGTATTTGACTACATGAGGACTAAGGAAAAAAATAAGAGAAAATATAATTAAGTGTGTTAAATATATATTGTGCACACTTTACCTGACGTAAACCAAAAGACAGCCTAAAGCACATTCTTAGTTCTGTGTTATGAGTCCTACTGAAAGCAAGAACTCAGAAAAAAATCACTGCCATATTCTTTTAGTTCTGCAAGTTCACACATACATTAGAATCCCCCCCCCCAAAAAAAAAACCACATACAGAAGGATGTTCTGTACAGTGAATAAACTTGGCCCTTGCTAGTACAGTTGGCCTTCCTTATCCACAGATTTTTTATCCACGGATTTGAGCATACATGGCTTGAAAATATTCCCAAAAGTATAAATTCCAAATAGCAAACCTTGATTTTCCATTTTATCTATGGGACACCATTTTGTTGTGCCATTATATTTAATGGGACTTGGGCTGATTCTGTTATCCACAGAGGGTCCTGGAACCAAACCCCAGCAGATAACAAGATCCCACTGTACAGCCAATGGTCAGGAATGCTCGCACTTGCAACTCATTATCTAGAAGGCCACATGATTCATCCCTCTGTTTTAAGGTAAGATATGGGCTTAAAAAACATGAAATCTGGCAAGTTTAAGCTATTTCACACATGTGTTTATTCAAAGTATTTTTAACCTACTTTTCCTCAAGGTTTGAAGTTTAACAAGTATAAGAATAAAACCTACAGGAGGCTCACAATTTTTTGTTTGGGGTAGTAGCCAAGCCATAATTTATGTTCACTTATTAACCCCACACATGAACACACAAACCCCAAGGATTACTGAGAAATAAGAAACTACTATTCATTTCATCTGCAGAGAATGGGAAAGAAAGGACTTGTTCCCTTTGTAAGCTGATTTTTGTTGCAAGCACAGGTAGTGTCTCATTGTTTCCACTGTCTTCAAAAAGCCTGGTGAGACATGACAAGAAAATGTCCCTTGGAAGAAAGGAAGATTTTCCATCTCTTTTCATAAGCTCTGTCAATTGTGACTGCAGAAAAACTCTGTCAGTGCCATTACAAGTAAAATACAATATATAGTTTCTTACTTTTTGTGTAGTAACATTATATTTCTTAGCGTTATGAACAAGATTCACTTCCAAAATTCCTAAAATATTACCCATTGGGGAGATCTGGCAGAAAAGTAAGCAGATGAAAGGATATATATCAGAAAGGAACTCTTCTAGAACATGGCCACATAGCCCAAAACTCCACAAAAAACTATAGATGAAAGGATATATTTCCTGTTTCTTCCTCCAAATACACAGAATAAGGAAATAACCTTATTCTTTCTTCTCTTTCCCCTAAACATGAAAGGAGGGTGATACTTTCCTTACCTGCTAGGTTTCTGCAAAAAATATAGGGGTACTTGCATTTGGAAGATTTTCTCACCGTTGAAGAGTGAAAATACTGAAAACAGAAACTCACCTATCACATTGCTGCATTATGGATATCTCTTTAATAATTTCCTGCAAATCAGACTCAACAGGAACTTGCTTAATTGCAACAACTTGGCCAGTTTCTTTATGGATAGCTTTGAATACACTGCCATAGGACCTGTAACAAAAAACAAAGCCAATAAGGCAAATGACTTACCATACAAGTAGGTCGAAAAATTTATGGCCAAAAATAGACCCCCAAATCCCCAGCCAACTTATATATGGGTCAGTATGATAATACGATGGCAGCTCTTTCAGATTTCTTCACCCATGCAGTGGGGAAAGCAGTTTCCTTCTCTCCTGAGCCACTGGGTGATTGATTGCTGCTTCTTTAAGACTCTCTCTCTCACCATTTTTCTCCTCCTCCTCCTCCTCCTCCCTCTCTCTCTCTCATGCACGTGCACACACACCTTCTCTGTTTCCCTTGCTGCGCTGCCTCAGATGTGAACTCTGAAAGAGCTGTTGGGGAAGCTGAGAGAGTGGTGGATGACTGATTGCTGCTTCTTTAAGAGTCTCTCTCTTGCACACACACATATTGCGCACCACGCATTGAGGGAGTTTTATCCTTAACTTATGCACAGGTCATACCAAAATCCATAAATTTGGCCCCCAAACCTGCCCTAGCCTTATACAAGAGATCAGCCTATAGTTGAGCATATACAGTATATGATTGAGTGCACCATGTATAGAACAATTCAATGCTAGATGAAGTTTTTATATTAATATATGACTGATGTTTCTAACATGTTTAATATCAGGGGTCATATTAGAAATTAGTTGGGAATCATTTTAATGTTTTATTAAAAGTACTATTAACATAATACACATAAATACAGAGGGTACAAGGCATTCTGATGGCACACAAGCTGCTTCATCCCCAAACTTAAATAATTAATTAAATAACTATATTACAATAATACTTGCAAAAACTATTCATCATGAATACTTCTGTTTTCCAAAGCTATAATACAAAATGTTCTGATGTGATTTCCTTTTTGACTGGACTGCAAACCATGTATCTTCTAACTCCTCAAAACTGATTTACAACAAGCTTCCTTTTACTACATTTTGCAAGGGAAGCCAATCATCATCATCATCATCATCATCATCATCATCATTTATATAGTGCCATCTCAGTACATGGTGCTTTACAAGAAAGAAAAAGAAGAGGGGGAAAAAAACAGTTCCCTGCCCTCATGCTTACAATCTGAAGGCATGAGACACAAGGAAAGGAAATGGCAGGGGGATTAAGTCCAGCAGAAATTGCCTCTTCTTCTTCCTCCAAGGCCAGGACAGTGGCAGTTGGGATGGAAGGAGGGCCTTAAAGCAGGCATAAAACTTTGAAGGTCAATGGTTTGATTCATGTTTTTTTAGTTTTGTTTGCATAAATCAAGAAATTGCACTGTTTTATGGAACACACACACAGATCCTAGTTGATTTCTAGGAGCAACAGCTGCAACAGGTGTTTAGTACATTCCCTAGATAGCAGACAAAAGCTTTCTTCTTCTCATAACATTCACTTACCCTTCACCAAGTTTTTCTAGTACATCAAACACTTCTTCAGGTTGTTTTGTTAAACTGTCTTCATCTAACTTCCTTAGCTGCCTGTAACCAAAAGAAAATTTGATAAGACACGGAGATTTCACAGACATGACTGCCAACTGTTTTTCTTAAAACATAGTATCACTTGTAGAAAACATTCTTACAATGCTTCGGTGAGTCCACTTATATCCTACATTTCTGCAGAAAAAAAATGCACTGACGTCAGCTATTAAGAATTAGAAAAGGCCAAGTCAAATCTATGCACAGTGGTCCCCCGGGTTACGAAGGTAATCCGTTCTGGGATTACCTTCGTATCCCAGAAGTCATTCGTTACCCGGGGGACCGCTTTAACCAATGCACAGTGCGCCGGAAGCGCGCTGTTTTAAAGCGTCTGGGTTGCGATTTTTTTCGCAACCCGGGGTTTTTTTCGTTGGCCGGGGCCGTTTTTCCGGCCCTGGCGGTTTCGGGTCCCGGGGATTTCGGATCCCGAGGGATTCGTATCCCGGGGGACCACTGTAGTTCTCTTTTACTAGTGTTTTTAAAAAGCCCCTACAACTATGGAGAGCATTTTTAACAAGTAGATAAAGGAGGAAAGGCTAATGATGCTACGGGGAGGTGCTCCTGGTCCTCTCAAACAAACTGAACCAGTGTTGCTACAGTGGAATTTTAAAGGATTCTCTAGAAAAGAGCTGGGAAAAGTGGGCTACATGTGGTCTCTTAGCCCCACTTTGGTAGTCTCCCAAAACCCTCCGTCATTATCATCTTAAAAATAACACTGTTTGGGGTGCATTTTTCATCCCAAAACAGCCCAAAACTGAACAAAGTATCATCTTTAATAAAGTGAGAATGGAAGGAAAAATGGTCACCAGAACATGACATCACTTCCACAATATAGTGGGAGGCTACTTAAACTGCAGACCACTGCAGTTATGAAGGAGAAAATTGATTCCCACCCTGGAAGCAGTTCCACAACTATACTTTAGAAACACAAGAGGCAATTCACAAAATATGTCAAAACAGGACAAAGGAAATGCAAAATGTGTTTCTCTAGAAAAATAAATTAATGCATTAAGGCTCCACATAACCCTAAAATGAATAAAATGCATACAACAAACAAATGAAGGCCGAATACAGTTACTTTATCTGCTGGCTGAAATTAAACAGAAATTGTATTTCCAGTAAAATACAAAAAAGGGTTGCTTTAGCGAGCAACATAGGGCATAGACAATGGAAAGGGAGGAGATGAGAGGAATCTAGGTACATCTGAAGAAGTGGACTGATATCAACGAAAGCTCGTGTTAAAATGAAACCGTCTAAAATGTAGTGCTGGAATCATTTGCTCCCTTCACATACCATTTTATGTTGAAACAGATTAATACAGCTATCTCTTTGAAAACTAGGACATATGCAGAACAGTACAAGCCAAATATCCTGAGGTAGCTTGCTTTCTGCACTATTGAGCAGAGAGGCAGGAAGCACAAGAGAGTCAGATAAGAGTATATACCCATCTAGGCTATATTTCAGCTCTGAGTATTCCTTGCCTAAGAAAACAATGAAATTAATGGGGTTGCCATAAGTCGACAGGTGACCTGAAGGCACATATTGCACATGTGCTGCAGCCAGGCCCACAAACTCTCCTGTCTACATCCAAGAGAAAGCATGCTGAGTGTCCATGTCACTTTCTGGCACTCACTATACGCCTTGGCTAAGTTCTATTTCTCATGAAATATACAGTAACAAAAAAAGCATTTGTTCATTCAATTTTGTTTATAATTAAGATCAATGACATTATAATGGCACACACCATGAACTACTAATATCAAAAATTAGAGTAAAGCTAAACCAACCAACATGCTAAAATACAACCTGAATAACATCCTGTAGATTTTAAAGATAATGTAAAAAAAAACAAAAAACCAGATTTTCACTATTAAGCCTAATTAACTGGGAACCAGAAGTCTGGACATTGTCAGAGAGGGATGCAAAAAGACATTATCTCCATCCAGAAAGAGAGAAGTTTCAATGGATGGCAGATGAAACTTTTCAAGAAGTTAAGGACAGAAGGGAAGTAAGGGTAAAGAGACTGAAACTGGATCAGAACCCTGAATACAACCATTCAACAACTTGTGCACAAGGAGAAGTATAACTACTATAATAATGTCAATAAATAAATGATGACAACAAAAAACTAAGAACAAGAGACCTCTTCCACAAGCTCTGAGAAATAAATCACCAGGAAAAGATGACATACCAAAAGAGCTGCTTTAAGCTAGAGACATAGTCTACAGTATTCTAGTTCTACCTAAAATCTGTCAATGCATATGTAAAATAAAACAATGGTCCATAGATGGGAAATGCTCAATATACATTAAGAAAGGGGACACCAGGGATTGCACCAGGACCATTGCGTTAACCTCCCATGCAGGCAAAGTGATGCTCAAATTGTGATGCTACAAGATTTTATTGTCCAGAATATGGAGAAACAGAATGGTTTCCAACTGGCATAGCGATCAGGAAAGGCTGCATTTGATCACTCTGGTCCAAAACACACAGCAGAAACAACCAGTTCAAGACCGCTTTAACTGCCTTGGCTCAGTGCTAGGGTATCCTGGGAATTGTAATTAGTTGTGGCACCAGAGCTCTCTAACAGAGAAAGGTAAATGTTTGATGAAACTACGGTTTCCCGAATTCCCTAGCATTGAGCCAGAGCAGTTAAAGCCGTCTCAAACTGGGTAATTTCTGCAGTACGCTTTGGACCGCTGTTTAACTTTATGCTAAAAATTAGCAGTTCATTAATTGCCTTTTGTAAGAATAAGACACATATGCCTCTAAGTCCATTCTGGAACCCATCATAACAAAATTAGTCTGTTGAATATAACATTTGCTAGAATGATGAAAATCTTTGGACTCTCTTCAAAGATTCATAACAACAATGTTATAGTTCCACAGTTTGTAGAATATCAGGGAAATGCACAGGTCAAATGTAAAACATCCTTAATAAATAACTCTTCAGCACTGTAAAAATAAATGAACATTCCCTTTGTAATCAGTAATAGGTGATTTAATATTTAGAGAGAAATATTAAATAAAATAAAATAATATCATGACGCTATCAGCGGGAGGAAGAGAAGGAAGAAAGCAGACAGGAAGAAAATCAACTTTAGCTGAAACATGTTCCTGGGGAAGAGTTCCACAGATACCGTGGACTGCTAAACAAGACAAATAAATGAGTCCTAGAGCAAATCAGGTCTGAACTCCCCCCTCAAAGCCAAGATGATTAAACTGAGACTGTCTTACTTTGGCTGTATTACGAGAAGACGCAACTCACTAGAAAAGGTGATAATGCTTGATAAGGTAGAAGGCAGAAGAAAAAGAAGATTGCATTACAGCTGGACAGACTAAATCAAGGAAGCCACAGCCATGTGTTAGTAACACTTGAGCAAAACTGTTGATGAAGGGTGACTTGGAGGTCTCTTATTCATAGGGCCAATGTAAGTTGAGGTCAACTTGATAGCCATTAAAAACAAACGTGAGAGATGCACGATGACTTCTTAAAATGAGGAAACATTACTAAAACTCAAACCCAGGAAATGATGAAATACTGGAACTAGCTTCAGCAAAAAGTATTAAGATCAGAGAACTGGTTCCTTCTCAAGAAAGGTCACTGTTTCCAGATAGTTCGGAAGACAACCGATAAGATTAATCTAAGATGCTAACAGCTTTTATATATATAAAAGAACACGACTAAAATATAAGTATTAGTATTCTAACTGAAATGGTTTAGCAACCAACCATGTATCAAAACATAATTTCTGTGTTAAGATTAGAAGCAGGACTAGCTATTTATCTGGGAAACATTGATCAGATATAAACATTAAATATGAACAATAAAGAGGGCAGATATCTCCTGATTACAAATTCAAGTTATAAATTTTAAGTCATTTATTTACTTATCTGAAGCATTATATTCTATCCTTAAGAGCTCTGGAATGACTTGCAACATAAAAACAAATATGCATGACAGGTTCCTTTCCTCAAGTCTGTAAACTAAAATATGATACAAGAGATTATGAAGTAGGGGTGGGGCAGACTCTTCTTAATTTTTAATTATTATTAGTATAAATTACAACTATGAGGACGACTTAAAGTTATTTTTACATCCACAAACACATCCCTTTACATAAGTTTTACATGCATGTACAGATGTATTAATTGGCATTCCACTGACCTATATCCCTTTCCTGTGTAAAATATTTGCCTTTCTGTTTTATCGTTATAACTGGGAACTTTCCTACAGAGAAAAAAAAAATTGGACAGGTTTGTTAATAGTAATCACTAGAAGGCTAGAGAAAACTTAATAGAATGAGGACAAAAAATAAACAATGAATTAATGGTTGTTGTTGTTTTTAAATGACTACATTTTCTATAGTCATCAATAACCTAAAGAGTTGTTCAAGCACAGCTTCCAAATTTCAGTAGGGTTCTCTTTAATTTGATCACCACCAAATTATAGTCTAGTAAAAAGAAAACTAATATAGCCTGTCATTTGTGATGTTTTTAAAAAAATAAGGAAAGAGAAAGAGTTCAGTATACCACAAAACAAAGGAAACAGCCTCTTGCACAGAACATGCAAATGTGTCATTTAAAAAAGCATCTGCCTGTCTCTGATAGCACCGTAACTCAACAGAGACTTCAGTGAACTGCTCAACCACTTATTTCTTCTTGGTCTGGGGATGTTTGCTGACAGCTTGCAGTCCTGTGACAGATGACTACTCAAATAATTAAAAACTGGCCCTCACAGAAAATCTGTTATGTCCAAAGCAGAAAGGAACGTAGGGCTGGCTTTTAACTTTAACATCAAAGTACAGTTTATCAATACCGGTACATAAAGGCTAAACTTTGTCCCCCCCCCCCCAGCAGGATTAGGCACTTATCCTTTAGTTTTGGATTAATTGTATCTTCTAGTGCTACTCAGCTCCCCAAAATTGTGGTTGATCTTAGCAATGGGTAGCGGAAATGATCTACTCTCAGTTTATAAAACTGGATGGTTTTCACTGCTACAGTTAACATTAACCATGATCTAGAGTTCAAATGACATACTAAACTGTGATTAATATGAAACAGAGGAAAAAAATTCTGATTTCTTTATAGTGGCTACAACAGAAGGGGGCACATGCACATTTAGATGCTGGCCAGTCTTGTAATGCTAAACCACATAGTGTTATGTCCAGACACAACTAGACTACTACTAGAGAATCAAAGGGCTCCCTAACATTAAGATACCTACAATGCATAATGGTAACTAATAGAAAATATTTCAGTTATAACAACTGATAATCCCTTTTCTACTATGGAAGGATTCACGGGAGCATTCAGACTGCATTTTTTCACTTGCATGTTACAATTTCATCACACCTACAAACATGTATCTCCAAGCATTCACAAGAAGGACTGGTATAAATATGTACCTGTAGACAGGAAGGTGTGGGTTATGTTTACATCACAGACTATATCATACTCAATGAACAAGCAAATCCATCATGTGAAGAAAGCTAGTGAATGTCACAATAATATGGACTTCTCCAACTACCATCATCACTTGCTACCACCAACTACGCTACTGTTAAAGTTATTCATTATGAAAGTTTTTCCACACTGCATGCAAATATAGTTTTATAAAAATATACAATTGATCCCTCTCACTTATATAATTTTACACAAATATGACAAAGAGTTGTATAATTTGTTCTCTCAGTGATCCAGTCAATAAAAATTCAGATATATGAGAATTGAGCTCTCCATTGTAGTTCTTTGTACTGCCCAAAAACTGCTGGAAGGCATCTCAGCTACCCAAGAGTCACTTTTGAATGGCCTACTAGGAGCTGCGGAAGGATGGTCCCACTTCTGATTCTGCTGATGGAAAAAATTTCATCAGAGCAATTCTACTGCATGCTAGGAATTGCTTGTGAACCCTGCTATGAAACTGTCAGCCCTGTGTGTGTGTGCGGGCCTTTAAGGCGCCTGTCAATTTATGGCGACCCTATGATTTTCATAAAGCATTCTTGGGCAAGGAATACTCAGAGATTGTTTAATCAGTTTCCTTCTCTGAAATATAGCCTACAGCACCTTGTATTCATGGAGGATCTTTCCTAGCCAGAGCTGATGCTGCTTAGCTTCCAAGAATCTGATATCTATATGGTATTCCAACTAACTGTACTTTTTGAAATTTGTACCTGCACATGACATGCACACCCAGGTCTAGAAGTTTATTCTACTGTAGTTCTGCTTGATTGTTTGTTTGTTTTTTGCCTGCTTCTTAGTCATTCAATATTCTTAAGATCCCTTAGATGGAAAAGTGATGATGAAGTACTGTATTAATCTTTGCAACACCTTAGGTTTCAAATATCTAATTAGTGATAGTTAATTTGGATGTCTAAATGAGTCAACGTTCTACACGTGTCATTCTGAGATATAAATGTCATGTTAGTTTCATTTCTGTTTTACAGCCAAAACCATGTGTCAGCTGAGTTGCTTCTTTTATTTCAGTAAACAAGATCCACAATTCATTTATGAAAGGTGTATGTTATCTATTACACTAAGAAATATCTGGGCACTTAACACCAAGAAAGAGACTGTCTTTCAATCTTTTTTGAATTTGTCATCTAGTACTTCTGTTTATACCGCTTCTGCATAGTCTCCCAACTCCCTTATTCACTTCCATTTACCGTGTTTATAAATAAATGAGGAACCTTGGCAAACAGAGATGAACAGTTCCTACCCCACACTAGCACATTTCTTACAAACAGCCAAACGAATGAATATGTGCCTGCTGAACGCATGATGATCAGTTTGGAGCTTGCATGCTATTTATTAGAGAAACAGTTTCTATGCACTCAGTACTTAATATGCAAATTAAATTTAGAAAACAGAAAATGAGGCTACACTAGTGTTAACAAAAAACAATGATATGCATGTCAATGACATGTATAGATGATTCATATAACTGATAGGTGGCCAATTCAAGTCCCCTGTTCTGAAATGCAATCTTCTTCAGAATATTAACTGGTGATCTTCTTCAGAATGCTGCAGTATAATCTCTGGATCCCACTTACCAATTATCACAATGGAGCAACGCCCAGAGAGACAACGGGTGTTGCCATTTTGAAAATTAGCAAGCGGGATCCGAAGATTATTCAGAAACATCCTGAAGAAGACCAGTGGTTAATACCCTGAAGAAGACTGCATTTCAAAACGGAGGACTTGGACCAGCCACCTGACAGGTGTGTGTGTCTTCCATACGTGTTATTGACACGCACTTTATTGTTTGTTAGAACTTCAGTCAAGTTGCATGCGTCTTTAATACACGCTGTTGAAACGCATTTGATTGTTTCTGTTTCTTAGTGTTTTACTGTTTATATTCCATTGTTTAATTACTACAGATCTATCCCTTTCATTTCGTTAACAAAATCCAGGCAGTTATCCAGGCAGTTTTTAAATCATGAATTTTGAACGTGAATTTTATATTTAATAACAGCAGACCCTTGCCTTACACGGGGGATCTGTTCAGGACCCCCCTTCATACGTAAGGAGAATAACGTGTGTGCTTGAGCCTCACGGAACATGTTTACATTGTAATCATGTTTATATTGTAATCATGTACAATTTTAATTGTAATCATGTTAGGCATAATATATTGTGTTGTGTTTGCGCAGAATTTTAATATGTAAGCTGCTTTGGTTGTTATACAACAGAAAGGTGGGATATAAATAAAGTATTATTATTATTATTATTTAATATAATGGGGCTCATTCTCACAGTGCGTGCCATTCATTGTATTGCAACACGGCTTCAGCATAAGCTGAAAGCCTTGATTCCCTGAGTGCAGAGAGATGGGATATAAATACATTATTATTATTATTATTACAGTAGAGTCTCGGTTATTATCCGACATAAACTGGACCGGCTGATAGTCGGATAACCGAAAACGTCGGATAATAATCCGGAAGGTCCAAGAAAAGCCTTGAAATCACTATGGATTGCAAACGTATTTAAGTTTTGTTGCAATGACAGTAAAAGTGAATGCAAAGAAATCACTGATCAACATTGTGACGTACAGTATAAAGAGTTCAGTCCTCTGAAAATTTAAAGAAATTTAAATTTAAAGCCGCGACGTTGGATAATCCGGAATGATGGATATCCGAAGGTTGGATAATCGAGACTCTACTGTATTATTATTATTATTATTATTAAGTGTGCCCATGTATGGTACGGGCGCAGCGTATTGTCCTATGCATTGTAATATAAATATTGCATACAGATAGAATCATAGAGTTGGAAGAGACCCCAAGAAGGGCCACCCAGTCCAACCCCATTCTGCCATGCAGGAACTCTCCATCAAAGCATTCCCCAATGACAGATGGCCACCCAGCCTCTGCTTAAAGACCTCCAAGGAAGGAGACTCCACTGCATTCTGAGTTCCTCCTAATGTTGAGGTGGAATCTCTTTTCCTGCAGCTTGCATCCATTTTTCCAGGTCCCAGTCTCTTTGTTTGACTCGCTTGCTGTGGAATTCTGGGAGTTGGAGTTTGTTGTGGGGCCTTAAGGCCCCACAACAAACTCCAACTCCCAGAATTCCACAGCAAGTGAGTCAAACAAAGAGTTAAAGCGGGTTTATGCCTCCCCTCCCCTCCTCACCGACGCGGGTGGCGCAGCTGCACAGTCTCCATGGCTTCTCCTCTCTGACTGAGCCTCTAGGTCCCGCCTTCCCCCCCACTTCCGCCTTCCAGCAAACAACCAATCAGAACCCAGCTCGCCAGAGACTGACAGGGAGGTGGGCGGGGCTCTACTAATACGCCCCTCCCCGCATCACGTGGTTTAGGAGTTCTACTAGTCTACTTGGCTGCAGAAGTTTCTAACCAAGCGCATGCGCAGAAGAGACCGTCTTCCTCTGGTGGGCGTGGCCTCGTAAACATGACAGTCCTTCCATTAGAGAGGGAACGCTAAGCCAGTACTTGCCCATAGGGAATCATTGGGGAATATTGGCCCATAGGGAATCATTGGGAATACTTGCCCATAGAGAATATAGAGCCTGCAACACCAAAAAAGGGAATCTTAGTAGGTCCCATCATGGTGTTTTCTTGCCTAATAATAATAATAATAATAATAAATAAGTTTTATTTACATATGCTTTTTTAAATTTATTTAATTTTATTTAAAAATGATATTTTTCTTTATTTAAATTTTTCTTTATTTATTTTATATTATATTATTTATTTTATATTATATTATATATATATATATATATATATAATAAATATAGCATATTATTTAATTATATTTATATTATTTATATATTTATATGTGCATATTTAATAAATTTTTGCTTCTCGGCCTTTTGGCTAAGATCAAGTGTGTAATAAATATAATACATATTTATAAAATATAATATATAATGAATATGATAAAGATAAAGATAATAAATATAAATAATATATAGATAATAAAATTTATAATAAATAGATATTATTATATATAAATATAATATAAATATTTATTATAATATATATAATAAATATGATAAATATTTAAAAAATAAATATAATATATAATATATAAATATATATTATTATATATAAATATAATATAAATATTTAATAAATATAATTTATAAAATAAATATAATATATAATAAATATACATTATTATATATAAATATAATATAAATAACGTATATAATAAATATAATAAATATTTATAAAACAAATATAATATATAATAAATATAAATAAAACATATTTAATAAAATATATATCTATAATAAACATAATATATATTTAAATTATTTAAATATAGTTATTTATTTGTTTGTTTTTATTTAAAAATATTTTATTATATATATATATATATATATATATATCATATACATCCGCTCTGGGCCCCACAATAAATTCCCTCTCCCAGAATTCCACAACAATTGAGCCAAACATAGTGTTAAAGCGGTATGAAACCGGGTTATTTCTCCAGTGTGGACGCAGCCTAAAAAAAAAAGAGGCCCGCCCTCTGAGGCCAAAGGAGGAGCCCGACTGAGCCTGGCTGCCTCCTCCTCCTCTCATTCTGGATCTGGAGGCAGACGTCGGTCCCTTTCCCTTTCCTCTCAGGACAGGAGGCGGAGGAGGCTGGAGCCTCGCGGTCCCTGATGGCTCCTTCTTGGGCCTCTCGGGTGTCGGCCCTGAGGGAAGCCGGCAACGAGCAGTTCCGCAGCGGACAGTACAGCCAGGCGGCCTCGCTCTACGGCCAGGCCTTGGAGCTGATGGAGGCCGCAGGTGAGGAGGACCCAGAGCCCCAGAGAAAGGCCTCAGAGACTGAGACTGAGGCCCAGAAGGAGGAGGGGATGAGCAACACTCTGTGCAGAAATAATAATAATAATAATAATAATAATAATAATAATAAATCCAGTTTGGGACTGCTTTAACTGCCCTCCTGGGTCAGCGTTAGGGGGAATCCTGGGAATTGTAGTTTTATTGTGGCACCAGAGCTCTCTCTCTCTCTCTCTCTCTCTCTCTGACAGAGAAGGCTCAGTGTCTCACAGAACTACACTTCCCAGGCCCAAAAACACACAGCAGAAATAATATACTGTATAATCCGCTTTTTTGAGGCTGCTTTAACTGCCTTGGCTCAATGCTGTGGAATTCTGGGAGTTGTAGTTTGTTGTGGCACCACCAGATCTCTCTCTCTCTCTCTGACAGAGAAGGCTCAGTGTCTCTCTCTCACAGAACTACAGTTTCCTCCAGATTTCCTCCTAGCATTGAGCCAGGGGGAGGTCTCAAAATTAATTTGGCTCAGTGCTAAGGGGATCCTGGGAGTTGTAGTTTGTTGTGTTGCCAGAGCTCTTAAATGTTTCACACAACTACATTTCCCAGAATCCCCTAGCATTTTCCCCAGGGGAAAAAAGGAAGAAAATGAAGAAAATGAAAAAAAAGGAAGAAAATCAATTATGGAATATTGGTTAAGGGAAAACATTGACAAAATAATAGAGCTTTCCCCCCTAATTTTTCTGGTTTTTTTTTTCCTTTTCACATTTCTATCCAGGGCACTTAAAGTGGTCTGAAACAGGATTATTTCTGCAGTGTGTTTTGGACCCTATTTTGGGTAGTTTTTAAGGAAAGCTAAATGCCTTTCCCCTTTTGAGAATCTTATCAGCTTAGTCCTGGCCCTCCTCTTCTCAAAAAGGCTGCATCCACACCACAGGAATAATCTGGTTTGACACCGCTTTAAAATTGCCATGGCTGCATGATGTGGACTCCTGGGGATTGTAGTCCATGGTGGCACCACCAAAGAGCTCTCTGACAGAGGAGTTTAAAGACCTCACAGAACTACAGATCCCAGTAATCCTAAGGCTAGTCCTTGGATTTTATTTAGAGCCATATTGTGTTATGACTATGGCCTTGTAAGGCTTTACCACTTTCTCCAATCCTCCAGTAACCTATGCTTTCTTTTCTTATGTGCCACTTCACAATTTGCAAAGTCATTAAAGGCCAATGTGAAGTTGAAGGCTTTCATGACCAGCATCCATAGTTTTTTGTGGGTTTTTCGGGCTATGTGGCCATGCTCTAGAAGAGTTTGTTTCGGACGTTTCGCCAGCGTCTGTGGCTGGCATTAAAAGCCTTTGTGGCTCTCTCTGAATGTCTGTCTCCCAAGGAGCATCAAGGAAAACCATAAGACCAGGATCCCATGGAGAATCTCTGCAGGGCAAAAGCCTGGATTTGGGCTGTCAGAGGTTGCATACCAGCCTGTGTTATGTTCCAGGTGTGAAGCTTTACACCTCTTCTGTTAAAAGGATTTTCACTCTGGCCATGAAAGCCATCTAGAGGTTTCATAGAATCACAGAGTTGGAAGACAAGGGCCTTCCAGTCCAACCCCCTACCATGCAGGAACTTACAATCAAAGCATCCCTGACAGATGACCACCCAGCCTCTGTTGAAAAACCTCCAAAGAAGGAGACTCCATTACACTCTAAGGCAATATATTCCATTCTCCAGCAGCTCTTGCTGTCAAAAAGTTCCTCCTAATGTTTAGGTGGAATTTCTTTCCCTCTACCTTGAACCCATTGCTTCGGGTCCTGTTCTCTGGAGCAGCAGAAAACAAGCTTGCTCCATCCTCAATATGACACCAAGCTATCATATCACTCACAACCGTCTCTTCATCAGTCTAAACATCCCCAGCTCCCAAAGTCTCTCCTCATAAGGCATAGTTTCCAGACCTTTCACCATTTTGTTCGCCCTTCTCTGGATACACTCCTTTTTGAACTGTTTTGAACATCTTTTTTGAACTGTGGGGCCCAGAACTGGACACAGTATTCCAGGTGAAACCTGACCAAAGCAGCATACAGTGGCACTATTACTTCCCTTAATGTAGACAGTATATTTCTATTGATGCAGTGTAGAATCACATTGGCCTTTTTAGCTGCTGCATCACACTGTTGACTCACGTTAAACTACTAAGACTCCTGGGTTCTTTTCATATGTCGAGCCAGGTGACCCCCTATGCATTTCATTTTTTCTGCCTAAGTGCAGTACATTACATTTCTCCCTGTTGAAATTCATTTTGTTAGTTTTGGCCCAGCTTTCTAATCTATTAAGGTCATTTTGAATTTTGATCCTCTCTGGGGTATTTGCCACTCCTAAGTTAGTGTCATTTGCAAATCTGAACATCATCCCCTCTATTCCTTTATCTAAGTCAGTGACAAAGATGTTGAATAGCACTAGACCCAGGACATAACCCTGTGGCACCCTTACTGGTTCCTTCTCTCTGGGATGAAAAGACTAGTCACAGTAGATATGAACTGGCTGGAGCATTGATTTGACTTAATACTGCATAGATTCACTATATCTCAACCCAGGATTTCCCAGATAAAGTCTTGTGTGTGTGTGTGTGTGTGTAGAGAGAGAGAGAGAGAGAGAGATCTTGTAGCACCTTTGAGAATAACGGAAAGAAAGAAGCTGGCAGCATGAGCTTTCGTAGACTAAAGTCTACTTCCTCAGATGCATATGGAATATATGGACCATAAACATCTGAGGAGGTAGATTTTCATCTACAAAAGCTTATGCTGCCAACTTCTTTCTTTCAGTTAGTCATGAAGGTGCTACAAGATCTCTCTACATCTTTGATTCTACAGACTAGCATGGTTTTATATGTGTGTGTGTGTATTCACCCTCTAGAATTACACTTGTCCCTTGGGGTTCGCTGTCTTGACGTTCACATCCCTTGGTCTTTTGCAAACGGCAAGCATTAAGAGACAAAAGGGAGCACATGGCCATTCAAGCCAATGGGGCTTGAATACTTGAATACAGCACCCTTTGGGTTGACTGACCGAACCCAAAGGGTGCTCAACAATGGTTCCTTTTCATCCTGGAAAGAAGTGACAAGTGGGGTGCCACAGGGTTCTGTCCTGGGCCCAGTGCTATTCAACATCTTTATTAATGACTTGGATGACAGTATTGAGAGCCTAGTTATCAAATTTGCAGATGACACCAAATTGGGAGGAGTAGCTAATACCCCAAAGGACAGGATCAAAATTCAAAATGACCTGAATAGACTAGAAAGCTGGGCCAAAGCTAACAAAATGAAATTTAACACAGAGAAATGTAAGGTCCTACACGTAGGGCGGAAAAATGAAATGCACAGATATAGGATGGGGGACACCTGGCTGAATGAGACAACATGTGAAAGGGATCTAGGAGTCCAAGTAGACCACAAGTTGAACATGAGTCAACAATGTGATGCAGCAGCTAAAAAGGCCAATGCAATTTTAGGTTGCATCAATAGAAGTATAGTGTCTAGATCAAGGGAAGTAATAGTGCCACTCTATTCTGCATTGGTCAGGCCCCACCTGGAATACTGTGTCCAGTTCTGGGCACCACAATTCAAAAAGGATGTGGAGAAACTGGAGCATGTCCAAAGGAGGGCAACTAAGATGGTGAAGGGACTGGAAAGCATGCCCTATGAGGAACGACTTAGAGAGCTGGGGATGTTTAGCCTGGAGAAGAGAAGGTTAAGAGGTGATATGATCGCCCTGTTTAAATACTTGAAGGGATGTCACATTGAGGAGGGAGCAAGCTTGTTTTCTGCTGCTCCAGAGAACAGGACTCGGAACAATGGATGCAAACTGCAGGAAAAAAGATTCCACCTCAACATTAGGAGGAACTTCCTGACAGTAAGGGCGGTTCGACAGTGGAACACTCTCCCTCGGAGGGTGGTGGAGTCTCCTTCCTTGGAGGTTTTTAAGCAGAGGCTGGATGGCCATTTGTCGGGGATGCTTTGATTGGGAGTTCCTGCATGGCAGGGGGGTTGGACTGGATGGCCCTTGTGGTCTCTTCCAACTCTAAATTTCTATGATTCTATGATTCTACTTGCGATTTTTTATTTTTGCGAGTGTGGGGGGGAATGGATCCCCTACAAAAACGGAGGGGCAACTGTAATAGAATTAATCCTTAGACACCACAAAGCCTTTGTGTGTTGAGGAAGAAGACCTTGTGTTGACAGGACCAGATTGTGACTTGAGGACCATCAACTGTAAATGCCCAAGTACATCCCAGAAGGATGCCCTTAACACTCCATATACCGTATGTAGGTACCTAGAATATTTTAAAACAGTACCTGATGGCAGAATATAAAAACTCCATCCCATCAGCTGGTTTGGGTTGCTCTGGGCTTTTCCCCAGCTTCTCAGGTAGAGCAGAGGTGTGTTATGGTCCTCTGGATTAATCTGGAATAGCATATTTTGTCACACTACATATTCCTGGAGGTGGTAACCCATAGAGTACATATACCAAATGTGGCAGGTTTCAGTGGGTGTACAAGTAGGAGATTTAGGTCTTCATAATGGCTTGGTCTTAAAGTTACTGATAGCCTCTGAAACCTCCTCTACAGCCATAGACTTATTATGTCAGCAAGCATTCTGCTGCAGTGATTGTGTCACAATGAGGGAGCTTGGGTTACTAACAGAAAAGAGTCAGGTCTGACAGCAGCCTACTTGAAAGACTTTCTGTTTCGTTTCTTTTGTACTGCTCTTCCTCAGTATGAATACAGCTCATTTAACTGCTTTCTGTTTCGTTTCTGCCTCCAGTCCTGGACCCTGAATTTCTCCTGGACTTAAGATGTGGGACAGAAGGTCTTTTTTTAAACTGATTTCTGGCTTTGACCTATTTTCTCCTACATTTTTTGCAGCCTCTGAATTACTTTGAATACAAATAGTGGTAGACTTCTAATGGAAGAGCACAAAACATCCTGAAATGGGGGTCCCAGCATAGGGCCCCAAACTTCTAAAGAAACACTTTATCGAGTACTGATGGCCTTTGTGTAAGAAAGATCCCTCTTTTTTAAAAAGGTGTATCTGTACCTTGAGTCTTTATGGAATTAGTCACGTCTGTTGTGTTGGTCTTATGGAATTGCCAATGTCTGTTTTATAGGACAAGGATGCTTAATAATGATTTAATGTACACTTTTAACTGGGCACTAGAAAAACTTTTTTTTTAAAAAAAAAAGCACATGATGGCTTTCGCTCAGTGGGCTGGGCACCACATAGCCTCTGAGTTATATTTTTGATAAGATTTTTTTTTCTTACTTGAGTATCAATACAAACATATAGCAATGTTAGTCTGTAGAATCGGTAGATAAATCTTGTAGCATCTTTGAGACTAACTAAAGAGTATCAATAGTTGAGTATCAATAGTTGGTATAAATGTATATATGATAGCTGCCTGTCAAGGATGAGAGGCAAAGGGATGGCATGCTGAGGCATTGGTTTAGCCAAGTTTCATTTTAAAAATATATAGGAGCAGCAATTGAGTCCCTGCTGACATGTGTTTTGAGTGGAATATGGCAAACATTACATACACATGTACTTTTCATTCTTGATAGGTAGCATGTATATCATGTTCTTTGGGTTGAAATTTACTAATAGGGATGACCTCAGGAACATCCAGGAAGGTATGAGAGTTGATAGCCCTATTTGTTTGTCCATCTGACTATGCATGGAGCAAAAACGGGGGAAAGAGACAGGAGCATGCACATAAGTGCCACCCCCTCCAATGTCTGTAAACACATCCAGCAAAATACAGTTACAATAAACCCCTCTTGAAGATTTTATGCTCAATAATGAAGATCTAACTTACATTGAGGGGCTCAGATGGGATGTAAGTACAAGCAGGGATGGGACTTAAGTACCATGCAACCAGTTTTAGCCCTACATGTGTTCAGATGAATGAATGAACAGGTTTAGTGTGCTATACTGGATTGGGCTGAATTTTAGAAAATAAGAATTTACATTATACAGAGTCAAACCGTTGCTCCATCTAGCTTGTATTTTCTGCTCCAGTCTCTTGTGATACTCTGGACTTCAGACAGAGATGCCAGATATAGAATGTGCATGTAAAATATATGCACTTCCATTGATATTTGGCCATTCTCTGAATTCCTCTTATGTTCCCTACTAAGTTTTCTGGGTAAATTTGGGCCTACTTCCCTGTGCTGCTTGGTGATGAAATGGTTGGCAGGGGAGGGATACCATGAACAACTTCTTGAATATCCTAGAATGAAAGAATACAGTTGCCCCTCCTTTTTCACAGGCCCCCCTTGCAAAAATGGAATTTCGCCTATATTCAAGCTTGAATTGGCTTGAATATAGGCACAGGTGGGTGGGTGTGCAGGTGTATGCTGCGGGCGCACGCCCCATTCATTCTCCATTCATCCCTTGTGCATAAGCAAGGGACGCAGATCCGAAGACCACGAGAACAGAGGGAGGACTGTAATATAATAAGAACAGGAACAGGAGTGCAGGATAAAAATTTAGTACTGTACTAGAGTAGGGAGAGGGCAGCTTAAAAACGGGTTCAAATAAGGAACATTTTTAATAAGCTCTGGTTCTTGAAAAAGTGTGTTCTTTTGTAGGAGTAAAATGAACATTAATCTGTCTTTGATAATGTATAGAAAGGTGGGAAGTGTACTTCTTGAACATTGTATTAGTTGTGTCATTAAGCCACCCTATTTATTTTTCCCACTTAGAATCTCAATTTTCATAATAATTGTTAAACTTAAAGATGAAGTAAGCAGCAGGAAATACCACATAAAGGAAGTGGCTCCCAACCCCATTCTATCTTGCTAGCACCAATAATACTTTCTGAATAATATTTCTGAATCTGACTTGATGACTGCTTGCCTTTATGTACAGGGGATGCAAATGCAGAAGAGAAAAGTGTTCTTTATTCCAATCGTGCTGCATGTTATTTGAAGGATGGGAACTGTAGCCTGTGCATTAAGGATTGTTCTGAGTAAGTAGCTGCTCTTTCAATCAGATAACAGATGGTAAATTTTCCAAGCTCTTCAGCCATGCATGTGGAATATGGGCAGGACTGACTATTCAGAAATAAAGGATTCCTTCCCAAGTCAGAAGACCCAAAGGCACTTGCACTGACTAGCCACTTACCTCTCAGTAATTCCTTACCAGTGAGGAGGGGGACTGTGTTGTTATCTCTTCTGGCTAGAAGTAGGGATATATTCTGCTGAAGTTGGCAAAAGTGCTAGAGGGCAAGATAAGACTGGCAGTCATAAGTAGAGGTGACTTATTATCCTTAGCTAGTCACAAGTATGAGACTACTGCTGTGAGTTTCATGCAAGCAGGATTTCCTGCCCAAGGTTCAGCGGTATGCAAACCTTGGTAGCTAAGCAAGGACCCTGCCTCTCTTTTTCAGCACAGTTCTGTGCACTTTTAGGAGCCATTGTGTTAACTGAGGCCCATTTCCAGGTAAGTGTATTGGATTGTACTTGTCTAACCTACTGTCTTAAAATGGAATTACAATCCACATTTGCAGTTTTGTCTTTTGTGGATTAGATTATTCACAGATTTGATTACTATGTTCTCTCTAGGAATCTCTGTGTCCTCCAGCATGATTCTGTCAACTGTTGTCAAAGTCATGCTGGGGGAACTAGAGATTCTTAGAGAGAACACATCTTTAGACATTTGTAGGTCCTTCAGCGCAATTTCATGGACATAATCTGGCAGACCTTGACCACAGAATTGCCCTGGAGTACCTAGAGATTCCTAGAAAGATATTCTTTCAGATTTAAAAAAAAAGTTTTTTATTTGCAGTTTTTCCACTTTCATGGGGGTCCTGTGCCTCTAATCCCAGTGAATGTACATGTAAAGAATGAGACCTAGCTTTAGAAATGCAGGAAAGTAATTATTTGTAACAGTGCAAGTCTTGTGCCATTGTAGCTGAGTGACAGGAAACAAGCTTTTATTTGTAATTGTTAGAGGAGAATAATTCTATCAATTAAATGCTTTATTTCACAAAAATTGGAAAAGGGGAAAGCGTACTGTGTTATCTCTCTGCATGCAAAGCCCATCCCTATAATAAACAGAATTTATTTCATTTTAATTGCTGTGTTTTTGTTTTCTTCGGTTATCTGTGCACCTTGCAAACCCATCTCAGAAAGAAAGGTAGCATGGACATGTTTTAAATAGGTACTTTGAAATATGAATGAAAATCTATCTGAGATAAGTTATTTTACATACAAAAACTGGATCATGGAAAGCTCTGATTTTACCACAAACCAGAGAATGTTTTACATTTAAAATTGCAGACTACAGTGAAATGTAGGGTAGTAACTGATCAATGACAGAGCCAGCATGATGTAGTGGGACTCTGGAAGATCAGGGTTTGAAAAACCATTGGGTGATCTTAGTCAAATCGCACACTCTCAGCCTGTTTATCTTTGTGTGGGTTTTGTTTTTTTACACTTGAGAGGTTGTTTGTTTGTTTGTTTTAGGTTTTGTATATATTTTTCCTGTGTATCTTTTTTTTTTTTTTTAGTATAACCAGTTTACATGTATGAATCTAGTATTTTGCTATAGTAGAATATGTGATCTGGCAATTTGGGTTTGGACACCACTTCTGCTTTGTATTCATTTTCCTGGTCAAGCTACTTGTCTCTAAGTTTCACCAATTTGACTTCTGTGGAAACAGGTCTGGGAGCAGAACCATGGGTTCAAAGCAGCTTTTTTGTATTTTGGAGGTCAGACTCCTTCTCTGTCTTTTATTCAGGTTCTTGATCCAGTTAACTTTCCTTTGTACTCAGAAGCTTCCCACCACGACAGCTTTTTTTACGACCCATGCCAACAGTTGGGTTTAGCCCATTTTCAAAAATTTTAATCAGAAATTTGGATAAATGGGTCAACTCACTTTCACTAAGTTTTAGTGTTGCAAATTCTTCTGCTTAACTTTAATTATTCAATGATTTTTTCCCTTCATTTCTGTTAATGTAGTGCCCTGGAGCTTGTCCCTTTTGCCTTCAAACCCCTGCTGAGGCGGGCAGCAGCCTATGAAGCTCTCGAGAGGTACAATTTAGCCTATGTGGACTACAAAACTGTATTACAGATTGATTGTTCTGTACAGGCTGCACATGACGGCGTCAATAGGTAATCCTTTGCTCTGTGCTTTCTTTAATGCATAGAAATCCCTAAACTACGTATACCAAAGGTCATTCCTACTGTGTTTGGATGTATATGTCATGTACCTCTGGATATTTTATTGTAAGTGGCTTACAGTGCTTGATAATTTAGGATGTCTTGTCTCTATTCCTGGTGGCTAGGTTTAGAAATGGAATATCTACACTTGGGGGGCATCATGGCTCTGATTCCCAATTAAAGACAAACTGTCTATCACATCTTGCTAGTGAGTTTCCAACCACAACTGGCTATTCAATATTTTGATGAGGTGTTGGATTATCTGCACACACTCAAAAAGGTGGATTTAAAGTGGGACAACCCAGTACCTACTGAGTGTTTTAGACTACAAATCCTATTATTCTGAAACATTATTAATGCTGTCTGTGGCTTATGGAAGTTGTGATCAAGAACACCAAGCTTCCACCAGTCTGCCTACCCACAGTCTAAGCCATCTGGTGTTTTTGTCATTAGTTGCAGTGGGAGGTCACTATTCTTTCCTAAGCCTTCCATTCACTTGAAATAAGTTGGTAACTAAGGGTTGTTATATTTTTTGGTTCCACTTCTGCTTTGGAGGGAAACTTGTCCTCTTCAGTGGAATTGTGGATCCCTGGTACTTATATGTGCCTGACAAATTTTTGTGTCGAGTGGCTCTCCCAAACCATGCATGTGAACCAACATGTAAACAACACAAGTCTTCTCTCTTACAACTGCATGTCTGGTGGAGTTGATATAATAATATGGTAGTTGATACAATAAGATGGCCAGACAGTATTATGTGGGTTCAAAGCTTTATTTAGCACCACTGTCATCCAAATCAATCAAATTAATATGGGGGGGGGGTGATACAAGTCCAGCAACAACAACTGGCAGCAACTGACTTTTAAATTGTGGTTTTAAATGATGAATTTTAAGTGTGGATTGTTTTAAAACATGCATGTCTTATTTGTCCTTTTAAACTGTTGTATGTTTTCATTAATATGTTTTAAATGTAGAACAGTATAACTTTTAGAACTGTGTGTCTAATTTTAATGTACCGTAGTTTTTGGGGTACATTCAGGTTGTACCAAAGAAAGTTGTTCATCAAAGTTTTTCTTGAAATCTTGGATTTATGTAAAGGGTGTGTACCTAAACTGTGAACCATTTTTTTCTCTTTCATGTTTAAAGAAAATAAAAATGTATAATTTATACTGTTGGACTTCATTACAACATTCACACATTTAATTTGATAGCTTTGAAACATGACTTATAGTGTGTGTGTCTGTAGTTTCACAAAGGGCTACTTCATTTCAAGATTGCCAGCAACCTTCCTTTGTGTAAACTAAGTATATCCTGAAAAATTTAGGATTAAATTAACCAATCTTGATTTACACAGGTACATAATTTTACTTACATGGATTTGCTAAAGCCTGGAATGGAGTCAAGGGCAGAAAAACAGAGAAACATGGATTTATTTTTTGACAGTTATAGCAACAGAAAAAAGCATATCTTGGTGGCAAAGAATGATTTGATTTTTGACTCTCTACTAGGTAACTCCACTCCAGAATATTTTTCTTCATACAACATAAATGTTAGTCTTTTTCCTGGTGTTTATCAAATTTGACAGCATTTATTACTGTTGTGTTTAATACTGTATTTACTTCTATCTCACCTTTATCCCAGTTTGGAACTTGAAGTGGCTTAGACCAGATTGAAAACACATAGTTAAAAATTCACAAATATTCACATGAGATTAAAATAAATTAAAACCGGATTAAAATATACATTATTAAACACATAGACGCACACATCCCAGAACAATAATTCAAAAGATCCAGCACATTGTTTAGGTGAGACTGGCTTTATGCAGTCTCTCATCAAATTTGCATGGGAACAGAAAGATTGTACAGAAAGATTCTGTACTTGTAGAAAGGAAGCAGGGAGGATGCCAGTCTAATTTCTTTGGGGGCAGCCACTGACAAGGCCCTCTTCTTTGTACACCCCAGATGTAGTTCTGAGGGTGGTGGGGCAGAGAGAAGAGCCTCCTCAGTAGATCTTAAATCACAGGCTTGTTCATAAGGGAGAATACAGTCTTTCAGATATCCAGACCTTAGCTCTATATGGCTATATGGGTCAAAAGGCAGCACTTTGTGCCCAAAAACAGAGCAACAACCAGTGGAGCTGGCTAGGGAAAAATGAAAGATTTAAGGTGAACCAGTTCAGAAATGGAAGTTATCAGTGTATCCACACTACACAATTATACCATTTTCACCTATTTAATTTTCCTGGCTCTATGGTATGGAATCCTGGAATTTGTGGTTTTATGAGATACAGAGATTTCTCTGCCAGAAAATTCAAATGTTGTAGCCCAAGGGAGGGCACAAGAGAATTCTAAGCCACAAACTACAAATCCCAGGATTCCATAGCATGGAACCATGGCAGTTAAAGTGGAATAAAAGTGCTGTAGTTGTGTAGTGTAAACATATCTTTTATTGATCATTTTGTCCATCAGCAAATCCTAGCTGTAGCCAGACAGAAATTATTACTGTGACCCCATATTCTGCCAGAGCGAAGGGATAACATCTTCTGTTTTTATGCTGAATTAGAGGACAAGCACAAATGTGGATGGGTGGGTCCGTTTTCCTTCACAGCTCAGCATGTGTTTGGGGGCTCTTCCCTGTTTTCTGATGCTTAAAAAGCAGAAGTCTCCTTGTTTTCCAAGTATCCCCAAGGTTCAATGGCAACACTATGTACAGCCCTTACCATTCTGCTTTGCTTATGATACCAGAAGAGAGAGACCTTATCTTTCCCCAGCCACAAAAGGATGTGAGATCATTGTGATTTTTATGCTTCTGCCATAGTGCCAAATAAATAAATAAATAGTTTTTAGAAGTAGCCCAGTAAGTTCATTAATTGATCTTTGGCCCAGTACACAGTGTAAGGGACTCTGCAGGCAACTGTTTCAGCACAGACAGATCCCTTGGTGATACAATGAATGTATAGGTTCCTGAAGTTGGTGCACATCACTAGGGGGATTAATACAGAATATATAGCTGCCAGGGATGCTACCCAGAGTAAACTTAGAGATCTTAGAAGAAACACCTGTCTTTGCCAAGTCACATTTTGAGCCATACTTCTCTGTCCAGTCACAATAGAAATAGCCAGAGAAACAGGAATCATCACCCCCTCAGCTATCTCTTTCTAGAAAAGTAATCCTCAGAAACTGGCTAAATTTAATAGATCTTCTTTTCTAGAATGACCAAGGCTTTATTGGACAAAGATGGATTTCAGTGGCGCCAGAAGCTGCCACCAATCCCAACTGTTCCTGTTTCTGCTCAGAAAAGGTGGGAGCCACCTCCTATTGGAAACAAAGTGAATGATACTGTACCTGTAACAAATCAAGGTGAGTAGTTCTGATGCTATTAGGGATAAGAACAAAAAACAGGGCCTCCAAAACCTTACATTATTAGCATACCAGAAGCTGTTCAGGAATTGGTTGATTTTCATTGCTGCCCAGGCTGAATGGGGAATCACTTCATCTTGCCTTTATAGTATTGACCACTTAGCTCCTTCCATTCCTTCCTGCCTGAAGCCCAGGATAGGCTCTCTTTACATTCAGCTTGTCTCCTTAACATGTTTGAAATTTTTTCTCTAATTTCTTCTTTTTAAAAAATTCTAGTCCTGTTTGGAGTATTCAAGCAGAGCCCAGGGGAAGAAATGTTCAGTGTTTTTATGACCAAAACAACCCCTGTCCCCATTTCAAAAGAAACAGTATTGTTTTGCATGGGTAAAAGATGTTGCTTTGAACAAAGCCCATAATTTTTATGTAAAAAAGCCAAAAGTACCTCTGCATAGAATAATTACCCAAAACATTTTGGTTGTGTGAATACTGAAGAAAAGCAGTGCCAGATTCTCACTTTTGTATTATTCTTTCCAATCAGCTTTCTCATGTGTTAGGAAACTAATTTTGAAGCTGGAAAATGAATAGCTGCAGTTATTTTAATCCCTAGTACACTTGTGAGATTGCACTCCTTTTATTCTTTTTACAAATCCTGAGATTCTCTGCTGCTGCTTCATAATGGAAATAGATGGGCTATTCTGGTGTCGTTGGGTTGCTGAATGGCATTTGTCTCTTCAAACCCTGCTGAATGATCAGTGGAAATAACTTGATTTTTAAAAAAATAAAAAATAGGTAACATCATGAATCGCCTTTAATTGTTGTAATTTCATACTCTAGGCACCCAGTGCCAGATAATTTTTCATGGTATGTCCCCCCTTCCATAACAAATGTGTTAATTTGCTGTTGTAAGTTTTACATTTTTCTGTTTTTCTTGAATTATGAATTTCAGTGCCTACAGCTGCTACAACTAAACAAGCAAATGCATTGAAACTAGAAGGAAATGAATTTGTAAAGAAGGGCAACTATAAAAAAGCTGTTGAAAAGTACACACAGAGTTTAAAACTCCACAGCCTTGAAAGTGCAACTTATACTAACAGGTAATGGTCATATAACTATGTGGCATGTAAGTCACCAACACCACATACACCAAGAAATTAAATTCCATGCATCAGGGTGTCAGAATATTGGAGAACTTCATTGAATCCAAGTTTTATCTGTCCTTTAGTCCATAAAGCTACAGAAGAGTTTGTGGACATTTTAGTGATGTGCAACATGTTTATCCCTGTATCCCTTTATCCCTCATTTGAATATATCTGCTAACTCCCTGTATCCCTCCTTTGAATATATCTGCTTACATGGGGGCTGGACAATGCCTTTCAAAAAATAAGCAGGAAGTCTGCATTTTTGTGCTTATACTCTTACCCCCCTTAAACCAAGCCAGAGCAAAACTCTAGCCCAAAGGCCAAATTTGATACAGATCTTTCCAATCTAGTTTTTCATTTGGTATGTTATTCAAAATAAAATGGATCCTTTGCACTACCATTCTTTTTAGTTTTTGAATGACATAATTTCAATTCAGGATTGCTGTTGTCTTTTTTTCTGCGTGTTTATTTTTTTATTGTTATTAATTTTCAAATGCATCTATTGCTTATTGTCTACATTCTAGGGCTCTTTGCTACCTGAATCTAAAGCAGTACAAGGAAGCAATTCAGGATTGCTCAGAAGCTCTTCAGATTGATCCAAAGAATGTCAAGGCATTTTACAGACGAGCACAAGCATACAAAGAACTTAAGGTAAGAAATAACCTAGAATGTTAGGTGCTTGAGAGGTAGTGCATAGAAAACATCCAATTCTTTAAGATTTATCTAGTTACTTACTGGTACATTGTTTTTAATATGCAGAACACTTTACCAGCAGTGCTTTATTCTCATAGCGCTATAAGGGAAGCCACACATTTTGCTGACAGAAAACAGTCTGGAAAAAAAATAATGTTTGTTGAAGTCCATGTCTATTCAAACATTTAATCTGCTTGCAGAATCCCCCATTTTGAGAGCTCCTTCAAATGCACCACATCCTTCATTTTTCATTTTAACCAGACTGTTACTTAAAGCAGTTGTGTGATGACTGTAGGGAGCAGGAAAAGGAGATGTCTGTTTGGTCAGTTTGTGCTTCCACTCTTCAGTTGTTATTTTTTTGCACTTCAACAGCTGCCAACTCTAAGGCTTGTATTTTGTACTGGGTATTTCCAGTCCAATCTCCTTTTTTCCAGAAGCTGGAAAAGGAATTGGCATTTGTAAGGAAGATCCTAAGAGTGTTGGATCATCCCCTAAGGAAGAGTGGGAGCAAAGACGTAGAATCTTAGTAGTTGTATGAAATTTTATTTAAGAGGCTTTCATACCACCCATAACTATGATCCTGTGGGTAGTTTACAGAAAATAGTGAATCAATAAATATAATCACAATACAATCAAAACCTATTTAAACTCAGCATTGATACAATCAGCACAAAACTGGGAATCTAGCATGAAATCAGTCTAAAAGCCAACATGAGAGGAAACATTTAGTGCCCTAAAGGCACCAGATCCCATCTGATCTTGGAAGCTAAGCAGGGCCAGCTCTGGTTAATACTTGGAAGGGAGACTGTCAATAAATACCTGGTACTGTAGGCTATATTGGAACTGGCAAAACCACTTCTGAGTATTCCTAGCCTAAGAAAATCATATGAAATTCATGTGGTCACCATAAGAACAGGCAACTTGGGAGGTGCACATGCACACACAGATCTCAACATAGAGTAAAGACATAAAACTAGAAAGCCTCAGAAAGCAGAAAGGGCTTCTCTTGGCTGCCAAAAACACGTTTGCAGGGCACTGTGGGAACCTTCCTGGGGAAGGAATTTTATGACCCAGGCAGCCACCTGTCTCACATCTCTTGATACAGTCAGTTATAGAAAGACTGAAGATCTGGAGAAGCAAGCTGGTATGTACAGAAGGAAGAAAGTCTTCAGGTAACCTGTCCTGAGGTAGGGGTTGGAAATTGTTTGCTCTCCAGATGTTTTTGACAACTCTCACAACCTTTGCTCATGCAGGCTAAGGCTTTTCAGAGCTGAAATCCAAAATAATCTGGAGGGACAACTGTTGGCAGTAGATTGGAAACCAATACAGAAAATAAAGTGATGGCATGATGTGATCATATGTACCAATCCCCATTAATAACCTTAGTGCCCTACCTTCAACCAGCTTAAAGATTCCAAGCTATTTTCAAAGGCAGCCATATGTATGACACATAGCAGTAATTGAACTGGAAAGTTACCAGAGCATGGATCATTGGAAGATGTCTTGGGTTGCTTTAATAGGTGGGAGGAAGCCGGCAATGAGCTGAACTAAGTCCCTCCAAGAGAAGGCATCCTCCCATGCCACATCACTCTACCAGCAGCTTTCCATTTGCCAGGCCTAGGCATTGGGTGCCAAATTGTAGCATTAAACTTGTGAGAAAAGTTATTCCTTAAACTTTCAGAGGCAGGAGTCTGCAATCCCATAACCAGCCCATTTTTCTCTTATTTTACATTTAAGGTCAGATCAGTCACTTGTTAATTGGGCACTCCCACTATGTTTTAAGGAATTCAGTATTTGACAGAATAGCAAATCCATAAAATATGGTATAAACACAACTTTAAAGTATAAGTTCTTCTAGTGATCCATAAAGAATGTGTGAATAATGTATTGTGCTTTTGTTCATTGGACAATGTTCCTCATGATATTAACCATTTTAGTTGTGCTGCAAGCAAGCATGTTACAGTCTCAATCATTCATAATGGAAGACCCCACAAGGCCATTTCATGTGTGGATGAATAGTTGCCAAATATCTCACTGATAATTGTACTCTCTATCTAGTTGCTAGTGTGGGTTAACACATTAGAACATATCCCAATCCCCATTTTTTAAAACAAACAAACAGCACCCCCGCAGTGTTAATTTACAAAAGTGGACACCATACACAGGGAATTGTTATTGCCCGGTTAGTTGAAAATGAGTGACAGGTACAATTTGGCTTTGGGCAAAACTCTTGATTTGCATAATGTTTGTGGGTTGGCATTTGAGGGCTCAGAAAATAAGCCAGAATATTGCCTGAGATTAAACATGACAACTGTATAACTTGTTGATGTGGCATTACAAACAGGGGTAGTAAAAGGAAAGAGCAGAAGAAGTGGCCAGGTAGCCAAAGGCATTAAAATGTCTTTCAATCAAAGGATACTGCACTTTATTTTTCTGTTGATTTAGTAACGACATTCTTCCAATTGTCTATGCATTTTATTTCTAAGAAGCCAGTCAAGAGCTCTGCTACCAAGCACCCCACGTTATGTTTTCTTTATTTCCAGAACTACAAGTCCAGCAAAGCAGATATCACCAGCCTCTTGAAAATTGAACCAGAGAATAGTGCTGCTAAGAAGTTACTGCAAGAATTGAACAAACTCTTAAAATAAGGCTGTGTTGGTTTGAAGATGACATGTTTTTCCCATTTAAAAAACAAAAAACAAAACACAGGGACCAGGCTAAATGCTGCTACAGAATCCACCTTCCAGACCTGGTGATATCTTCCTGGTTCCTTGCTTTATACAAGATGTTCATCCTTCCTCTTAAAGCCTTTTGAAAGTTCAGTGTGACTTGAGATATATAGCTTTCTAGCAGAATGGCTCCTGCACCTCTCTACTTTAGAAAAACTGCTGTTTCTAGTTGTTAGAAAATATCACTCTATCAGTCAGAGCAGCCCTTGTCAAACAAGCTATTTTGGATGTGTGTTTGCACAGAAGGAAGTGTTGCGAGCCTTTGGTAGTGGTTGTGTATACATTCAATATCAGCACAGTGCAAACTAAAGGGTTGGGCTAATAGTGACAGATGGAAGTTAGGAGTTTAAAAATAGTCTGGTTGCCTTAATTTTTTGTGCACTACACTCCAACAGAGCACTTGGTCTTCAGAAAATTACATAGGAATCTAAAGTTGCTTTTGTCTTTTACCAAAGAGTTTAGTACTTTGTGTTATCCTTATTATGTGTGTACCTTTAGCAGTCAAAATTTTCAGTTTTTGTTGATTAAAGTAAGTTTCACACGCCCTCAGTTTAAATACCTGCTATGTTTATATATGCCTACTACCACGTAACATTTTCCTCCATTGCACATGTCAGAGTAGTTATAGCTGGAAGTTCACATTGTGGAGGGTCAGAGCAGTGTAGGAGAAGAGTACAAGAAATCTATGTCTTTGCAACAAATTGCTTGTTCTTAGACTTAAATGTCACAAATAGCAGGTGATAATTTATGTTGAGTTCTAGCACTTCAGACTGTAGCCATGATCCCCATTTGACTGTTTAACATACTCCCACTCTTTAAAAGGAATAGGGGTATCAAGCAGTTGCAGTACTACAGTTCTACCAGCCTCATCCAATTAATGGTGAAAAATGAGAGAATTGCAATCCACCTAAATCTGAAAGGTAATGTGTTCCCAATCCTGCTATGGATAAATGGTGGCCTAGTATTCTCATTAATATGCTGGTTTTCTACATGTGCTCTATAATAGGGGAGCAATGAGTTAAAATAACTTCCACCTGCAGTCTGGTATAGCCCAAAGGTTAATTAACTCATGGTTCCTCTTCTACAGCAACAACAAAAGGTATAACTTGCTTTTATTATTCTGTCCTCCACCTTCCAGTTTCCAGTTAAGTCAACCTGGAGAGAGCTTACTTCCCTTCTTGCCTTTGAACTTCTGCTTTTAAGGAGTGCATGAAGCCTCTCAATACAGGCCCCCAATCTTGGGGGGATGCACCAAGTTACTACTCTTAATGTTGCACTGGGAAATATAGTACAGAGCTGCTACCTGATTCTCCTCCCTCTGGGGAGTTTGAAAGGAGAGGAATGGCTGTCCACAAATCTTTTATCTAAGTTTTCTTTCTTATACCCTCAGGACACGGAATAAAGCTGCTATCTTAAATGATAAATCAGTCTATTCTCTGGTTGTTAATTTGAACTTATAAAATAAAGTTTGCTTTTATTCCTATATGGTAGAAGTGTCAATTCAGCATCAGTGTGCATATCTATTCTTAGGAGCTAGTCCAGTTTTCAACAGGTAGTGAGTAATCTGGTCCCCCTGTGGACATTTTTAAAAAGTACTTTAAAGCAAGATGCTAAAACTACATACCTTCTATCCAAGCTGAAATCATGCATGAGGTTTATAGGAGTGTGAGTCAGAAATGTGGTGAGTACTGCCTCTGTCCCCCTTTTAAAACGCAGGAAAGAGTGATGCTACCAAAGCTAACTGTGACAATGGGGAGCTCAAACAGATTGGGGTGCATTCTGGCCACCCCTGCAGATGCACTTTGTTTTGTTACATTTCTGAGGGTGCTTCAAGACAACACAACATCAAAGGTACCTGGCAAAGAATAAGACAGCCATGGGAACAGGTAGCTCTTGGCAGCTGCCCAAGTGTGCTAAGATAGGGCTTCTCCAGAGCAATGCAGTTATGCTTTGCAATAACATGGAACCACCAGCTTAGACCTCCATGATGGAATAGCTTTACATTTCAGTGAATTCTGAAATAAGCCCAGAAGAGAATAAAAAATGCCCAGTGAACTAATGTACAGTGGGCCCTTAGTATCTGCTGGGATTTGGTTCCAGGAATCCCCCATGGATACCAAAATCCATGGATGCTCAAGTCCTATTAGATACAATGCCTTAGTAAAATGATGTCCCTTATATAAAAAGGCAAAATCAAGCTTTGCTTTTTTTTGGAATTTATACATTTTTAAAAATATTTTCCACCCGTGGATGCTTGAATCCATGGATAAAAACTCCATTGACACAGAGGGTTGACTCTACTTAGTTAAGACTGCCTGAAACTTTTAATTAGATCTAGGGTTGTACATACGATACAAAATGTGGCATCAAGCAGAGAAGTGAGTTTACTCCAGCTCACTGCTTTTGAAAAAAAAAAGCACTGTAGATTCATGTTCCTTGAAGGAAATAATTCAGCTAAGTTTCTCCTTTCTATTTGAATACTTCTAGATTTATAATCCAAAAAAGAGGTGGCTTTTTTGGTAGCTAATGGAGATAACTAATATCTAGATAACCTGTGGCCCTATTCCAAATTCAGCCCCAAAGTTTTATGTTTTCCTGATCTGTTCCATTTCATGTTAAAATAGGTAGCTCTGGCAGACATTTTACTATTGAGATGGTTTCAGGCAGATATTCATCAAAAGACAACTGCCAAACCTGAATTCCTGTTATCCCCAAGGGCTTAGTTTTGGGTTCAGTGTAGCCACTTTCCCATCATTAGCAAAACTAGCATCAAACATGAAAAACTGGTCTTAGCATTTAGCTGGGCAGAGTTTTGTTTTACTTTTTAAAGTTAGAAACAGTATGATCCAACCCTGTTTTGTTTTGTTTTGATGTTTGTGACTGTTTTTGATGAACAAACTCTAAATATATTAGTCTCAATATAAATATATTAGTGCTTCCATGAGAATATAGATAATAGCTAGTTATATAGATAATATCTTGTTACTATCACCCTGTCACTGATCATGTTCTTCTTAAAGTCATTAGGAAAAGTGATTCCACTCACATCCCCTTAAAGAATGGTATTCTTTTTCTATCATAAAGGCTTAATGCAGGAATAAGAATCTTATGGCCCTCCAGATATTGGACCTCAGCTCCCAGCAACTCCAGCCAGAATAGCCAAAGGAGAGGAGTTGATCCAGCCACTTCTGGAGGCCCACAAAATGGCTTACTAACCCTGGGTTAGTAAGATTTACTTGTGCTTTAAAAGCTTTGAACATACTTTTTAGACAAGTTTTAATTAGCGATTTCACTTTCTTCCAAGCTGTTATTCAGCCATGTAGCCAAATTAAATGTTTTGAACCATCATTGTACATCCTAGGATGTGAAATTTATCAGGCAATAGACTTTATTATCAGGCTTTGCTGAAAGCAACTTTGTTTCTACAGATTCACATGCATTAAAAAGAGGAAGCTCCTATGTTTCTGAAGCTGGGGATTAAATCTTGCTTTTAAACACCACAGAACTCCCTACAAGAGTTACTTATAAAATCCTGTTAAGTGTGCAGTAAGTGTGGCAATTTGCTGTTCCTTTCTAATAAAAGCTGAGATCACTTTGTGGTCTCTCATGGGTCTTCTCTGAAGAGTTTTGGATGTATTGATGCAAAAAAGCATTTGTTAATGCCACTTAAGGAACACTGAGGAAAAAGTCTAGACAAAGACGCAAATTGATGAAGTGAAGCTTCAGCTCTTTATCATGTTAACAGCAAGAACAAATAAAATACTCATATAAGCCCCAATAGTGGTTTAAGATTAAAGCTACTAAAAATGACCAGCACTGCAACTTAACTTTGCAATCAACAGAACAAAAGAAACATTTTGTTCCACTTCATTATCTATTACATTACCAAAATATGTCCCCCACGTATTTGGGTTACCACATAAACACTTGTGAATAAATACATAATTTAAACGTAAGTGTAATGATAGTGAGAGGGGAAAAAACTTGAAATGGCTTTTTAAGTGCACAAATGAAAGTGTGATTCATATAGAGCTAGATTTCTGTGTGAACCCATTTATATACATTATGCAGATTATTTTAACAACAAGGAAATGAAGCATTTTGTCCTTGATGCTGCTTTCTTCAGCAAAGTTGTCCACCTTCTTTTTCCTGTAAAACATACTTTTCATGTTAAATTGAGAAGCTGCCATGATTCTTTCAAACCTTTAAAAATACTTGGCTTTTTTTTTTTTAAATGTCTGTCTGCCCATCATATTGAGTTCCACCTCTGGAAAACAGGAGAATATGTGCTTTTAAATATAAATCTGTGGAATTCACTGCTACCACCAGAGGTGGTGGTGGTCACTTCATTGGTTAGCTTTTAAAAAGTGATAACTAGACAAACTCAGGGAGGCCAATCAATACATGCCCTTGATGGTTACACTGTACAGTACCTCACTATGCCCAAGGATTAGTGATGTCTTCAAATAGTAAAGATCCAGGGTCAAGGCCCCCTGAGCCATGAAATTTACTTGGTGCTTGGTGAGCTCTGGCCATTAACTTTCAATCTGACCTAACTTATTGTGTTATTGCAATATTAAAGACAAATAAACCACCCTAAATCTACTGGATGGACAGTGGAATAGAAAGTATTAGTAATAATGATAAAGAGTAATAATAAATGCAGAGCAATTATGGTGGGAGGGGAGATGAGCTGTAAAGATAGAAAAATATGAAACCATAATAGCTGATATATAAATTCTAGATACATTGAATCAGTTTGAAATTATCACAATGGATTTTCCCATTATTTAAATTGTGAGATTGGCGAGCAGTGAGAGGATGTTTCTTTGCAGGCAAATGAAATGAATAGCCATCAAAGTGCCTTGTGTTCCTTTCCAACCTGTCCACATGCTTTTTTGGTTTCTGAATGTCAGTTTTTTAAAAAGCTCCAAGGACCTAGTTACCTTTCTTGTTGTTGCTCAGATGCATTGCTGCTATTCTTAACTGATATGTTTGGTGAGACACTTAGAATTCTCTGGTAGAGAGCAATAATTAACTACAGTATGCCCTTGAACCACAGAAATATCTGGCAGAGAATTCTATGGGTCTCATCAAACTACAAATCCCAGGATTCCATGGGACAAAGTCATGGCCATTCATATCATATTATACTACTACAGATAGGATATCTCTTATCCAAAAAGCTTAGGAGCAGATATATTTTGGATGTTGGAATAGTAGCATATACATAATGAAATGGAGATGAAACCCAAGTCTAAACATGACATTCGTTAATGTTTCATATACACCTTATACACTTAGCCAGAAAGCATATCAGCCCTCTATATCTACGGATTCTTTAATCACAGTTTCAACAGCTTGCACGTATTTTAAAAATCAATAAATCTAAAAACCAAACCTTGATTTTGCCATTTTATATAAGGCATGCCATTTTACTATGCCATTGTATTTAATGGACCTTAAGCATCCACTGATTTTGTTATCCACAGGGAGGGGTCATGGAACCAGTAGCACCACTGGGGGGGGGGTGAGGAATACACTGGGTGAAACCCCAGAAGGGAGGTAACACCAGACACCACCCTTGCCAATAAGTCTGGTGGGCTTGCTCATACATGTACTGCATGCACACAAAAAGCAGCTGCTGAACAAATGACTGCTGGTGGTGAGGGGGTGAGCATACAGCAGGTAATATGCCCCCCCCCCATGCCTGCCCCACACAGCTTTAGCCACGTAGGACAGGAAGGGATGAATATATATATATATATTCATGTATATAGGACAGGGAGTTTGGGCACACCTTTTGGCTCCTCCCCAAAGCCCCACACTGGGTGACTCCCAGTGTTAAACACTGCATGGAACCAAACCCCAGCAGATCCCAAGGGCCCACTGTATTCTTTAAAATTTTGTACATGAAACAAAGTTTGTGTACAATGAACCATCAGAAAGCAAAGGTGTCACTATCTCAGCTGCTCATGAAAAGATTTTGGAGCTTCTGGATTTGAATGGTTACATAAGGGATACTCTTGTGTCCCACTAGTGGGGCCAAAACACTGTGGTGGAACAACCTCACTTGGGCAGCCTGCTTGGTGCCTGTGTTGACTTTAGTATGATCCTTTCTTAAAACACAGCCTTTTATCAACACTTTGGAGGACACTATTTTGCTCAAATCCACACAGGTTTTAAATTGTTTTAAATTGTGTTGTTTAATATGCATCTAAATTGTTTGAATTATTCCAGATTTAAGTTTTAGACTTTTTAAAAGTTGATTTTATCTGCAAACTACTGCAAGACATTTATCCAGAAGTCACAGCAGCCTGCTTTCCCTTTCAAAATCTGGACCACTCCTTAGTGCTAAAATGCTGGACTCCATTTAATTTTTTTTCCAGTTGCAATCCTAGCCTCTCCATCAAACAATAACAAAAACAAACACATCTCCACTGCCACTTCAATTGTTCTTCTTTTGCACCAGCACTAAGTTCTTACCTCAGCATTTCACAATAAAGAAATTAAGTTCAATATACAGGTATTTTGAGGTTTCAAAAAGAAACTAGTTCAAATACTCTCTGGTCAAGTCTAATTTGTTTTTTTTTTAAAGGTGCTTACAAATTATTGCCAAAAATATAATCACCTTTTCCCCTTACTGCCCCTTAAGTGCCTCCCAGAATAACTCCATGTGGCCACTTCACTTCCTTTGAACCATACATCAAAACCCTTTTTTTTGGGGGGGGGGGGAATTTGGATCATTCCCTTGTCTCCTTTACATTGCTGTAACTGATCCAAAGTACATAAAATTGGGGGGAAAAAAACATACATTTGTTCCTTACTTATCTATGCCTCCATTCCTCTCTTGTTTTTCTGTGTCTTTTAAGGTTTAGGCCCTTTGAGATAGGAATTTGTCATATCTTTTCTCTGTAAAGCCCTGCCATAACAATACAACAATAAAAAGAGGACACTTGTCTGCTTGTGTCTGTGAAAGCCTTGTCTGCAAGACTGTTGAACTCATCTGACACTTGTTATTCATGTTAATGGAACCCGAGTAGTGTCCACTGGCAAATTATTTGGTTGTTAAAATGTTTTTATTTTAATTTGTGTTTAAAATCTGTAGTACCATTTTCAGTTACTAGGTGGCAGATTTCCCTGATCATCACATAGCTTTGCAATATGGATGGGCTGAAGGTTGGGGGACCAGTACAAGGACAGAATTAGAAGACATCCCTCTCCTGCTGTGGCTGGGCAATCCCCTCTCATAGGGGAAAACACATCTCTCCATCCCTTGGCCTTATAAAGATCCACCACTGCAGGCATCCTTAGGCAGGATGCCAATAACTGTTCAGACGGAGTGATGGGGGTGTTGTTTCCAATTCCTATGACTGAATAACTTTGTTTCAGGCTTTTGGGTATCAAGCTGAGCTATTTCTACCCCTGCCAAGTTCATTACTTTCACTATTCATGACCACCACCACCACCACCTTCTGCCTACCTAGTTCTTCTGTATCCACCTTTATCATTGGAGGAATGCTGATGAGCCACTCTTGTGTGATGCTTCAGACATTTGATGAACTTGCAGTACAGCAACTGCTTCCTCAATCTAAGAAAGCCAAAGCCCAAAACAAGGGGACAATTTTGTACAAACAGTTGTACAGAGATGGACTTTGCAAACTGACATACAGTACTAGATAGCAAAATTATTTCATTAACCCTAAAAGTATTACATCTTTCATTAAGCCATTTATTGCTTTAACATCCAAATAATTGAGCCTAAATTTAGGACCAAACATTTGAAATAACTTCACTCTACTTTTCCTGAGTGTGGTATATTCAGTAGCAATTGCTTTCTCTGTTTTCAACTGTGGGGGAGTTGTTGTTGTTGTTGTTGTTCCTTTCTAAGAGAAACAGAACAGAGGGGTGCCATTTTGATTTTATGTATATATGTATGTATGCATGTTTCAGGTACTAATGCTACCCATGGTGACATTTTTAAAAATAGTTTGTCTGCTTATAATGCTTTTGAACTCAGCAAAGATTTACACAGTGCTAATTTACAGTGCTGTGTGTGCAACTTTACTTGGTATGACAAGTTATTTCTCTTCCCTTCTAGAACTAGAAGCAAAGCCCAACTGATTCAGTGAACATCTCTAGATTATATCACACAATCTCCCCCACTGAAACTAACCTCAAACTAAGATTATAATATTGTATAATGAAACGCCAGGAATAAACTCTTTTAGAACATGGCCATATAACCTGAAAAACTGACAAAAAAAACTAACATTATAATGGATTGCCACTTTATAAAAAACAGCGTTTGGAAAGGTTCCTTTTGGACTACAACTGCCAGAATCCCTAGAAATTCAGTCTCATCATGAGAAAGTTTGGTATTTTTGTGCATAGCACAAAATAGAGCCATAATTGCTTAAGCCTTTACTAAACATTTGTACAGCCACATGCACATACAATGCAAATGGAAAATAGAGTTAGCTGGAAAATGACAGAATGGAAAAGGGCAACTGTGGAGATGATAGTAATCAGACAGAGATAAACCATACATCTTAAAGAAATGCAAAATCAGCAGAATGTATTTAAGTTACAAAATATAGGTTTTACCATAACAGGGCAATGGGATTTTAAGCACAACATTCCAGTACCTTAGAATGGAGGGATTCTGGAGACTCCAGCATAAGCAACAGTTCAGAGTTATCTATCTCCAACAGCATGCCCGTAATCTTTCCAGCCAAAGATGGGTGCATTGCATGAATTAGGGGGTAGAGACGTTCCCCTACACACAACAAAAAAGATAAATACATGCAACATGTTGAGTTTGGAAACAGTACCTTTTTAAATTAATTACACCCCCCCCCAAATAAACAAACAGACTATACTCAATTTCAGAACCAACCTCAACACTCATTATTTTTACAGTTTTAAAATGGTTTAAACTGCTTAAATGGATTTTACTTCTATGCCATCCTGAGATCTCAGGGCATGCATCAAGATATAAATATTTTAAATAAATCAATAAACATAAGCACCACCTGAACATATGCAGAGAGCAGTGCCAGCACCACTGAATAAGACCAAAGAACTAAGTATTTGATTAATACTTAATCAAATACTTAATAATTAATACTGAGAAGATCCGTCACATTTCCACTCTGACAGCTTTTAAGAAAGCAATCAAGACGGATCTCTTTCGGCAGGCCTTTCCAACCTAGCTTCCCTCCTCAGATATTGAGATGACTGCCCCCGTATCGACCTACCCTTCCCCACTTGCTTCTCTGTCTTTGTGTAATGTTTTTAATGCTTGTAATGTTTTTATACTATTACAGTTTAATTCTATTTTAGTATTGGGAATGGGGGACGGGGGAGGTTTAGGATTTGATTTTACTATAACTTCTTTGTATTTTATTGTTGTAACCCACCCGGATTCTTCGTGATTGGGCAGGCTAGAAATAAATCTATTATTAATACCCTAGTCCTGAGATAGCAAGGTGCTGGTTTTGACCTTTGAGTCATTTCCAGCTTATGACAACCTTAAGGAGTTTTCTTGAGGATTTCTTGGAGGGGGGTTTCTTATTCAGAGGGGGTTTCCCATTGCCATCCTCAGAGGCTGAGAGAATATGACTTGTCCAGGGTTAACCAGTGAGGTTCATGGCTGAGCCAGGATTTGAACCCTTGTCTCCAGAATCATAGTGCAACAGTCAAACCACTACACCACATTGGCTCTCATCTGAAGAACTACCTCCACCAATATGAGTCACTTTAGGAGGCTCTGTTACATGTCAACATCTTCAGAACCTAGGTTTCCTTGTGCACATGACAGGGCTTTCTGTGTAGTAGCTCTCTGATTCAGTAGCTTCTGTGGAACTCCTTGTCAAGGTAAGTCACAGACTGGCTCCATCTGTTTTGAGTTGCCAAGCAGGTAGCTACAATGGTGCTGTTCTGCATCCTTTGGTGTTTGAAAATACTATTTTAAATGTTTGTTTTTTTAAAAAAAATTAAAGGACTATTTTAGATGGTTTTAAAAGTACATAGATGGTATTTTAATTTGTTTTTCAAGTCTTTATCTGTACAGTTTTAAATATTTTTACTTGTAGTGCTTCACCTCATGGGCCCTGGTGGGCTGGGAGGCAATCGATATATAAATAAATACTATAAATAAATTGTTGTAGTTGTTGTTTGTTGTGTGTCTTCAGATCATTTTTCAATTTATGGTAAACCTGAAGGGAAACTTATCATGGGGCTTTCTTAGTGAGATTTGTTCAGAGGGGGTTTTGCCTTTGCCTTCCCCTGAGGCTGAGTGTGACTTGCTCTAGGTCATTCAGTGCTGGGCTGGGACTTGAACCGTGACCTTCAGAATCATAGTCCAAGGCTCTAACCACTACACCATGCTGGATCCAAATAAATAATAATATAAATAAAATAAAATAAAAATATCAGTAGCTAAACAGGGTGCTTCAGATGGGACACATTAAGTGAAAGAAATATCACCACTCACCAAGCATTTGTTTCTGCTCTTGAGGAGGGGCTGCAGCCAACATGGATGCTGTCAGTGGCTCCTGCCCATGAATATGAACAGCTGGTTCTGCAATCTAGGGCCCAAGAAACAGAATATGCTGATAGTAGCATTTGTGCTCTAGTTGTTTCTGAGTGAAACACCAATAGCCTTCATAGCTCTAATCACAACAGGGATTAGATAAGCAGCTTGTGTCCTCCAAGCACTGTACCACAACTCCATAGTCCCTTACCACTGGCTATGCTGCCTTGGGTTGAGAAGAGTGGAAAGTCAACAACTGGAGAACCAGGGCTTGCCTGCCCCTTAACTACAGCAGTTCCTCCTATATGAACTGAAACTCCCTACAAGACTGCATGACAGCTTTAGCATGAGTTCCACTTTGGAACAATAAAACACACAAGAAGAAAGCAGTCTCCTTCTTGCTCAGCCACCAAGGAAAGGCAGAAGGAATCTACTATCTTAAAATGTCTAAGATCTATGTAGTGGTAAGTCAGTCATAAATATTAACTGTAAGTTGAGTATCCCTTATCTGAAAAGCTTGGGCCATAATTTTGGATATTTTTATATTTTATTTTTTTTATTTGGGAATATTTCCATATACATAACTAGATATCTTGGAGATTGGGGCCCAAGAAACATGAAATTCATTTATGTTTCATATACACCATAAATACACAGGATGAAGTTAATTTTATACACAATATTTTAAATACATTTGTGCATGATAGTTTGTGTGCACTGAACCATCAGAAAGCAAAGGTGTCACTTTCTCAGCCACCCATGTGGACAATTTTGTATTTTGGAGTATTTTGGATTGTGGAATTCCGGATAAGGGATACTCAACATGTAGGAAAAGCCTCAAAGGATGGAGGGTTGATATAGCCATAAAACAAATGAGTGCATTTTATTTGGTGTCCAACCCACATCTGGACCACTCCTGCACAAGTAACTGGAACCATTCAAGCAAGATTTTATCTGGAAAAACATTTGAAATAAGTAAACAGTAAACATGCTCACAACTTTCCTTTATGTCAGATTACAGAACTCTTAGTCCTTGAAATATTTTGCCCTACAACTCTAGTGGGAGGAAACTGTGGAAGGTGTAATCTGAAGCACCTAGATATCCAGAGGTTTCATAATTTCTGTGCTAAAACAATCTTGCTGGATTGAAAACTGGGGAGGGCCCCCATGTCTGTAATGGTTGTGTAGAAGAGGACATTTTAACAAACGTTTCTTGTTCTTGTTGTGTGCCTTCAAACTGTTTCCAACTTATAGTGACCCTAAGGAGAACCTATCATGGGGTTTTCTTGGCAAGATTTCTTCAGAAGAGGGTTGTTATTGCTTTCCCCTGAGCCTGAGAACATGTGACTTGCCCAAGGCCAGTGGATTTCATGGCCAAACTGAGAATCAAACCCGGGTTTTCAGAGTTATAGTACAATACTGAAACCATTATGACATGCTGTCTTTCTACAGCCAGCTAACATGCAACACCTGCTGAAATTCCATCTTATTGCTGCTAATTGTCTTCAAGTCACGTTCAATTTAAGTCAGCCCTGTGATTGAGGGACCACCAAGTCACCCTATCATCAACAGCTCTGCTCGGATCTTGCAGACTCAGGGCCACAGCTTCCGCGATTGAGTCTGTCTGTATGCAATGCAGTTTTTTTTTAGCTGTCCACGATATCCACAGAACAATTCTCCAGTATGACATCTCAAACTAGTTGATTTTCTCCCTATCAGCTTTTTTCACAATCCAGCTTTTGCGACCATACATAGAAATTGACAATACGATGGCACGGACAAGCCTAACATTAGTATTCAATGATACATATTTAGACTTCACGATCTTGTCTAGTTCTTTCATAGCTGCCCTTCCAAGTCTTCCTCTGATTTCTTGCATGCAGTCTCCACTCTGATTAATGACTGAGCCAAGATATGAACATCTTCTCTTTTACACAACTGTTAAAGGTACAGGAGCCCCCTCCGGTTTTCAACCTATCCATGCAATCATATTGTTGACACTATCACAAAAACCTTCCATGTTCAAGAGTGGATGGGGAAAGAACAAGATTAGTCTTGCCGTTTTTTCAAAAAAAATTCCATGAAAAGAGGTTAGTCACCTGTTGCACTGGCATGGGTGCCACCGCACTCAAGGGCTGGATGTTCCTCACTGCTGAAGAGTACTTGTATTGTGAGATTCCACGTGAGAAAGTTGGTGAGGAGGGTGCCCGAACATTGACAGTTTGGGTTCCTATGTTGGCTGTAACCAAAACAGCAACATGTTAGAAATCTTTTGAGAGGACTTCTTTTAAAGGATGGAAAAGATGGTGGAAGCTATAAGGTTAATGATAAATCTGGGATATGCAGGACTTTGACGTGTGCTCAGGATCTTCGCTTCATGACAAGCACAGCTAGGGCTCCAAATTTACAGTAAATTAAAGACTCTATGTATATGGCAGAAGTAGCAAGACCAGCAGCCCATGGACTAAAACATTACTCCCCTTGGTAAAACCTCTGTCTGGAGGCAGCAGACCAAGAGTAAGTTTTGCTGCCCATTTCCCGCTTGTTTTCCAGGCTGAAGTACCTATACCTTCCTGCTCCAATAAGGCCTCCCCAGCTTACATTTCTTGGTCTCTGAGAACTGGTTTTTGTGAGCAGAAATTATTTGCTTTCCAAACTTTCAGTATCTCCTTGTTCCCTGAATTTGAGCTTTCAGTTGTGCTAATGGATCATTTATCAAAAACAAAGCAGGAACCATTCACGCAAAAGCTCATTTACACATAAGCTACTCAGACTCAGTGCATTCCATCAGATGTTGAGCCATACACATTTCCTAACTTACCCATTCTTTGGGCATTGGGTGGCACTCTGGGAACTTGAGTGGATGCTTGTCTCATAGTGCTGATGTTGTTCAGCAAGCGCCTAGGGGGCACACTTGTCCTCAGGATCGGTGTGGCTGTGTGATAGGATGCTGAAGATGTCAAATACCTTAATCAGAAAGCTTATCTAAACATCAGATAATGGCACACACAGAATGTCTAAGCAGAGCCCTGTTTTTTGAATGACTGAGCATTAGGCTACAGAGTAAAATTACCACATAGAAAATATAGAATCATAGAGCTGGAAGAGACCCTAAAGGCCATCCAGTCCAACCCCTTGCCATGCAGGAACACAGAATCAAAGTACCCTTGAGGGTTGCCCCATCCAGCCTCTGTTTAAAACCCTCCAGAGAAAGAGACTCCACCACTCTCTGAGGCAGCGTATTCTACTATCAAACAGCTCTTGCCATCAAGACGTTCTTTATGTTTAGGTGGAATCTCTTCTGTGGTTTGAATCCCTTGCTCCATGTCCAAATCTCTGGAGCAGCAAAAACTAAGCTTGCTCCAATGACATCCCTTCAGAAATTTAAGCATGTTGCTTTAGACTGCAGTATCTGGACTGTTGCTGATTTTAAGAAGCCTTAGGCTGCTGCCACACTGCAAAAGTAAAACAGTTTGCTCCACTTTAACTTCCAGTGCTACGGAATTCTGGGATTTGTAATTTGGTGGGACACCAAAACTCTCTGACAGGGAAAGCTAAATATTTCACAAAACTACAAATCCCATAATGCCATAGCACTGAGTCACAGCAGTTAAAGTGGTGTCAAACTGCTTTATGTCTGTAGTGTGGATACACCCTCAGTCCAGGCATCAGTCAAAAGAGAGACAAAACTTCACACTAAGAGCAGCATCATGGACACCTACCTTACCACACATATTCTTTCAATGATTTAATATATATATATATATATATTATATCTAATATAATAATAAAAATATGTATTAACTCACAAGGAGACCTGGAAGCATGAGCATTCCAACGAGGAGCAGGGCGGACTGGGGCAACTGGGCTTGGATTGTAGAAAGTACTTCTGGGTTGTGGCTATATATAAAAAAGAAAAGAATCCAAGATAGTGTCTAAAATAAACAGATAACTGAATTGCCATGCAACATGTAAAACTTTGGAATATACTAGTCCTGGAATTTGTAGTTTGCTGTGGCACCAGAGCTTTCTGACATCTCACAAAACTACGACTCCTAGAATTCTATAACATTGAGCCATGGCACTTAAAGCCTTATCAAACTGCATTATTTTTGCAATGCAGACGCAGCCAGAGTGTATTCCACAATTTGGGAGAAAAAAATAAGCCCAACAGCTTGGTATCACTGTTGCTTTAAACCTGCAAGCATTTTGGACTTCAGCTTCCAGAAGTCCCAGTCAGCTTGGTCAAAAATCAGGAATTATGGGGACTGGAGTCCAAAACATCCAGAGGACCACTGGGAGATGAGTCTCTGATTCACGGCGTACATTTCAGACCTTGCAGAAATTTTGACTGGATGGGTGACCACTGTAAAGTGATGCATACAGGGAAATAAAAGGCACAGTCATAAAATCACCTCATATATCTCAGCCAGTTAGTTCCAGGCTGGTCCTACCATTAGGCTGAGTGAGAGAGCCATCTCTGCTAGGAAATGCTTGAGGCAATAAACAGCAGCAAGGTGCTAGAGGACAAAGAAATATGCGTGCTATGATATGCCTTGCATTCCCTGAAATAACCTCAGATATACTGAAGGGCTCTTTCACTTCACTAGTATAAAAGTAAGACTCACTCTAGTCTAGTCTAGTCAGTCTCTGGGTATAGAAACAAAGGAAGACACCATTCCTGTGGCAACAGAATGACTCAACCCTGCTCTGAGTCAAATTGGAAATCCTCTGGAAAGAGCATATGCATTCCTTTTCTATATTAGTTGGATAAGGGTGGACAAAAGGAAGCCTCCTCAGTTGTCAGACATCGGCCAGTGTCCTTCCTGACTCTCTGTAAGTGGGTGGAGGGAATCCTTATCATATCTGCAGATGATACAAAGCGGGGAGGAATAGCTAACTCATTGAAAGATAGGAACAGAATTGAAAAGTACCTGGAGAAACTTGAAAACAGAAGGCTAAAGACCTTCTAAAACTACAGATCCCAGGATTCCACAGGATGGAGCAAATGCACTTAAAGTGGTGTAAAACTGAATGTATATACTCATGTATAAGTCTAGACATTTCAGTCAAAAAACTGAACACAAAAAAAACCCGAGTCAATTTATCCATAGGTCAATATAAGTATTGTACTTAAACTCATTGAAAAAAGGAACCATCCCCTAAAGAAAGAATCTGTCCTGGAAGCTCTACTCTCTCATCCATCCAGCCTTTAGGGTGAGCAAAATGGCCTGCTGGAATTTTGTAAGTTCTTTGGCACTGTTTTCCTTTGCTCCTTCCTTTTAGATCCTTTGCTACATACCCACACATTTTACTCTCAACTTATCCACAGCAAATTTGGCCCTGATTTTGGCTCCAAAATCTTCCCTCAACTTATACATGAGGGCAACCTATAGCTGAGTATATGTGGTATTTCTACAGTATAGATGCAACCCTAGAGCAGTAGTGGAGGGCTTTTTCTCTTGCCATCTTAAAAAAGAGGCTATATAGCTATCTACTGGGGGTCCTGGAGTCTGCACTAAATGGGGGTTGGAGTAAATGGCCTATTGGGCAACTTCCAAGTGTACAATTTTATGATTCTGTGATCCTGCAAACCTGAAACCTTCCCAACTTCAGATAAAATACCTTTGTTGCTACTGACGGTAGTATTTTTAATAGCAGTTGCCTCTTTATAGGTCTTACCTGTGGAATAGAGGGCAGGAAGTAGCCCGGAGGAGGTTGGAAGGAGCAGAGGAGTGGACCAGGCAAGGCCCTTAAGGTAGCCAGTCTCTGCATGTATTGGTTGGTGAGAATGGCTTTTCTTTCCTCTTTCCTTTGAGCTAGGGCAACATACAAAGGCTTGGTGCTGACGATCCTCCCATTCATTTCAGTCACAGCCTTTGTAGCCTCTTCTGGGGAGGAAAAACATACAAACCCAAAACCTTTGCTGTGTCCACCCTCTGTCATCACCTAAAATTGAAAATTAGAACAGAGGCCACTGAGCTCATCATGCCACGCTGCAGGCACAGAGACATGGATAGCAAGGAAAGGGACCAAGTGACAGCTATCCCAAATACACAATATGAAGTCCAGTTCCAAGTACACTGAATGATTTAAGCCCTTGTTTCTAATTCAAGGCTAAATGTGGAGATCTTCAGCCATGACTATAAGAAAGCATAATTAATTATACTCTCCAGTACCAGCAAGAGAAACATATACATTAGTATATGCCTTTTAAAATAGCCAAATAACCACTATACTAAAGACTGGCATTTTTGGAAGTGAGTCCCTACCATGCCATGCAATTGAGACCTTGCAGAGTTTCTGCTCAGCTGTCAATATTGCCACGCTTATTTCTGAGTTCCAGTCAATTTGCTATCTTGCTTCTCTGTCCATTATAGTTTCCTAGTGACTAGGTCACAAAGAAAAAGCACCAGCAACCAGACTTCCAATCTCATTTAATGCAAGGAGAAGAAAAGAGCAAGTAACTTGGTGATCCTGAGATAATCTTGGCCCAACAAGAATTTGATCTCTTAAAAGAGCAGACAAGGAAGTAACACTTTTTCTAGACAATATCATTTAATATTGCAGGGGGTATTCATCTAATTGTTCAAGAGAGAGAGAGAGAGAAGAGAAAAGAAAAGAAAAGAAAAGAAAAGAAAAGAAAAAAGTCCTGAACACATCTTGGGACCCCAGGGGGAGCCAAGGGCACAACCAAGCCCTTAAGCCCACAGTTGTCATTTGAATCGTTATACTCCAGAAATATCTTCTATGAGTGAGAACAAGAGCCATACCTCCACTTCAAATGGTGCTAATGTGTTTTGATGTTTCTATAACTAGAGCTTGCAAATCTTACGGTCAGCACTAAGCAATTAGCAATTAGCCTTAGACAGTCAGGGAAAATATAAAATTAATGTCCTGTCTTAGCTTTTAGTTTAAAAAAATGCATTGTTGAAAACCATTTAAGATGATTGACAAGAGCTGAAAATATGCAGCCTCTGCATTATCTCCTAATAAAATGTGAAATGTTAAATACTAAAAAATACTATGCAAAGGGATCTTGTAGAGTTGCTCAGCTGAGACTAGATGAGCAAAAGATGTTGTAGCATACAGTAAGCTTTTGTAGACTTGATCTACCTAGTGTAATTACCATCAGTGTAATTATTAAAAGGAAATTGAAAATGGTTGAAAAAATTAACAAATTAGCGTGTGTGTAATTAATTTTTTAAACAAATTACCTCCAAAATTAATTTATGACCAAGTCTTACCTTGGCACTGGTGATGGTTCCATAAGGAGAGAACTCCTTCCTCAGTCGCTCATCATCAATCCCATCATCTAAGTTCTTCACATATAAATTCACCCCCTAGAAACAAATAGGTACAATGAGATTCTCGCACATTTATTATTTCCAACACATATATACCCATTACATTTTTTTTAAAAAAAATATGGTACCAATATGCTATCTAATAATAATAATAATAATAATAATAATAATAATATTTATTTCTTACCCGCCCCTCTGTAAAACAATCGAGGCGGGGGTTGAAAAGGAACCAAATGCCATCTGATCCAACATCTAATCCTCTGCATTAGGTTGGGGAAGCCAGTATAGATTCATACAAGAGCTCATCCATGCCATCATATTTCCATATTCTATGTATATTGTGAAAACTGGACAGTGAAGAAAGCTGATAGCAAGAAAATAAACTCATCTGAAATCTGGAGCTATGGTAGAGAAAAGGTCTATGGATACCGTGATACCAAGTTCTACGGATAACAAATGAATAGGTCTTACTGCTTTATCACACTAGGGGGCAAACAGGATTTAAACAGGATTTAAACAAGAATTAAGCAGGAAATGCCCTATGTGCATCATAGGACATTTCCTGTTTCACTCCTGTTTAACTCTCTTTTAAACCCTGTTTGCCCCCTAGTGTGATAAAGCAGTTAGAGCAAATCCACGCCTAAACTGAGGCTGCGATACTTTGGATATATCATGAGATGACATGACTCACTGAAAAAGACAACAATAGTGGTTGATAAAGTGGGAGGCAATAGAAAAAGAGGGAGACCACACTACAAGTGGCTTAATTCAGTCAAAGAAGTCATGAAGAGGACAACTGATGACTGCGGCTCTTAGAAGTTCCTCATTCATAGGGCAGCCAGAAGTTGAAATCAATTTGTCGGAAATTAACAAGCTCATAATATTGCCTTTGTGCTAAATGCTACTGTGTCGGTAAGATAGCATCTTAGCTGCATAATGATATATACTGACCTTGTTCTTAAGATACATATTCTGATTATATGAGACCAAAATTGACTCATCCAAGATCATTCAGTGCATATTTTCTTGAAACCACATTTCTGGGTCTGTCTATTCCTTGGACCACAAGAGCAATAAAAATCCATTCACGCTTCTTCCTCTCAGTGCAGCAAAGAGAATGTAAAAGAGCTAAGACAACTGACAAACTAGGGATTTTTAGGATTTTGTCTGAAGCTGAGGTGGATCAACAGAAAGAACTTGAGTACACTTGAGAGATATACAACCTCAAACCAAATCCCAGCTCAATTCTTGTTGAGGTAGTCACTCTCTGCTTCAGATCTTTATTAATAAAGCAGGATTGAAATAAAGATTCTCTACACTTAAATTCAATCACTAATCAAAATGGACTAATGGAGAAACAAGAAAAGCAGCTATGAAGGAAATGTGTAAGATACTTAAGTGCAAACCCTTATCAAACATGCTTGTGACTAAAAGTATTTTGGACTTTGGAATTTTTTTTTTATTTTGGAATATTTGCATATAAATAATGAGATATCTTGGAGATGGGATCCAAATCTAAACATGTAATTCATTTATATTTTGTATACACCTTATACATATAGCTTGAAGGTAATTTCATACATAATATGTGTAACGATTTTGTGCATGAAACTGAGTCTGTGTACACTGACCCATCAGGAACAAAGGTGTTACTATCTCAGCCACCCATGTGGTCAATTTTGGATTTTGGGATTCCAGATGAGGGATACTCAGCCTATGTATCATTAAATACTAGAGTCAGTATCATCCATAATAATAGTATTTTCAGTTTCTATAGAGGGTTGTGAAAACTGAAATGAAACAAAATCAACATATTTGAAATATAGTGCCACAAGAGAGTTTTACAGATACCATGGAGTGCTAGAAAGATAAATATATGTATCATAGAGCAAATCAAGCCTGAATTCTCACTACAAGCCAAGATGACTAACCTGAGGCTATTGTTCTTTCGATGCATCAAGAGACATGACTCACCGGAAAAAGTGATAACGCTCAGTAAAGTGGAAGGCAGCATGAAAAGAGGAAGGCTGAACTACAGGTAGATTGATTTGGTCAAGGAAGCCATATCCCTGACTTTACCAGATCTAAGCAGGGCAGTTGACAACTCTTGAATGTCTCTCATTTATAGGGTGACCACAAGTGAAAGTCAACTTGACAAATAACAACAAACTATCATTGCACCCAGATATGCATTTTTTAAAAAAATATTAAAACATTCTGGACATTTAAAATCTTATTTAAATATAACTGTTTAGAGTAACACTGGGGACACCAGGGATCCTTCAACTACTATTGTAACATATTAATATATCACATCATTATCATATCACATTAAATTAAATTATAATAATATATTAACATATACTGTTCTAATATATTAGAACTCTCAACATTTTTGACCACTGGCTATGCTGGTTGGGCTGATAGGAGCTGGAAGCTAACAACCTCTGGAGGGTCACATGTTCCCTGGCCTAAAGCTCAATTTGATTCTTCCTCCCACATTCTGTTTTAAGACTGACTCAGTTCAGATTCTATGGCTACAACACCCTCTTGATTTGTTTACCATCTAGCCAAGGGGTAGGCAAACCAGTAACCTCTGAATGTTTTAGACTGAAATTTCCATAAGGTTCAGCCAGCATGGCCAACAATTAGGGATTATAAGAACTGTAGTCCAGAACATCTGAAAGGCACCTGATGAACATGACCAGTTTGTGACTTTTTGTTGGTCAAACAAAAGTACTGCTTAATGTTGTTTTTTAAAAATTTGAACAGGGCCCAAGATTTAACAAGTGCTTATCAAAGCACTAAGGATACTGTTCAGTAAGCAAGCCACACCATTTCCTTGGCCTATTTTAAAAACCAAAGTAAACTGTTCACTTAAAATCAATTTCATTCCCCACCACCACATAAATCAACAATGAGTGCTGGCACTGCACATGCTTAATTGCTACTTTAATTTCAAGAGAAGAATTAGTTTCTAGAGCAGTAGAGTTCAAGAGCAAGTTGATTGTTTGCTTCAAGAACAGTGGGCAGATGCAGTGATGCTTTCACCAGTGACTATTCACCACTAGGAAGTAACAATGTAGACAGAACTGGCTAGGGTTTCCTTCTTCTTCTACTACTACTACTTCTTCCTGTTTCTTCTACTAATGTGCATCCTTGTTCCATTAGGTTGAGATTGTTAGCCTGACTTCATTTCCCTCCCCTGCCTTTCCCCTTTGCCTTTTCTATGTCATGTATCTTGTTCTTGTTGTTAACTGCATTCCCATCAATCACAACCCATGGCATCCCTATGAATCTAGAGACAGCAAAATCCATGTTTTTCTCTTTAGCGTATAGTTCATGTGTTAAGAAAGCTTTATTTTAGTAAAGTCAGAGTTTTGACTGATAATTCTGAAATTCAGCTTCCACATACAGGTTTGCTACATTGCCCAGTTGCCTGAGTTTTCTTGGAGTCTAGCCATCAGAGTGAATGCTTGTTTATATTATTAGTTGACCCTTTTAAAAGAGTGAAATTACTACGTCCTTGCAGAGCTAAAGATATGAAAACATGCAGGTATTATTGTGCCTAATCATTTGTGAGAAATGAGGTAACTTTTACCTTTCAGTGGTTTTAAAAGCTATAGTGAAGTCATGGCTATGACTGATATTTAGGGGATAAAGGAAAGGGGTAAGACAAGTGTAGAATGACAAATGGGTTCATTTCTAAATCCATCATATTGGCTTCAAGCAAGTGGATAAGTGATTACTACCACACTGAGAGATCCAAAATTTAAGGCAGCTATGAGCCAACAGTAGCAAATCCTACCCAAAACAAAACATGCCTCAAGGACAGAAGTTTAAGCTGGTTAGCTCAGCTCTTGCTTAGGCTTGTTTCATGGGGGGCTGGGGGGATAGACCTCCTCCATCCATCTGTAAACATTTAAATAATTACCCTGTCAGAAACAGCGACCTTCAGACCAGGTTTTGAAGAGAAAGATGTAATATAAATAAAATTGTTGTTCACAATACAAGTCCATTTCTGTGCCCATATTGTAGATTGTGGGGGTTTGTGAGTTACAAAAAGAGTGTAGTGTTGTCCACTATTGTCACACAATCTGGTATGTTGCGTTTTCTCCTGGGATGGAAGAAATGCTATTTGGGAGAAGAGGGAATATTGGTAGGCGTTATTAACAGTGCTTTAATAGAAACTACTGTCACCACTTCTCTATCGGCATCTGGTCACTATCTGCCAAGTGATGTTTCTTCTCACCCTCAGCCAAAGATATACCATCTCATCCCACCCCAAATTTCTTTAAGGTCATTGCAGCAAAGATCTAGTTTTCCCTCAGTTAGATGTTCTCTTTTTGAGTGTGTGAAGGCATGGGGGCTCTGCCCTGGTAGAACAGTGATATGGATTTCTACCACAACGTTTGGGATTCTTAAAACCACAGGTTCTTCATACATTTTGTTTCAGCCCATGGACATCTTGTTTGTTTGTGGTTTCTTTTGTTGTTTATTTTAATCTTATATTACCTGGTATCTGCTCAGTCTCTCCTGCTTGATTTGCTCAAATTTACGTTTCAGCTCACTCTGACGTTCTATCCTCTTCTGAGCTCGGCCAACATACAACATCCGTCCATTGACCTCCTTCCCATTCATGTCTTCAACAGCCTGTCAGGAAACCAGGTGTCAAGAAAAAGGTTGGGCGTGTTGAGTTGTAGTACCAACTCTCTTCATCAACAGACTAGACATATGTATTATAGAAAGGTTTAACTGGTTTTAATGCTTTCTTGCATTTCCAAAGCTTTTTCTTCTGAGATACCCTAGGCTCTGAAATTCCACCCACCATCTACCTTTGAAGGCAATTTAGCTAATGCTGAAAGCTTCATTTCTGAGTGGCATGTGTGACAGTTTTACCACATAATATTTTGGTCTCTAAAGAGACACCAGTGCAAACAACCTGTTAACATCTAATGAACACATACAATTGCAAGTCAAGTCTCTCCCCCATCATTCAGTTTTGAGAGCTAGGCCAACTAAAATAAGAAGAAAACAAGCAAGTACTGTATTAGACTAAAATAGAAAGAGCAAAGATTATTCTACCTTCTGAGCATCTTGATGTTTTTCAAAGTTGACAAACCCAAACCCTTTTGAACGGCCTGTGTTATCCATCATGACTTTGACACTCAGGGTCTTCCCTGGAAACAGAACAAATAACTTAAAGTCAGCAAGCTCACTAGCAAATAATCTCAGAGGACAGCTGAGGTCACAAATTACAAAAAAAAAAAAAAATCATTGGTGTCATGCAGGTGGGATTTCCTTTGCTCCTGATGTATCTTCTTTGACTTGCATACATTTATTTCGTGGTGAAATTTTTACTCTAAGTCTTGGTTACAGGATAAGCATATTTGCACAATACATTTGTTTCTTTCCTGTCATTTGATAAGTCCTAAACACCCTGATTATTTTCAAGTGCCTAGAATGAATCCCTGCTCCTACACAAACAGCATACCTGCTAGAGAAATCAAAGAAACAATAAAATGGGCACTCTGTCAAGGTTGCATCTCTAAACTCTAGATTAGAACCACTATAAAGGAAAAAACAATTCTTATTTGCCTGCTTCATGCACCAATATATACTTAAGTAGGACATTCAGTTGCAACATTTTTATGGTGGCAGAATTCCAAGACAGAGCCATGTCAGTCTGGAACAACAGTATACAAACGGATATTGTAGCACTTTTGAGACTAACTGAAAGAAAGAAGCTGGTAGCATGGGCTTTTGTAGACTTGAGCCTACTTCCTGAGGCGTTGAAGCACACTCAAAGGTGCTACAATATCTCTTTGAACACTTTTATTGTTAAAGGTAAGCATCAAGATCCTATATTCCTAGCTCAAGAAAACATGTGCGCGTGGGGGGGGGGGGCGGGGATGCTGTTTGGCAATGCTGGTTGTGGTTTTCAGCTATTTGCTGAATAACAGAAGTAGAATTAAAACATAAGGAAAAATCCAAGCAGTAGTCCTCATTCTGTTTTCCCTTTTCAAGAAGCTTCAGGCTTAATGTCCCTATCAAAATCCCTACAGATTGTCCTTTTAAAATGTTGCTCTTACCAAATTTTGAGAATATTTCCTGCAGTCTTTCATCACTCATGTCATCTCCAAAGTTCTTGATGTAAACATTAGTGAATTCCATTGCTTTTGCTCCATATTCTGCTTCACGCTCTCGACGAGATTTAAAATGACCAACAAAACTGCAACAGTAAGCAACATCTGTGAAACTACTTTATAAAGGTGTTGGGTACAGAAGCAGCTTGAAGATTCTTCCTGTATTGTTCTTATATAATGGGCAAGGAAATGTTCAACAGGGACAGCTTTTTCCTTGGTCTTACAAATATTTTTGAATCAAATTCATAATTCTGAGATTTTGGTTATCATGAAAAGGCAATGCATTCTTAATTATTTGTTTTTTTCGTCTTTCATTTTCATTTTTTTTTTAAGTACTAGGTATGGCGAAAAGAACTCATGAGATTTTTTGGCTTGTGTGCCAAAACAGATTGCCCTTGAACAGTATGCAGATCTAAGAGAGTGAGGGTGTCATATGCTACTTTACCTCTGATAGACCTATGAGAAACATGGAACCCATTTTACTTGGAAGAAACCAGCTTTTAATACTTCTGTCTTTTTACCTCCTTCCCAAATGGGAAAAACTGTAGAACTGTATTAGTCACTGAGGCTCCATTTTTCTGTTTCTTCACCTGGTTTATTTAATCTATACTTTAAGTAGATTCAACCTATACTTTAACCAGTACTTAGCCTATACAAAGTTTACCATATTGGGCACCATAGAAATCCCTGCCATTCCTCTCCTCCAGCCTTCACTTACACCTTGCGGTCATTGAGCAACATTCCATTCATTGTGTCAATTGCTCTGTTTGCTGCCTCATGGGTCTCAAAATGGACAAAGCCATAACCCCGGGATCCATTCTCATCACAAACAACCTGTTTAAACATGTGGGAAGGGGGCAGGGAAGGGAAGGAAAGAGAAGAGTGAAAAATGCCATATTTTTTTTAAATCCATAATTGACTCTTTGTTTCCCCAATTTTCACAAGTTCCTGTTCAATAATTACAAGGGATCCAATAGATCCAGCACTAGACTTGTGCTCATGAAACAGCAGAATCAGAGAACATTCCCCTCCCCTCTACAATTCCCTATGCACATCAAAAACCTGCTCCAGTGGACTGGAACCCCACCAAAGCTGTGGACAGTAGTGGGAAGGCTAGCAGAATGTCAGTGAAATATTGATTTTAGTCCAGTGCTAACATAACTGTTACCAAAGTCATCTCTGTGAAACCCTAAGCAATACAGCCACCAGTGATGAGCAAAGATCCTGCACACTTGAGAGAAAAAATGGTGGATCATTTCAAGCTTAGAAAAATAGTCATGCATCTGAAATAAAGCAGTATGAGCTGAATATCTAATGAGAATAAGTTTCCTACAGTACTGAAGTACTACTTCTTTGAATCATTGTAGAGGCTATGAGAGCCAAGAATGGTGTTCTTTCACCCTCTCCAAAAAAAGATGCTACTGAGGTTGGTGAGAAGAGATAATTTAAGATTCTTTACTCAGGGAGAAAGTAAAATTTATTGGGAATCTCACCCCAAGATGATCCCACCAAGGTAGTGTTAGATTTTGGCCTAAATCCTGTTGGTAGTTCCAGTTAGAGTAAACCCATTGGACTAACAGAATTTACAAGTGAACTGACTTACTATTTAACCATGGATTCACTGGCTCAACTCTAACTGGGATTAACCAGAAGGATTCAATCCTACTTTTTAAACTATTGCTCAGCAAGTGAAATTACAGAAGACTGAAATCAGAGTGACTATATTTTTATGGTTTCTGATAGAAAATGACAAACTCATCAGACATTTAAATGACAGATCGTTCACATTAACAACTGTACAATCTGCCCTGCACACATCACTACAAGTACTTTGCTCAGGTCCTCTGAGAAATGCTTGCTCCAACCAGCCCAGACTAGATTAGATTTGTTAGCTGCTTTGAGACCCTGTACTGGGAGAAAGGTGGGATATAAATAAACACAATAAACATAATAATAATAGACTGACAGCAGTTTCCCAGAGGACCTTATCATCCGCTGCCCCTAGATTATGGAATGACCCACCGGGAGAGATACGACAACTGAAAATGCTGATAGCATTTAAAACAACATTAATGTCACATCTCTTCCAGCAGGCCTACTCAGTCAATTTTAAAACATGACTTTTCAATTTGTATATTTTAAAGAACGTACTTGTATGAGTATACAGTACTTCAATGTTTTTATAGTATTGTTTTATGTGTTTTCGTTTTAATTGTGTTTGTTATCGTAATATGCTGTACCCCACCTCAAGCCTTGAGGAGAGGAGGGAAAGAAATAAAAATTTATCATCATCATCATCAGTACTACTACTACTGGTACTGACATACATACCTTGCAAGAAAGAATATTCCCAAAGGCTGAGAAAGTATCATACAAGGCTTTGTTATCAATGGAGTCATCCAGATTCTTGATGAAGATGTTGCCAACTCCTGATTTCCTGAGTCCTGGATCTCGCTGGGACCACATGATGCGAATGGGCCGCCCTTTTATGACTTCAAAATTCATAGTATCCAAGGCCCGCTCAGCTGACAGGAGAAAAACTACAATCATAGAACCATAGAATCATAGAGTTGGAAGAGACCACAAGGGCCATCCAGTCCAACCCCCTGCCATGCAGGAACTCCAAATCAAAGCATCCCAGACAGATGGCCATCCAGCCTCTGCTTAAAGACCTCTAAAGAAGGAGATTCCACCACCCTCCGAGGGAGTGTGTTCCACTGTCGAACAGCCCTTACTGTTAGGAAGTTCCTCCTAATGTTGAGGTGGAATCTCTTTTCCTCCAGTTTGCATCCATTGTTCCGCGTTCTAGTCTCTGGAGCAGCAGAAAGCAAGCTCGCTCCCTCCTCAATATGACACCCCTTCAAATATTTGAACAGGGCTATCATATCACCTCTTAACCTTCTCTTCTCCAGGCTAAACATCCCCAGCTGCCTAAGTCACTTCTCATAGGGCATGGCTTCCAGACCCTTCACCATTTTAGTCACCCTCCTTTGGACAAGCTCCAGTTTCTCCACATCCTTTTTGAATTGTGGTGCCCAGAACTGGACACAATATTCCAGGTGGGGCCTGATCAAAGCAGAATAGAGTGGCACTATTACTTCCCTTGATCTAGACACAATACCTCTATTGATGCAGCCTAAAATTGCATTGGCCTTCTTAGCTGCTGCATCGCACTGTTGATTCATGTTCAACTTATGGTTTACTTGGACTCCTAGATCTCTTTCACACGTAATTTCATTCAGCCAGGTGTCCCGCATCCTATATCTGTGCATTTAATTTTTCCTCCCTAAGTGCAGAACCTTACATTTCTCTGTGCTGAATTTCATTTTGTTAGCTTTGGCCCAGCTTTCTAGTCTATTCAGGTCATTTTGAATTTTGATCCTGTCCTCTGGGGTATTAGCTACTCCTCCTAGTTTAGTGTCATCTGCAAATTTGATAAGTATGCCCCCAATTCTGTCATCCAAGTCATTAATAAAGATGTTGAATAGCACTGGGCCCAGGACAGAACCCTGTGGGACCCCACTGGTCACCTCTCTCCAGGATGAAAAATGAACCATTGTTGAGCACCCTTTGGGTTCGGCCAGTCATCCAATTACAAATCCACGTAACAGTTAACTTGTCTATCCCACATTTTACAAGCTTGTTTGCAAGAATGTCATGGGGAACCTTGTTAAAGGCCTTACTGAAATCAAGATATACTATATCCACAGCATTCCCTTCATCTACCAAGCTGGTAACTTTATCAAAAAAAGAGATCAGGTTTGTCTGGCATGACTTGTTTCTCTGGAACCCTTGTTGACTTTTTGTGATTATGGCATTGCCTTCTCCATGTTCACAGACTCTCTGCTTAATGATCTGCTCTAGAATCTTTCCCAGAATTGATGTCAGACTAACTGGACGATAATTGTTGGGATCCTCTTTTTTTCCCTTTTTGAAGATGGGGACAACGTTTGCCCTCCTCCAGTCTGCTGGGACTTCTCCTGTTCTCCAAGAGTTCTCAAAGATTATTGCCAATGGTTCTGATATTACATTTGTCAGTTCTTTTAATACCCTTGGATGTAGTTCATCTGGTCCTGGAGACTTATATTCATTTAGGTTAACCAGGTATTCCTGTACTATCTCTTTACTTATTCTGTGCTGAATTTTCCCTATTCTGTCTTCTGGTCCATTGTCCTCAACTTGAGCACCCTTTGCCTTTTCTGAGAAGACTGAAGCAAAAAAGGTGTTGAGTAATTCTGTCTTTTCTCTGTCCCCTGTTAGCATTTTGCTATCTTCTGCATGCAGTGGACCTACCATTTCCTTCTTCTTCCTTTTGCTGCATACATAACTAAAAAAGCCCTTTTCATTGTTCTTAACCTCTCTAGCAAGCCTGAGTTCATTCTGCGCTTTAGCTTTTCTGACTTTACCCCTACTAGTGCTTGCTATTTGTTTGAATTCCACTTTGGTGATGTCTTGGATCTCTTCACTGGTGAAGAGATCCCTGACATATAATGCTATTCCTCCTCCTTTCCTGTTTGGCCTGTTTCTCTTAAAAAGGTTATATCCCTCTATTTCTACATTCCAATCATGAGACTCATCCCACCAGGTTTCAATGATGCCTATTATATCATATTTGCTTTGTTGTGCTAGGAGTTCAAGTTCATCCTGTTTATTTCCCATACTCTGTGCATTAGTGTAGAGACATCGAAGACAATGGGTCCCTTTTACTTGCTGCCTGTGCAAAATTTTTTGCCTCCCATTGTTGGGTCCTTGCACTGTTTGCCTTCTTCCCTCTATGTCAGTTTGACTATTTTCTCCAGCCCTTTTGCCTTCCAGAATACTGTCTTCCTCCCCCGCATAACTCAGTTTAAAGCCCTCCTGATCAGATTCTTCAGACTGTTGGCAAAAATGTTTCTTCCAACTGGCGTGAGATGCAGCCCATCCCTTGCCAGAAGTCCCTCCTCATGGAACTGCAGCCCATGATCCAAGAATCCAAACTGTTCTTGGCGGCACCATCTACGGAGCCAGTTATTTACCTCTGCTATTTTCTTCTCCCTTCCTTCACCATGCCCTTCAACAGGGGGAAGAGATGAGATGACAACTTGTGCATCCATCTCTTTCAGCTTCCTACCCAGATCCTCATGATCCCTTTTGATATTCCGAAGGCTGTGCCTTGCAGTATCATTGGTTCCTATATGAACCAAAAGTCTTGTCAGCCTCTCCGTCACATCACAGATCTTTGCCCCAGGGAGACAACACACCTCCCAAGACATCTTGTCAATTAATTTGACAACTAATTAATTCACACACAAGTCAAACACAAATATGGAAAGAAAGAACAAATTGAGTTGTGTCTTAGCTGTTTCTATGTATATCTGATTTTCCACAGAGATAACCCCCAAATTTTACTGCCAAAGGTTAGGAAACTGGTATAAGAAGAGAAACTGTAGCTTCTGAAGAAGACTTCTTAAAGCTGTACATAGAAATAGTTTCCTATACGATAAGCATATCCAGGTTATCCATCCATAACGGGAACCATAGTTGCATGGATTTGGTAATCGGGCACTCAGGTGCGTGCTACTAGAGGAAATGTTGCAGTGGGTATTCTTAATCATAACAATTTGTTGCCACTTAGTTCAACAGCTACTGTACCTTGCAGATATCAGAATTCATCAGAAATGCAAAACAGAGATGACAGTCCAGCAAAATCCAAAATTTGGGAAGGAGCAGAGTTCTTATGGAATATTTGCCCTGTATCCAGTGCTGTCATTGCACTCATGGAAGCAAGTACATGAGCACAAGGGGTAGGAATATAGTCTCTCATTCTCCCTGCCCTACGACACATGCTCAAAATCTTTACTCCTTGCTCCAAAGGGCTTTACTGCTTGCTCCTTAGGTGGAAGTGACCATGTTCTCCTGGATTTTATTATACAGTGGAAAGGAGAAAATATTTGGAGAAGCTTTTCAGTGCTGGAGGACAGTCCAAAATGCTGATGCTGACATATACCCTACTTATATAAATCTTGAAGGATAAATTATGATGAACATGTTATTAGGCATCGATGCTTCAGTATCTCCTAATATCCAATCATCTTCTAGTTTAACACACCACACATAAAATATTAGTGGAACACCTTTTTTTCATTTTGTAGAATACAATGTAGATTATATTTGCATGCCAATATTCTTAATTCAAACTAGAAGAAAAGTAGAGGGGATAAACTAGAATTCCTACTTACCATCAGCAGGCTGCTGAAAATTTATATATGCATAACCTAGAGATCGGCGTGTGGAAACATCTCGACAAACTCTGATGGACATGATTGGTCCAGCAGGTGAGAATTTCTCATACAACATGGCTTCAGTCACGTCCGGATGTAAGTCACCCACATAGAGAGAAGCTAATGGATATCCAGGGCCACTAGCATTCATGGTCAATCGTGCAGTGTAACTTTGGAAGTGAAGCAAAACCTAATTAATCCTAAACAGCACACCAGGGACACTAATATACAAACATGGCAGGGTGTGGGATCAGGCAGGGATAGTCTCCATGTAATCTCTGACTGAACCTTCAAAATGACCAGTGCAGAAACTGTCAACAGTATGGTAAACACAATCACAAGTTATCAATAAAGCATTAAGGCTGAACAGCTGCCCAAATGAAACTTGTATTTAATCCAAGATTTTCTATTATGCCATTTATATGGAAATGACACAAACATCCACAGATTATATATGCACCACTGCTAAAAGTGCTGTGCTCATTTGGATTACACCTCACGTTCATAAAATTGAATATGTCCCATCAAGAGTGGGGAATGTATGTCCCTCCTGATGCTGTTGGATTGCAAGTACTAACCACCATAGCCAATGGTGAAGATTAATGGAAATTGCACTTCAACAACATTGCTCACTTGTGCTACAGTAATGGCAAGGGAATGAACTAAGTCCTCGCAACTGCAGCAGACAAACTGAGCCTATGACAACTTTCTGTGTCAACATTTTTGTGATGGGCTGGGATCAACAGTTCGATTTAGGCTATTTATTCTGGCCAGGAGGAGGATGCAAAAGGAACTTGTTTTCTAGACATCATTAAAAGAATTGTAAAGCACAAATACTTCTGCACATTTATATTTACCAGAGCTCATACTCTGGGATGCTCCTTCCTGGATCCCCTAGCCATTATAGCCATAGCTCATGCTGAGTAGAGGATTCTGGGAATTTTTATTAAAAAAGTAATTATGTGACATAGGTAAACTATCAAAACATTCTCATTACCTCAAACCACTGGCCATGTTATAACTGGGACTGATGAATACAGTACTATACTCCCAAAAGAACCTGTATTGGGGGAGGCTGCTTTACACTGTCAGTTAAATGTTTGTTTTCAGAGGGAAACCTTTTTGCTAGGTGATCAAGGTAGTTACAGGATATATTTGTTACCAAAAGTATCATATACACACACTAGTTTTCCTAATACCTCAGTAAGATTATAGCTGTTGAATAGAACAGGCAGGAAAAGACAGCCTTTTAACTGTATTTTTAGAAAGACCCCCAACAGTTTTTTTAAAATTAAAGACAAAGCTGGTGTGGCCCTTTCCTCCTGCTATTCCCATTACTGGTTGCAGTGGAGGAAATTTCTTTTTTGTAGCTAAAACATGTACTCACCCATATACACTAACTCGACAAGTCTCCTACAATGACTGAAAATAAAGAATGGAAATGCATATACATGCCTTTTCCATACATTTAACCAATATGAAGTACAGTCATACCTCAGTTAACAAAGCCTCTGGAAAGAAGTTCCTTTATTATAAAGACTTTTCATAATTACCAAGTGGCCTCTTTTCCTTCGTTTCCTCTGTCTAGCTAAAAATGTTTTAGTAGTACTGGTGTCAGGAGGAAAAAAGGCAGAAAAACACAAACTTTTGGTGTTGAGTTACAGCAGTACATCTATAGAGAACAGTGCAAGAACCTTGAGCTGGGAAAGAATGAAATTCTGCTCTTGCCAATCCTCTTGTATCTGTATGTGTCTGCCTCCAACAGGCAAAGTAAACAGCAACTGGCTCAAGAAGCCTTTATGAACAACAAAACAGAAAAAAGAGGAGAGCAGATAGGTTGGCTATACCCTAGCATATTTTTTTTTAAAAAACGTAGCTCTGTAAATTTGGTCACCAAAACTGGAAACCATAAGGAAATTGAAGGCTGCTGAAAGAAAATACTATCCCTGGATACATTTTAGAAGATGCTTTCATGTGCTCTCTGTAAGGTTCAATTTTATTTTTGTTTACTAAATTGGGCTAACTTGACCTAATTGCTTCATTTCAGATGTGCATATTGTAAGTTTTGAATATAAAGTTTGTTGAAATGTGTTGTTTTTTGTGATGCAGGGTCCTATCCCTATTTGTTCATGTTATTTCCGCCCCTGGTAGCAAATTTTGTTAATGTAGTAATACTCAGGAACACCATTAACTGGGGTATACCTGTCCATCTGCGATTAGTTATATTATTATCCCAACCCTCCTCCAAAGAAAACTAATCCCCACCTACTTTACATTAACAACAACCCTGTGACATAGGATTACCCTGATAGATAGTGGTTGTTTCAAAGGTACGGAGTGAATGGGATTTTATCCCACATCTCCACCTAGACATCACATTAGCTTTCACTGAGGTAAAAACAGATACATTTGCAGAAGAATCAATCAGGGTTTCAATCCTGGCTTAGCCATAAAACCTACTGGCTGACCTTGGCAAGCCATACTCTCTCAGCCTGAGGATGGCAATGGCAAACCCTCTGAATAAATTTGCTAAGACAATCCTGTGATGTTATAAGCTGGAAATAACTTGCACACAACAACAACAACAACAACACCTTATGCAAAGCTGAAGTGGGGAGAGAAAGGAAACAAATTCAGGTTAACTTTACACCAGCTCATGCTACTGCATTCCTTCATGCTGCACACTTACTCTCAGAATTAGACCTTCTAAACAAACTGCTCAAGTAAATATACTCAGCATCACATATACTTCCAACAACTTCCCATTCAACAGTCAACTTCCTCCCCACCAATAACACTCACACGTGTGGCTTTATCCAAGATCTCTAGCAGAAAGCTCACCTTCAGCCCAGGTGCTTTCTAATGTGGAGGTAACTCTCAGAAGTCCTTGGCCCCACCTCTACCCTTCAGAATAACAGGTGTAGCCACCCAGGACTTGTTCTCACCATATCCAGAGCTTGGAAAAGTTACTTTGCTAGAATACAGATCCCAGGATCACCAGGAGTGCAAAACCATTAGATAATTTTCCCCCAGGCTCTAAACATCTAAGCCATGCTATTAGATCAGAGTGGAAACTGTGTGTCTTTCCAGATGTTGTAGAGTTGTTACTCCTGACATTCCTCACTGTTGGCTACCTTGTTGGCTACCCTGGCTGGGGTCAATGGGAAATGGAGTCCTAAACCAACTGGAGCATTGCACAGTTTCCTTCTATGTGCTAGATCTTATTAAATTTGACTTTCCCTGTAATCTTTCCTACCTCTGTTGAGCATGGTCTGAACTCTCATGTCACTAGTCCCACATCTATTGTCCAGCAATTTTGGTTCTTCAGATGTTTTGGATTTCAATTCCCAGGATTCCTAGCTTTTGGCCACAGTGACTGGGGCTTCTGGGAGCTGCAGTTCAAAACACCTGGAGGACCAGTTTGGAAATCACTCCTCCAGAATGTTAATTCATCAGTAGCAGAAGCAAAGAGAATTCAGCTCTGGGGAAACAAATCCGCTTTACAAAGAGTGTGGATGTGTAGGGCTATCTTAACACTGACAGTCTGTATATATCTATTAGATCTGTATTTTTCTTTAGAACTATTCAATCTTTACCAAGCACAAGAACCTCTGGGAGGCAAGGTGAGCTCAAAAATCCCAGAAGGCCCAGCCAGCACAACCAATTGAAAGGGACTGTGGGAGCTTTAGTACCAGGGCCAGGAATTCTGCACCACCAAATTAACAGAAAAAAGGATGCCACTAACCAAATCCAGCTTTCAGATAAACTATCTTAAATTATATGTACAGGTTGAGTCTCCCTTATCCAAAACGCTTGGGACCAGAAGCATTTGGGCTTTCAGAGTTTTTCAGATTTTGGAATGTTTGCATATACATAATGAGATATCTTGGAGATGCAAGCGAAGTCTAAACATGAAATTCATTGATGTTTCTTATAGATCTTATACACATAGACTGAAGGTAATTTTATACGCAATATTTTAAATAATTTTATTCATGAAACAAAGTTTGTGTACATTGAATCATCAGAAAACTAATTTCAGCCATCCAAAATTTTGGATTTTGGAATATTTTGGGATTCTGGATAAGGGAGACTCAACCTGTACTAATATCAACTATCTATTCTTATCTACAGAGCCAGCATGATGTAGTGGTTTGAATGTTGGACTATGACTCTGGAGACTGGTGACTGTGTTTGAATCCCAGCTCAGCTATGGAAACTTACTGGGCTACCTTGGACAAGTGACACTCTCTCAGCCTAAGAGGAAACAAACAAACAAACAAACAGCTTCATTTATATACTGCTTCATACTGCCTAAGGAGTGTCTAAGCGGTTTACAATTGTAAGCTACTTGCCCCCAACAATCTGGGTACTCATTTTAGTGACCTCAGAAGGATGCAAGCCTGAGTCGAGCTTCAGCCCTTTTGCTGGTCTTGAACTCGCAACCTTATGGTTATGAGTGAGTGGCTGCAGTACAGGCATTTAACCACTGCACCACCAGAGGAAAGCAAAGGCAAATCTCCTCTGAACAAATCTTCCCAAGAAACCCCATGATAGGTTTAGTTTAGGGTTGCTATAAATTGGAAATGACCTGAACGCACACAATTTTTATGTAGCCAAAACTCCACTATTTGTACGCATGAGGGAGGGACCAGAAAGCTGAGATGCAGGAGCAACCCAAGATTTGCAGGAGTAAACAAACAAAAATATCCTTAAAAGTGGGGATTAGAAATCATGTAGGTCTACAACTCCCAAATCATGTAGGATTGCAACTCCCAGCATTCCTTAACATTGACTACACTGTTTGGGCAGCTAGGATTTCCAGTCAAACACTGAGAAGACTGCATGATTCCCACTCCTGACTTAAAGGAAGGAGAAACAACACAATGGCTGCATCTGCGTTGCAGAAATAATCCAGTTTGGCACCATTTTAACTGGCTCAGTGCTATGGAATTCTGGAAATTGTAGTTTTGTGAGGCATCTGTCAGAGAGCAATTGTGACACAACAAATTACAGATCCCAGAATTCAATAGAATTGAGGCATGGAAGTTAAAGCAGTGTCAAACCAGATTATTTCTGCAGTGCAGATACAGTGAATGAAGATATGCTTAGCACAGAATGCTAATTGGATGGGGTGGAAAACTGCATGAAATGGTCATGAAATGGAGTATCTTGAGAAAGGCCATGGTTGGCTGACTTTCTGAACTGGAGCACTCTGCACTGCAGCATTTTGTAAAAGTTCCCACGGATTAAATTAGATTCTGCACTTCTCTCTACTGAACAGGTACACTTCTTTATATGTATCAGATGAAACCAAGGATGTAATAAAATATAGAGAGCGCACTGACATTTCAAAAATTCAAGGTACTTTTTGTAATATGTATTCTTACTTTCCAGGATCTAAGGACATACACAAAACAGGTACCGTATTTAAAAAGGAAAACATAATTGCACAATGGAGATTGTCCATCATAAAGATTTTGCCATTGTGCCCTGTAAGTTGAGCTGAAGAGTTAAAGTATCTTAGAAATCAAGGGTTTCAAAGATATTAACTGTATTACAGACAAGGAAATATTAAATGTGTAGGCATGATGTTTCTGCTTTGGTTTTGAGTCAGGCACCACAAGCCAAAAGATATGAAAACAAATCAGCTGGGAACAAACAGAAGGCAGTATGGATTTCCTTTATCTGCTCCAAGGTTCAAAACACACTGCAGAAAGAATCCAGTTTGAGACTGCTTTAACTGCTCTGGCTCAATGCTAGAGAATTCTGGGAACTGTCGTTTTGTGAGACATTTAGCTTTCTCGTCAGAGAGCTCTAGTAACACAATAAACTACAATTCCCAGGATTCCTTGGCACTGAGCCAGGGCAGTTAAAGCGGTCTCAAACTGGATAATTTCTGCAGTGTGTTTTGGACCCAAATCTCTGATCAAACTCAGTCCACTAGATATAGGGAAGTCATAATACCACTCTATTCTGCTTTGGTCAGACCTCATTAGGAATATTGTGTCAATTTGTAGTCACCACAATTCAAAAAGTATGTGGACAAACTGGAAGGTGTCTAGAGGAGCATGACCCACATGGTGAAAGGTCTGGAAACCATGCTCTATGAGGAGTGACTTGGGGAGCTGGGTACATTTAGCCTGGAGAAGAGGTTAACGGATAACATGACAGCCGTGTTTATATATTTTAAAAGATGTCATATTAAAAGATGGAGCAAGCTTGTTTTCTGCTGCTCCAGAGACTAGGTCTCGGACCAATGGATTCAAGCTATAGGAAGAGATTCCATCTAAACATAGGCAGAACTTCCTGACAGCTGTTTGTTTCACACTCAGAGGGTAGTGGAGTCTCCTTCTTTGGAGGTTTTTAAACAGAGGCTGGTTGGCCATCTGTCAGGAATACTTTGTGTATTCCTGCATGGCAGGGAGTTGGACTGGCTGGCCCTTGTTATCTCTTCCAGCTCTACGATTCTAACCATCTTGAAAACATGTTCAATAACTGAATATTGAAATCACTGCACACTGTGGTTACTTTAACAACTCTTGATTTATGTTACAAACATACAATCTGAGGCCCTTTAGGTATTTCTGGGAGTTAATCCCAACCATTATCCATGTTGGCCGATATTGATGGGAAGTTTGGGTCCAATGTCTGGAGAACTCTGTAGTATGTGTCATTTTATACTAATTTAAAATGTTACACCCAGAACAGATATTCTTGTAAACCCATCCTAATTATGCAAATATATATTCCCGCTCACTCTAATCCTGAGCCCAATGGGAAAACATGTTTCAGACAATTTTATGTTTGACAAAAGCATTGACCCTTGAAGGCATTAGGTTTTTTTCGTGCGTTGGGGATGTTAAAGGATAAATGGGTCAAAGGAACCACCTACCATCTTCACAGATTACTGTCATTCTTCAGCGCCCACTTCACATAAACAATGAAAGAGACTTTTGATTACACCAGAATCTGAGTATGTTACCTTACCAGTACAACCGACCCAGTTGGTTCAAGTCTAAGCATGACACCTCAAATTTGCCTCCATCACCTCTTGACCTATTTGTTCAGATAATTTCTGGCATGAAGTGAAGGTCAAGCCATTGCTACTTCTTCCAACTTACTGCATTAAAAACCATGTTGCCCCCACCCCTATTTCCTGAACAAGCAGGCTTTTCAGACAGCTATACAGCCTTACTCTAGTGAAAGTAGCTATTCATCTTAATGCTGCTGAAGCAGGTAGCGAACTGGATCGATCCCTTTGAAGTCTGCTCTTACATACTTGCCCTGTGCTGTTTTCCTAAAAGGATAGTATTTGAACGGAAAAATTTAGCATCAAAACAACTGGCAACTGCTCGATATCCTAGTAGCTTGCTTTTCAAAAGTGCTTAAAAGAAACTTTATTTAACTATTTTCTTTTTTTCTGCTGAAGTACAAACTCAATCTGGAGCACCAACAATGCCCCCACCCTACTTCATGAGGAAGCAATGAAACACACAGCTCCGTGTTTGCACTGTAAAATGTCCATTTAGTCCAGACAAAGCTCTATCTGCTGATTATATGAACCAGCCATAAGCAGTCATTAAAGTACACTTCTGAAATTATTCAGACACCCAATTAAGTGTAGAGTCAGCACTAAATCTACATTGGGCATGGTTTCTGATTCCATTTCTGTGGCTGCATTTTAACATTTGGAAAGTGAGCCTCTGCATCTTCTTTTCAGGGAAAATGTGTACAGGTTGTCTCCCTTACCTGGAATTCCAAAATCCCCCAAACACCAAAACTTTTTCCATGGGTAGATGAGATAGCAACACTTTGCTTTCTAATGATTTCATATACATCAATTTTGTGTCATGCACAAATTAAAATATTGCATATAAAATTACTTGCAGGCTATGTGTATAAGGTGTATATGAAACATAAACACTCTGAATCCGCTTTGAGTCCCCATATTGGGAGAAAGGCGGGAAATAAGTAAATATGATAACTGAATTTTAAGTTTTAATTTGGATCCTATCTCCAAGCTATCTCGTTACAAACAAACAAACAAAACAACTTTCTTCTGAAATTCTTTTCACAAGGAATCCGGAAAGGCTGGGTTTTTTTAATGTTATGAGATGCACTAGCAACTAAAATCTCATGTTCTCACACTCCATCTCACAATGTGAAGCTCACATTGCCAGAATCTGAAGTATAATTCCTCTCACAGCAAGATGCTTAAAGTTGGACTCTTATGAGCTCCTATGCGTAAGAAAACACAGATCACAGAATTTTTCTCATGATTTTAATCAAGTCTAGAGCAAGCACAGTTCAGAATTCTAACAGAACTGTTCTCGAACAGTTACCTACAAGGTCTCACTTCAATCATCTAGGATACACAGTATTTTGTGCTTATCGTTTGTCACTGTACAAAGTTTCTAGAGCCCCGCATTTAAGTAACATAAAATGAGTTTATACCTTATTTCAAAAAGTTAAAAGAAAACCAAGGGGCTTTGCAATTCTTTTTGCTCTTACATTTACATGTTTATTTGGGATCTGAAGCATTTCAGCATCTGCAAGAAAACCACAGCCACTCATGTATTGTAATGCGTTTGTTACATTGCAAAATCAAAGCAGCCAAAATAAAGGCACTAACGTTTTATTAGTCTCATGTAGTATGGCCAGTGGTAAGGGACTGTGAGAGTTGTTCATCCCATAGCTAATTTTTATGAAGCAGGAAGAGCTCATTTTTTAAATGAATAGTATCCCAGTGAACAGGAAATTTGGTCAGGATTCACATTTAGATCCTACGTTTGTGCACGCTTGAGCAGTCTACCTCCTATTCCAATTTATTTGTGAAACAACCATTTTGAAAATGGTTTTTCCATGAGGCAGACTCCCCCATTCAAAACCCCAACAAACATTAAATACCTGCACCGTATTTTGCAATAGTTTATGGCTCTCACCCAAATGAAATACTTCAAATTACACTCTATATATTCTTCACTTTTTGTCTAGCAGGTGATTTGGACTTCAGAACTCAGAATTCTCAGCCAGAATTGCCCAATAGAGATGCAAAATATCTGGAGGAGCATAGGATGGATGGGGACACATTATTTTACCAGCATGGGCGTAATTAAATATACTTGCTTCCCACATTGGAAAGAACAATCCTCTGCACTTGGCAACTGACTTTACAGGATGTGATCTCATTAGCACCATGTCCCACATAATTGCATTTTACAGATACTGCCAAGTGAACTGGAAAGAATAAGCAACTACATGGAAGCATGGCCACAGGTCTTCTGTACAAATTAGCTAAGCAAGAACCATCGTCTTCAGGCTTGATTTCAGAAAGGAAAAGAGAGCAGGATGCAAGTTATAACAATTGAACAACCTCCAAAGTAAAGTCCCTTCTGTTCTTGTTTCCAGGTTGCTGCTACAGCACCATCAGCATTATCCACTGTAGAGCTTTAAGATCATAGAGAGGTCTTTTTGTAGAACTTAGGCACATGGCTGCTTTAGAGTAACTATTTGGATGATACTGGTTGTTGGCTAATGTTACAGTCAAGTCAATATTCTTTGTGAACTGTTACTTTACTAGACTAAATATTCAGAAGATCATTTTGGTGGGTTTTTGCCCCCTTTATCTGATTACATTATTCAGTTATAAGGCTATTTTCTTTTAGACTCTTAACAGGCCACAAGCTATAGCATATCTTGATTTTATGCCCTCTATGGTGACATTTCCATAGAGACTAAAGGGTACAGTGTGTGCTACTATCCTACAAAGCACAATTTTATTCCAGGTACAAAATACAGCAGCAGCTGCCCTTTTCCTACAGAATAGTAGTAAAAACTGAATTCACACAGCCAGAATTATATAAATGTTCCCATCTGTCCTCTACATACTAAGAACAATTTCATCTATTACAAACTGTTCTAGCAGAGTTAGTACAGACATGGGACATAAAACAACATGGTCATTCTACTACCACAGTATTGAGCCATGACAGTAAGAAATAATGTAAAACAGACCACAAACTGATAAAATTTTTTATTGTCTTTGAATTGTTTTACACTTTCCTGATTGTGTAAGGTGAAACTAGAACTGTTTAAAAGACATACACAAATCTAGTACATCGATAACCAGGTATTTCTTTTTGCTATACTATTCTCACAACCACATGTGTGCTAGGCAATACAACCATCACAGAAGCAAACTTTAGGCAAAATACTGGTCAGTAGAAACAAAGCAAAAAGAGCTACCAGATATACAGACAGGCTCGGTTCCACATTCACTACTGCATTTATCAAGCGCCAAGTATAACTGCACAATTTGTTCAGCTAGTAGGGGGGATTCTGAAGTCAGTGCATGAGGTTCTTTCTTCAGCAGACAGATGAACAGACAAACAGATGGATTTTATGAGCTAAGTGGAATGTTATAGGAAGAGGAATGAGACTGAAAAGACTGTTAGGGTGAGTACTCAAATATTTCTACCGCATTTTTCATGCAACTCCTACTGAATTCTATTTTTTATTATTATTATTTTTTTTTAATTGGGCATGTTTATGAACAGTTCAACACTCAGGATTTTATCTCAAGTTAACAAATAACATGTATGTTTAATGATCTGTATTTCTCTAAGGCAGCTCCAGGGACTTTTGAATAGGAGCTTGATCCTGGTTGTGAGTAAGGAGTGGCAAATAACTGTACCTACAGTGGCAGCTCTTCAGTCTAAGCAAGACCTATCCTCTCCCATATATGTCTCTCCCATCACTACAGACTAACAACACACACAAAGGAGCCTTAACTTTAAACTGAAGTAGCCATGTAAGGTGGGAGAAAACAAAATCCATCTGAAGAGTGCTGTCTGATATTGAAAGATAAAGCCTTATCCTTACAGGGAAGAGAAAAATTAAGATATTAATATTTTTAAGTGGCAAAAGAATCCCTTTTTAGCATGACTATCCAGCAACTAGTAAGGCCATAAAAAGCAGAAATATCCTGTTGAAATTCCATATTAGTGCACTAATCCACTATTAAGAATAATGCACACTAAATATTTTACTTATTGCTTTGGGAATGGGCTCAATGATACCTACAGTAAGGAGTACTGGATTATTTTTCCAGATTCAAAGCCCGTTTTCTGCCACTGTTAAAGAGTCTGAAGTTAGGCTTTCATCCTCCACCAATTAAAACTGAATCCTCAGAAAAGTTTACATTTACATGAGCATTTGGCTGAAAAGCAGTGCATCCAGCATTATTATTTCAAAAAACAAAATAAAAAGTCTGAATGAATGTGCCTGTTAAATTCACAGAAATGAGCTACTGAACTGGAATGTCACACAATAGATTGTTTCCCTTCCATGTTGCAGTGTCACAATATAATCTCTATAATTTTCTGTACAACTTTACAGGAGAATTGTACTTTGACAACTTTGATACCAGATTATAAACCTTCCAGGAAATTACATGATTTGTGTCTACTTTTCCATCGTTAGAGTTTTGTAAAGTCAATTGTAATTGCAAAACCCATAATCACAGTGTTCAGTTAAAAAAAATAGAAACACGGTAATCATAACTGCAAGTGTTCATAATAGGAAAGATTCAGAATGCCATTGCTCAACTGATTTCCATTTTACGTACACAGAACACCAACCAATTGTTTTTACCCCACAGACAGTTTGCTACGTTGAGGTTGTGAAGTCGATGTACTATTCTTTTTGCTTGTCGCACAAAGGGATATAATGTGTAGGATACAGAGTGACATTGAACATATAGTGAAGCGTGACAGCCATTAGTTCTCGCCCTCCCCAGCTTCCCCTTCATCTCCCTGGTTTTCCGATGTCCATAGCTGTAAGAAAATACAAATATGGTTATGCTGAAAGCATGCAGTTAAGTACACTGGTCCAGAAAGAGAAGGTGGAGTAACTTGTTTTAGTAGAGAAGCATGATTTATTTGCATGGAAGAGTTAATGAATGATGAATTAAAGCCTGGAGGTTAGGATGAAGTTAAACAATGAGTACATGAACCCTACAGGCAGTACACAAATACATGTTATCAGACTGATAGCCCTTGACAAGATCTCCACTACAAGTAGGACTGCTCCACACTCAAGGCTAAGAGCTGTTATTAATCTGTATAGAACTTTGCACTATCCTCAAAACAGTTTGTGAGGATGCAATTATTTACCATTTATGGGACAGTAAGACTTAAAACTTTTAATGCTGCCATCATTTAAATTATATCCATTTTTTATAAAAAATACTTACAGTAAGATTATCTCTAAGTAGCTGCATAATCAGAGTGCTATCTTTGTAAGATTCTTCATTCAGTGTGTCCAGTTCCGCTATTGCTTCATCAAATGCCTAAAGGAAATTCAAATAATTATATCAATAATCTTGACTTCCACACACAAATGAATGATGTCTGATGCAGATGCATCACCATGTTCAGCTCCTAAGCACAGCCTGCAAAGTAGATAAAACTGCTAAACACTGTTCAGAGAACCACGATCTAGGTAGGATCATGCCTTTACTTTTGTTACTGATACCAGATTTCTTTACAGTGTAGAGGTTGGTACACAGTACATTTAGTTTTTCCAGGGGCCACCCCTGATATTCCATTGTTTGTTTTAGCTTAGCAACATTTTCTTGTAAAAAAAAAGATATGATTGAGGTCATAAACGTCTCCTTTCATCACAATGGTTTATTTCCCCAGCTATTTAATATATACCTTCAACATGTTTCCCCAGTATTATTTTATAAGATTAAATCTGCTTACTGTCTTTGCCAGACTACAGGCTTTCTCTGGTGAGTTTAGTATCTCATAGTAGAATACAGAGAAATTGAGTGCCAAACCAAGTCGAATAGGATGAGTTGGCTGCATCTCTTTCTTGCTGATTTCAAATGCCTCTTGATAGGCTTGCTGAGAATTTGCTACTGTTGCTGCAAAAAGAGATAAGTTTATTTTAATGGCTTCTTCACATGGACTAGAGTCAGAAACATGGTTGTAGGTATTTCTTAAAGCAGGTGTGATCACTGTTATCTGATAATTATGGCACAAAAAAGGGGAGCACAGAGTGTTTTTCCAAAGACTCATATTTTTTGTTTTTGCTCTGATCAGGTGCTGTTTCAGCACCATTTGGCTTTACAACTGGCCATCTTCCACCTAGTTAGAGGGATATCGACCATGCGGGCGGGGGGGGGGGGGGGAGACAACAACACCATAAACAGAAACAAACAAACAAAACTGGCCTGCAAAGCAAACAAAATGGTGAGAAATTATTATGCAGAGAAGATTGCCTTTACTCTGGGTTAATCGGAAAACACTCAAAATCCATCAGTGATTCCTTTATTAGCCAACCAAAATGAACAATATACTTGTTTTGAAGCTCCATGGGCTTCTTCATCAGGTAAGATGTTACAAACCAAACATGAGAAGAAGAAAAACAAAACAAATGGAAGTGTTAGTCAGATGCCTGCATGTTGTTTCAGTCCTTAGTAAAGATGGTATGCTGGGGAGGATATCTTTTGCAGGCAGGCTCCTCTTCCTTCTGGCCATGCGGCAATAGGGAGACTGCATCTCAACAGAGCATTCTTTTTTGCAATCTTTTGCAAAAGTACTTTAAATTTCCTGAACTTTGAAACTCTCCCTATTGCCGCATGGCCAGGAGACGGCCTGCAAAAGGTATCCTCCGCAGCATAACATCTTTACTAAGGACTGAAACAAAATGCAGGCATCTCACTAATATCTCCAATTGTTTTTTTCCCCCTTCTCCTGTTTGGTTTGTAACATCTTGCCTGATGAAGAAGCCTATGGAGCTTTGAAAGCTTGCAACAAGTATATTGTGCATCGGCCAATAAAGGTATCACTGATGGATTTTGGTTTGTGTGTGGAATAATCTCTATGAAATACAATTGGTGACACTCTTCTCACTAGAAAATTGACTAACTCAAAGGAAAAAAAAATGGTACCCAAGTGACTGTTTATCAGGTTTGTGAAAAGGCTTCCAATAAAACACCAATCTGTATATGACAGGTACCACAGAGTTGAAGGCATTGACTCTGTAGGCTTAAAAATAAAATAAAATCACAAAATAAGGATTGTTTAAGAAATATAAGAGCAGCTCTGCTGGATAAAACCAAAGACCCATGTAGTTCAGCATTCTGCCCACAAAGTAGCCACATCAGAAAGATGTGAGTTCAATAGAATCTCTTGGGTCTTCATCAATCAATGTGTTCATGTTTAGTTTTGAAGCAGAAGGAGAAATTCTGCAGAATGTATCCTCTTATTTCAGCTTAACCCTAGCACAAACCTTAAAAACAACCGCACATTACCCATACAAGTTTATTTCCTAAGCTAAATGTGAATATGAGCAACTTATAAATATTATTATTTAATTATTATTATTTCTTACCCACCTCTCCCCCAGGCTTGAGTCAGGATGCAACATTAATTAAAATACAATGTATAACTAGACACATCAGACCATTTAAACCCATAGATTAAAACACATAAACATGAGTAAAATGACCATTACACACTAAAATCATCATAAAATTTGTAATTTCTTGAAGTAAATGTTCCCCTGTGGTTATATGGGAGGAGGTGATCATGCAGGTAACCTGGACACAAACCATGTAGTGCTTTAAAGGTAATAAACAACAGTTTGTACTTTGCCCAGGAATTAACTGGCCATCAGTGAAGTGATTTTAAAATTGGTGTGACATGTTCAATCCTCGATGTTTCGATGGTCAATGTGGCTGCTGTGTTTTGAACTAACTGAAATTTCTGGACTTGGTACAAAGGTAGCCAATGTACAGCACATTGCAGAAGTCCAGCCTTGAGGTTAATAGTGTGTATATCACCATCTTTAGGTCTTCCAATTCTAGGAAGGAGTGCAGCTGTGTATCAGCCAAAGCTGATAATAAGCATTTCTGACCATTGCATCTATGAGAGCTGACATTTGGAGAGATGGATTCAACAGCATGCCAAGGCTGCGAACACAATTTTCAGAAGTTGTGCAACCCCATCTAGAACTGACTAACATATCACCAACCCGAGATTATGACCCTTAATACCTCTGTTTTGTCTGGATTCAGTTTGTATTTCTTTATCCAGCCCATTATCTCCTCCACATATTCATTCAGAGGAGACACATTATCCTTAGCTTTACAACAGACATAAGAAACAGCTGCCTGTACATATTTTTATTTTTAGAAAGACAAAAGATATAAAGAAGAATCAGGCAGACTTCACATTTAAAATCTAACCTGTGATTTCTTCCCTAGAACCAAGTAATTCACCACAGGAGCCAAGTGCCAAACAGTGGCTCAGGTGGGTGGAAAACACTATGAATTATGAAACAGAGTGGTTCTGAACTCATATTCAGCCCAGGAAATTGTAGCCATTACATGAAGGATTTAACCTCTACAACTATCTATTGCAAGTACATTTTCTTCTGTCAATCTGACTTTACATGGTCAAGATCTGCAGAACAGGAAGTACAGCAGCTCAAGCTTTCTGCTTCCCACAGATCTTGTAACATCTGAAGTAGAACTTTACATCTTCTCTTGTGGTCAGATGCTCAAGCTTACCCTGTACAGGGACCTCATGCACTTACTTACAGGGGAGATGTGAATGCAACAGGCAGGAACTAGTTCCTGTTTCTCTTCCCCTATATTCTCAATATCTGAAATCATTTTAAAAATGTAACTTGAAATCTAGCAACATTCTTGTAGGGCATTGTTAAGAAGCAAATGAATTAGTTACTTTGCTTGTTGTCACCAGATGCCACCTCAGAAAGGTATCTGTAGTAATCTCCTTTCATTTTCAAATAGAAGACCTTGCTTTCTGGTTGTGTGGCATTAACAATAAGATACTTATCCAGCAGTTCCTGAAAAACAAATTAACAAAATTACACAAGTATTCTCTCAATCTATTGATTTATTCTATTCATATCACATCTTTTTCCCCAATATAGGGACTCAAAGCGGCAAACAGCAAATTAAAAACAATACAAAACATTTAAAAAGTACACATATAACAAAGTAAAAAGCATTGAACATTAAAAATTAAAATAGTAAAATGTGTGTGTGTGTGTGTGAATCACATAGCACTTAAAAGCCCAATCCTCATAATAGTCTGAAGCCTCTCAAATGTTTTTGCCTGCAGCTGAAAGGAGAGCAAGGATGGGGTCATCCTGGCCTCTCTAGGGAGGAAATTCCAAAGTCTGGGAACAGCCACTGATAAGGCCCTCTCCCTTTCCCCCCCAAATGAGCCTGAAAGGGTGGTGGGACAGAGAGAAGAGCCTCTCTGGACAATCTTAGAGCTCTAATGGATATATAAAGGGAGATATGGTCCTTCAAATAACTGTACTCAAGCCATATAGATCTAGGTCAGAACCAGCACTTTCAATTGTGTCCAGAAGTAGATTGGCAGCCAATGGACCTGCTGCAATAAGGGAGTTGTCACCTCCCAGTTAATAACCTGGTTGCAGCTCTTTGGGCCAAGTGACGTTTCTGAGCACTTTTCAAAGGCATTACAGTAATCTAAATGGGTATAGCAAAGGCATGTACCTCCATGGCCAAATCCACCTTCTCCAGCAAGAAGTACAGTTCATGCACTAGCGTTAACTGTGCAAAACATTCCTGGTCACCACTGAAACCTGGGCCTCCAGGCTCAGAACTGAATGCAGGGGTATCTCCAAACTGCAAAGCTACATTTTCAGGGGAAGTGTAACCCTATCTAACACAGGCTGAATCCCTATTCTCAGTTCTGTCTATTGATTCCAGGCAACCTCTCCCAGCAGTTTCATGTAGATGTTAAATAGCATTGGGGATAAAACAAAACCCTGAGGTACCCCCAAGCCAGTGGCCACAGGGTCGAGCAGGAATTCCCCTAACATCACCCACTGGGAGTGCCCCCATATCTCTTTGGAAGAAAGTCAGAAAGATCTGCAAAACTGTATTGCAACAGATGTCTTTAGTTTTGGTTATTTAGTAGTTTTAAAGGTGGGTAGCTCTGCACAATATGTATGTAGGCATTTTATGGTGTAGCAGAACTTAGGTCATAGTTACACCAAAACAAGAATACATTTCAATCTGTTTTAAATTCACCACTTAGTTCATACTTAAATCAGTTTTCCTGTCAGTGAACAAATATAATAACTACCCCAATACCTTTTTCTAAGTAAGCCAATAGTTACTCTTTTTTCAGTGTGAAGTATATATATTAAAATCTTCACTCAGAAATTTAAGTAGGCCTGCATGGTAAAAATCAAGTGGCTGCATTCATAGAATAGTAAGCATTCAAAGAATGCAGACACTCAAGTAATACTTGCTTAATAGTGAGAGGGATACTACAGATCACACATTGACTGATTCCCCCCTCTTCAGAAGGTATTTAGTGAATATGCTCCTTAGATTCAATACATAGGCTAGCAAGGACAATTTCCTGACTATGGTTCTGAAGAAATATATTTGACCATAATTGGAGAACTGGTCTGAGCTCAAGCTGCATGTATGAATGACAGAACAACCAACCAACCAAGTTAATGGTTTCACCTATTGGCAAGTACAGTTTCAGTGATCTACTGCTACAGACATAATATGCCTGACACAATTAGCATTTACAGCTAACTGAACATTACTTTTGAGGCACAGTGTTTTTCTTCATTTTCTTCAGATCAATCACATAAATGCATGAAGAGAATTCACATGTTCACCAAGAATGTGGGCAGTGAAAAGAACTAACAGGAATATTACACCTTTTATATGGTCCCATTGTTTAACTATGTAGTAATCTTAAAAACAGTAGATTCTTTGCAGTTGGGAGTTCGAGTTGCTATACCCATGGCTACTTTTACTTAATTCATTAACAAGATAACACACATATTTCATATTGTGACACTGTTGCCTATTAGCAATATGCTTCCACATAAATCCATAGCATACAACCGTGTTTAGGTGGAGGGTTTAAAAATTAATCTTATAAGCAAATCTGATGTTGGACGAAACTAAACAAGGCATGAACATTATCTGCCATTATCTTACATTTTCCTACAGATGGAGTACATTACAAAGTGTTGCTATACAAATTGTTACTGGTTGCTTACCAGAACATCATTGCAAATGTCCTGCAGTTCAGCCTCAATTTTTTCACGATACTCTCTTCCCATCTGTTGTTTCTTCTCATTCCGTTCTGTCTTCTGTTCAATGCTGGAAATGACACGCCAAGAAGAGCGACGAGCACCAACCACATTCTTGTAGGCAACAGAGAGTAGATTCCTTTCTTCATTAGATAGCTCATGTCCCTGCTCAGTAACAGCCTTCATCGCGGCAGCCATATCATCATAGCGCTCTGCCTGCTCGGCTAGTTTAGCCTTCTGCACCAGCTCACTTTTATCCATGGTTAATCCTAAACAAAAAGAAGTCTGTGTGTACTTTCTGTTCAGTTTACATGAAAAGGACAAAATCATGATGCGATAATAAGTGCAAGGCGCACTTAGTATGAGGGCAAATGATGAGGATGTGGGTTACTGCACCTATTTAGCTACCATTAAAGTAAGGTTGCTGACCAACAAAGTCCTCCACCTAACCATTCATATGCTTCCTCCCCATACTTACTAAATCACAACAACATCCCTGGGGTTTGATTGCAATACTCTCAAAAATGTGTTGGGAGTGCCAGGTCCAAACATTTCACCTCAAGGGAGAGAGCTGCATGCAATCCCACATTGGGAATCATAGCAGTCTTGTTTGGAAAAAAAAAGAAGAAGAACACAACAGGAAGAGTGGAGCTAAAAGACAAACACATGTATTACCTCAAAATCCAGGGCGTGTGCATGTTTCCATTTCATAACAGGGAAGGTTTGGGCAGCCCACCTTCCTAGATAGGCATGGTGACTATGGAGTGGCAGAAAGGCAGAGACCTGCTCAATGAAATCAGTACACACTGCTTAGGAAAAGGTAGCCTTTCAGCTTCCAATAAGTCATTTATCTTTGTTTGTCCTACTTCACCAGTTTGAAGCAATCAAGGTGGAGTGGAAGCTTATAACACAATGTGTGTTTGTACATGTATCACAGAGGAGACTTCAAAGCTCTTCCTTTGTCTCAAGTCTCAGAGCTTGAGGAGGAACAACTGGGCAGCCTTGGAAGTTTCTTGTCAAAGTTGGCTGTCAGCCCTTCAAAGCTCTTTCTACTAAGTCAGAACACAGTATGGGAAAGCTTCCCTGCATAAATAAGGCTGTTTCTACCAGTTTCCTACTCTAACCAACCACAGGGAATCTTCATACTTCTGCAAGCCTTGGGGTTCATTTGACTCTGCTGATAATGCCATCTTGAACATAGGTAGTGCTGATTTTTCTACATATCTGTTGTCAATTAATGGCTGAAGATGGGAAAGATTCCTATCTGCATTATAAGCATCTAAAGCATCTCACAAATTGAAAGTCAACTATCAGTTCATTTCCATAGCTCCCAATTCCTTCCAAATCTAGGAGGACCCAAGGGAGTAACAAGTCTGTATACCCTATATCTTATAATCAATGCTATAGTCACACCCAGTTAACAAAGTTACAGAGCTAGAAGCATACTTAGAACCCAAATACTCATACTTTATTATGTAATTTATAAATTTATTTATTTATACTTTATTTATTTAAATAAATACATTAAGGAACTCGGTTATGGACTGAAGCTTTTCAGATGTGATGCGGTATACATAACATTACATTAAGATTATGATGTATGTTACATTAAAATTATGATCTATGTTACAGCAGAAAAATCATTTCTATGAACCTTTCAACAGCACAATACACTGAAGTAAATCCCATTCTTAATACCATACTTAGTGCTCTTCACACCACATAAAATGATTAATTATTCACTGCCTTTAGCGAGCCATCACCAATATTTATAGCATCTACAAATATAAATTGCTGATTCAATTTATCGCTACTCAGCTGTACTTCACCATTATACTACTGTACTTGGAAGAGTGAGATGATATCTGGGACACAGGTGCATTACAAGCATAAGTATAGCAATATCCAGCCTCTATTAAGGCTAACTCTTGTGGATATTCTCAGGAAAGAAAGTAGCTATCTCAGAGCTTGAGACCTACACCAAGGCTGTCATTACCCTACCACAGAAATAATAATAATAGAAATTTGCCAATAGCTCAGAGAGTCAAAGCACTGCTCATTCAAACTTGCAAAAGGATTACCCTTCTACTGGGATGCAGCATCAGTGTCACTGGCTCTAGAAAAACCACTATCAAACAGCTCTTACCATCAGAAGGTTCTTCCTAATATTTAGGTGGAATCTCTTTTCCTGTAGCTTGAGTCCACTGCTACAGGTCCTACTTTCAGGAGCAACAGAAAACAAGATTGCTCCATCCTCAATATGACATCCTTTCAAATCTTTCAACAGGGCTATCATATCATCTCTTAACCTGTTCTTCTCCAGACTAAACATACCCAGCTCCCTAAGATGATCCTCAGTGGCCATGGTTTCCAGAACTTTTACCATTTGTTCTCCATCCTCTGAATACACCCCAACTTGTCAATATCCCTCTTGAACTGTGATGCTCAGACTGGACACAGCATTCCATCTGAGGTCTGACCAAAGCAGAATAGAATGGAACTATTACTTTCCTTGATCTAGACATTATACTCCAATATACTCCTATTGGCGCAGCCTCATTGGTATTTTTTTAGTCGCCACATCATACTGTTGGTTCATGTCCAGCTTATGGTCTACTCCTAGATCCCTTTCACATGTACTATTGTCAAATCAGGTGTCAACCATTCGATATCTGTGCATTTAATTTTTCCTTCCTAAACATAGGACAGTGAGCCCTCCTTATCCACAGATTTTTTAATCCACAAATTAAAGCATCCACTGCTTGAAAATATTCCAAAAAAGTATAAATTCCAAATAGCAAACCTTGAGTTTCCATTTTATATATGGGACACCATTTTACTATGCCATTATATTTAATGAGACTTGAGCATCCACGGATTTCGTTATCCATGGGGGGGTCCTGGAACCAAACCCCAGTAAATAACAAGGGCTCACCGTACCTTTTATTTGTTCCTGTTTAAGTTCATTTTGTTAGCTTTGGCCACGTTCTGTAATACGTTCAAGTTATTTTTGAATTCTGATTTTGCCACCTAATTTGGTGTCATCTGCAAATTTGATAACTGTGCCCTCTATTTCATCATCCAATTTATTTATAATGATGTTGAATAGCATTGGACTCAAGACAGAACCCCGTGGCCCCCAGCGGTCACACTTCTTTTTGTAACATTGTCTAGCCCATATTTTACTAACTTATTTGCAAGAATATCATGGGAGACCTCGTCTAAGGCCTTATTTGAAATCGAGATATGCTACAGCCACAGAATGCCCTTTATCAAATAAGCTGGTAAAAAAGAGGAAATATTAGTTTGGAATGACTTATTTTTGAGAAACCGATGTTGACTTTTAATTTTGTTTATTTTTATTTTTTTGAAGATGGAGACAATAGTTGCTCTCCAGTCTTCTGTGACTTATGGTTGTCAGACCTGTCTTCTATTATAGCTCCTGGGAAAAGCCAAATAAAATGTGAACAGCATCAGTGAGTCAGCAGTTAAAGCATTAACAAATTCCTTGCTTGTGTAGACAGTTAATTACAAATAGCCCCATCTGAATCTGGATTCTATGAGTTATCCCAGAGACATTAAAATTATTCATTCTATTCTTCCAGACCACAATGAATTGATATTTGCCAAGCATGACCTCCCACTTTAAAAGAGTATGTATCCAATAATCCAATTTCCAATAGCACTATATCCTTTCACTCCCAGCAGAGGTTTGTGCCACAGCAATTAAAGGTATATCTTACGTTAGGCAAATTTGGATAGTTTGATGAACCTATTACTAGAAAGGATGGGCAAATATTATTACCTGATATGTTACAAGTCTGTCCATCCAGCAGTGTTCCCAAATAACTTTCATACATTTCAAGAGCTGACTTTTCAACACTGTTGGCATCATCTTACACATTTTTTATTTTATTCAAAAGCAAGAACTTCTGTCTTCTGAAGGTATTTGATTATTCTCTATTTGGGATGTTCCCTTTTAGGGAGATTTCAGTGGGGCTTCACCAATATGGAAAGTGATCGCATTTAGGAAACACAGTCCCACTCCTGCACAAGCTATGTTGTTGTTATTGTGTTGTGACCCTAAGGTGAACCTATCACAGGAATTTCTTGGCAAGATTTTAAAAAAATATGTAAACCTTCTTCTTCCTGAACTGATCCAAGAACATTCCTGAAAACCTGAAATAAGATGGGCTAATAAATGGGTACCTTCTTTCACAGCATAGGATGGGAAGGCCAGATAACTTGTAACTCCTTAGGCATCTAGCAACTCCTGCTTCCCACATTGATAAGATATATACAATTTGGAAAAACCTATGTGCTCTAGTCATTATATATAAAATGGCATAAGGCAGCAACCTTCTGCCACTTTATATATAAAGACTTGAGTCTATATATATATATATATATAAGGACTTGCTTACTTGGCTGAGAAGTCCCAGGGCAGCTGTGGAGTCAGTGGTAAGGCCCAGCCACTAAGCACACATTCTTCAGGCTTGGAAACGGACAGCTGGCAGACTCTCCAGAGGTGGAAGAGAGAGATGTAAACAAATGCAAGGCTTCATATGTGAGTACCTATTACAGTACTGTTATGTAATAATATGGAGAAGGACAGCATCAGAAGTAAGGCCTGGCTACCAGGTGCACAGTGCATTCTTCGGACTCCCCAGCCTCCAGAGTGCCCACCGTTTGTCTACTTATGTCTTTGGAATGAAAGAGCAGAATGCATGTCTGGCAACCAGGCCTTGCCGCCACCTGAAGCTTGAATATAGGAGGTTTATGGACAGAGCACAACAGCAGATGAATGGTTCTCTAGGCCCTCCCCAAAGAGGGACTTGGGGACATGTAAGTCACTAGAAGCATATTAGCAACTGGGACGGGAGCAAGCAGCTTGCATGCTCCCCAGGAGCAGGGAGCACTAAGAATGTGTGCCTAGTGACCAGGCCTTGCCACCACACTATGCCATATTACCACAGTAGAGTACTGTAATAGAGACTTGTGTCTGAAAGTTCTGTAAGGCAGAAAAATGTGCACCTGATGGCTGAACCTTGCCGCCACTGCCCCGGAACTGCTTCATGCCCTGGTTAATAAGGATACTCTCACTGCCTTTCTTGTTTAGTCAAGATTTCAGCAGATCTATGCTCACTACAATAGTACCTGAAAAAGGGAGGAAATCCTTGGAAAGAGATCTCCAAACAAAAGATTTGAAGCCATGGTAGAAGAGATATCTCCCAAGAAAAGCTAGCAAGCTCATTTTCTACAGGTAAAGCAGAAAACAGGTTATATATGGGAGAATCTACACAACATGAATTTTAGCACTTTGAAGCAGAGAGATTCACAGATCTTTCACCTTGAGAATGCTCAGAGAAAGCCACTGAGATCAGACATTATTTCAGAAGTATATGGAATTAGAATTCTGTGCCAGTCTGCAGGAACCTTTAAGATAAGTTTGGCTTCTGAACTATAACACTATGTTGCAGTCTGCTGCCTCCGATTGCCATAAGCTACAGAGGACATTTAAACTGATCGGAAATTATGCCACTGAAAATTCTGTAAAACAGGATAACTTGGCAATGAAGTGTCTGACCTGCATAATATACTGTATATACTCGACTATAAGTTGACCTTATGTAAAAATCGAAGGCAGTTTTGGGGGCGGCCAAAATTATGGATTTTGATATGACCTGTATACAAGACAAGGGTAAAACTTAGGGCCATGTAACAAAGAATATAAAGGATGAAGGAAAGTAAAACAACACCAAAGAATTTACAAAATTCCAGCAGGCATAACTGTTTGGGCTCACACTAAAGGCTGGATGGATGAGAGCATAGAGGGGAGTCAATGATTCTAGGACAGATTACCCACCTGCCTTCCATCAGGGGACAGTTCCTTTTAAAATAAGAGTTAAAGTACAGTACTTACATTGACCCGTGGATAAGTCAACATAGATTTTGGGTCAAATTTTTTTTACTGAAATCTCCAGGCTTAGACATGAGTATATACAGTAGTAAAATATAAACTTACCAGCAAGAAATGTTTTAATGATCCGGGAGAGAGAATTTTTTAAATGTTGGAATAAAACAGATTTTGTTCTAAAAATTACTCTGGAAGTTATTTTATAATTTAATTTATTAGCATTAGGCCTATAAGAAATATTTTAAATATAAAAGTTATGGAAAACTTTCTACACTACCGCTAAAAGGCCAAAGGGAAACTGGTTATTCCTAAGAATGTCTTTTTCCCCCCTTAAAAAACTAGCTTTAGCTCAACTTGAACAACAGCAGATGGTCCTGCCTCAATAGGCATATAACCCCATTACCCAAAATGTTATAGTATTCCTTTCAGAATGTATTTCCATTTGCTAGAGTTTTAAAAGTGAAAAAGAAAAGAAATTCAAGATGAACACCACAGTTCTAAAATTTTGATTTTAAAATAAGCTTTCTTTGTTCTATCTACACAGTTCAAGCTATTAAAATGTATGCAATGTTTAAATAATTATACAAAACATTCTTAACCTCCACATGTAACTTGCATCTGATCAGAGCATTAGAGGCCAATGTACTGTTTCACTGAACTTACCTCGCAATATAATCTGCTAAAGCAGCTAAATTTGACAAGAAATTATGATATTCAATAAACCTGTTGATTTTTTTAAATAAAGTGAGGGTAATAGATTTGTCCGCCAAAAGTTATTTTCTTTACTTTTCTAAGAAGAGGGGACAAATAATCAGCTTTACATGTAACCACATCTTCATGTGCAAATATCAGTGACTACAAATATCTTTCCCCTCTTTCATACCAATATTAAATTAGAAGGGAAAATCCAAAAATGGTACAGATGGCAGGGGGAAGGGGTCTCATAGTGCTGCTTTTAATCAATTTTTTTTTCTGGGAAAAACATTTCACAGAAAAAACATGCAATTATAGTAATAAAGCATGGAGTAATGGAAAGAGTAAGAAGAAAACAGCCAATTTGAACTAGTTGTTTTTAAAAATGATGTTTTTATGGAGTGTGAAGAAAAAGCTACTTGGATTTTGAGGTGGAAAGATAGGGCCTTTGCATAAAAACAAAGACTTTTCTAAAAGAAAAAGAGGAAGGAATCATATAGATGGTTACATTAAGTAACTGAAGATAGCTAGCCTCCAAATCTCCTTTTACACTCTCTGGAGATAGCTAGTTGAAGCTCTCTAGAGCCATGGGCTGGGGGAAGTTCTGGCAATTCAGTTGCTATGGACATCAACTCCTTGACACCTCATCCAGTTCTAAGCAAAAACAGCAACATCCAAAACATCTATGAGACAACACATTCCTCTGTCTCTGAATTAGAGCCTCACTGATGGGCTTCATACAGTGACAGAAAAGAAAACATACATAATTACATATCTTGTTCCTTACATGTCTATTTCCCCCCTCATCCATCCTCCAAAGTTTTCCTTTCACAGGGTTTTGATAGGAAAAAAGAAAAGGCAGACAAGCAACATTGTTTATCTGAACTCAAGGAAGCTTGCTACCCGAGCTTCAAGCAAAAGTTTTATGAAGACAAATGTTTCATACTGAAGAAAATTCAAGAAGCCATCAGATTTCTGAATGGGGGAAATAGCCTTTAATGACTATGCAAAAGCAACTACAGTACTGGCACTTTGGCAGATACTGTGGATGATATTAAACTCTCTCAGCAGACAGCATTGCTGGTGGCCACTTTCCAAGGGTACAGAATGGAGAGTATGTCCCTGAACACCCAAAGAAGAGATTGGAAGTAACCCAGCTTGTAATTTGTGATAGTATCCTCACATATTAACTACTGTGTGTCCTCTTTTGGTAACTGTACCCAGGTGGGGATCTCTAAACATGACTGTTATACTGATTACACATGACATGCTAGAATGGACTCTAGTTCACAAACGTTTATTCCACAGTAATTCTATAACTGGTGTTAGTCAACCAATTATTTCCACACTGTCAAAACACCCTACTGAAAATTTTAAAAAATATTCACGAATAACAGGTGCAAACATCATTTCATGACACTACTAACACCTGGGATGAACTTGTTTTAAAGCCTGCCAAGGGCTTTACAGTCTTTATTATGATTACCACAGTAACTTCATGCAGCTCTCACAGTAAGAAATGAGCCCATGGCAAAGTTATCCAGACCTAGACAACTGGCTTCTCACGTATCCTAGAAGGCAAAGAAAATCTGAATGTGTTTATGATATCTGAAAGATATAAGATCCTAAAAAAGGTGGGGTCCTTTCTCTCCTCATTACCCAAGAGATGGGAGTGAAGGTGAATGCTCTCTGGAAGTGGTTCTTCACTAATTCATACTGGATTTATGAGGATGCCTATTCTTCCGCTTACTCTATCACTCCAACTTGATTTGAAATGAAGTGCTAATTTACTGTGTTCAAAGATATGTATGTGCAATTTACAGCAGGATCAGTGATATCTTATGTCAAACCCAAGCATGGGAAAAAAAGCCATTAGAGGCATGTGGACTTTTAACAGATCAAGGTAGACAGAAAACAAAGAAAGCGGTATGAGAAGATTGGCCCATGTTCCACCTGCTTTTTACTGGGTTTAAAAATGAATATAATAATAATAAAAATTTATTTCTATTTCCCACCTCTCCTTCAGATCGAGGTGGGATTCTAACATATTATTAAAACACAGTGTTACATCAATCTATTCAATAGTCTAAAAATCACTACATAGTTAATTATAAAACAGCAGCAATAGTAATAAAAACAGTAACAATAAGACAATAGAATTCAATCCTTCAGCACTGTAGGTTGGTATCATTTGTTTCATCTTTTGATCTAGTTTAAACAATTATTCAGTGATCTATAATAATATGTCGGGTGGGTAGGCCCGCCAGAAGAGATTCGTCTTAAGTGCCTTCTTGAAGGCATCTAAGGTGGTAATAAGACGGATCTCTTCCGGCAAGCTGTTCCACATTTTTGGGGCCACAGCTGAGAATGCCCTTTGGGAAGTCGTCATCAACTTTGTGTTTTTAAAATCTAATAAATTCTTCCCTGACGTTCTGAGAATGTGGGGCGGATTGTGTAGGGAGATTCTTGAATACATGTTTATGTTGGTCACATAGTGCCATATAAACTATGCATGTATCTAGACACCTTTAAAAAATGCTTTTAAAGAACTGTGGTTTAAAGAGGCCCTGCAAATTAATGGCCGATTTCCATTTCCTTGTATTATATTCAATTTTTTTCATGCATTACCCCAGAGATTGCTGAATCTTGCCTAACCGCACATGCCAAAAGTTAGAAGTATAGGTCGAATATCAAGGGAGAAAGAGAATTTCCCTGCTATGTACCCCTCCTTGATGATAAGGAGAGCATCCCATTTGTAATCATTTTCAGTATAAGTGACACTTTAAAAATCCATGAAATCTGAGCACCTTAAAAAGTAAAGAACACAGCCCTGCTGCCACTATTTCTCTTGATGATGAAAGAGTGACAAAATGAGGTGGCACATTATTTTTAATACCTTAACAGAAATCTGGATTCCCACCAGAATTTCTGAAATGTATTCCTTTCCCTTATATAGCTGGAACTACATTTTCTGCACAGCTACCCACTAAGAACTAAGGCCCAGGTATTAGCCTGCTATTTGGCTTCTGGATCACTCCTTATCATTTATTCTCTCTCCCCACCTTCACTCAAACAAACATCTTCTAAAACATTAATCCTAATCCTCAAATAGAATCCACTTCTTGTCTTTAAAATAATACAACATGCAGATCAACAACCACCAGTTACAGCAAGGTGGGACTGAGTATTTGAGGGATGTTGGTGGCTGCTGACTAGACAGAAAAGAGATCAAAGTTGCAAAACCAAGCCTGCTTATTTGCCTAACAAAGGGGCTTGCCCTCACAAAAGGATGGAGACAAACTGGATCTCAAAGGAATATTTTTTTTGTCTTGCTTAAATTTTATTTCCTGGACTTTTAAGAATCTCCCAGTTCGCACATGGTGGTGGTGGAGGAGGGCCCTACCTGCATGACTGCTCCTCCAGTATCACTTGAACTAAGAACAGAACAAGAATCTTGACAAAATCCAGGCTTGTGACTAACTAACATTGCCATTATTTCCTCCCTTCTGTATGATTTTTAACATTTCTGCCTGATGAAGAAACCAGTGGAGCTTCAAAAGCTTGTGACACAAATATTTATGCATTTTGGTTTGCCTCATGAAGGTACCAGTTTTGTGGATTTTGGATGTCACTGTATTTAACAAGGCCAAGGAGAGCCAATGTGGCATAGCAGTTTGAACTGCCACTCCGGAGACCAGGCTTTGATTCCCCACTTGGCCATGAAACCTATCAGATGACCTCGAGCAAGCCACATGCTCTCAACATCAAGGCAACAGCAAACCTTCTCTGACCAAATCTTGCCAAAAGAACCCCAGGATACGGTCGCCATAAGTCGGAGACAACTTGAAGGCACATATGCTAAGAATTTCAAATGGCAATTGTAGGCTTAAGTGCTTGGTTGCTCCTTCAGTGTGTCTCATGTCCTCACTGGGTGACCTTGCACAAGTCACACTCTTTCAGCCTCAGGGGAAGGCCATGGCAAAACCTCCTCTGATCAAATCTTGCCAAGAAAACCCCAGGATAGATTTGCCTTTGGGTCACCATAAGTAGGAAACACAACAAGATGGCCATAAATCTCAAAACTCAGAGTTTGATTCCCCACTCAGCCATGAAATCCACTGGGTGACCTTGGAGGACCCATGATCTCACAGCCTCAGGGGGAAGGCCATGGCAAACCTCCTTTGAAGCAATCTTGCCAAGAAAACCCCCAGATAGGTTCACCTCAGGGTCTTTTTAAGTTGCAGCCTTGGTGGTGAAGTGGCTACATGCCTGTACTGCAGCCACTCACTCACAAACCACAAGGTTAAAATGATATCTTTACTGGCCAACTGAAATGCACAATACAGTTGCCCCTTCGAACTCAAGGGGGATCCATTCCGCCCGCCCGGCAAGCTCCAAAATGTGTGCATATTCAATGTCAAGGATCCCTATTTTGTCATGCTGATGGCTCACAGGCTTGAATGGGATGTGTGCATTGAGGTTAATTGTGGTCGCCCCTCTGCAGATTTTCAAGTCCGTAGATTTCAAGTCTGCGGACTTGGAGGGGTGACTGTATAGTTGTGGCAAGCTTTCGAAGCTCCACGGGCTTCTTCATCAGGCAAGGTGTTACAAACCAAACAGGAGGAAAAAAACAATTGGAGATGTTGGTCAGATTCCTGCATGTTGTTTCAGTCCTTAGTAAAGATGTTATGCTGGATATCTCATAGAATCATAGAATCATAGAGTTGGAAGAGACCACAAGGGCCATCCAGTCCAACCCCCTGCCATGCAGGAACTCCAAGTCAAAGCATCCCTGACAGATGGCCATCCAGCCTCTGCTTAAAGACCCCTAAGGAAGGAGACTCCACTACACTCCGAGGGAGTGTGTTCCACTGTCGAACAGCCCTTACTGTCAGGAAGTTCCTCCTAATGTTGAGGTGGAATCTCTTTTCCTGCAGTTTGCATCCATTGTTTCGCGTTCTAGTCTCTGCAGCAGCAGAAAACAAGCTTGCTCCCTCCTCAATATGACATCCCTTCAAATATTTAAACAGGGCTATCATATCACCTCTTAACCTTCTCTTCTCCAGGCTAAACATCCCCAGCTCCCTAAGGCATTCTTCATAGGGCAAGGTTTCCAGACCCTTCACCATCTTAGTTGCCCTCCTTTGGACATGCTGCAGTTTCTCCACATCTTTTTTGAATTGTGGTGCCCAGAACTGGACACAGTATTCCAGGTGGGGCCTGACCAAAGCAGAATAGAGTGGCACTATAACTTCCCTTGATCTAGAAACTATACTTCTATTGATGCAGCCTAAAATTGCATTGGCTTTTTTAGCTGCCGCATCACACTGTTGACTCATGTTCAGCTTATGGTCTACTTGGACTCCTAGATCTCTTTCACATGTGGTCTCATTCAGCCAGGTGTCCCCCATCCTATATCTGTGCATTTCATTTTTCCGACCTAAGTGCAGAACCTTACATTTCTCCGCATTGAATTTCATTTTGTTAGCACTGGCCCAGCTTTCTAGTCTATTCAGGTCATTTTGAATTTTGGTCCTGTCCTCTGGGGTATTAGCTACTCCTCCCAGTTTAGTGTCATCTGCAAATTTGATAAGTATGCCCCCAATTCTGTCATCCAAATCGTTAATAAAGATGTTGAATAGCACTGGGCCCAGGACAGAGCCCTGTGGGACCCCACTGGTCACTTCTCTCCAGGATGAAAAGGAGCCATTGTTGAGCACCCTTTGAGTTCGGCCAGTCAACCAATTAAAAATCCATGTAACAGTTAACTTGTCTATCCCACATTTTGCAAGCTTGTTTGCAAGAATGTCATGGGGAACCTTGTCAAAGGCCTTACTGAAATCGAGGTATACTATATCCACAGCATTCCCTTCATCTACCAAGCTGGTAATTTTATCAAAAAAAGAGATCAGGTTCGTTTGGCATGACTTGTTTCTCTGAAACCCATGTTGGCTTTTTGTGATTATGGCATTGGCCTCTAAGTGTTCACAGACTCTCTGCTTAATGATCTGCTCTAGAACCTTTCCTGGAATTGATGTCAGACTAACTGGACGATAATTGTTGGGATCCTCTTTTTTTCCCTTTTTGAAGATGGGGACAACGTTTGCACTCCTCCAGTCTGCTGGGACTTCTCCTGTTCTCCAGGAGTTCTCAAAGATTATTGCCAATGGCTCTGATATTACATTTGCCAGTTCTTTTAATACTCTAGGATGTAGTTCATCTGGTCCTGGAGATTTATATTCATTTAGGTTAACCAGGTATTCCTGTACTACCTCTTTACTTATTCTGTGCTGAATTTCCTCTATTCTGTCTCCATTATCCTTAGGTTGAGCACCCTTTGCCTTTTCTGAGAAGACTGAAGCAAAGAAGGTGTTGAGTAATTCTGCCTTTTCTCTGTCCCCTGTTAGCATTTTGCCATCTTCTGCACACAGTGGCCCTACCGTTTCATTCTTCTTCCTTTTGCTGCGGACATATCCAAAAAAGCCCTTTTTATTGTTCTTAACCTCTCTAGCCAGCCTGAGTTCATTCTGCGCTTTAGCTTTTCTGACTTTACCCCTACATGTGCTGGCTATTTGTTTGAATTCCTCTTTCGTGATTTCTCCATTTTTCCATTTCTTATACATGTTCCGTTTAAAACTTAGCTCATTTGAAAGTTCCTTAGTCATCCATCCTGGCTTCTTGAGACATCTTCCATTTTTCTTCCTCATTGGAACTGTTTGAAATTGTGCCTTCAATATCTCCCTTTTGAGAAACTCCCATCCGTCTTGAACTCCCTTTTCTTTTAGTATTCCTGACCATGGGATCACTCCCAGTATTTCTCTAAGTTTATTGAAATTAGCTCTCCTAAAGTCTAGAGTGCGTGTCTGACTATGCCTAGCTTCTCCCTTCCACTGTATTACAAACTCCAGGAGAACATGGTCACTTCCACCTAAGGATCCAACCACTTGCACCCCATCAACTAGGTCTTCCCTGTTGGTTAAGATCAGATCCAAAATGGCTGATCCCCTTGTTGCCTCTTCCACCTTTTGGACAATGAAATTGTCTTCCAGGCAAGTGAGGAATTTGCTAGACTTTGAGGATTTGGCTGAGTTTGACTTCCAGCAAATATCAGGATAGTTGAAGTCACCCATCACTACTACATCTCTCTTTTCTGAGTATGTGATTATCTGTTCTAGAAAGGCATCATCCAATTCCTCTGCCTGAGTCGGGGGTCTGTAGTAGACTCCCACAGTAACATCCCTGTTATTTCCCTCTCCTTTAATTTTTATCCAGATGCTCTCCACCTGGCTTCCAGTATTGACTTCCTGGATCTCTTCACTGGTGTAAATATCCCTGACATATAATGCTATTCCTCCTCCTTTCCTGCTTGGCCTGTTTCTCTTAAAAAGGTTATACCCCTCTATTTCTACATTCCAATCATGAGACTCATCCCACCAGGTTTCAGTGATGCCTATTATATCATATTTCCCTTGTTGTGCTAGGAGTTCAAGTTCATCCTGCTTATTTCCCATACTCTGTGCATTAGTGGAGAGGCATTTAAGACCATGTGTCCTCTTTACTTGCTGCTTTTGCACATTTTTTTTGCCTCCTACTGTTGGGTCCTTGCACTGTTTGCCTTGTTCCCTCTATGCCACTTGGACTATTCTCTCCATCCCTTTTGCCTTCCAGTATAATGTCTCCCTCCCCCACATAACTCAGTTTAAAGCCCTCCTGATCAGATTCTTCAGACTGTTGGCAAAAACGTTTTTGCCAACTGGCGTGAGATGCAGTCCATCCCTTGCCAGAAGTCCCTCCTCATGGAACCGCAGCCCATGATCCAAGAATCCAAACTGTTCTTGGCGGCACCATCTACAGAGCCAGTTATTAACCTCTGCTATTTTCCTCTCCCTTCCTGGACCATGCCCTTCTACCGGGAGAAGAGATGAGATGACAACCTGTGCATTCATCTCTTTCAGCTTCCTTCCCAGAGCCTCATAATCCCTTTTGATATTCTGAAGGCTGTGCCTTGCAGTATCATTGGTTCCCACATGAACCAAAAGAAGGGGATAACGGTCAGTAGGCTTGACAAGTCTTGTCAGCCTCTCCGTCACATGATGGATCTTTGCCCCAGGGAGACAACACACCTCCCGAGACATCTTGTCAGGCCCACAAACCACTGCTTCTGTACCCCTCAGCAAGGAGTCCCCCACCACGACCACACGCCTCCTCCGAGGCTTAGCAGTGGCTGTTCCTTTTCGTGATACTCTCAGGCTCTCCTGCTCTGTCCCTGATGTCTGTCCCTGCTGCTTTTCCTCATCATCTCTGACAACAGAGAGAGATTCAAAGCGATTCTGTAGCTGCAAGCCGCTCACAGAACGTTCCCTGGTTTCCTTACTTCTGTGTGTGACCTTCCTCCAAGCATCTACCTCTGTTGTATGTGGAGTGACCTCCTCCACCCCAACAACTTCCTCTCTCTGTTTCCCACCCAAGACATTCTGGTCTGACCTGTTCAGGAGATTCTCCTACTCTCTATGATGCTGGAGTGCAGATATCTGCTCCTCTAGCTGCTGTACTTTCTCTTCCAAGAGGGCTACCAACTTGCATTTGTGGCAGGTGTAGTTCCCCACCTCTGTAGGCAAGAAGACAAACATCCCACAGGTGTTGCAGGTGACTGCTGCAGGGCCTTCAGTGTCCATACTGAGAAGTCTTAAGGAGGCACTGAAACAAGACTGTGGGCTTCCCTTGCTAGACTTGGCCTTTATTCCCAAGCTCTGTCACTGAGTTCAAGTCACGGGGCCTATAGTTATGTAGAGAGCTCCTGGCTAAAAGCTCCTTCCAAAGGCAAGTCTCTGATTCACTTCCTCTGATGCTTCAGGCCGGCTCCTCTTCTATTCTCTAAACACCTCCTTGACTAGATAACGGCGCGCGCTTCTGCTAGCCTTGAGTAGCCTTAAGTAGCCTCCCAGCACTGGCTCCCAGAATGCAATGGCTCAAGTGTAAATTAAATTAGATCTCACCCAAGCACATGGACTAGAACCTCCTCCTTTTCTTTCTCCTCCTTAAAGGAAATGAAGCTTCTGCTAGCCTTGAGTAGCCTTAAGTAGCCTCCCAGCACTGGCTCCCAGAATGCAATGGCTCAAGTGTAAATTAAATTAGATCTCACCCAAGCACATGGACTAGAACCCCCTCCTTTTCGTTCTCCTCCTTAAAGGAAATGAAGCTTCTGCTAGCCTTGAGTAGCCTTAAGTAGCCTCCCAGCACTGGCTCCCAGAATGCAATGGCTCAAGTGTAAATTAAATTAGATCTCACCCAAGCACATGGACTAGAACCTCCTCCTTTTCTTTCTCCTCCTTAAAGGAAATGAAGCTTCTGCTAGCCTTGAGTAGCCTTAAGTAGCCTCCCAGCACTGGCTCCCAGAATGCAATGGCTCAAGTGTAAATTAAATTAGATCTCACCCAAGCACATGGACTAGAACCTCCTCCTTTTCGTTCTCCTCCTTAAAGGAAATGAAGCTTCTGCTAGCCTTGAGTAGCCTTAAGTAGCCTCCCAGCACTGGCTCCCAGAATGCAATGGCTCAAGTGTAAATTAAATTAGATCTCACCCAAGCACATGGACTAGAACCCCCTCCTTTTCGTTCTCCTCCTTAAAGGAAATGAAGCTTCTGCTAGCCTTGAGTAGCCTTAAGTAGCCTCCCAGCACTGGCTCCCAGAATGCAATGGCTCAAGTGTAAATTAAATTCGATCTCACCCAAGCACATGGACTAGAACCCCCTCCTTTTCATTCTCCTCCTTAAAGGAAATGAAGCTTCTGCTAGCCTTGAGTAGCCTTAAGTAGCCTCCCAGCACTGGCTCCCAGAATGCAATGGCTCAAGTGTAAATTAAATTAGATCTCACCCAAGCACATGGACTAGAACCTCCTCCTTTTCTTTCTCCTCCTTAAAGGAAATGAAGCTTCTGCTAGCCTTGAGTAGCCTTAAGTAGCCTCCCAGCACTGGCTCCCAGAATGCAATGGCTCAAGTGTAAATTAAATTAGATCTCACCCAAGCACATGGACTAGAACCCCCTCCTTTTCGTTCTCCTCCTTAAAGGAAATGAAGCTTCTGCTAGCCTTGAGTAGCCTTAAGTAGCCTCCCAGCACTGGCTCCCAGAATGCAATGGCTCAAGTGTAAATTAAATTAGATCTCACCCAAGCACATGGACTAGAACCCCCTCCTTTTCGTTCTCCTCCTTAAAGGAAATGAAGCTTCTGCTAGCCTTGAGTAGCCTGAAGTAGCCTCCCAGCACTGGCTCCCAGAATGCAATGGCTCAAGTGTAAATTAAATTAGATCTCACCCAAGCACATGGACTAGAACCTCCTCCTTTTCTTTCTCCTCCTTAAAGGAAATGAAGCTTCTGCTAGCCTTGAGTAGCCTTAAGTAGCCTCCCAGCACTGGCTCCCAGAATGCAATGGCTCAAGTGTAAATTAAATTAGATCTCACCCAAGCACATGGACTAGAACCCCCTCCTTTTCGTTCTCCTCCTTAAAGGAAATGAAGCTTCTGCTAGCCTTGAGTAGCCTTAAGTAGCCTCCCAGCACTGGCTCCCAGAATGCAATGGCTCAAGTGTAAATTAAATTAGATCTCACCCAAGCACATGGACTAGAACCTCCTCCTTTTCTTTCTCCTCCTTAAAGGAAATGAAGCTTCTGCTAGCCTTGAGTAGCCTTAAGTAGCCTCCCAGCACTGGCTCCCAGAATGCAATGGCTCAAGTGTAAATTAAATTAGATCTCACCCAAGCACATGGACTAGAACCCCCTCCTTTTCGTTCTCCTCCTTAAAGGAAATGAAGCTTCTGCTAGCCTTGAGTAGCCTTAAGTAGCCTCCCAGCACTGGCTCCCAGAATGCAATGGCTCAAGTGTAAATTAAATTAGATCTCACCCAAGCACATGGACTAGAACCCCCTCCTTTTCGTTCTCCTCCTTAAAGGAAATGAAGCTTCTGCTAGCCTTGAGTAGCCTTAAGTAGCCTCCCAGCACTGGCTCCCAGAATGCAATGGCTCAAGTGTAAATTAAATTAGATCTCACCCAAGCACATGGACTAGAACCTCCTCCTTTTCTTTCTCCTCCTTAAAGGAAATGAAGCTTCTGCTAGCCTTGAGTAGCCTTAAGTAGCCTCCCAGCACTGGCTCCCAGAATGCAATGGCTCAAGTGTAAATTAAATTAGATCTCACCCAAGCACATGGACTAGAACCCCCTCCTTTTCGTTCTCCTCCTTAAAGGAAATGAAGCTTCTGCTAGCCTTGAGTAGCCTTAAGTAGCCTCCCAGCACTGGCTCCCAGAATGCAATGGTTCAAGTGTAAATTAAATTAGATCTCACCCAAGCACATGGACTAGAACCCCCTCCTTTTCGTTCTCCTCCTTAAAGGAAATGAAGCTTCTGCTAGCCTTGAGTAGCCTTAAGTAGCCTCCCAGCACTGGCTCCCAGAATGCAATGGCTCAAGTGTAAATTAAATTAGATCTCACCCAAGCACATGGACTAGAACCCCCTCCTTTTCGTTCTCCTCCTTAAAGGAAATGAAGCTTCTGCTAGCCTTGAGTAGCCTTAAGTAGCCTCCCAGCACTGGCTCCCAGAATGCAATGGCTCAAGTGTAAATTAAATTAGATCTCACCCAAGCACATGGACTAGAACCTCCTCCTTTTCGTTCTCCTCCTTAAAGGAAATGAAGCTTCTGCTAGCCTTGAGTAGCCTTAAGTAGCCTCCCAGCACTGGCTCCCAGAATGCAATGGCTCAAGTGTAAATTAAATTAGATCTCACCCAAGCACATGGACTAGAACCCCCTCCTTTTCGTTCTCCTCCTTAAAGGAAATGAAGCTTCTGCTAGCCTTGAGTAGCCTTAAGTAGCCTCCCAGCACTGGCTCCCAGAATGCAATGGCTCAAGTGTAAATTAAATTAGATCTCACCCAAGCACATGGAGTAGAACCCCCTCCTTTTTGTTCTCCTTCTTAAAGGAAATGAAGCTTCTGCTAGCCTTGAGTAGCCTTAAGTAGCCTCCCAGCACTGGCTCCCAGAATGCAATGGCTCAAGTGTAAATTAAATTAGATCTCACCCAAGCACATGGACTAGAACCCCCTCCTTTTCTTTCTCCTCCTTAAAGGAAATGAAGCTTCTGCTAGCCTTGAGTAGCCTTAAGTAGCCTCCCAGCACTGGCTCCCAGAATGCAATGGCTCAAGTGTAAATTAAATTAGATCTCACCCAAGCACATGGACTAGAACCCCCTCCTTTTCGTTCTCCTCCTTAAAGGAAATGAAGCTTCTGCTAGCCTTGAGTAGCCTTAAGTAGCCTCCCAGCACTGGCTCCCAGAATGCAATGGCTCAAGTGTAAATTAAATTAGATCTCACCCAAGCACATGGAGTAGAACCCCCTCCTTTTTGTTCTCCTTCTTAAAGGAAATGAAGCTTCTGCTAGCCTTGAGTAGCCTTAAGTAGCCTCCCAGCACTGGCTCCCAGAATGCAATGGCTCAAGTGTAAATTAAATTAGATCTCACCCAAGCACATGGACTAGAACCCCCTCCTTTTCTTTCTCCTCCTTAAAGGAAATGAAGCTTCTGCTAGCCTTGAGTAGCCTTAAGTAGCCTCCCAGCACTGGCTCCCAGAATGCAATGGCTCAAGTGTAAATTAAATTAGATCTCACCCAAGCACATGGACTAGAACCTCCTCCTTTTCTTTCTCCTCCTTAAAGGAAATGAAGCTTCTGCTAGCCTTGAGTAGCCTTAAGTAGCCTCCCAGCACTGGCTCCCAGAATGCAATGGCTCAAGTGTAAATTAAATCAGATCTCACCCAAGCACATGGACTAGACCCAAGCACATCTTTTGCAGGCAGTCTCCTACTCCTTCTGGCCATGCGGCAATAGGGAGTTTTTCAAAGTTCAGGAAATTGAAAGTCCATTTACATCTGAACAGGGACCCCTCTTTTGCAATCCAGTGTGTCTCCACTTGAGTGAGGACACAGGGCTCTTTGTAGGCAGAGAAGAATGGATTCCAGAAGGCTGTGAGTTCAATCCCAGCCAGGGGCTCAGGGCCGACTCAGCCTTGCTTCCAAATGAGTACCCAGCTTGTTGGGAGCAATTAGCTCTCACACATTGCAAACTGCTTAGGGAGCGCTTCAGTGCGCTGATAAGTGGTGTAGAAATATACTCGCTAAGTTGGAAACTTCTTGAAGCCAATAGGATCTAGGAGTCCAAGTAGACCATAAGTTGAACATGAGTCAACAGTGCGATGCAGCAGCTAAAAAGGCCAATGCTATTTTAGGCTGCATCAATAGAAGTATAGCGTCCAGATCGAGGGAAGTAATAGTGCCACTCTATTCTGCTTTGGTCAGGCCCCACCTGGAATACTGTGTCCAGTTCTGGGCACCATGATTCAAAAAAGATGTGGAGAAACTGGAGCAAAGGAGGGTGACTAAGATGGTGAAGGGTCTGGAAACCTTATGAGGAAAGACTTAGGGAGCTGGGGATGTTTAGCCTGGAGAAGAGAAGTTAAGAGATGATATGATAGCCCTGTTTAAATACTTGAAGGGGTGTCATATTGAGGAGGGAGCAAGCTTTTTTTCTGCTGCTCCAGAGAACAGGATGGAAGATACATCAGAGGCAACAGTGGAGGAATAAATAACCCGGTTTGGTACCGCTTTAAGTGCCTTGGCTGAAGGCTATGGGATTCTGGGAGTTGGAGTATGTTGTGGGGCCCAGAGCGGAGCTCCCCTCCGCTCTGGGCCCACAACATACTCCAACTCCCAGAATCCCATAGCCTTCAGCCAAGGCACTTAAAGCGGTACCAAACCGGGTTATTTATTCCCCCAATGTGGATGCAGCCTGTGATTGTATAGAAAGCCAAGGATGGCGCCTCGTCGCTTTTATTGTGAAACAAAGCGAGAAGGAAAGGGAGGAGAGGAGGCCTAAAAAAGAAGAAGAAGCCTTAAAGGAAAGGAAAGGAGAGGAAAGACAACAAGAAAAGAAGAGGCGGAACTACTTTGGGAGAACGAGGAGGCGCGCGCACGCGCAAAGGGCGGGCGACCGTTAAGCCAGAGAGCGCGCGAGCAGCGGGAGCGCGCGCGCGAGGCAGGGGCGGAGGGGGGAGGAAGAGAGAGGGAGATCCCTGCGCGCGCACGGCGCTATAGATTCCAGCGCTGAACCCAACACTCACTCTCACCTTCCGATGAAGCGGAGGGTCTCTCTCTCTCTCTCTCTCTGTGGACGAGACTGAAATGATGATGATGATGATTGTGAACAGTAGTGAACACACCCTGCGGCTCCTGCGGGCACTACTTCCGGCGCCTAGGACACGCCCCTTCCGGAAAGGACACTCCCCTCCTCCTCCTCCCTCCTCCTGGTTTCCTGCTCAATCCTGATTGGACAAACCGGGCCGCGGAGAGGGAGGGGGCACGGCGCGCTCCGTAGCCATGGCAACGCCGCCCCCCCCTCCTCTGGCCTAGTGGCCTTAGTAGGCCTTTCTCTCCCCCCCCATCTATCTGAATGGTATGTTCCACCTAGCAGTGGCCTCTCACTAAGGAGGCGGATTGGACCGTACCAAGTGATATTCTGAGGGGTGTTTGCTTGTTGTTTGAGACACACCATTGCTCTTCTCAGAATGATATTGATATCCCTGTTTGGGGCAGCAAGTGCAACCTGTTTGCCTGTTCCCTTTTAAAATGCTGTGACTCAGTGGGGCTCAGTGAGAGGAGAAAGTACAGGCCCCAGATTTGTGTTTTTTTAAAAAATAAAAATGTCATTTTTTTAAAAAAAAAATCATTTTTTAAAAAATAAAAGTTTAATTCTTTTTTTTAAATTTAAAAAATAAAATTTTAATTCTTTAAAAAAATTTCTTTAAAAACATCACATTTCTAACCAAATTTTTCACATTAACCACACGAATCTATGCATATATAAATAAATCCAGGCTGTGCATATAATAATTACAATTAAAAGGTGTAATTTTAATTTTGCTGGTTTTTTACACATCACATGTATCACCATTACATTATGAGGCATATATTTCTAAGTGATATATGGGAATTATGAGACATTTATTACTGAAATATGACAAAGGATTCTGTAAGGAGCCCTTTTGTGTCACCGGGGCTTTTTCCAGGACATCTCCTGATTTATTTATTTACTTGTTTGTTTGTTTGTTTCATTTTTATGTCATCTTTCTCCCACAAAGGGACCCGAGGTGGCTCACAAGACAAAATGTTTTTAAAACTTTACAATGGGGATTTAAAAACAACTAAAATAATTAATTAAAGCAGTATAAAATCGACATTAAAACATGTGAAAGTTAAAAACAACTAAAACACAAACTTCATATTTTTTTTTAAAAAAAACCACCCGGTCATGATTTCAAACTGGCCAAAAGTGATAAATGGATCTGGATATGATTTTTTATTTATTTATGTATTTATTGTATTTATACATGGCTCTATAGAAACGCTCTCAGAAAGCAGGGCTTACAAATTGGTAATTAGACAGTTCCCTGCCCTCAGGTTTACAATCTAAAGACTTGACACACAAGGAAAGGTCCCCTTCTTTTCTTTTCAATTGATACAGTAGGTATTTTACAACTCCTATGGCATACTAAAGCAATTTAGAACTGCCTAAACATAGTAATTCCACCAGATCCAGGAAATTAAAGGGAAATTCAAACCAAGGACCAGGAAGTTGAATAACAATGAGGCCAAAGTATGATAGTCTCAACTTGATCATCTTTGCTTCCAAGGAGAGTCCTAGTCAGATCTGTTCTAGGACCCATTTATTTGTCTTTTTGGCTGTATTCTCAGTACTCTTCTTCAGCACCACATTTCAAATGAGTTGATTTTCTTCTTACCCACTTTTTTCATGGCCAGCTCTCACATCTGTACATGGCGATGGGGAATACCACGGCTTGGCTGATTCTAACTTTGGTGCTCAATTGTATATCTTTGCTCTTTAAGATCTTGTCTAGTTCTTTCATTGCTGCCCTCCCAATTTCTAAGTTTATCATCTCTTGACTGCATCCTACCTGCAGAAAATCTGATCAGATACAGGAGCTTCCTGGCATTCAAATTCATTTTAATGACTTTGCTAGATTAAGTGGTATACAAACAGGCTTGTCCTTATGTTAAACATGGTGACATAACTGCCTCACACAGCGGTTAATAGGTATTGTGATGGTGCTTAAAATTATTTTAATTTGTATCAATATTATTATTAATTTATTAAATGCTAAGAAGAAGACAAGGGACCTTATCAGACGTCGGAAATTGGAAGTATAATCCAATGGCAATCCTAACGCAATCATGGGGTTTCATGTTATTGTGAATTAAAGCATCTCACGCAATTTCGGGCAAAAGGGAAGTCATTCCGAATGCAATCATGGGTTTTACGTTATTGCAAATTAAAGCATCTCATGCAATTTTGGGCAATGGGGGGCATTTTTGGGAAATGGGAAGTCATTCTGAACACATTCCAAATGCAATTGGAATTCATGTAAATTCACTTAACTAGAGAATTCACGTGAATTTGAATTGCCTCCATTCGCAATAAAGAGAAATTCCTCCTGTCTGATAAGGTCCTAGGAATGGGAAGGGCAGTGATGATACTGAAGAACAAAGACATACAACTGAGCAGTAAAGTCAGAATAGTTCAGGCCATTGTATTCCCAATTACCATGTATGGATGTGAGAGCTGGATAGTGAAGGAAGCAGACAGCAAGAAAATCAACTCATTTGAAATGTGGTGCTGGAGAAGAGTACTTAGGATACTATGGACAGCCAAGAAGACAAACAAATGGGTTCTTGAACAGATCAGACCAGGACTCTCCTTGGAAGCAAAGATGATCAAGTTGAGACTATTGTACTTTGGCCTCATAAAAAGACATGGATCACTAGAAAAAAAGAATTATGCTAGGAAAGGCAGAGAGGATAGAAGAAAGAGAGGAAGACTACAAACCAGATGGATAGACTCAATCAGGGGGGTTATTATTATTATTATTAACCTTTATTTATATAGCGCTGTAAATTTACACAGTGCTGTACATACAATCTTAAATTAGACGGATCCCTGCCCTCAGGCTTACAGTCTAAAAGAGACAACACAAAAGGAAAAGAGGAAGGTGAAGGGAAAGGGGGTGAAGTCCAGTGGTTCTTCTCTCCCTCTGGGGCCAGGACCAAGGCAGATGGACTGGAGGGAGGGCATGGCTTCTTAATACAAAGTTAAAAGGAGGCATCCTGGGGCGGATGGCACAGTCCTGGGAAAGCTTCCCTAAATAATATAGTCTTTAACTCAGTTTTGAACCTGGTTAGGGAAGTGATGAGGCGTGCATGTGGGGGAAGAAGGTTCCAGGAGTGAGGGGCAGCAAGTGAGAAGGGACGAATCCGGGATGGGGCAGTGGAAGTTCTCGGCTGGGACAGGAGACCTTGACTACCAGAGCGGAGGGTATGAGAAGGAGTGTGAGGAGAAAGAAGTTCAGACAAGTAAGGAGGGGCCAGTCCGTGGAGGGCTTTGAAAGTCAACAACAAAAGCTTGTACTGGATGCGGAAGGGGAAGGGGAGCCAGTGAAGGGAGGAGAAAAGAGGAGAAACATGGTCAAAGCGGCGAGCAGATGTGATAATACGTGCAGCTGAGTTCTGGACAGAGATTAAAGGATGGAGATGAGAGAGAGGAAGCCCTGTCAGAAGGAGGTTACAATAATCTAGTCGCAATACCACTAGGGCATGGACCAGAGTCTTGGCGGTGGAGGCTGAGAGGAAAGGACGGATTTTAGCAATGTTGTAAAGAAAGAATCTGGCAGTGGCCTGAATCTGGGGAGTAAATGACAGCGAGGAATCAAAGATGAAGCCAAGACTGCGGGCTTGATGAACCGGTTGAATAGAAATGCCGTCAACAGAAACAGAAAAGGAGTATTGAAGGGTGGGCTTAGGTGGGAAGACGAGAAGCTCTGTCTTAGACATGTTGAGCTTCAAGCGCTGATGCTGCATCCACTGAGAGATGGCAGCCAGACAAGAGGAGACTTGCTGTTCGAGCCCCGGCGAAAGGTCAGGGGTTGAAAGATACAGCTGAGTGTCATCGGCATACAGATGATAGGAGAAACCAAAAGAACTGATGAGTTTACCAAGGGACAGTGTGTAAAGAGAGAACAGAAGGGGACCCAAGACAGAGCCCTGAGGAACTCCAACAGATAAGGGGACAGAAGAGGAAGTTGTGGGCAAGGGCTTGCAGGATCAGGCAGGACAGTGGAGGATTAGGATTCTTGGAGATGTCTCATCCACAGGGCGCCATGAGTGAGATCCAATTTGAGGGCAACTAACAAGAACAAAGGGATGGAGTGGTGTAGTGGTTTGAGCAATAGGGTATGACTGTGGAGACCTGGGTTTGATTCTCAGCTTGGCCATGGAACCCACTGTGTGACCTTGGGCTAGTCACATGCTCTCAGTCTCAAGAAGAAAACAATGGCAAACCCCCTCTGAAGAAAATTGCCAAGAAAACGCCGTGATAGCTTCATCTTAGGGTCACTGTAAGTCAAAAACACCTTGCAGGTACAATAACAAATAACAAATAAGAATGAAGAGAGGCATTTGCAGGATCCCCCCCCACCCGCCATCTGCCATGATAACTTGTCTTGCATCTTGATTTGGGACGGTGAAGAGATGTATCTGCACCCAAATGCAGGAGATACACCCCCTCCCTCTTTCCTACTTTGCTTTGGTGAGTCCAGCAGAGCATAGGGAATGACTATTCCTGTGTTTGCATCTGCTCTTTTGTATGCCTTCAAGATGTTACTGACTCATGGAAACCTTATGATGGAGTTTTCTTAGCAAGATCTATTCAGAATTTGTTCAGAAGGGTAGTTGGTATTGCTTTCCTCTGGGCTGGAGGGTGGGCTTCCACGGCTAAGTGGAGATTTGAACCCTGGTCTCCCACTATACCATGATAGCTCTGTAACCCATTAAAATTGTTTGGCCAAATTCAAGTGACACACTAAGAAACAAGTACAATTTGTGGTCTCTAAACATAAAACAAATTTTCTTCCATAGGGATGTGTAAAGACAAAGGCTGCATCCACTCTGGTGCCACAACAAACTACACTTCTCAGAATTCCATAGCACTAAGCCATGGCAATTAAAGTGGTGTCAAACCAGACTATTTCTGCAGTGTATATGCAACAAATTTGCATTTAAATTTCCATGCTTCAATGGCAGTTTACTTCTTGCTTTACAGATTAGGTGCTATTTTACTTCATCCCGTATGGTAACCTAATCCCTAGAATTCTGAAGAGGCCTTGCATGTGCTTTCAGAACATTCAGACTTTGGCAAGTTTGCATTAAAAGTGAGGTTATCTTTGCAGCTGAAAAGTCCTTGGTATAACAAACGTACAAACTGGAAAAGAATGCATGCTTATTTGGCACTAGCTGGAGGAAATCAGGCTGGCTGTAGCTAGTTGACAGAAATTTCAAAAGTGATATCTCTCTGCTGTCTATTTCTCCTTTTATCTTAAGACAGCCATCCTGAATATCAGAGCCCTGTCTGTGGCTGCTAGGGGAAGAGAGATCAGCCTGACTCTTTTTGTCTAGGTGGCTGCTTCAGTCCCTCTTCCATGCTGTCCAGCAGGGCATCATCTTGTTTGACAGATCTCTGTGACTGAAAGATGAGAAAGAACTAGATTCTTCCCACCTGTGTAAAACTTCAATGCTTTTCCTAACTATACTGAAGAAACCATGCCCTACAAACTTGGGGTGTATTTACTGCTGCAATTGTTCACAGATTTGAGCAGTCAGTTGAATTTCACAGTGCCTAGAGAGTTGGTGTCTTGCTATAGGCAGGTGCTGGTACAGGCAGGTGCTGGTACAGGCAACTTATATTTAATGCTGGTTCTCATGCCATTCGTAAAAGTTGGGCCTGCTGCCACAGAAAGAAGCAATGAAAACACAGAAGCAGTCTCTTTTTTCTGTATACTTAACACTATACTTAACACCAAAACATTATGATTAGAGGTATGAGAGAGCCTTTTGAAGTTTTTCATTCTTTGGAGTTTAGTCACAAAACTACATCCTTCTCCTCCGCCCCCTACCAATGCTTTCCTTATACTGTATTCAGAATGTGGGGAGAAAATGTACTTTATGAATGTTGTTAGACATGCTGTATTGTCTGTTCAGTACTGCCTTACACATTCTTTCCATAATTTTTGAAGGATACAGATTTGCTATGGGATGATTTGGCACTCCCTTTCTTTACTTCAGAATTGTTTGAGATCTGCCTGGATCATTGCTGTTCAGTCTGAGAATCATCTGGTTCTGATATATGCTTGTAATTTTTATAAATAATTTGAAAATTGTTATGGTTTTTCTTGTTTGTCTAAGAATGTTGTTTTGGTTTTAAGAAAGCAGTATAGCACAGCTATTCTTTACAAAACGCTATTGGGGACCACTCTGAAGAAGAGCTGTTTGTCATAATGCATTCTTTCTAGGCAGCCCTAGCCACAGGCTGGCTGAAACAAAATACTTGGATGACAGCAGATAACATTCGATTGAAATCCTACTTCTACCTTACACTTGTTCCTCTGTGATTTCACGGAAATTTAAGCTGGTAGAAATAGCATAGGCATAACTAGATGTCAAACTGCAGGCTGAAAAAGTCTTTATTCTGGAGCAATCTCCTTAAAGTAAATGGATTTATGTAGAGCAAAGTCAAACACTGTATGAAAGAGGCAGTCCTGAAAATGGTGACAAACCTAGAAACATCAGCTGATAGTTCTGTTCTTTTGACATCTACCGTTGCTCATTTGGTGAACAATAACCCTTCTTGTTTTTTTTCTAGAAAAATTGATATAGAGAAATTTTAGTATGTTGTTTCAGAAATGATGTTTGCTTTGGTAAAACACCTTGTTGCCCTTTTGAGTTCGTTTAGTTGCTTATACATGCTTTCAATCTTCTATTTGAGAGGGGGCTTGTAATATCAAGCATTTAAATATTCAAGACACAGCATTTCAGACCCTAACAAAAACAAAACAGAGATGTATGTGTGTGTGAATGTGTATGTCTGTCCATATTCAAGCAAATATGTATATGTGATGAAGCGCAGGAACATCAGCAAAGAAAGTCATCAGGAACGTCTTGCTTGTTGAGCCATGATGACAAACCTGAATTATGTAGCTTTATTTTTGATTCTTCTCTGTCATGTATTCCTTAGATCCAGACCACAGCTAAGGCATGTAGATTCTTTTTATACAATATTGCCAAAATCCGACAATTTCTATCTGCCTCTACTGCCAAGATTCTGGTCCATGCCTTAGTGGTCTCACGACTTGATTTCTGTAACATCCTTCTGGCAGGGCTTCCTCTTTCTCACCTCCATCCTTTAATTTCTGTCCAGCATTCAGCTGCACACATTAATACATCCACCCACAACTCTGACCATATCTCTCCTTTATTGTCATCCTTTCACTGGCTCACCATCCCTTTCCGTATTCAGTAAAAGCTTCTGTTGTTGACTTTTAAAGCTCTGCATGGGCTGGCCCCTCCTTATTTATCAGACCTTCTTTCTCCTCACCTTCTTACTTGTGCCCTCTGGTAGTCAAGGTCTGCTGTCTCAGCCTAGGATTTCCACTGCCCTGTCCTGGATTCGTCCCTTTTCACTTATTGCCCCTCACTCCTGGAACCTCCTTCCCCCATGAGCCGCACAGGTTATCACTTCTTTAAACAGTTTCAAAACTGAGTTGAAGACCATCCTGTTTAGGGAAGCATTCCCAGGCATTGCATGACTATTATTTGTTTTTGGGTTTTTTGACATTTTTAATTTGTTGCCTGCTTTATTTTAGTGAACCCTTTCCTGTATTGTTATGTATTATTTATATGTATTATGCTATTATTTCTTAGAATGTATGCCATGGGCAGGTTTACTTTTATCTGTTTTATTGTTTGTATGTACAGTGCTGTGTAAATCTACAGCGCTATATAAATAAAGCATGATGATGATGATGATGATGATGGTGATGATGATGATGATGTTTGCTTCTGCTGAATTAACTCAGAATGGAAGATGGATTTTTTAAAATATCTGCTTGAAACATAGCAGAAAACAGTCTACGGTAGGTCTATGGCCTAGTAGGGTGAGAAAAAATGATTGTGATTCAAACAGGCTGGTGGTCAAATTCTGGAAAGGAAAATTACAGAGACAAATGATGTGGTCATTTTGGAGAAAGAGCATAGGACAGTATTGAAGCACATGCTTTGCATTTAAATATTCCCAGATTCAACTTCTGGCATCTCTAGGTAATTTTGCAAAATAGTCATGTTGGAAACTGTGAAAATCTGCTACCATTTAGTACCATCCATACTTAGTTAAATGGACCAATGGTTTGACTGTATACAGCAACTTCTAAATTCCTAGCTGGGTGACTTATCAAGGGAACCAGGCAGAGAACTGAGCAGGAAGAAAAGCAAAATGAATCTGTTCAGTATTTTCTCCAAGGGCATGCTGTTCAAAATAAGATACTGCAAAGAAAAATTTTCATTTTATATTCCTTGGGTCACCACCTGATTCCTCTAGGTTGACCAGCTGCAGCTTCTTGCCCTGATAATGTTAGGGTAGTGCTGTGGAGCAGTCCAGTGAACCAGTCCCTCCACCAGCACAATGTTCAAATAGTGTACCTGCGAACTGCCTCTCGGTTCAAATCTTCTGTTACCCACAGAAAGCATGGTGTATATTCAACAGCATTCTCAGATAGCTTTTGCACTGCATAGCATTTGTGCTAGCTTCTTTTAAACTCATGCCTTTTAGTCAAAAGTAAAAGCAGGGTCCCCTGCCTCAGCAAATTGGACTTACCTCTGCTATTAGCGGAATTAGTAGGCAGCTGGTTTTTGGGCTTGTGTACCTAACCAGAAGAGTCCAATTGCAATGTGGGAGTTTACCTCTGAAATTCTAGAGGCAGAAAAATAATGAGTTGGGATGAGGAGTTCCACAGCCAGATCCTTCAGATCCCTTGGTGATAAATTTGGATGATGTTTGGCCAATTAAAATACACTTTAACTGCATGTATACAATTTTTGCTTTGATTAATTTCCCTTAAAGCAGAGAAGACTAGAATTGGGCATCCCTAGCTCAGGCAGATACTGCATGTCTAATTCTGATGCCACAGGTTTTGCAAATTATGTTGCTCAAATGCAATTATGTGCAAACATATATATCAAGGTGGGCACATTTTTGTTACAGGGAAAAGCTGTCCCCACTTGGTGCAGATCCAGAGCAATTGCAGAGTATCATGGATATTTATCTGGCAGTTGGCAACAGACTTCTCTTGGCATATAATTTTCATTTACTTTTGTGTAATTTGTGGACTAAAGGAAATATTCATTGAAGGACAGAGTCTATATGGGGGGAATGCTGTCATTTTGCCTACTCCCCCATCGCTACCCCCTTGGTTCAATGTATATTTAACCCATGTATAATGTGAATTTGATCTGCCTGGGTGTGCGCCTTATCATTTTTCCTGCTAGCATCAGTCCCGAGAAAGGGTAGTTTATGTAGTATGAAATGACTATTTTGTCAGAAGAGACTGAAGTGGAACAAATTTTTTGTTAAACTTTTGCTTGGGGAAAAAGGATTGAGTAATGTAACATACTACTGAAAGTAAACAGGAAGCATGCACAGAGCTTGCTCGTGGTTGTATAACTGCAGATCCACATTCTCCCAGCAGATGGCATGGAAGCCTAAATGATTCGATAATTTTGTGTATCCATTTCACATCATCTTGACAAAGGTGTTTTTATTTGGAAGCTGTCTGATTTATTGTAAACCCTTTTCTACATATCTTAATTCGTTAGTAGCTCCTGTGGATATGTTGTTGTGTGCGTCCAAATACAGTAGTTTCTGATTTATGTCTGAATGGGGATTTGCACCTGGGTCTCCCCAATCCAGAGTCATAGTCCAACACTCCAACCACTACACCACACTGGCTCTTCCAGTGGATATGAAACTAGCAAAATGTATTACTGTTGCTGTGTGCCTTCAAATTATTTTTGAATTATTGTGACCCTAAGGCGAACCCATCACAGGGTTTTCTGGGGCTTAGAGGTTTTAACTTGCCCAAGGTCACCCAATGCATTTTTATGGCCAAGTGGGGAATCAAATCCTGATCTCCAGAGTTTTAATCCAGTGCTCAAACCATTATACCACACTGGGTGGTATAAGTAAATATTTATTTATTTTTAGCATACAGTACTTCTCCAGGACTGTAGCTGTTTTCTGTTTAGAGCAAGGGTAGGGGCCCAGATATTGAGGAACTATTACTCCCATCATCTTTAACATTGGCCAGTCTACTTAATCTGATCTCACCTACCCCTGGCTTCTGGAGGGCTACAGGTTCCCTGGTCCTTCCTTTTAACATATCTTGTCTAAAATAGACAGCCATTTTAGTCTGTTGCTGCAAAACCAAAGAATCTTGGGGTAATACACTTAACCTGGTGTTGGCTTTCATGGGGCCCTGCAGACTACTCTTCTATCTTCTCAGTATTATATGATCTATTGAAATAACATTTTCACTCCATAGCCCATGGACAGAAGTTGCATCTCAGACCTATTAAGATATAATAAGATTTGGAGGACTGGTACTCAAATCTGGTCCCTAGCAACAGCTATGGTCAAGTGTACTGAGCTGCACAGAAAAAGCTGAGAAGAGCATCATCTTGGCTTCTCTGACAGGCCCACAATAAGCTCTGCAAAGACTACCAGTGAGTAAAAATTTCAGAGATTGGATTATTTCATTTCCAAATAAATCTTCACAAGCTGCTTTGGGGAATTTTCTCTGGTCCAGCAGATGTTGCAAAACAAAAGCGGGAAACAAGAACAATGATGTGCTCACCAAAGTTATTAACTGTCTCCCCAAACCAGCTTGTGGCTTGATACTGATACAATTACAGATAAAAAAAAAAATCACTTCCCCTTGTACAAAGACCAGACTGTTCTCAAATGCCAGCAAAAAGTCAAGCAAAACAAGCTTATTGTGATAACATGAAAATCCTATTACTATAGACAAAAATGAGAATGATAAATAATTGAAGGCTAATGATTCTCATCTAGAAATTACTGTCAAGGTGGTAGGAGCCACTTTTTTTACAACCCAGATGGATGCATAAGAGAACATGTTGAAACGGAAGGACTAATTGGTCTTTTTGAACTTTGAAAATATGTGGAAAGGCAGGAGCTACTGATTCCAAACTGGCAGAGATTAGATTAAATGAGACTATTATTTTGGGAAGCCTTCTCTTTATGGTGGGTTGCAGGCAGCTGTAAGACTTGCCAGAAATAAGAACATACCGTACCTTACCAAGGGCCTATTAATGAAGCTTGCTGTTTCTTACAGTGGTCAAACAGATGATTATGGAAAGGGCATGAATGAGAGGGCATGAATGATAACAAATAATATTTGAAATTAATTGGTCCCCAAATGCTAAGCCTCTTGCCTGTGCCAGTCTTGTGGGAAATGCTGGTGCAAGCAAGAGGCTGCTCAGTCAGTGCTCTCTTTTCATTTCACTTGGGAGCAGCAACCAAGAAGCCTCTCACCTATGCCAATCTTGTAGCAAAGGCTGGCACAGCCAAGAGGCTTCCCGGTCACTGCTCAACAGGCTGCTATATTATATTTCTCAAAAATTCTGGAGAAAAAAGGATCATCCAAAAGCCTTATATGCATATAATATGTGCATCCTTAGTGGGGTTTTATGCAATTTACTATGTGCCACAATTGGACATTTGCCTAATTGAGTCTGAGCTGTAATAGTTCTGAATAAAGCCTGACTAATCAGGATGTAAGTAATTGGAGACAATATTTTTCAGCCTAAACATCCTATTCGTTATGTTTTTCTGTTGCTTTTTCTGCACCATTCTGTAGACTTTTCTTGCATGCCAATGTATGGTTACTTTGTATTGAACTTTATTTTATTTTAATATGACACCTCCAATAGCAGCCTTCATAGCATCCCAGACAATCTGATATATTCTATTAGAAGTTTCATTTAATTTGAAATATAATTTTAATGCCTCTGCTATATTATCAGTAGAGCACTGTTTAAAAAACTCCATGTTAATGTGTTATGTATGAACTGTAGGAGGCTCCTATTTAATAATAATAATAATAATAATAATAATAATAATAATATCTTTATTTATATACCGCCCTTCCAAAGATCAAGGTGGTGCACAACATGTACAACAATTTAAAAACATTCCAACAATAAACAATAACAATCAATATCACAATACAATAACAATATGGCAAACCAGCTCACAGTGGGGGAGGATAAGGGGGAAATAGCAACAGGGAGAGGAATATCAGGGGTAGGCCTGCTCGAATAGGTGTGTTTTTAACCCCTTTTTAAACTGGGCAAGAAAGGCGGCCAAGCAGAGCTCAATGGGCAACAAGTTCCAGAGGCTGGGGGCCGAGATGGAAAACGCCCTCTTCATGGTGGTTGATGATCTGGCCTCTGGGATTCTTAGCAACTGTTGCCCGGCGGATCTGAGTGTGCGGGGCGGATTGTATGAGGAGAGGCAGTCCATCAGGTACTCTGGGCCCAAGCCATTTAGGGCTTTATAGGTAATAACCAGCACTTTGTACTGAGCCCGGAAGCGAATAGGCAGCCAGTGAAGATCTTCCAATACCAGTGTTATATAGCAGGTCCTGGGAACACCAGTGACCACCTGTGCTGCCATATTCTGCACTAATTGCAGCTTCCGAGTGTGATACAAAGGCTGCCCCATGTAGAGCGCATTGCAGAAATCCAATCGAGAGGTTACCAGAGCATGTACTACTGTTTCAAGGTCCCTCTGGTCCAATTAGGGGCGCAGCTGACGTAACAGCCGAAGCTGAAAACAGGTGCTCCTGACCGTCGCATCCACCTGAGAAGTAAGATGGAGCGACAAATCAAGGAACACCCCCAAGCTGCGTACAGTGTCCTTCACGGGAAGCGTGATCCCGCTCAGGACAGGTGGAACCACCACCATCCCTGGGCTGGGAGAACCTATCACGAGTACTTCCGTTTTCTCTGGATTCAGGCTGAGATTTGAACAAAACTTGTCATGATTGATGAATAATCAGATATATAAATTTGACCAATGGATTATTGCAGATGGAAAGTTATAGATATATACAAGCTAAAACAAAATCTATTCCAGAATAAGAGGGAAATGTATTGAAACAATACATTGTGAGGTCTCCATCGATCTTAAGAGAGAAGTTTTAAGAAGATGCAACAAACTTTCTGACACAGTCTTCCCCTTATGTCCTACTCCTCCAAAGGTTATTTCAGAGCTTTTAGGGATCCAGTGCAATATTTAAATCTCCCACAGTAGAACATTCCTTATTGCAAACTGGTTTAATTTAGTCAGTGTTTTACAGGGGTAGGGCTGTTAACCCACAGAAACCTTCCTTCTGGGTCTTTAAAATTCCATCCACTGTAAACTGAAGAGCCATAAAAAGTAATTGATATCCTTCTTCATTTAGAGTTACATGGAGCTAAGTACTGATCTTCAAAATAACTGTTTTAAGAAGTGTCCCTGATCAACATGATTGGTCTCTTGTAAGCAGGTCACATTTGGCTTAAGCTGTTGCAGTGCTTTTACCCCCCCCCCTCTTTCTCTTTCTTTTTACAACACACTTTAATACTTTAACATTCTTAGAGACCACTTTAATCTGCCATTACTGGATTTAATTCCAAAGTAAACTATATTTGCATATAGGAGTATACCATGTCTCCTTTTTGACCTTTTCTGTTCATTCCTCCTATCCATAAAGCTGTGCTGATCAACAACTCTTGAGAAAAGCATGACCTATTGGAAAAGACAATGATGCTAGGAAAGGTAGAAGGCAGTAGAAAGAGAGGAAGACTGCATATGGATGGATGCAATCAGGAAGGTCATGGGCCTGAGTCAGCAGGACCAGAGCTGAGAGATGGAGAATAGGGAGACATGGAGATATCTCATTCACAGGGTCACCATGAGTCAAAGTTGACTCAAAGGCAGATTACTATATCAAAATATTGATTCATCACTAGATTTACCAGTAAGTGTCATTGCATGGTCCTGAATATTCAGATCTTCAAAGATTTCTGCCCACCACTATATTAAAAAGCCCATTGCGTCTGTAACTTGCTCTTTCTTTAATTACACATAAATGTATGTGCCTCTGTTTATCTCTGTATTCTGTATCTTTATAGAACTATCTTGTACAATTTTATTCAAAGTGTGAGGTTTTTTTCTGCATTAACCATACTTGCTTCATACTTGCCATTTCTCCCACTTCTAAAACTGTGTTATTTAGCTTTTCAGTATTATCTTATATAGGCTTCAAGGTTGTTTTCCAGTCTGCTTTCAGCTTTCCTTTGAATTCTTTCTTTAGCAGAGAGAATTGTTTTCTGAGCTCCTGGAACAAAACCAACCCTTCTGTCTCATTAGTTTTATCATGTGTCATGTCAGTGGGAGTGGGAGTCATCTTGTCAGTTTTTTCTATTAAATTTTGCTTTATTTTATTTGTAATTGCTATTGGAGAAATTCTTAAATTTATTTTTTAGTTATTCTCAAACTTGCTGACATACTAGTGCTTACTGGTGGTCAAAACCTAGAGCAAAGATTTTAAACAGCCATCTGAAAGAGGTCTTCCATCAGTAGGGAAACATGATGGCAAAATTCTCCATATTTGGGGGATTTGTAGTTTTCAAACATGGTACCAAAGTAACCAAAGTCACTATGGCATCTAATAGTTTCTCCAAATGAATCAATATTTCATTGGTCAGGGATCTTATTTTTAGGGTGATGATTTGATCCAAAATGTAGCTCCTTAATATTTGAGTAACTTCTGCAAATAAATAGCAAATAATTAACCTAATTATTCAATCTTCACATTTTTTGTTCCAAAATCTACTGAACTTTCCAAAAAATCTGCTTCTGTGGCAAATGAACAAGCAATATATCTACATTGTTTGTATCCAGCCAATATTTTGCCAAACGTCTTTCATTTCTGGGCTATTTTAATTCTTTTTTCATGAACCAATGTGTGTAGTTACGATTTCCCTGTCATTTTAAACCAAATTAATTTTTAAGAGTGGGAGGAGGGATGGAATCCAATAACCTGTCTGGCCTTCATCAAGAAATGCTGTAACAGAGGCTACATTTCTGCAGTGTTTTCACCCATTTGATATAAAATCCTCTCACAACTTAAATATAAAACTGCACAAGCTGTTCATGATATGAGGGATATAATACAAAAATGGGATGGAGATACAAAGATTTTTTTCCAGGTGGAATTTTGATTATTACATATGGAAATCTAATTTCGAATATTTTAATACTGGTTGTCCTATATAGAAAGGCCGGCTAGCTTACTGAACTGATCTGTATTCTATCTAGGTCAGTAAAGCTCTTCACTAGAAACAGATCCACAAAGGACAGCTTTTTTTAAAAAATGCAGAAAATGCTGCCTTGCTTCAAGCAGCATAAACAGGACACCATACAGACCAAGGCCTTTTTGTTACTTGTACAATAAATTGATTACACTTTCCCTTTTTGTTGTGCACACTCTGCACATCCTTTTTCAAGGTAGTGCTTTTGTTTTGGGACAATGCATTTTCCAGCCACTCCAAAGCACAATGTTTTGTACCAGTTAAATATACTTTTGTCTGTTTCTGTTGCCACACTGCTGAGTGGTTGTAAAAGAATAAGAAATTATCAGATGTTGATGGTAACAATAGGTTCGTTCTTCCTGCCCCACTTTTCTTATCATTTTAGGTTTCATTATTTTTTTCATTTTTCATATATTATTTTTTAAGCTAGCCTGGAAATACTGGATGAAATCATATACCAGGAAGGGGTACCATATCACCTATCATTGGAGTTCAAATCCACTCAGCCCTAATCAGTATGGCTAATGGTGAGGCTCATGGGAACTGCAGTCTGACAACATTTGGAGAGCCCCACATTCCTCACATGCCATATGCATTGTTTCTTAAATAATTATATAGCAATGTTTGGTGTAAATAGCAGCTGGACATTTAGATTACATTCTTTGGAAGAATTTTCCCATTGAGCTGTGAAGGATAATGTAGAAATTAGTGAGGAAACCCTCAAGAAATGATAATGCAGAATGCTCTTCAAGAGTAACAACTGCAAAACACATTAGCTATTCTGGCAGAGTTTAGAAAGTTACTTTTAATTGAGAATAAATAGACTGATATGTTGAAGCCATCTATAACTTGGGAAGCAGTGAGATGATGCTCTGGGAACCTAGAGAGGTTCCTTCCACTAATATTCAATTATAGATGGCTTCAACATGTCACTACATTCAATTTTTATTAAAAATAACTTTACAGTCTAGGAAATATTTTTACACGAGAGTTCTCTGTACGAACCAGAAAAATGTATTGATCGTGTGCTTATATTGAAATGGAATATAGGGGAAAACATAGTAGATTTAAATCCAGTCTCTCAAAAGGAAAGGTATGTGATTTAATGGTAAACAAAAAAGAAACTGCCTATGCTATAATGACACTTGCTTCCTTAAACATGCTGTATTTCAGTTCAAATTAGTGAAAGGTCCTGAAACCAGGGCCACTTGAGAGATGCCATCAAAGGGCACAGACTTGAGCTGTACTTTGGATGCTTTAAAGTTGTACTGGGGGCTGTTCCTGATAAGGCATGCAAGTTTATTCTTGATTTGCATCAGGCCTTGCCTACTGTGGTTGGACCCATTCCTTAAACCCTTTCCTCACTAGAATGCACCACTAGAAACCATCCTCAAATTGGGTCTTGTCTCCCAGCTTGGTGGCAAGGGGGGGGGGTTAGCACCCTTTCTTTGATGTATGCGTACTTTGATGTATGTGTATGCATTTGAAAGACTCTTTCACACTTCATAGATATGGCATTATGATTCTTGTTGTCAGAACAGAATACTGAGAAACAGAATGGTTCCCAACAAGCAAAGGGGTCAGGCAAGCCTGTATACTCCAGTATTACCCTATCTATTCAACCTGTATGCAGAAAACATTGTATGCAGAGCAGGCTTAGACTCAGAGGCAGGAGGAGCGAAGATAGGAGGAAGAAACATAAAATACCTAAGATATGAAAATTACACATTACAACTAGCAGAGACAAACAAAGACCTGGAACAATTATGTAAGAAGGTCAAGGAGGAAAGTGGCAAGGTCTGATTAATGCTAAACACACACACACACACACACACAAAACCCCCAAAATAATGACCACAGAAGAGCTACAAGAATTCACTCTAGACAAAAAGAAAATTGAAATAGTCAAAAAGTTTGCATACCTTGGATGAAATGTTGATCAGAGTGGAGGGTGCAGTAATGGAACCAGAAGAAGACTAGAGTTGGAAGGGCAGCAGTGAAAGAACTGGATAAGATCATAAAGTGTGAAGACAGAACTCTGAACACTAAAGTGAGGATAGTCCAAGCCAAAACTCCATATACAGCTGATAGGAAGAAAATCAACTAATTTGAGATGTAGTGCTGAAGAAGAGTGCTGAGGATACCATGGACAGCCAAGAAGACAAGCAAATGGGTTCTAGAACAGATCAAGGCAGAAATATCTCTAGAAGCCAAGATGACTAAATTAAAGCTGTTTTACTTTGGGCATATCATGAGGAAAAATGAATCATTAGAAAAGGCAATGATGCTTGGAAAGATGGAAGACAGTAGAAAGAGAAGGAGACCACATGCTAGATTTTTAATCTCAATCAGGGAAGACAAGGGACTGGGCCTGCAGGACGTGAACAGAGAGGTTGAGGAAGAGGGGCTTGGAGATGTTTCATCCACAGGGTTGCCATGAGTTGAAGTCAACCCAAGAACAGTTAACATCAGCATAGTGCTCTGGCTGAAATTTTTAAATAGCCACCCATAAACTACAAATCCCAGGATAGCGTAGAATGGGAGCATGGGAATTAAAGTGGAATTAATATTATCATTGCATCATGTGAAATGGCCCATAGGTGTTACAGGAAAGGAATGTTTTCAGAAATCTTTGGGAAAAGTTACTTTTTTGGACAACAGTGTAAAGAGCCATACTGGATTACAACTTGAGAAGAAAATCAGTAGTCAAGTAGCTAGGGGATTCTGGGAGCTGTAATGCAAAAAGGGAATTTTTCCAGCCTCTGTATTTATGTAGAATATGACCAGAACGTGAGTGCTCAGAACAGTACCAAGCATATCAGTAAGGATCCAGTTATTAATGGTTTACTTGGCAGGAGCATTGCTCACGCCTTCACATCTGTCTCGTTTCCACGTTTCCTACCATTCAATCACATTTAGCCACAATTTTCGAGGTTAATCAATTTTTGTTTCAGGTCTGAGAAATAAATCAGTGTTCCCAGGATGCAAGTAAAAGAAGCAACATTTATAACAGCTTCAGGGCTAATGAAATATTAATTACACAGTCTTTTAATAGGAATAGACAGAACTGTACACCTACTGGCAGGAGATAATCCATCCACTGAACAGGCAAATGGACAGAAGGAACATTTGGGGGCAGGTTTAATTTTTAATTTCTCTTGATCTCAGTGGAGAAGGGTGTCAAATTCATCTGGAGAAAAGGGACTTAGCTCAAGCTTAATTATGGTCCCTACACCATAATATCAGTCCAAGGCCACATATTTTTTTTTTACAATGGGCAGCAAAATGTCTCCTGATACTGAGTACTACATTTTACACAGTTTAAGAAAAAAGATTACCTTCATGTAACAATCAAATCCAAGCATTCTTTGAAAGTGATCTAAACTTAGAGACAAACCTAAAATTAGAAATCATGGTATACCATTCCTCCCGAAACAGACTGAATGGGTTCTGAAGGCCCCCCCATTTCACAATGCAAATTATACTAGAACTTAGAACAGTTGCTTTTTGACTCCCAGAATCCCCAACCAGCATGATAACTACTGATTCATTTGTGTATCATCCAAATTCAAGGTAAAGTGCACATTTATCAGCAGTTTGAATAGTGAGAAATGCCCATTGTATAATAAGGGTCCCTGGTCATCTAGAGAAGAAGGGGGTTACCATATAATGTGGTAAATGAGTAAATAAATATAAATGTATAGAAATCGAAACAAAATAAATTTGGTTTTTTGAAGCCTTCCAAGGTTTGTATTGATTCCTTGAGCTGTTACAGCTTTCATTTGCATTTAAGTGTCATCAATGGATTTGAAAGGTCACTGTACAAGAAGGGAGGTTCTTTCTGGCTCATTCTTTGAAACTCTGCTAACTAAATGTCTGAACATGGTTGATCATATTAATCAAGTATGCAGTGGTGCATTTCAAACTCTAGTGCTTACACCTGTGGACCCATTCATCCGAGGAGAATCCAAAAGGCAGGTGGGTGTATTGATCTATATGTACAATCCTGTTTTAAGAGGCTGTCATCTGTTGCTAATCTTTTGTAAAGTGAATGGATCTTGTCAAGTGAAGGCTCAGCTACCCCAACATATTTTTGCATAATGACAGGGATAACTTGCAAAAGGATATCATTGCTGAGACAATTCACTACCCAGCAACATCAAACTAATATTTGTTAAATGAAACACAGAGGAAGCAAGGAAAAGTGAGGGGTGGGGGCAAGTATCCCTGCTAATGGAAAAATCCAGGTCTGCAAGATGTGACTCCAGTACACCATGAGTACACTCATAACTCTACTATGATGCAAGGTAGATATTCAAACAGAGTGATTGCTCACCTTTTCTTCTCCTTTTTATCAGGGCCAGAACTGGAAGTAATACATTACAGATACAGATGTTACCTATTACACTGTTTTGGGGGGTAATAATAGAACTATAACTGTAGAGACCAAGGGTTGAATCTCTGCTAGGCCATGGACACCTTCAGGGTGACCTTAGGCAAGTCACACTCTCTCAGCCTCAGAGGGCAAGGACAAACCCCTTCTGAACAAATTCTGCCAAGAAAATATATGTTATATTTTCACCTTAGGGTTGCCATAAGTTGGAAATGACTTGTAGGCACACAACAACAGAATTGAACAGGTTGATTCATATCTGGATATATGATTTCATGAAACTTTAAGCTGAAGAGTATAAGCAAAAGTAATAGAGAAGGGAAAAAATTGGGAGCAATATATAAATATATACATATTATAGGGTCGCCTTAGGGTTGCCATTAGTTGGGAATGACTTGAAGGCACACAAGAACAACAAGTACATATCATACACACACAGACATAGACACACAGAGACACACACACGTGTGTGTGTGTGTGTGTGTGTGTGTGTTGTTGTGTGCCTTCAAGATGTTCCTGACTGATAGCAACCGTATCATGGAGTTTTCAGAGGAGGTTTGCCTTCTCCTGAGGTTTGCCTTCTCCTGAGGCTGAGAATATGTGACTTGCCCAAGGTCACCCTGTGGGTTTTATGGCTGAGCTGAAAACTGAATCCTGGTCTTCAGAGTTGTCCAACACTCAGACCACTACGCTGCACTGGCAGTACACACACACATATGGTTGGAAAATTCCTCCCAACAGCTCACTGGTTTAAAGGCAAAATTGTTTCCCAGATTGTTTTGGTTGCACCTATTTGATTACCTCACTTAAAGGCTTCTCTTGAAGGAATTCAATCCTCCTCCTCCAGTGAACATTTGGGGTCTCTAGGTATGTTGGTCTTAATTTCATACAAATAGTTAAACTCTCAATACTCTGGAGTCCAAGACAAATGTCAGATTCTTTTGAATCACACTGGATAAAGGTTGCGATGTTTGATGTTATCTCAGCAGGCTTGTCTTCCTCCTAGTTGTTAACTATGGCTCTAGGCAGTGCTGAATCTATTGTTAAACACGGGCTGTTGGAAATAGACTATGTAGAGTTCCAAGAACAGCATTGTTGCTTGTTCCTCCCAGTCAGTGGGACTATCATGCCTCCCCTGTAAAGATGCCAAGCATTATTTAGGATAGCTGATTATTCTTGATATAGGAATTTAAAGACATAGCTATGTTACTGTTTTAGCATAAAAAGCTGAAAAGGAATCTAGTAGCGCCTTTGAGGATAACTGTGGAGAGGGGGAGACATTTCTATAATGGTCCACTTGAGTCCACAAAAGCTTATGCCTGCAAGTGGATTCAGTTGGACTTGTGACGTTTCTTTCCCCCTGTGTTAATCTCAAAGGTACCACTGGATTTCTAAATACAGAAAGGCTATCACTTTGACAAGGTTTAATGTTCTCCCATATGATTTATTAGATGGAAGATAAAATAAAACTCCACTGAATAATAGATACTTCCCCTGTAATAACCTCAAAGTAAAGTCTATCTTGCATGTCTTCCTTAACTATTGCTATTATCAAGGGATAAGAAAAGTCTTAATGTATCTCTCTTAACATACAACTTTTCCCAGTGAGTCCTTAATTTCCCCCCAAGGACTGTAAGAAATCAGTTACTGAGCAATGTTTTGACCCAGACCCAGAAATGGCTTCTGGAGGGTGGCAGGGGTGGCCTACCTCTTTTTTTCCCCCTTCCCTTCCTGATGGTCTGGAAACCATGCCTTATGAGGAGAGACTTAGGGAGCTGGGTATGTTTAGCCTGGAGAAGAGACAATTAAGAGGTGATAAGATAGCCCTGTTTAAATATCTGAAGGGATGTCACATTGAGGAGGGAGTAAGCTTGTTTTCTGCTGCTCAAGAGAATAGGACATGGAACTATGGATGCAAGCTACAGGAAAAGAGATTCCACCTCAACGTTAGGAGGAACTTCCTGACAGTAAGACAGTGGAACACACTCCCTCGGAAAGTGGTGGAGTCTCCTTCTTTGGAGGTCTTTAAACAGACGATGGATGGCCATCTCTTGGAGGTGCTTTGATTGTGAGTTCCTGCATGACAGGAGTTTGGACTGGATGGCCTTCGGGGTTTCATCCAACTCTACGATTCTGTGATTCCCTTTGAGTAATAGTAACGCATGGTTTTACATGCATTACTTTCCTAGCAAGTTTTGTTAACCTGCCTCTACTTACAAGGAAGAAAAATCCCTAAAGCTGTCAAACCTTAGAAAAAATGGTTTAAAAGCAACCCTGTTCTAGGACTGCACCACATAGATGCATGTGGGAATAATTTTTATTTTTGGTTTGCAGTAATATAAGAAGAAAATAAAATGGGTGGGGGCAATTCCCTCCCCTCCTGCTGCTTCACTCACCCAGTTAGATCTGAAAAGGGCTGCTAGGGAGCCGTGTCAATGGGGGGCTACCCCACTTTCCCCCTCACTGCATCGCCTGCCCCACCACCTGCCTGGCCAGACCTAGAAAGGGCTGTGGAGGGCCTGACTCACCCTCTCACTATCTTGCTCACTCACTTGTCTGGCTGTTCGCCAACTGCCTACACAGAGTCCCAAAAGGTCCAGGGCTGTCCAGGTAGCAGGAAGAGGCAATAGGAGGGAAGGGAAGGCTAGGCAATGCTTTGCAACAGTGCACTTCCCTCCCCTACTTTTGTACAGGCACCCTGGAGGGTGGTCGGGTGTGTGAGGTGGATGACAAATGACTGCCCTATCAAGTGTTCACCCCCCCCTCAGAATTGTCATCCGGTGTGGTCCGAACCCCCTGCATCCCTTAGTGATTCCCCTGTTACTAGTGTTTTAATACCCATGTTATGACCAACATGCATGTGTTAGAAGTCTTTAAAGCAATGAACAATGTTAATGCATTAGCCATTTTCAAAGTTCTGACCTAGTTTTTCTGCGTTATTATACACATTACACAAAACCATCTGGAGGTCTATTTTGTTCAGGTGAAATTATTAGTTGTTTCCATCTCTCTAAATTCCTGAGCCAATGGCTTATGGCATGTTCCATAAGATTACTTGCTCTCACTTGGCTAGTTCCCTTCAAGTGTTATGGAGAAAATTATGGGTTTTTTTAGAATGAAGAACATTTTGCTACGGCTGAATGAGGGTGTGCGCTGTGAGAAATGTTCTCCATTATCACAGCAATTTCCATTCCATTACGGAATTCTACATTTCCATGAGGCAATTTGCGTTTGAGGGGAGCATAAGGACTTCAAGATGGTTCAGAATGTCAGCTGAAAAGCTGTTCCCTCCTCTCCCCATTTCAAGACCAGATAGATGTTGACTGGACGGTGAGTAAAAATTTGTCCATGCAGCATCATGTTCTGCACAGGACACCTCAGGGACAAACTTTTTTGTGTGCATACAAGTTCTTTATGTTGTTATAGTCAGAAAAGGAAAACATAGATCAAGACATTGCAATAAAAATTGTTACTCTATATCCATTCTCCTAAATAAGATTTTAACTGAATCTTGTTTTAAATTGTTGTAAGCTGCTTTGGTTCCGATGTTGGAGAAAGCTGGGATATAAAACAAGCACGCAAATAAATATATATTTTTTTATTATTGAAATGGTTCATGCTTGGAAGCTTCTCCAGTATGCACATTCCTGACATATGAATTGAAGCGAAAGTGATTTTTAAAAGGGTGTGTGTATGAATATAGAGTTGTATATGCCTTTACATGCATTACTATCCTATCAATTTTAATTAGCCTGTTTACTACATGAAAATAGCTGACTTAAAAGGTATAAAAATCTCTAAAAGTGAAATCTTAGGAAAAATTGGTTTAAAAACACTCCTGTTCTGGGATTGCACTACATATATGCATATGGGAATTATTTTTACTTTTGGTTCTCAGTACTATAAGAAGGAAATGAAATGGCTGGGAGCAATTGCATGGCCCTCCAGAAGTTGTTTGACTACAAGTCCCAGTTGGTGACAAATGGTGGGGGTTATACTTCAGTTGCATCTGGTGAGTTGCTTGATTCTTCTCCTATGATAAAACAACTATACACTAAACATGCTGAAATCTTTAATACCAGATAAAAAGTGTGATGCCATTTTAAAAGATGAACTGCTTCTCATTTTTTGGCCTGAAAAGGTGCATTCTGGGGCTCTGGAAGGTTCAACAAACACAGAGTAGCTTTAGGGGCCTTTTGTACTCCCAGGGCTTCACTTTGGCCATCCCAGTATATAAAGTTAATAGTGGAAGAGTAGATTGCAACAGAGTTTTGCCAATATCACCTCTTCTTTCAAAAACAGAAATTGAACTTTAGAATCAAACCATATGTAGGGCTGTACCTCCCTTTTGGCAGGATGAGGCAGTCACCTCAGTCTTCAAATGATGGGCACTGTGGATGCAGCAGCAGTGACAACCTGCTGGATGTTTCCTGCTGCTGGTAGATGGAGTTTTGTGTTCATTGCTTTCCCTATTCTTTTTAAGCCAACTTGTTGATGTCTTTATGGATACCCAATCATTAGTGATGAAGTAAAATTCAGCTCTCAACATGAAGAGGAATGGGTGCCATATTGTCTTCCACCTGAAATTAAAAAAAGCCAAAGGACAGCCATGACTGTGGAGTTAACAGAGAATTTGGGCACCATGTGGCAATAAAATTGAAACTAACTATTAATTTTCCCCTCCAATAATTAGCCCCCTTGCCAAGCACCACCCAATTCCCCCAGTGCTTATGGAGGCAAAACTACCCGTTATCTGCCAGCTAAGGCAACAAAAAGTAAACTAACAGAACAAAGATGTCCCCTATGCCCCTTGAGAGTGTTAGGAGCAAACCTTTTTATTTGTGTGTGTTTGAGAGAGATGCAAATGAGAGCCAACGGGGTGTAGTGGTTTGAGCGTTGGACCACAACTCTGGAGGTTAGTGCTGGAATCCTCACTCAGTGATGGAAAGCCACTTGGTGACCCTGGGCAAATTACACTCTCTCAGACTCAGAGAAAGGCAAAGGAAAGCCCCCTCTGAACAAAGAAAACCCTGTGGTAGGGTCACCATAGGGTTGCCATAAGTCAGAAATGACTTGAAGGCACACAAGCAGTGGGAAAGTGCAGCCCTCCTAGGTCTCTTGAGTGAGGGCTAATGCAGACCCCTAGCCTCCCATAGTTGTGCACGCCTGTGATATAATGATCATAAAGAAGATGTTAGGGAGGGCATTCCACACATAGGGCATTCCACAAAAGCCTTCTCTCTGATAGCACTTGCCTCATCTTTATTACAGGGGGATCCAAGACTGGGGGGCTGAACAGACCACCCCTCTAAGGGGTGGCCTGCAACTGGGCCCTTTCAGCGCCGGATTGGGGCTGTGGCAACTACATGCCGCAGCCCTGATCTGGACTTTCTGTGGTGCAAAAAGGAACTGCAAAAAGCGGCTCCATTTTGTGCTGTGGAAAGGGTGCCATAGCTGCTGGCGCTGTGGCTTTTCTGTGCTCCTTTGGTGCTGCGTCATTTGGATGCAGTGCCAGAGGAGTGCCATGACACTGACCACAATGTGGTAGGGCACACGGCATCATGCTGGCATGGGGGCGGAGTTGGACCGTACATCATGTGGATACCACATCCCCACTCCACCCCCCCCCCCCTTATGGCCGGTCTGTCGAGGCCCTGGGTTTCTGAAGAGAATCTTAATATTTGGAGAGTTATATATGGCAATATGCAGTATTTAGTTGTATATACATATACCGTGATCCTACAAATATAAATAAACCTAAATAAAAAGTTTTACATGGCCACTAAGATTTCTCACTGTGTTGTCATTATATTTATTTCGTATCTGAGAAAGTATTTTACCTTCATGTTTATTAATACTCATCTTGCTTCACAATATGCCAGTATGTTCATAGCTGGGTTATGCCTTCCTCAGCTTCAGTCACCAAAGTCTTATCTGCAGTGCATCGATTATATCTGTGAAGTTCCACCAGGAGTTCAATAACTTCCATCCTACTGTCATGTTGAGGCTAGGTCAGCACATGAAACCGGTTAACTTTCTAGGCACCAGAGTGCCAACTACTGAGCTTGAAAAGGATAATTTTGAAGATTAAAACTCCAAGAATTTGCCAAATACTGGCTGGGAAATTCTGAGAGTTCTGGTTGAAAACTTTAACCTTTCCAAGATCTGACAAACCACACGCACGCACGCACGCACACACGCACGCACGCACACACACACACTTATACATAACTATTACAACTACAAATTTCCAGCTACTACCCAGAACACAAAGCACAACCCATTGGGGTCAGAATATATTTAGGCATTTCTAAGAACTGTTTCTCCCCTGTTGCTCCATTTGAAAGTGCCAATTTTCTCAATGATCTATCAACTTCCTCACTAATTAATATATCAATCTATTTAGAATGTGGCTGTGAAGTTCAAGACTGAAGAACCAGTGGTACCGGCAGAGAAAATACCCGTTCCAAGCCAGAGACCAACATTGGCAGCCTGAGCTCAGTTCCAGCAGTTAGAAAGCACCCTCCTCCATGAAACTGATCAATAATACCCCTGTGAATAGTAAAAAGTAATTGTGTTAAAAATCCCAACTCACACATAGGTTTCAGAATTCAAACCCTAGCACTAATCATTTTCAGAATCATGAAATAACAGCCTCATAATTTGGTAACATTTCAACATTTCCTGTTGAAGGCACACAAGGTAAAATCACAGAAAAAAAATTGAACCCTGGGGACAGGGATAAGGGTGGCGTTAAGCAGTACAGTTACTGGTCTGTAAAGGTATTAGTATGAATCATTCCGAAGATAATTTTGGATCATTTAACATGGGGGCATGGTTGTTTGACTTTGTCACTTACCCTGTCCTTTAAGGCAAATTCTAATATTCGAATGATGTTTTCTATGAACCAGTGTTGCTTTTTGATCCATGTAATCAAGGAAGATGAATACACCCATGACACATTACACAGGTATGTGTTTTCCCTACATAAGATTACCGTATATCCTTATATTAGGAAAAAACAGCATGGATGCAGTGACCCTCTGAAACTGTGTACTCCATGTTTTTCAAACATTTGCTTGTAAAATGTGGTTCTAGAACCCAGATCCATGCTGAATAGTCAGGAGGCTTTGAGATAAGTTCATGCGATGCACAATATGTATCAGATTTGCTTAAGAACACAGGAAACTTCCTTGTACGAGAAGACCCTGTATGTGTGTGTGTCTGCACGTGTGCATGTGCCTTCAGGTTGCCTGTTGACTTATGGTGGCCCCATGAATTTCATAGGATTTTCTTAGGCAACGAATACTCAGAGGTGGTTTTGCCAGTTCCTTCCTCTGAAATATACTGTAGCTCACAGCACCTGGTATTCATTGGTGGTCTCCTGTCAAAGTACTAACTAGAGCTGCCCCTGCTTAGCTTCCAAGATCAGATGGGATCTGGTGTCTTTAGGATATTTGTTCACCCAGTTGAATATTTTTCATTCTGACAGGTGGCAATAGCTCTTTAGAATCTCTCGTAGAGAGGAATTTCTAGTCACCAGCCACAGGATCCTTATGTTTAACTGGAAATACCAGGAATTTATTCTGAGACCTCATGTTAAGCATGTTGTACACCAGTGTGCTAAAGTGGACCACATGCTTTGCTTTGCCAAGCTGTGGTCCCATCTCAGGTACCATTGTCCCTTCCTTGATCGACTCTTTGGAGAAGCAAATACATTTTAGGCCTGGTTATACAATTCCCACTTGCACTGAACTCTTGGAATTTTCCCATCTTAAACAGCCATCTTGAATCCCATTTATTAGTTAGTTTTAACCAAAAAGTATAAAAAGCCTTAGCTGAAACTCAGGTTTATTGAGGCAAAGGGGTAGTTCAGACTACGTTATATACTGGTTAACAAACGGTTTAAAATCAAGAAGTTCAGACTGAAACCGGTTTTAACACTACTGAATCCGGATCTTGAACACGCGTAGCAGAGCAAATCCCCCATAACTTGGTTTCTCCCAAAGCGGTATATTTACCGTTTCTTTTGGGAGAAACTGATTTGCAGGGAATGTGAACTTGGCTCCAATCACGATTGGGTCAAGTTCAGGGGAGGGAAAAAGGCCAGGGGGCGGAACATGCCTCTTTTCCCGGCAAAATCGGGCACTCCAGCATTTTTAAAATATTTTTACTGTATTTTTTTATTAATTATTTATTGTATTATTTTATTTTATAGTTGTTGTTGTTGTTGTTATTATTATTATTATTATTTATATAGCGCTGTAAGTTTACACAGTGCTGTACATACAATCTTTTAGTTAGACAGATCCCTGCCCACAGGCTTACAGTCTAAAAGACAATACAAAACGAAAAGGGGAAGGTGGTGGGGAGGGGATTAGTTATTTTATTTATTATTTATTTCATTGTATTTTATTGTATTTTATTGTATTTATATGGACAGGGGTTTCCCCTCTGGTTTAAATAGCCCCATTCATAAAAACGGAGGGGAAAAGAGCCTTGTAGAATGCGAATGAGATGTCAAACTGAAAAAATAAAATAAATATAATAAATAAAAAATTATAAAAAATACTAAAATAAAATACAATAAAATTACTAATAAATAAAATACAATAAATACAATGAAATAAATAATAAATAAAATAACTATAAAATAAAATAATACAATAAAATAATTAATTAAAAATACAATAAAATATAATAAAATATTTAATAAAATATTTTATTTAATAAAATATATATTAAATAAAATAAAATAAAAATACAATAAAATAATGAATGAAATAAAACACAATAAAATAAATAATACAATATTAAAACATATAATAAAAAATAATTTAAAAAGGACTAGAAGGAGGAGGAGGAGGGGACAGGATCTCCTGAATCTGCACCGCTCCCAGCCCTATGCTCCATGCGCATAAGCTGTCAAATATAAAAAAGTATATAAAAAAACAGCAGATGCAAACTGAAATAGACAGAATGTACAGACTAAATTCCAGCACGGCCAGAACAAAGAAACTTCCTAGAGACATAGTAATTTACTGGGTAAGGAAACAAATGAAGGACAATTTTATTCAAAAAAAAACTTTAAAACAAGATTTGTGATATGGGGAATAGAAATACAGGTGTTTAAGGACATTCCAGCCGAAATATTGAGAAGGAGGAAGGATTATCAATTCCTGACGGAACAGCTAAAAAGATACAGAGTCCCCTTTAGATGGGAAGAAATAGAGGGGTTATCGGTGACATGGAATCAAAGGAGATTTAAATTAAACATGGTGGAAAAAGCAGCTGAATTCTGGAAAGAGTTTAGAAAAGATATATCAAAACGACCTACCAACGTGTTCGAGGAAGAAAGTTACCCAGAAGATGAAGGAAACAAACACACCAAAACCCCAAAAGAGAAAAATAAGACAGAAGAAAGAGAAGAAGAAGATCTACTAGAAAATGAGGAAATAGAAGGAGCAACAGGTATAGCTAGAAGGAATTTTGAAAGTGAAGAAGATAGCAAAGAAGAAGACGAAGAGCTGGGAATAGAAAAAGAATCTTTGGAAGAGAAAAATCGATAGACAAAGAAAGAATTAGAGAGAAAGGGGGAGGAAACAGGGGAGGGAAGGGGGAAACACTTGGTAACTTGGAATGTAAAAGGCCTAAATCTAAATGGGAAGAGAAAAAAGGTGATTCATTATTTAGAGAAACTAAATTGTGATATTGTTTGCATTCAAGAAACACATATAAAAAAAACGGAGAAACATTTAATTAGATTTAAAAGTTTAGGAAGAGAATTCATATCGGCAGCAAAACAAAGGAAAAAAGGGGTGGCAATATATGTCAAATGAAGTATTCAGGCCAAAGAAGTTTTAAACGACAAAAATGGGCACTATTTGGGGGTGGAAATTAAATGGGAAGGAGAATCAATTCTAATATTAGGAATATATTGCCCACTAGAAAATAAAAGCTTATTTTATGACAAATTGCACAAAGAACTAGATGAGCTGGAATGTGACAAAATCTTAATGCTGGGAGACTTTAATGGAGTAGTAAAACCCCAATTAGATAGGAAATCAGATACTGAGACAAGGAACAATCAAGGAAAACTCCCTTTGACTTTTTTCAGACTAACAGAAGACTATGACTTATGTGACATATGGAGATTACACAACAGGAAAAAACTAGATTTTACATTCTATTCATATAGGCATCGCTCATTATCAAGAATTGATATGCTCTGGGCACCCATATCATTTAGCAAATTAGTGACTTCTACGGAAATCTTACTGAGAACAATATCAGACCATAACGCATTAAAAATAACTTTCAACCAAAACAAGAAAAAGAGTACATGGAAGGTAAAAGATTCGCTACTGCTAGAGAAGAGTATTGTAGAAAAAGGAAAAGAAACCATTATACAGTACTTCAAAGAAAACTTGACCCCAGAAGTAAAAATGATTAGTGTATGGGATGGGGGGAAAGCTGTTTTCAGAGGCTTCATGATTAATCAAGAAGCATATATTCAGAAAAAAAGAAAGGATAAGGAAAATGAGATTCAAGACTTGATAAGATTAAAAGAAAAGGAACTAATAGATAACCCAGGAAATATTATAATACTAGACGAGTTAAAGATACTTAGAAAACAAGAGAGCAAAAAAAACTTATTAGAAATAAGTAATAGCTTAAAAAAAGCCAAACAAAAAAATTTTGAGCAGGCAAACAAAATAGGGAAAAACTTGGCTGAGTTATTGAAAAAACGGCAAACAAAAAAGACTATCGTGGAAATTAAAGAAAATGGCAATATAAAAAACAAACAAGAGGAAATTAAGGAGGCTTTCGAAAAATACTACACTGATTTATATAATGATCAAAAGATAGATACAACTAGGATTCAGACATACCTGAATGAAGAGGAAGAGATATATATACTCCCGTCGGAACAACAATTGGAAGATTTAAACAAACGAATTTCATACAACGAGGTTGAAACAGCAATACGGAATTTAAAAATTAACAAAGCACCAGGACCTGATGGTTTTAATGCACTCTTTTATAAAACTTTCAAAGAAGAACTTTGTGGGCCACTACAAATGACTATGAATGCAATTTTGGAAGAAGGAGTACCAAATTCATGGAGGGAAGCTGAAATAACTGTAATACCAAAAGAAGGGAAAGACACAAGAGATATTAAAAATTTTAGGCCCATTTCATTATTGAATGTGGACTACAAGTTATTTGCATCGATCCTAGCTACAAGACTCAAAAAGCACTTAAAAGATTGGATAGGACCCGAACAAAGAGGTTTTCTACTACAGAGGCAATTAAGAGAGAATATAAGAATTGTTCTAAATATCATAGAATTCTACGAGAAACATAATGATAGAGAATTGGGACTACTATTATTAGATTTGGAAAAGGCCTTTGATACCGTTAATTGGACCACAATCTTCGAAATTATGAATAAAATGAACCTAGGTCCGAATTTTATAGGTTGGGTAAAAGAAATTTATAAGGAACAGAAAGCAAAAATCATAATTAATGGTGAGAGAACAAATTTTATAAATATTAAAAGAGGAACCAGACAAGGGTGCCCACTATCCCCTCTACTTTTTATAATGGTAATAGAGAGATTAATAAAAAGAATTAAAAATAATGTTTGTATCAGGGGAGTAAAAATTAAGAATCATATCATTAAAATAAAGAGCTTTTGCGGACGACTTAGTTGTTTTCTCGAGGATCCCTGTAATAATATAACTCTTTTAAATGACGTAATCGACAGATTTGGTAAGATTTCAGGATGTAAACTCAACAAAGAAAAATCAGCAATTATAACAAAAAACTTAACCAGAGAAAAAGAGACGAAATTGGCAGAACTTTCAGGTATAGAAATAAAAAAGAAGGCAAAATATTTAGGAATTACTATTTCCAGAAATTTAGGTGAACTGTTTGACGATAATTACAAAAAAACTTGGAAGGAAATAAAAAATAAACTGGGAAATTGGAATAAGCTACAATTGTCGTTTTTAGGGAAAATAGAAACAATTAAAATGTCAATACTACCCAAAATGTTATTTTTGTTTCAAAATTTACCTATAGTAGTTAAAGATTCCTTTTTTAAACTCTGGCAGAGAGATATAAGTAATTTTATCAGGCAAAGAAAAAGGCCAAGAATTAGACTTAAGGTTTTACAAGACTCAATTGACAGAGGAGGTCTTGGGCTACCAAATTTAAAGCTTTATTTTGAATCTTGCTGCTTGCTATGGCTAAAAGATTGGATAACATTAAGTAATAAAGAGCTTCTAGATCTCGAAGGAGACAATTTGGTTTTTGGCTGGCACGCATACTTAGGATACAACAAAATCAAAGCTAATAGAAATTTTAATGCTCATTGCATCAGAAAATCGTTATTTAAAGTTTGGGAAAAATACAAGTATAGGATTATGCCAAAATTTCCTCTTTGGTTTTCTCCTCAAGAGGCAATTCAAAGAACTGAAGTGAGACAATGCACTAATTGGCTTACCTACTCACAATTACTGAAAAAAAATGAATCAGGAAATCTGGAACTAAAATCATTACAAGAATTAACTGAAGAAGGCCATGACCTAAATTGGTTTGGTTACTGGCAAATTAAAGAGTGCTATAAAACAGATTGCAAATCGTTAGGCCTTGAAAAAGGAAAAAATCAATTTGACAAAATAATATTAGGAGAAAATGTTAAGTGGATAAAAGAGCTATACAAATTATTATTAGGGTGGGATGAGGAAGAAGAAACTGTAAAAGTAAATATGATTCAATGGGCCAAAAACTTCGGGTACCCAATACTCTTAGAAAAATGGGAATTAGTATGGAGAAAAAGATTAAAATACTCGGCCTCTCAAAATCTTAAAGAAAACTTTTATAAATTTTTTTATAGGTGGTACTTGACACCGGATAAAATATCAAAGATATATAAATCAAGGGACAACCTTTGCTGGAAGTGCAACTGTGAACCAGGGACTTGTGGACCTGTAAGAAAGTAAGGAGTTATTGGATAAAAGTAAATGAAATAATAAATTCGATTGTGGAGAGCAAATTAAATTTTGCGCCGGAAACTTATCTCTTAAACATGTGGGATGTAGAACTAGACAGAAAATATGGCAAAATACTATATTATCTGATATCCACGGCTAGAATTACATTAACACAAAAGTGGAAGAATAAACATGTGCCGAGCCCTAAAGATTGGCTTATTAAAATTTTTGATGCAATTGAAATGGATAAACTAACATCTCTAATAAGAAATCAGGAAATAGACAAAATTGAAAAGGATTGGGGCAAAGTACTGGAATGCTTGAAGAAAGAGTGGGGAAAAATTGTGACTATAGGATATGACAAAAGCATGAGAATACTCTTGAACGATTAATACAAGATAAGTAAAAAGACAAGATAACAATAAAATACATCTATATGAACATAATAAAATACAAATACATGAACAAACGCCTCTCTGTAGTGCAACATACTATACGCAGAGAAATAACCAATCAGTTGCTTCAGGAAATCTTTAAAAAGAGTCTGAAATAGGAAATAATTATACGAATATTTGTGACTCATAATGAAAGATACAAAAAGAATCTAGTAAAGGGAGACTTAAAAAATCTACATAAGTAGATAAGAAGGTAAAATAAAAATGCAACGCTACCTAGTGGGAGAAAGAGAGAAGTCCGGTATGAATGGACCAAGAATGGAAGGATGATGATAGAAGGTTAAGGTAGGTGATGAAGGTATGAGAATGTAGTATAGAAAGAGGCCAGAATGAGAGGAAGAGAAGGAGGATGATTGAGAGAGATTAGGAGTGAGTCAAGGCCGGAAGGCCAAAATTGAGGTTAAGGTAGGGAATATGCCAAGTTTAGGAGAATACGATGGATTAAGGATTAAGGAATGAAACTTTACAACTTGAGAAGGTAATCACTTAGGAAATTCTTAGATGACTGATACTTATGGAAGTAAACAAATACTAGAAATGTTTCTTTAAGTTAAGCAGTTTATATATCATTTCTATAAATTTTCTTTTATTGGGTGATTAAGATAATTTGGATTTGTCTAATTATGTACTTCTTGTAACCTCTATTAATTTACAATTGTGTAACTGTGTATGTAGTTGTTTTTAATTGCAATAAAATTTTTAATTAATTAAAAAAAACCCCAAGCATCTCGCGCGGCCAGTGGCTGCATCAGACGTCACCATGACATCATTTGATTGACAACCAAGAGGCTCCATCTTTAATCATTACTTTTTCGTGTATGAACTTTGTTGGGGTAAAATGCACTGGGAAGCATCGATGGGGGCAAAAGGTAGTATGAACTTCTTTCCGGAGAGATTCGGTAATGCCATGCACTCCGGATCTAACCAGGGCAAATGGGCTAGTATGGATGGGGCCAAAGTGGTCATTTGGAGATCTCCCAGGTACAGCCTTATCCTATTGACCTGATATTTTGCCACATTTTGTTATTAGCTATTATTTGAAATATAACAGTCATGTACACAAGCTTTCAGTGCCGCTGGAGATGAGGATTCAGGCACTTAATTTGAACATGAGTTTTAAGAACATTCAACTTGATGTTGGACGTCCTACTGATAAAGTTACAACCTGCTCTTGAAAACAGATTTGACCAAAAAGGTTTTATAAGACAGTAAAAGCTAGACACATCATCACCAGCATGCTGGGAGAAATCATAAGGCCCACTTAGCTACCTCTTATCTGGGTCCCTGAGATTGTACACCAGTGGCAGGAAAGCCACAGTCTGTTCCTGATTATAAGAATCACTTATTGCATAAGACCACACCCACCATTCCTTCTCAAATGCCTTTCAAAATGATATCATTCATGCCCATTTTTAAAGGGGATTTTTTTTCTTTGAAAAATCAGGAAAAGGAACACCATACTTTGTGATCTGAGCAATCCAAGATGGATTTTTAAAAAATGCATCTAATTTTATATTGGGAATTAATTTTAGCTGCTGGATTCATTCTGCCTTGCCAGACACTTAAATAGTTCAGAATCCCATTAAAAAATAATCCACCTATTGCCAGACTTGCACTCTTTTTATATTAAGCCCTGTCTTGTGTATCATATGGCTGTAATGGATAGATAGCTAAAGCAGGAACAAGGAGCTGCAGAGATATTCTTAAAATATAATGGAAAGCATTTTGATTGATTGACCGAATCAGTCATAGGAGAAAGAACATCTTTTTCATTTTGGATGATGACCTCAATGGAACTAAACTAGCTTAAATTAAAGTGCTCAGTTTTGCATGGTTTTTAGTTTGGGATTTCAATGAGTTTTGAAAGGTCTGAATTCTTTCTCTGTTATTTAAAGTATGAACATATCTTTTGTACTTGGGGAAAAACCAGAGGATTAGAAGGGAGCTCAGCATTGTGTATCTCATGCAAACTTTCAGGATCTTCCTGAGTCCGCAATGGAAAGAGCACAACTCCAAAAAGAGTGATAGGTTTCATACTTAGGAATGAAAGGTTTGGTCATTCATCTCTGAGAGCGAGTTAATTCCTTGCCTTTTTCATGGCAACTGGGGTTCAGCTTCCAAGTAACTCACCAAACTCAGATCCCTTTCATGTGACACAATTATAGCTTATACTTAAGTCCAATGGCAATGTCCTGTGAATTCTGAGATCCATGATCTTGTGACTGAGATTTCTAAACACCACTTGCTGGACTGTAGATCTAGGATTCCATACGATGCAGGGATGATAGTTAAAATAGAATTAAATTTCTATCAATTGTGCAGTGTTAATGGAATCTGAGGGTGTATCCACACTGCAGAATTTAAACAGTTTGACAGTATTTTAACTGTCATGACTCTTTCCTAGAATCCTGGGATTTGTAGTTTGGTGAGGCACTGGAGCTCTCTGACAGAGCAGGCTGCAAACTTTGCCAAACTACAAAACCCAGGATTCCACAGGACGGTGCTATGACAGTTAAAGTGGTGTCAAACTGCTGCAGTGAGGATACATCCCCAGTCTCTGAACTACAAAGCTGTTGGTGAAGACAGCTGTTGGTAAAGCATGGAGCTCAGTGTCTTCAGTATGCTGATGACACTCAGATATATCTTTCCATGACCAGATCATCGGCTCAGACTTCAGATGGCGTCTCTCCTCTTAATGACTGCCTTGCAGCGGTAATGGTCTGGATGAGGGAAAACAGATTGAAACTAAATCCAGACAAAACAGAGGTACTAACAGTTACCGGTCCGAAACCAGGCTTGGGAATACACTTTCCAGTCCTAGGAGGAGTCACACTCTCCTCGAAGGACTCTGTTCACAGTCTGGGGGTACTCTTTGTGAATGTGGTAGTCAGGAGCGCCTGCTATCAGCTTCGGCTGACACGCCAGCTGCGCCCTTTCCTGGATACGAAAGACCTGGAATCTGTGGTACATGCCCTAGTAACCTCACGTCTGGATTTCTGTAATGCGCTCTACATGGGGCTACCCTTGTGCCTAACCCGGAAACTTCAATTAGTTCAGAACATGGCAGCCAGGCTTATCACAGGAACATCAAGGAGAGAGCACATAACACCCGTACTCAAGTCTCTTCACTGGCTGCCCATCAGTTTCCGGGCACAGTACAAGGTGTTGGTATTAACCTTCAAAGCCCTACATGGCTCAGGCCCATCTTACCTTAGGGACCGCCTCTTCCCATACGAACCTCCCAGCACACTTCGGTCCTCTGGGAGGAATCTGCTGAAGCCTATGAAAACCAGGCTGTCGCAAACCTCCCAGAGGACTTTCTCAGCTACCACCCCTAAACTTTGGAATGACCTGCCGGACGAGATGCGTCTCATTACATCTTTGACCAGCTTTAAAAAGGCCTTAAAGACTCATCTCCTCCGGCAGGCCTTCCCCTGAAGAGGGAATAATATATCACCAACCCCCGACCCTAATAATGCAAATGAAAATATAATGGCACCAGGGGATTAACTCTAGCTGTCCCTCTGTTCAAACCTTCTGATCCCACCCACTGGGGATTGCACTCGTACTGCCCATCAACTGCACTTTATTTTTATTATTTTAAATTTTTTAAACTGATATCAATTTTAACTAGTTTTGATTTAATCTAGTCTTAAGGGGGGGGGGTTGGGAAGGGATTTGACTGCTGTTTTATTCTTGTATTTTTTAATTTGCTGTACCCCGCTCCAAGTATCCTATTAGAGGAGCGGGTTATAAATTTATAAATAAACATTATTATTATTATTATTATTATTATTATTATTATTATTATTATATGAATGGGAGATTATAATACAGATTGAGTATTCCTTATCCCAAATGCTTGGGACCAGAAATGTTTGGAGATTTCAGATTTTTTGGATTTTGGAATACCTGCATTGGCACAAACTTACCTAATGAAATATCTTGAAGATGGGACCCAAGTCTAAACACAAAATTCATTTCTATTTCATGTACATTTTATACACATACCCCAAAGGTAATTTTATACAATATTCTAAAATAATTTTGTGCATAAAACAAACCTTGCATACACTGACGCATCAGAAAGCAGAGGTGTCACTGTCTTGGCCACCTGTGAAAAAACATTTTGGTTTTTGGATTATTTCAGATTCTGGAATTCTGGATTAGGGAGACTTGTTATTTAATGAATAATTCATTTTAATTACTTTCAATGTTTTAATCTATTCTGCATACATATAACTAATATTTATGTACAAACCAAAGCAAAATTCTACCCGTACAAAAAAAAAAAGTGTTGTCCTTGATGCTGAGCCCTAACTTGGTTTCTTGTTAATTATTTGCTGAAAAGTACTGACCCTTGAATTCTAGAGCAATGCTGAGGAACTAATGGGCATCCAAGACATTTAATTTCAGTTCCCAACAGCCAATGGGAATAGTAGTTTTTCAACATCATTCTGGAGGATCAAAGATTCATCAGCCTGCTGTAGATGACTTCCGCCTCAGATTTCTTTTTTGGGGGTTTGGGTGGAGTATGTGATAACATCAGATATAAATTCTTTAGTAACAATTTTCTGACTTAAACACCAGTGCCTGTTTTTCAAAGTTAATTGGTACTTCTCTAATTGATGCTGCTGTAATATAAATAGATCTGGACTAGATGGAAACTTTGCTGTGATTTATAACTAGCTGAGCCACCATCTCTTCCATTTCTACTCTGAACAAGGGCACCATTAATTATTATTCAGCCCATGCAGTTAGCCCTGGAAGTTACAACAATGTTATAGTGATGATGAAGGAGGCAGAGAGGAAGCCTTAAGTGTAACTTGGTTGGGAAGAGTTTGTTGAATATGCTTCAGACAGTTAAGGCTGATCTGCTATTTAAGGTCAATGAAAACTCTGCTTTCTCAGCTTCGATTCTTTGAAGATATGCACAAACCTTCAAGGTCAAATATTTTTGCTAGTGGAAAAAAGAGAAAAAAACAAGGAAGGGAAGTATCCACACTACACAGTATATCAGTTTCATGCCACTTTGATTGCCTTGGGTCTATCTTACAAAATCCTGGGATTTGTCATTTTGAGGGATTCAGTGGACCCTTGATATCCACTGGGCTTTGCTTCCAGAACCCCCATGGATACCAAAATCCATGGATGCTCAAGTTCCATTAAATAAAGTGGCTTAGTAAAATGGTGTGCCTTTGTATAAAATGGCAAAGTCAAGGCTTCCTTTTTGCAATATATATATATATATATATATATATATATAATTTCAAGTTGTGTATGGTGTAATCAGTGGATAAAAAATCTGTACTTACAGTTCTCTATCGGAGGGGCAACTGTACTTACAATTCTCTATCAGAGAGCACCTATGCTATAGATCAAGGAAGTGCACTAAAGAAGGCTAAATCCCTCATTTGACTACAGTCCCAGGATTCCATAGGATGGAGCCATGGCAGTTTCAGTAGCACCACAGTGCTATAATTGTGCAGTTTGGAGTTATTCAGGGTCACTCCAAAATGGTTCTTCTGATTGGTTTCTTGGTTTTTCTCATGTGTTACAAGCTATTAAAGGATAACTGTGGAAAGTTGACGGGGGGAGAGAATGTTCCTGCTCATTGAAGAGCTTGCAAAAACTTAATTTCCAACCAGAGAAGTATTTTTTCAATTGTTAGACATGTTTTTTCATTTTGATGACATTCTGTGGGCAGCTGTAGTTGATCTTTAATATATCATTCTTAAGGACATTGCTAGGGGCCATCTCTAGGAGATGCTTCTCACCTGACCACCTAACACAGATTCTCCCTGCCAGGAGTGGCCAGTTATAATGCTGCCTGGGGCAGGGTGGTGGTAGTTCCGTGAATCATTATCCCGAAAAAGTAACTTTTCCAACTTTTCTGCTCTGAAAGTACTGACTAAACAGTCTCATTTCAAAAATTTGGAAACAGAGAGGGAACAGTCCTTCTACTAGGTGTCATTTGGAGCCACCCTTGCATTTCTATTTTCAGTTGACTGTGTAAAAACAATGCTTTAGCAATACTGAAGGACCCTAGTGTGAATGTAAGTCAGATATATTTGTGTTGATATTTCTCTTTGGCTTGGATAATTAATGCAAACTCATACACCCAACTCCTGCAACTGCAACAGGGATGTGATTATGTTTAGTCATATTTAATTTGGATTCACTCTTTTTTTTTTTTTTTTTTTTGCATACATAGAGCCTCCCATCCTGTATGCTATTTTGTATTTGTCATTTCCAGTACCAAGCTAAGTTTATCAATTCCACATTACTGGAAGCAGCCTAGCAAATTCTTTGAGGGCAGCATGACATTGGCACATGTGTTGAGTGGAAATGGCAGAAAATATTCAGTTTGACCATTCGTTGATATGTTATGGCTGGTAAGGTGGCAATACATACTATGTATCTATGTATGTATTGAACATATTCCATTTTTCACCCCATGCTCTCCTGTGTGGGTCACAATAATGCTATACTGGCAAAGCAGAAGTGACTAGATACATATTCTAACTTTGTTTTACTTGATTTGGGGCAATTTAGTGACTTTTTTCTTTTTCTTTTTCTTTTTTGCCCAACTTGAGAAAATCAGGGGTGTAGGTTTTATGGAGCATAAGTCAAGCCAAACCAACATGTTTTGGGGTGGTTTGACCTGATTTTTTTTTAAGTGATGTGTGTGTGTGTGTGTTTTAAGTGATAGTAATTTTTGCCTGCAAAAGTTAAATGGAGGGGAATCCAGAGATTTGGATGGATTCTGGGGGCTTAGGGACTACAGAAAAAAAGTTGGGACCACATGTAGCCTACACCCCACATTTTGTATGGCCCTCAGTATATACTAAGTATGACTACATCAACTTGGTTCCATCCTGTCTCATTTTACTGAGGGAGCAGGAAGCAAAGCCCAAAAGTATATAATGGCTAGAAGGTGGAAACCAGCTATGAAAGGACAAGATTTCGAATAGTGGAGGCTGTTCTCCTCGTCTGAGTTAATCCACTGAGGCAGCAAGATATTTCAAAATACTTTTGCGTCAGGTTCCTAAACACTAATTGACTGGAATTTAGTTACATAAATAGGCACTTCCAGCTGAGGAACTAGCAGCAGAAGCAGCATGTGTTTGTGTGTATATATGTGTGGGGGGAAGTAAAATGTAGATTTGTGGAGTAACGTCAGGCAGAAGGCCAGCTGGAGAGAGTCAGTTCATGTAATTTATGCTTTTTTTACTGACTTCCTATCTATAGCAAGAGTATCCTCTTCCATTGTAGTAATGTCAAGCCACTTAAGAGAGCTGTCCTGTGAATGATAACGCAAAGCAAAACAAAGATGCTGTCCCTGTTTTTATAGCCCTGTTATCAGCTGCCAGTTGCCAGACCTCAAGGCAATAAAGAATGAACTGCTTTATTCTTCAGCTGTCCACTATTTCTAGGGCTGAGCCAAAAGTGACAATTTTAAAGGGAGCTAGGATTTGTGTTAGGAGGTTCATGGGCCTAGCCAGGTGTTTTAGTTGAAGAACAGGGCAGAGCAACCACTGAAGCTGAGACCCAAAAGTGGAAGTTCTTAATAGTCCTTCCAGAAAGCCTAATGACCAGAATGAATCCAGACTCTTAAGAATACACTTGACCCTCCACATTTGTAGCTTTGACTTTTGCAGATTTGGTTATTTGCGGATTTGATTAATAATGCGGTCTCTAGGAATCTCTAGGTCCTCTAGAGAAATTCTGCTGGATGTTGACGATAGAGTTGCACTGGAGGACCTAAAGATTCCTAGAGAAAACACTTCTCTAGGCATTTATTTGTAGGTCCTTTCATGGCGGTCCTGTGGCCCTAAATGTGTAGGGTTAAGTATACTTCTCTTACATCTTTTCCAAATGCTTGTAACCAAATTAATGTTTGCTCCCAGTTCTGCAGTGTTTGCTTCTGACTGATGCAGAAGCATCTGGGTTAGGTGCTAAGAATCTTTTATCCTTAGTTAAGAAAATGCTGTTGCTGATCTACTCTTAATGTACAGATATTTACACTATAATATCTGGCTATTTTTGTTAGTCAAGGATTACTACATGACTCATCCCTTTGCGATGTGTACTGGAAATTTTTCACTTGTAGCCTTGGGGATCAGCATGAGAGCCAGCATGGTATAATGGTTTGATCATTGGACTACAACTCTGGAGTATGGAAACGACAGCTCAAATTCCCTGCTCAGCCATGGAAATCCACTGCAAGTCACACTATCTCAGTCTCAGATGAAGGCAAAGGTAAAACCCCTCTGAAATAATGTTGCCAGGAAAAACCTAATCACTATGATAGATTCAACTTAGGGTCACCATAAGTCAGAAATGAATTGAAGACACACAACAGCAACAACAAGCCTCAGGAAAACCAACATGACTGAACTCCCCAGTAGAAGGCTGAAAATCTGGAGATGTGCTTTCATGGGCTCTTGGAATGAAAGGGCCTTCATTAAAGCAGCATTCTGATTACCTTTGTTGAAACATTTTATGACTATCTCTTGATCCTGGCTTGTGCTAATGATTTTTTCCCCTGATACAAAAAGTGATTTAGCAGTCTTAATTAATCGAGAAGTGTGATCTTTATTCAGTAGCCTTGGAAAATATCAGTTCAATAGAGATGCTGTGGATTTATTTTGTTGATTCAAAATGAATCAATTAACAGCTTGATTCACAAAACTGCTGGGAAATACAGTTTTGGATTGTTGACTGAGCAGAGAGAGAGAGAAAAAATCAAGCTAAAAATGACTCAGTGCAGACAAGAAGTACATCAGGTGTAGAAGCCTTGCCCCACCAAGAACATGTTTGTGAATCAATGATCTTCCTCTAGAGTTTCCTGGATCAGATGGAGGGGTATAGCTGTGGTGTGTGTGTGGCCATTGCCTCCCCAAAGAGGCATTCTGCCCTCCAAATGAGATTTTCCTTCAATTCCTAAATACAGTTTAGACATCCAAAGAGAAGGGGCAGACAAAGGGGCTCAACAGACGGGTGGCCGCCCTTTTCTTCCCTGGATCATTGCCGTAGCAACCAGACACTATTCCCTCTCAGGAGCAAAAAGAAGCTCCTGAAAGCAGCTTCTTGGAAGGGGTGCCATTACAGTATGGAATGCTGATTGGGTACTCTGATGCCTGTGGATGGGTGCATGCCAACATGGCACACAGGCAGCAAACGTAGGGCTGGGCGTGTGTGGATGCCCAGCCCTACTTAGCCCTATTTTCGGCCCCAGGCTGTCACAAAGTGCCGGTATGTTTAGGGCCAAAGTGACCAAGAGGTTGTAAACACAGCAGCAGCAGCAACAACAACAACAACAACAACAATATATGTATATTTCCTGCCTCTCCCCACAGATTGAGGCAGGATTACATCTAATAAAATGAATACAAATACAAATACAGTACAGAGGTACCATCAATAAAATAAAATACTAAATACATCAATAAAACACTAAAATAAAAAAAAAGTCTTAGGTACGCAAAGGGAACTTGCAGCACCTTTGAGACTGTGTGAAAGAAGCGGTAGGACATTGGTGTTCTTACAAAAAAAAAAACAAAAAACAAGAACAAACAAACAGCTTCATTTATATACCGCTTCATACTGCCAAGGAGTGTCTAAGCGGTTTACAACTGTAAGCTACTTGCCTCCAACAATGTGGGTACTCATTTAGCGACCTCAGAAGGATGGAAGCCTGAGTCGAGCTTGAGCCCCTTTGCTGGTTTTGAATTCGCAACCTTATGGCTTTGAGTGAGTGGCTGCAGTACAGGCATTTAACCACTGTGCCAGCAGGGCTCTTACAGATTTATGAAAGCTTATGCTACACCATCTTTTGCACAGTTAATCTTAAAAGGTGCTGCAGGAACCCTTTGCCTATTGATATTCCAGACTAACAGAGCTATGTCTCTGAATTCTATCTCCAAGATAGGTGTTATTGATTTTTCAGTGTCCCACTTTACAACACTAGAAGCTTGGGAATGAAGGAAATTTTTATTTGGTGGGGCAAAATTCTTATTATTTCAGGGGCGGGTGTCCTCGCTCTCAGGAGAGAAGACTGAGGAATCCCTGCACCAAAAGATTGATCGGGGGGGGAGGGGGGAGAGGAGGAGGTATTAGTACTTGAGGATGTTAGTGGTTTAATGCTAGTGCTCATAGGAACAGCAGCTCCAAGATTTACCCATCTGTTCTTTTTTCTCCAATTGCTGAATTGCTGTTGAAAATTATTATTAGGCATATGAATAGCAGGCTCAGTCCTGATAAGAAGGAGGTCTTGGAGGGCAGCAGGCATTTTGATCCAGGGTCAGAAATAGAAACTGGTATGCCACTTGAGATTTGAAGCGGAACCCTCACCCCACCTCATAATTCTAGAAGAAATTAGAAGACCAAGCCTAGTGAATCAAAGATCCAACTTTATTTAGGAGAAGAAATGCATTTCTGTCACCCAGCCTGACAGACCAGAATCTGAAGAAAACTGAACTGTGAAGGTTCCTTTTCTGCAGTTGTGGTGAGGGAATCCTTCATGTTGGGTCTAGCTCTCCCCTTACACTTCATAGGCAGGGCTTTGGTCCTGATAATCCTTACCACCCAAAGACAGAGAGCCAATCCCATCTTCCTAGTTCTGTCCTGCCTCAGCTTGAATCAGGACAGGGCTTTTTGTTTTGGCAACTTTATCTGTGGGGATTTTCTCTGATTTGTGGGTCAGGAGACCTTAATTTTTATTGCGCTCTAACACCCTAATAGGGACAATCAGTCTCAGCTTAATTTTTTGCCCACAGCTGGGAGGAGACATCTGATATTTTAGTGGACAGGATTGTAAAGAATACCATTAATTTCATTCAAAAGCCATGGAATTTCTTTCTTCAGTCTTATACTCCCAGGTCAGCAGAGAAGGAACACATTGCTCTACCCTTACTGGGAGACATAGGAACTTTAAAACTGGCTCAAGGTCCCGGGCTGCAGCTGGGTCGCAGGATGGAGGCAGGGATTATTGCATGCTAAATCACTGGACTCTTTCATACAAGGCTAAATTGGAAGTATAATTTAAGGTCAATTCGAATGCAATCATGGGTTTTATGTTATTGCAAATTAACTCTTCACATGCAAATTCGGGCAAGAGGGAAGCCAATTCGAATGCAATCATGGGTTTTACCTTATTGCGAATTAAAGCTTCGCATGCAAATTCGGGCAGGAGGGGGTTATTTTCGGGTAATGGGAAGTAATTCCGAACGGAGCAGGGGTTCATGTAAATTCGCTAAACAAGCGAATTTACATAAATCCGCATTGGCTCCATTCGGAGTTGGGAGAAATTCCTCCCCGTTTGAAAGAGTCCACTGTCTAATTGCCAGCTGCCATCAGCCCAGGTACAAGCTGGGTCCCAGCCACACTCTGCCACACTTTTTTGAAGTCAGAAGCTTTCGGGCTTCTAAAAAGTGCTGGCGGAGTGTATCTGAGACCCGGGCCTGATGGCAGCCAGCGATTAGTGGTGATTTAGTATGCAATAACTAACTATTAAGATGCCGTGCCCTCCCTCCAGTCCATCTGCCTTAATCCAGGCCCCAGATGGAGAGAAGAACCACTGGAGCTCATCCCCTTCCCACCACCTTCCCCTTTTCTTTTTGTGTTGTCTCTTTTAGATTGTAAGACTGAGGGCAGGGATCCGTCTAATTATAAGATTGTATGTACAGCACTGTGTAAATTTACAGCACTATATAAATAAAATTAATCATCATCATCATCCACACCTCCATCCCACTTCCCAGCTGCAGCCCAGGACACTTGAGCCAATTTTAAAGTTCATGTGATAAACTTCATAATCTGGTCTCTGTTCATGCAACAGAGGTAACAGAGGCAGCTGGAGAACATAGTGTCAGTTTTTGTACAGGTTCCTTTCCCCAGTCCTTGCTATATAACCCAGAGGTTCTCAAACTTTTACCCCTCTGCCCCCCTTTATACCTACTTGTAGATGTCACACCCTCAGTGTATTATATGAATAACATTATGAATTAGTGTGCTTATTTTCATTCACACATTTATGTACAGTATATTCATATTTTAAAAGGAAATAATGTTGTTCAAATTAGAACAGTTTTATTTAAATAAATTCAGTACCTAATTAAACACAAAATAATATTTTAGTTCTGGTCCTTAACCTGTCGAATAAACAGGGCAACGAATAAGAACACCCATTTTCCATTCCTGCCATAGGATTTTATCTGGTCATGGGACTATTAAAGGCATCAGAGGTCTACCAGTAAAGGAGCAAGAACTGGCCATTTTAGCTCAGTAATACATGAGAGGCACTCTGCATATCCTTGAACACTCTGTATTATTATTTCCCTGAAAATTTGTGATTATCAATACAAAGTTTCCCAGTTTTGGAAGCTGAGGGCTATAGGCATACCTGAAATTGTAACAAAGCGGGCATGCTCACAATATGGCTTTCATGCTAAAATGGCTGATTACAAAATTGTTGCCATGGGCTCTCACTCGCGATGTATTTTCTCACATAGAGCAAAAGCATGTACAATGCAGAGTAAACAGGATAGCTGTTGGGCCTGTGACTTTGTCAAAGCCCCATAGAACTAAAAGATCCTTTGCAGAAAGTATTTCAGCTAGTGATTTTGTATATTAAGATTACCATATCTTGAAAAGCAAAAAAGGAGGACATGTTTATAGTGGGCCCTTGGTATCTCCTGGGGTTTGGTTGAGGACTCCCTGTGGATACTAAAATCAGTGGCTGCTCAAATCTGATTAAATCCAATGGATAGTAAAATGGTATACCTTATATTAAATGGTAAAAACAAGGTTTCCTTTTTAGAATGTGTATATATATTGAATATTTTCAAGCTGTGGATGCTTGAATCTGTGGATAAAGAATCCCTGGATATGAGGGCCAACTGTACTCATTAACTACTTCACACCACCAATTACTGTGACACCTCTCTCTTTCAGTACCCCCCACTGTAATTGCTACTTGAAATATTCCTAACCTTCTGTCTTCCCTTTCCCCCTTCCTTGCTTCTTCCAACAGCTGTCTCTTGAACAGTTTTGGGGGGGGGGCTCAAAATAGAGGACATTTTGCAGTTCCTCTTGGAGCTGCGGACATAAGGCTGAAATGCAGAACACGTCCAGGAAAAGGAGGACCTCTGGTCACCCTGACTCCACCAAGCTGCACTGTTCCATTGCCCCTGCACAGCCAAAGAATCCCTCAGTCATATCACTCAACTAACTTGTGCTCTTCTTCCAGGTTTGTCTTGGTTTCTCTTTCTTTCTGAGTCAGCCCTCATCCCTTCTCCAATGGAGCCAGTTGAGATGTCATTGAGAAAACAGTATTGGTGGGCAGGAGACAAAGCAACTATGGACATTTTGAAAACCCCAGACATCTTTAAAATTTTCCATGCCGGAAATCTTAGCTCTAAAAAAGGGGGGACATGTCCAAGAAAAGAAGGACATATGGAAACTTTATGTATAGTGAAGGAAAGAGGTCCTGAGGTAGAAGCCTATCCTTCAGGCAATAAGCCAGAATCAATGGAAGCCAAGTACTTCATTTGTATTAATTGTAGGCAGAGGCTCCCAAAGCTGATCTGGCCTTCTGGCCTAGTATAACAGGCATACCTTTTCATATCCAGCCCTCCCACAATGCACTGCAGGAAAACTGGAGCAAACTTATAAAATTGGATGAGATTAGTGAAGCAGTTAAATTATTCTAAGCTAATAACTAGCCTGGTCCAGATGGCTCCTCTGCTGAATACTATTATGGAGAAGATTCTGGGTAAATTAGGAGATTTGAAGCTAACGCTTTTAATCCTGATCCAGAAATGTCTGAGAGGCCTGGGTAGAGATTCCAAAGCATGGAGGGACTCACAGATGATGCACGCAAGCACAGCAAAGGCATCACTTTGGAACAGGTTATGCCTTGCCTACTTACCAGCCAGGAAATCATTCTGATACACACACACACCTGCTTAAAAATTCTGCTCTGTAAAATGGATGTGTACACTGAGTGTGTAACTTTTAAAATGGGTGACAGTTTTTATACCAAGAAAATAATTGGGATCAGCTTTGTGTACAGCCTCTTTCCATCCCTGACTATTTGTTGCAGGTTGTTATATACACTGTTGTTCAGTGTGTGAGAACAAGGGCAAAACATGGGCTCGAGGGCAATATTTTCCCCAAAATAGATCAGTACATCATATTTAATCCTATCATTAAGTCTAGCTAGAGTAGACCCATTGAATCAATTGTTGATTTGACAGATCTATTCTAGTAGAGACATTGCACTGATGTTTGGTAGGAGAGTTGTTCACCTCTACTTGCTCTTTTTTTAAAAAATCATTAAAATTCATTAAACCAAAATATCTCAGAGAAAATCTATTTTGTATAAATGTGCATTTAAACCAAGAAACAAAATCAAGAAGAACCTTGTTCTTTAAAAAACCAAACACCCTTTTTGGTCCCCAAATAGGCAAAAGTGTATCAACTCAGATATCCTAGTTTATAAAGAACACGGGTCTTTTCAGACCATACATTTACAGTGCTATGATTCCACTTTAACAGCCACGGGTAGATCCTGTGAAATTCTGTGATTTGGAATTTGGTCCTGGAACTAGAACTAGCTAGCTTAGAATTCAAAATGGTGGTCTCTAAACTGCAAATCCCAGGATTCCATAGGACGTTGACATGGAAATATTCCATCTAGGAATCATAGCACTATAATTGGGTGGTGCAAAAGAACTTGTGTTCTCTGTTTAAAGATTTGCCCAATCCAAACCTTGTGGGAATAGATAAAGAACCATAAAGTTGCCTATTGGACAGCAGACTAGCAGGCAGGCACTCTTTTCCACTATAATAAGGTATCTTTAAAGTTAAATTATGATGATTATTTCTACATTTGCATCTATCTATCTATCTATCTATCTATCTGGACATAAACATTGTATGTAAAGCAGTGTCTTCTTTACTTGGGTGATGCACTTCCTCTTTTTATTGGCAATGTATATATGACACCACCTAATCCTAAATAAGTGGTGCTATATGTTGTTTGTTTGTTTGTTTGTTGTGTACCCTCAAATCTTTTCTCACTTATAATGACAATAATAAGCCATCCTCTGAGGCTGAGAGAGTGTGACTTGCCCAAGGTCCCCAGTGGGTTTACATGGCTGAGCTGGGATCTGAACCCTAGTTTCCAGAATCATAGTCCAATGCTCAAATCACTACACCACAGTAATGCTATATAAGAGCCCTTTCCAAGTCTAAAGGAAAACAGAAATTGGGGGTGGGGGCAGAACCATAAGAAATCACATGGATTTTTATCCCATATGATTAGTGCATCAATTGTGCCATTTCTGGAGACACCTGCTCTTACCACAGTGACACATGCCTTAGTTAGATCCCATCTGGATTACAGTAACACACTATACATGGGTCTGCCTTTGAAGAGTGTTCTGAAACCTTGGTTGGTACAAAGAGCAGTAGCTAGAGGGTTCACTTGAGGATGCTTATGCGGATCATGTAACTCCATTAGTACAAGAGCTCCACTGGCTATGGGTCTATTTGTGGGCACCAATCAAATTACTGGTTATGACCTACAAAACCCTATATGGATTAAGTTTAGGCTGACTATTAGGTCCAGGCTATCTGACTGAGTCTCCCCATATGGCCTACCTGGATCCTGAGATCTTTAGAAGAGACCTCCTCTCAGTTCCACCACCTTCACAGGCATGTATGCTGGTGCCATGTAACAGGGCCTTCTCAGTGGCTGCCCCTCAACTCTGGAATTGAAAGAGAGGCCATAGGGGCCACCTCCATGTTGTCCTCTTGGAGATTATCAAACGAGAGCAAATTCCCATCCTGAAAGCATGCTAATAGTACGATCGGGGGGAAGATTATCATACTCCAATATTCTTATCCCATTCTTCTCCCATCTGGAAAGAGTAATGGAGTTCTTATTGGGTAATAATGGGAAATCCCATGAATTATTTGTTCATGGAGCATTCCCTGTTCTTCCTGGGATAAGTCCTCTCTAAGCGAGATGTGTGTCAAAATCTTTGCCACAATTTCCTGACCATCCTCGGAAAATGCCTGTTTAACCCCCTGATTTTCCCCTGTGTGATAAATTCTACTGTGTAAAAATCTTTGCCATGATCACACAACTGTCCCCAGAAAATGCCTGTTTAAACCCCTGATTTTCCCCATGTGATAAAGTCCTTAGATTGGGGGAAAAGCCAGAGTATAAGTAAAATGATGAGGATGACGACGACATTATAACCTTTGTGAAATAACTAAAGAATTTTGATACCAATTTTGAATTGAAAGGATCTCTTTCTCTCTGTGAAAGTCCTTTGTTTTAACTCCACAGGACTCATTGTCCAAACATTCTCCTTTCTCACTTAGCTTCAGCCTTCTTGAAAGACCTGACACTCGTCCTTTTACTTGCTGGAAGAAACAGCTTGGGATTCTCAATACTATCCAGAAAATAAGTAAAAGTATTAAGAAAACCTGCGCTTAACCCTAATCCTTTGATCTGTGCAAAACTGTTACATAACCAAACTGGGGAGGGGCAGAGGATTCAACAAGAAACTGGAGTAGACGAAGGACGTGTTACACATGATGCTTAAATCGGTCTTAGTTTCCTTGCTTGCTAATCAATAAATTTGCTTTCCCACTTGCTCTGAGGAGCTCAGGACAGTGTCTAAAGGCTTTTTCCACTCCATTTTTTTCCTTATAGGAAAAAAAGGAGGGGGCAAGTGAATGAGTGAGCAGGGCATTTGACTGTGTGCCAAGCTGGTGAAGGCACAGAGCTAAGACTGAGTGCCGTGCCTGTAGTGAGACAGTGCAAATGAAACCAACCCAAACCTTGCAATTTCTTTAACCTCTACCAGTAGTGTCACTAGGGGAGTGTGTGTGTGTGTGGGGGGGGGGGTTGTTATGTAGACAAATACTTGAGTTGGGTTGGTTAGTTGTGTGCGTTCAAGTCATTTCTGACTTATGGCTACCTTAAGGCAAACCTATCATGGGGGGGGGGCGGTTCTTGGCAAGATTTGTTCAGGTTTGCCATTGCCATTCTCTGAGGCTGAGTGACTTGGGAGATCCCTTGCTAAGGGAAGCCTGGTGATTCTCTGTCTCCATTTGGATTGGGTAAGAGCTTAAAATTTAAAAGTGGGCCATTTCCTTTGGCTCACTGGGAGGAGGAAGTAGAAAACCTCATTCTATACAACTGCTTGGAGAGGCGAGCGCCGCTAATTCATTTCAATTTTTTTTTTAGTAGGGAAGGAGAGGTGTGAATACAGAGGTGAAGGTAACCTATGCACAGTGTTAGAAGGCAACTTATTCAATTTTAACAATTGTCTGTTCACTTTCCCCTTCAGGGGTTGTGGGTATTCAGAGGAAGTGCCTCTGGAAGGAGCTAGCAACCAGGAGTTCTCTAGATAACTATAGGCCCAGTTGACTGAGCTCACTAACAGCCACACAGAGATCCTTTACACTGGTGTTTAACAGGATAAGACTTCTCACTATGGACACTGAGGGACCTGCTGCAGTCACCTGCAACACTTGTGGGATGTTTGTTTTCTTGCCTACAGATATGGGGAACTTGACCTGCACCAAGTGCAAGTTAGTAGCCCTCTTAGAAGAGTTGGTTCATCAGTTGGAGGCCCAGGTGTCTACACTTCAGCATCACAGAGAGCAGGAGGTTCTCCTGAACAGAATGAACTGGACGGTCTTGGACAGGAAACACACAGGGAACGTTGCTGGGGAAGAAGAGGTCACTTCACACACAAAAGAAGTAGATGGTTGGAGGAATGTTGCACACAGAAGTAGGGAAACCACGGTTCGTTCTGTGAGCTTGCAGCTACAGAATCGCTTTGAATCTCTCTCTGTTATCAGAGATGATGAGGAAAAGCATCAGGGACAGACATCAGGGACAGAGCAGGGGAGCCTGAGAATAGCACCAAAGGGAACAGCTGCTGCTAAGCCTCGGAGGAGGCACGTGGTGGTGGTGGGGGATTCCTTGCTGAGGGGTACAGAAGCAGTGGTGTGTGCGCCTGACAAGATGTCTCGGGAGGTGCACTGTCTCCCTGGGGCAAGGATCCGTGATGTAACAGAGAGGCTGACAAGACTTGTCAAGCCTACTGATCAATACCCCTTTCTTTTGGTTCATGTGGGAACCAATGATACTGCAAGGCACAGCCTTCAGAATATCATAAGGGATTATGAGGCTCTGGGGAGGAAGCTGAAAGAGATGGATGCACAGGTTGTCATCTCATCTCTTCTCCCAGTAGAAGGGCATGGTCCAGGAAGGGAGAAGAAAGGCGAAGAGGTGAATAACTGGCTCCGTAGATGGTGCCGCCAAGAACAGTTTGGATTCTTGGATCATGGGCTGCTGTTCCATGAGGAGGGACTTCTGGCAAGGGATGGGTTGCATCTCACGCCAGTTGACAAAAACGTTTTTGCCAGTAGTCTCAAAAATCTGATCAGGAGGGCTTTAAACTGAGTTATATGGGGGAGGGAGACATTATTCTGGAAGGCAAAAGGGCTGGAGAAAATAGTCAAACTGACATAGAGGGAACAGTGCAAACAGTGCAAAGACCCAACAGTGGGAAGCAAAAAAATGTGCACAGGCAGCAAGTAAAGGGAACACATGTTCTTAGATGTCTCTACACTAATGCACAGAGTATGGGAAATAAACAGGATGAACTTGAACTCCTAGCACAACAAAGCAAATATGATATAATAGGCATCACTGAAACCTGGTGGGATGAGTCTCATGATTGGAATGTAGAAATAGAGGGATATAACCTTTTTAAGAGAAACAGGACAAACAGGAAAGGAGGAGGAATAGCATTATACGTCAGGGATATTTACACCAGTGAAGAGATCCAGGACATCAGTACTGGAAGCCAGGTGGAGAGCATCTGGATAAAAATTAAAGGAGAGGGAAACAATAGGGATATTACTGTGGGACTCTACTACAGACCCCCAAGTCAGATGGCAGAATTGGATGATGCCTTTCTAGAACAGATGACCACACACTCAGAAAGGAGAGATGTAGTAGTGATGGGGGACTTCAACTATCTGGATATTTGCTGGAAGTCAGACTCAGCCAAATCCTCAAGGTCTAGCAAATTCCTCACTTGCCTGGAAGACAATTTCATTGTCCAAAAGGTGGAAGAGGCAACAAGGGGATCAGCTATTTTAGATCTGATCTTAACCAACAGGGAAGACCTAGTTGATGGGGTGCAAGTGGTGGGATCCTTAGGCGGAAGTGACCATGTTCTCCTGGAGTTTGTTATACAGTGGAAGGGAGAAGCTAGGCATAGCCAGATACGCACTCTAGACTTTAGGAGAGCTGATTTCAATAAACTTAGAGAAATACTGGGGGTGATCCCATGGTCAGGAAAACTAAAAGAGAAGGGAGTTCAGGACGGATGGGAGTTTCTCAAAAGGGAGATACTGAAGGCACAATTTCAAACAGTTCCAATGAAGAAGAAAAATGGGAGATGTCTCAAGAAGCCAGGATGGATGACTAAGGAACTTTCAACTGAGATAAGCCTTAAACAGATCATGTATAAGAAATGGAAAAATGGGGAAATCACCAAAGAGGAATTCAAACAAATAGCTAGCACTTGTAGGGGTAAAGTCAGAAAAGCTAAAGCGCAGAATGAACTCAGGCTTGCTAGAGAGGTTAAGAACAATAAAAAGGGCTTTTTTGGGTATGTCTGAAGCAAAAGGAAGAGGAAGGAAACGGTTGGGCCACTGTGTGCAGAAGATGGCAAAATGCTAACAGGGGATAAAGAAAAGGCAGAATTACTCAACACCTTCTTTGTTTCAATCTTCTCAGAAAAGGCAAAGGGTGCTCAACCTAAGGATAATGGGGAAGAAGACAGAATAGGGGAATTTCAGCACAGAATAACTAAAGAGATGGTACAGGAATACCTGGTTAACCTAAATGAATATAAATCTCCAGGACCAGAGGAACTACATCCTAGAGTATTAAAAGAACTGGCAAATGTAATATCGGAGCCATTGGCAATAATCTTTGAGAACTTCTTGAGAACAGGAGAAGTCCCAGCAGACTGGAGGAGGGCAAACGTTGTCCCTATCTTCAAAAAGGAAAAAAAGAGGATCCCAACAATTATGGTCCAGTTAGTCTGACATCAATACCAGGAAAGATTCTGGAGCAGATAATTAAACAGAGAGTCTGTGAACATTTAAAAGCCAATGCCATAATCACAAAAAGCCAACATGGGTTTCAGAGAAACAGGTCATGCCAGACAAATCTGATCTCTCTTTTTTATATAAAGTTCCCAGCTTGGTAGATGAAGGGAATGCTGTGGATATAGTATACGTTGATTTCAGTAAGGCCTTTGACAAGGTTCCCCATGACATTATTGAAAACAAGATTGCAAAATGTGGGATAGACAAGTTAACTGTTACATGGATTTGTAACTGGTTGACTGGCCGCATCCAAAGAGTGCTCAACGATGGCTCCTTTTCAACCTGGAAAGAAGTGACCAGTGGGGTGCCACAGGGTTCTGTCCTGGGCCCAGTGCTATTCAACATCTTTATTAATGACTTGGATGACAGAATTGGGGGCATACTTATCAAATTTGTAGATGACACCAAATTTGGAGGAGTAGCCAATACTCCAGAAGACAGGATCAAAATTCAAAATGACCTGAATAGATTAGAAAACTGGGCCAACGCTAACAAAATGAAATTCAATGTGGAGAAATGTAAGGTACTGCACTTAGGGTGCAAAAATGAAATGCACAGATATAGGATGGGGGACATCTGGCTGAATGAAACTATGTGTGAAAGGGATCTAGGAGTTCAAGTAGACCATAAGTTGAACATGAGTCAACAGTGCGATGCAGCAGCTAAAAAGGCCAATGCTATTCTAGGCTGCATCAATAGAAGTATAGCATCTAGATCAAGGGAAGTAAAAGTGCCGCTCTATTCTGCTTTGGTCAGGCCCCACCTGGAATACTGTGTTCAGTTCTGGGCACCACAATTCAAAAAGGATGTGGAGAAACTGGAGCGGGTCCAAAGGAGGGCGACTAAAATGGTGAAGGGTCTGGAAACCAAGCCCTATGAGGAGTGACTTAGGGAACTGGGGATGTTTAGCCTGGAAAAGAGAAGGGTAAGGGGTGATATGATAGCCCTGTTCAAATATTTCAAGGGATGTCATATTGAGGAGGGAGCAAGCCTGTTTTCTGCTGCTCCAGAGACTAGAACGCGGAACAATGGATGCAAGCTGCAGGAAAAGAGATTCCACCTCAACATTAGGAGGAACTTCCTGACAGTAAGGGCTGTTCGACAGTGGAACACACTCCCTTGGAGTGTAGTGGAGTCTCCTTCCTTGGAGGTCTTTAAGCAGAGGCTGGATGGCCATCTGTCAGGGATGCTTTGATTGGGAGTTCCTGCATAGCAGGGGGTTGGACTGGATGGCCCTTGTGGTCTCTTCCAACTCTATGATTCTATGATTCTATGACTTGCCCAAGGGCACCCAGTGGGTTTCATGGCTGAGCCAGGATTCAAACCATGGTCCTCGAGTAAGTGCAAACAGCAAATAAAAACTGTTCAGAAATCTTTGTGTTCTCATCTTGTGGGGAAAAAATGCAGAAATTATTTGTTTTTGCCTGCAAGGGCAAAGAACAGAAAGATTTGCAACTCTGCTCCTCTTAGGTACCTCTGCATAGGATCATACTTTAAAAGCCATTTATGTCATATTTATGGCTTAAGATGGTTCTTGACTGTCTTGTTCTATAGTATGAATAGTTGTGATAATTATACAAATACAGGGAGAACAAATGTATACAAATCATGATGGGGTTATACAGACTGCCCCTAAGGGGTGGGCTCCAGCTACCTCTCTCTGGACTTTTATTTTGTCTTCCACATCTGTAGGCAGATATTTGTTAAAATTTGAATAGATTTCATCTCTATAGTTTGAAACAGCTCTATAGATATGCCATATGTTCCTGGTGTTTTATTTCTCTGAAAAGAATAGTACATTAATAGTACATTCAGGCTTGCATCCTTCCGAGGTCGCTAAAATGAGTACCCAGATTGTTGGAGGGCAAATAGCTTACAATTGTAAACCCCTTAGACACTCCTTAAGGGTATGAAGCGGTATATAAATGAAGCTGTTTGTTTTGTTTTATTAAAAATACTCTTGCAGATGGATATGCCAATCTGGAAGTTTTAAGAAGATATGTCCCCCCTGCCCAATTCCATGGAAGAGATCTGTTGGATTATAATCAGACTGAATAATCTTGTTGGGAGAAGCTTGGATATTTTGCGGGGGTTGAGGCGGATTTTAGTATAGTATTAACCATTCCAAATATAGCCCACACAGTCTGTTCCAGTTAAGAAATCCATTTAGGAAATGGATATGCATATATCCATAATTATTAATTTCAACATCAGATATTTTAATATGTGCAGATGGATATAGGACTGTTTGTTTATTTTATTACATGACAGGACGACCATGACTATTTATCAGCAGCATCACTGGGGAGTGTGGGAAGTGCGGACCTCACCAGGTGACACCCCAAAAGAGTGATGACACTCGGCTGAGTGCCCCCCACACACACCTCAGGGAGGGAGGGGCCCAGGGCACCTCTTCTTCCTTGCTCTGTGCAATTTTTTTATGTGTGTAAAGCTGTGCCAGCAAGGAGGGAGAGGCCCAAGGCACCCCTACCTTCCTGCTCAGCATGGCTTTGCACTCATGTAAAGCCATGTCATGGGCCTCTCCCTCCTTCCTTGCTCAGTAAAGCCACACCAGATAAGGAGGTGAGGCTGAGTCCTTTTGGCCCTGCCCCCAGACCAGGTCACACTCCTGTGCAGGATGCCATTGCTATTTATGACAGTAAAAAATGAACAGAAAAATTAACCAGCTTATCCTTCTTGTTAAAGATATTGCTGATACTGATACTGATACTGCTAATTCTACTGCTGCAAAGTTGTGGTCTCCATCCTTAGGCTGAGACCTTCTTTAGAGGTCTTTAAGCAGAGGCTGGATGGCCATCTGTTGGGGATGCTTTGATTGGGAGTTCCTAACTCATAAGTGCTCTACCTTAATCAAGTCCCTTCCACCCGTCCAGAGACTAGGACGCGGAACAATGGATACAAATTGCAGGAAAAGAGATTCCACCTCAATATTAGGAGGAACTTCCTGACAGTAAGGGCTGTTTGACAGTGGAACACACTCCCTTGGAGGGTGGTGGAGTCTCCTTCCTTAGAGGTCTTTAAGCAGAGGCTGGATGGCCATCTGTCAGGGATGCTTTGATTGGGAGTTCCTGCATGGCAGGGGGTTGGACTGGATGGCCCTTGTGGTCTCTTCCAGCTCTATGATTCTATTATTCTATGATTTTGGTTTTCTTATAACAAAGAATGCATTTGATGTTATGAATGTGTTGCCGTAGATATGCTATTCCTTTCTTGCAAGTTTTGTCTCAGGCCTTCCCTATTTATTTTCTGACTTTTCAGAAAGTACATCCTGAGAAATGGAACAAAATCATGGCACCTCTTGAGTCATAATTTGTACTCATGGAGAGGACTCACTCAAGGCATTCCACCAGACTTTCAGCTACTTCCACTCCACCATCAATCTCAGCCTGAATATCCACTTTCTGGACACCACTATACAGCTGCATGATGGACATCTGAGCACCAACCTATATTGCAAACCCACTGACCACTACATGTTCTTACATGCCTCCAGTTTCCACCTTGAACACCCTACCAAATCCATTGTTTATAGTCATGCCCTCTAATACATTTGTGTCTGCTCAGATTCACAGAATAGGGATGCCAAACTCCTGGAATTACAACAAGCATTCCTCAAGCTGCACTACCCACCATATGAAATAAAGAAACAAATCAACAAGGCAAGACTTGTACTTGGGACCAATCTATTACAGAATAGAGTGAAGATAGGAAATTGCAGGACCCCAGTAGTGGTCACATGCAGCTCCCAATTGATCACTGAACTACAATCTATTTTGTACAATAACACTCATTCTCAAAATTTCTTGGTGGCAGGCCTTTATTTGCTTAAAGACTGCCTTCCAGTCAGTTACCTACAGAAGGATGTCGATGGAACACTGATGGAAGACAGATACAAGACCTTGCCACAAACCCAGATCCCTACACATCTACTTGGGAAATGTTATCACAGGAACTAATCATGTAACCCACAGTTTTATGTTTGCCAACTTTATGAGTGGCCATTATTAGTCTCTATACTTTCTTCATTTCATTGCTCTTTGACCTCACTGTTTACAAGTCTATTCCAACAGGGCTGTGAGCTGTCACATACAAAATTTAGATAACTTTTTATTCTTTTGATGAAGAAGATTCCTATTCAAAAAAGCTTGTGCTGTAACAAATCTGTATGCCTTTAAGGTACTACAAAACTTCTTGTTGTCTTTGCTGCAACAGACTAACATAGGTAACACTCTGGCATTTGCATTTTCTACCCTTAGCAATTGCAAAGAAGTATAATATTCTTTGGCCTTGAGGGCTGAAGGGTTATGGGAATACATTTTTCAGGCTCTGATTAGAATTGATGAATGAATCTATCCTCCAGACTTACAAGATGTCATTATTGTGAGAAAAGTGGAGAGCAAGATACCAGAGAAGGGTGCAATTAACCTTATTTTCTTGCCAAATTCTCTCCACTGTAGGAGAAACAGTTCATAGATTTTACATTCAGAATTAACTGTAATGGGCTGTATAGGCTGCTTATTAGGTTTATTTAATATGAGAGAAGCTCTTTGTGATGCAGTCCAGGAAATGAAGAGATTGAGAGAAGGGAAATGGGGAGGGACATTATGGAACTCCATTAAATGTAATTTGATTAATTTTTCAAAGAAGAAATATAATTTTAACAATGAAAGGAAAAAAATTGACAGTACCTCCCCCCACTCCATGTGGAGGGAATTACATAAATCTGGCATGTGGTTTACCATGTGCCATGACATTTGTCTATTTTGTGTTGTCTGTGCAGGAGAATTCATCTTGCCTGAAATGGCTTTTCAGAAGTATAGATGGATGGGTTTTAGGGACAGGGCTATTTCTGTGGTGGGAGCAAGACTGGAATACCCTTTCTGAAGAGACACACACAAACACCACCACCACAATAATGATAACAATAATAATATTTATTTATTTATACCCTGCTCTTCAGCCAAAAGGCTATCAGAATGGCTTACAAATTGTTAATTAGACATTAATGTTTTTAAGGCACCAGTTTATCATATTTTGTATTTGTCCAGACATTGTTTAGCATTTAATTTCAAGGAACTTTCAAATTCAAATAAATATGACTAATTGAATGCTTTTTCTACTCTTGGTTTGAAGTTTTTCAGATTTATTATATTTTTATAAATTGCTTTGATTTTATTACAAATGTACCAGCAGGGTTTCTCTTTGTACTGGCTTTAGTAGGCAGCCATTCTTTCCAAGAGACTTCCCCCAATATCTTTTCTTGTCCTGTTGCCACTCTACAGTATTCTACAGTTACGAAGCATACCCAGTTTTCACTGCATTGGGATTTTTTTGGGCAGGGATGTCTTTTTTTAAAAAAAACACATTTTGTATTCTTCAAAGCTTGGTGTTTTCCCCACCATGCTAATGATACTTCCCTAAATTTTCTTAGTTGGGACATTATAAGAAAGGTGGAATAATTATTCTTCTTCCTCTTCTGCAGCTATATTTAGTACAAAATTAGAATTCCTGTCATTAATTAGTCCTGTTCTGGTATCTTTAACAGCAGTCTAATAGGTACAAATTAAACAAGTAAACTTTTTGCTGGCATGGATACAGCAGTGGGAAAATCTTCACTTAACCTGTTAAAATATGTATTCAGAGATATTGCCATTTTAGTCATTTCAGCATAAAAAGATATAAAAGAATCCTGTAGCATCTTTGAGACCTAGAGAAAGAAATTCTAGCATAAACCTTGGTGAGCAGTCTGGAGTATCCTAGCCCTTGAGCTGTCCTGACCTTCCCTGGTTACATGGGGTCTCCGCTGTGATGTTGGGTGGCTATTTACATATGCATCCCACTATGCTACCTGGTGTGGGTACCACCCTCACATGATATCACTGAGGTCAGAACAAGGTGCCCAGCCTTGATCACATGGCTGAGTGCCTTGTTCTGAACTCTGAACACTATCAATGGCCACGTCAGGTAACACAATAGAATGAATTTTAAGCAACTGCACAGCATCACAATAGAAGATTCAGAAGATTCAGATCAAACAGTGATTTTTTTAAAAAACCATTTTAAGAAGGGCATACTGGTTCTGAATGGTGGGACATTGTCTGGACTGTTTGCACCAGACTTGGGGACTGGGCCCTGCATGGTCCGAACTCCCTGCTGAGAGGACAGGGTTAGGGAAGCTGTTTTATTTGGCCTGTGCAAAAAGGACTTTTGTCACTCCATGCATCTAATGAAGTAGACTGGAGTCCACAAAATCTTATGACAGATATTTCCTCCTCTCATTTAGTCTCTTCACAGGTTCTTTTATAGTTTTTTTGTCATAAGCCCAGGAACAAAGGCACCACCAATACATTTGGGTGTTGACACAGCTCTGAGTAGGGGAAGATGCAGTTCTTTCTATAGCCGTCCATGTGGGTTCAGAAAGTATTTGTTTCTCAATGTAAAACCATTTTATTTCCAAGAAAAGAAAAAGAGCACAGCAAAATCCAACATGTTATTTCATCCAAGAAAATCTTTTGCAAGTTATATACTGTAAGGATAGCTTTAAATGGAGAGCTGCAAGTTTGCTGAAGTAGAACGAAAGCACATAAAGTCAATTTTCATACACATCAGTATAAAATGTTGCCAGTGGTTTGGTTTTTAACACACAGGAAGATAATGAGAATGTATATCTTCAGAATACCTCACTGCCTCTTGTCAGTTTTACTCTCAGTGTAAGTCAAGGAGTGTATCTTGTCACAGTTGTATGAATGGTGCTTCAGTCCATCTCTCATTCTGCTTATTTCAGTGCATAAGAACAGTACTTTTTATTTCCCCCAGAATGTAAATGTATTGGCTTTTCAAGCTGCAATGGTAGGATTTTTTTAAAAAAAATCTATTTGTCAGGTCTTTAGAACCTTATAATGGGAGTGCAAATGAGGGAGAAGTTGTCATGCAGAATGAGTCAATACTGTGCAGGTGTTTTGATTTCCTTGAACAGCTTTTCAATTCTCCAAATACCAAAAACAGGTCAGTCCCTTTGTTAAAATGACTTTTACACTAGGATTTTTTTTTTAATTGTAACATTGTTCTATTTCCCAAACAATATAGTGAACTCAGGTCAACAAAATTGCCTTTGTATATTGAATATTAAATGGATTCAGCACAAATAAGAAGTATTTCTCCACATAGCAAATAGGTAAACAAGATGGATATATAGCTTTTAAAGATCAATAAATATATTCATGTAGGATGAGGCTATCAGAGGCTAGTCCTCATGGCGATATATGACCTCCATGATCAGACAGAGTATGACTTGCCTCTGCATAGTAGTTGTTGGGGAACATGAGCAGGCCGGTGCTCTTGTGCACATATCTTGATGTGAGCTTCCCATAGTCAATTTGTTGGCCACAATGTTTACAGAATGCTGGAGGAGATAGACCTTGGTCTGATCCAGCCTTAGTTCTTCTGATGTTCCTATGGGATATTGAGTCAGTCATAAAGAAAACCAGCAGAAAATATATAAGTATTCTTTATGGCAGGAGTGGGGAAACTTTGTCTTCCAGATGTTTAGATGATCCCAACAATTTCTTTCTGCTTGTTATACTGGGTGGAGCTACTTGGAGGTGAGGTTCATCTGGAGCACCAATGTTTTCTTATTGAGCTTGATGGCTGGTTGGTAGAGCAGGGAAATCTGTGGTTTTTGTCCACCAAGGCATTGTGGTTCATTCAGGTTTCCCTGGTGGTAGAACCCTACTGTAGGCTGCCAACATGGGCAATGTCATGGCCAGCCAAGAGGTGGAATCAGAGGAGGAGGACATGGCTCCTCAGGTGCAAGAGGAGTTGGAGGCTAGACCAGGTCCCAGTTCTGCCCTGCCAGACCCCATCCCTACTATCTCAGGTCCAGGAGTGGAGGCTCAGCCAGGCTCTAGTACTGTGGAGCTCCCTTCAGAGGCTCAGCAGCTGAGTGTGGCCCCTAAGGAAGAACCAAGCTTGAAAGTCCCTTCCTTTAAGGAAAGGATTGCTGAGAGTGCTGGCGTGCGTCGGTCCCACAGGCAGAAAAGCAAGCTGCTGATAAGGCACAGCTGGCAACAAGGAGGGGGGTCTCCTATTTAACCACCTGTGGGATGCCATCCCTTTGCCAGAACTTATTGCAAGATCCTTTGGTGTGATTGCATGCTGGCTCCGTGTCTCCTGAACTCTTGTTTGCCTTGACCTTATGACTTTGGAATGAACTGGACTACTGCTGCCTTCTCCTTGCCCTGACCTCATACCGTACTGATTTCTGTGACTTCTCCAATCCTGACTCCGGCTTTGGGCTTCTGGTTTACTCTTTTGGACAATACTAAGGTCTGAAGACTTTCTCTCAGTTGCAGAGCTAGTTCCTTGCTGAGCCTTCTTATCAGCGTGTGTTTGTGTTTGCTGGCCACAGTCCAGGACAGGCTGATTCTCTCTTAACTACTCATTATGGTTATGCAGTGGCAATCGGGCCGGGGTACAACATAGTTAAAAGCAGCACAAGTTAAAATACAGCAATCCCATTCCCCTCACCAACCTCTTAAAATAGAATTAAATAGCTAAGAATTAAAAACATAGTGCAAATAAAACATATAAAAGTAACTGCCCAAAGCTGTGTGAAACAATTTCGAAGGGGGGGAAGAGGAACTAGGAGAAGGAGTCAACAATAGGTATGGAGCCGGGAAATTAAATGTTATCTGGGAAGGACTGCCAGAAGAGATGCGTCTTTAAGGCTTTTCTAAAGCTGTCAACAGATGTAATAAGATGCAGGTCATTCCATAGCTTGGGGGCTATGGCTGAAAAGGCCCTCTGGGGGGTTTGTGTCAGTCTGGTCTTCAAGGGGTGTAACAGGTTCCTCCCAGAAGACCGGAGTGTGCGGGGGGTGAATCATACGGGGAGAGGCGGTCCCGGAGATAGGATGGACCCAAGCCATGAAGGGGTTTAAAGGTTAAAACCAACACCTTGTACTGGGCCCAGAAACTAATTGGCAGCCAGTGGAGAGCTTTAAGCTCTGGTGTTATGTGCTCTCTCTTGGATGTTCCAGTTATTAACCTGGCTGCCATGCTTTGGACTAACTGCAGTTTCCGAGTTAGGCACAAGGGTAGCCCCATGTAGTCCAGGAAAGAGGTTATCAGAGCATGTACCACAGTTTCTAGATCCCTCATTTCCAGGAAAGGGCGCATCTGGCGTATCAGCCGAAGCTGATAACAGGCACTCCTGACCGTCGCATTCACCTGACTCGTCATGTGGAGCGACGAGTCAAGGAGTACCCCCAGACTGCGAACAGAGTCCTTCGAGGAAAATGTGATTCCACTCTCATGGAGAGACTCATGCCTTGTTGTCAAGGCCTGTAGCTCAACTCTAGAAGAAAGAGAAGGCCGGGTGGTGGTGATGGTGATGTTGTTGGTGGCTTGGTTTTTAACACACAGTTGTTTGTATTTTCTTAAGAAAAGAAAAACACAAAAATCTTGGAAAAGTAATAAAAATAAAAGAAAGAAATGTTCTAAATATAAGGAAGTTTTTACTGAGAAATTTGTTCTTTAAGATGATTCCACCAAATAGCCAGGCATACTGTAAAACTAGAGTTTATTTGGGACAGAAAAATCATATGGAAAGAAGAGCAAGGTAAGGCAACAGCTCCCCCCTCCCCCAAGCTTTCAAGGTGAAAATCAATAAAATCAGTCTAAGTGAGCTGATGTTACACAAATAGAGTTCAAAGCAGGTCCAGAATTTCTCATATATGGCAGTTGGAGAGATGACAGCCTGAAGAGGGAAAGCACCTTTATACTCTTGAATCAAGTTGTGTCAAGAAAATGGAAGTTAAATTCATCTGTTTCAGGGAATCAGAGACCAATGAAAATTGGTCCCTTAGTGCAGAGTACTCAGCATGGTGTAGTGGTTTAAGTGTTAAACTATGACTCTGGCGACCAGGGTTCAATTCCCTGCTCAGCCATAAAACCCACTGGGTGACCTTGGGCAAGTCACATGCTCTGAACCTCCTCTGGGCAAATCTTGCCAAGAAAACCCCACAAGAGGTTCATCTCAGGTTGTCATAAGCCAGAAATGACTTGAAGGCACACAACAACAAGATTGGGACTGGATTGTTGTTTTGGCCAGTGAGGTGATGGGCCCCATTTCTGACATCAATGTTACTAGCCAGCTAGACAAAAATTATTCAGCAGCTGGACCAGCCTTCTTAACAACTCAAACCTTGCATCAAAAAAGAGCCATGGAGTTTACATTTAATGGGTTGCTATTAAAAAGGGAGGCTAATGTGGGCGTATATTCATAAACAAAGATTAAGAACCATGCTTAGTAAAGTCTAGTTTATTGCTAGTTTAATCTAATTTTAAGGGGTGGGAGGTCTGGTAACGGGTTGTTATTGAATTGTTTTAATCTGTGTCTTTTTTTTTTTTAATCCTGCTGTAACCTGCTCCGATTGTTTTGATAGAGGAGCGGGCTATAAATAAAAACAACTTCTTCTTCTTCTTCTTCTTCTTCTTCTTCTTCTTCTTCTTCTGTTATTCAAACTATTCAAAGCAGAGTTACAAATTAGCAGATACTGTTGGATGGGGCGGACTATGATAGTATTGTTTCACAAAAATACTTTTTAAAATTATAATTTGGGGTGGTGTAGAAATACAGATAAACAGTGATTTTATATATAGAAAGATGGTGCATGCAAGCGGTGGACTATGACTTTTAAGATGAGGGTTCGATTCCCTGTTCAGCCATGGAAACTGACTGGCTGACTTTCGGCAAGTCACACATTCTCAGAAAAGCCAGAAAACCCTATGATAGGGTCAGCTTAGTACCTTATCCTCTACTGATCTTTCTGGATTCCATGGTTTCAGTTATCTACCCACTCTGTAGTAAGTAAGTAATATTTTGTTATACAGTACCTATTTTTTGACATCAATTTCATTAAGAATTTTTTTCATTAATGTTGTGTGCAGCTGAACATTAAATTCATCATTAACATCAAATTTAAGTAAACTGAATTAAGTTCATTAAGTAAAATTCATTATAATGATTGCTTCTTTTGTTGGGAAAATGCTGGTTAAGAAAGGGGGAAGTTAACATTGTTGAATATCTCTGGTAGCTACCAAAAAGGAGTCAGTTTGCTCCAATGTAAGAGCATAATTCTTCTACACAGAGGCGTACACACACATGTGTGCAACCACACATATACACACACACAGACTCCATGCAAGACTCCCATAATCCTGAGAGACAGGAGATATCAATGGAGGTTTGTCACAGCCACATTGTAGGAGGAAGGCAGGCAAGCTCTGTATCAAGGGGTGAGATCAGCATCTTTGTTCACAAAGCACATAAAAGAGTAAAGTGCCCTATGCCAAGAGAAAGGTGGACTAGTAACATGAATTTGCATTGGTGTGTGCAAAGTTTCGAGAGTGTATTTTAATCATAGAGGTATATGATTCATTTGCTATCTGAAGTGGTATGAGGTGCAAGGACAGATTGCATGTAATGACTATGCTAATTTTTACAGAAAAGAATCATTTGGGTGAGCACAACCATACAGATGAGTGGTTTCACCAAGAATCTGGTATCACCAAGTTTTATTTGGCATAAGCTTTTGCCAGATGCATGCAAAATCTTGGCAAATAATACCTAATAGTCTTTAAGGTGCTATAATGCTCTTTGTTGTTTTTGCTGCAATAGACTAACCAGGCCGCCCTCCCAGGATATACCACAGAAGGATGAGGTAAATTATGTGGGCTTGTCTACCAGCAAAGTTTCCTCGTCTCCAGAGAAATGTAATATTCACATAGGAGATTACATTGCTCACTTGCTGTGTTGATGTTGCAGGAATTAGGCAGCATCCAGTGAGCCATTTATCAGATGTATGGCTGATAACTCGATGACAAAGCACATGCAGAAGGTTCCATTGATTATAACTGAAACTTCTTAGACACCCTTTAAAAAAAAAATTCTGTTAAAAAAGATTCATGACCTTTTGGAACAACATTTTACATTTACTAGTCTATTAAACCTAGCAATGGATTTCATGTGAGTGACTACCAATGCTGGAAGCAAAAAGCAAAATTTTAGATACATGTGTAGGACTTTAGAAAGCAGGCTCTTAATAATCAAGGTACAAAATAACCTTTTTTGTGGAATATTTACATATTACTTAAAAGTATTTGTTAATCGCTAGAGTGATGCACAACAAAAGATATCAAAACAATATTTTAGAAACAGGTTCATGTAATAATTTTAAAATTCTAGTTTTAAAACCTGTTTAGAAAAAAATAAAGGCAAAACTGATAAAAATGGATAGAAGCTGAAGAAACTTAACTTCGCTTGGAAGGGTATTCCATAACTGAAATGCTGCCATAAGGAAAGCATTATCTTGTGTACTCACTTGGCCTCTCAGGGAGGTGAGACAGGTCACAGGGCTTCCACTGAAGATCTCAATTTTCATAAATTAAATACATTAAAACTGCAAATATGAAGAATAGTAGTGTATCTATTATATAATTCAAAATTGCATGTCTCCCCAAGAATAACAATTCATAAGGATAAACAATTAGATTAAATATGATATTTCAGAATTGGCCAGTTATGTCCAATAAAATGTCTTGGAAAGTGTGTGTGTGTGGGGGGGGGGGGAGGGTGGCTTCATTTGGTGCCCAAAATATGGCAATGCTTTGACTAGGCAGGCCTCTCCCTATTTGAGAGTTGGGGGACCACAACCAAAAAGGCCCTGTCCATGGCTACTGCCCTCTGAATTAGAGAAGGTGCCCAGAGGAAAGACTATGATCTCAGGAGATGCCAAGTTGATGACAGGAGAGAGGTTCTATCAATCTTAAACAAAAAGACACCAGAACATCACTTGGAATTGGGCCTATTATTATTATTATTAACCTTTATTTATATAGCGCTGTAAATTTACACAGTGCTGTACATAGAAACATATTGGCAGTCAGCTAGATCAGAATGACTGTTACATGATTAGACTTTCTGGTCCCCACCATCAGTGTGATTATTACATTCTGCATTAGCTGAATTTCCTGAAACATAATCCTCAGAAACCCTCAAAATGTAGTAATGATAGCTATGACCTGTGTCTGAGTTCACAGAAAGAGTTGTCAGAGTAAATAAGCAGCCAAACAAACTATGGTAACTCATACCTTTTAACATTGAAGAGATGAGAACCAGGACACGTGTAGCCAAGGTACATCAGAGTGTGGTCAAAATGGCATACATTATTAATGAGAACACACGAGGTGAGTTAATCACTTCCATGGCCTAGAGTGATGTACAATATGAGATACCAAAATCATATTTTAGAAACAGATTCATAAAATAATTTTAAAATTCTAGTTTTAAAACCTGTTTAGCTTAAAACTAAAGCCGAAACTGATAGAGTTAACTCAGTGCAAATTACTTTTGCATTTGAACTCTGTTTGCAGCTACTGAAGGAAACTGAGGACAAAAGAGAAAAATGAAAGGAATGGAGAGACAGATATTTTAAAAGCATCTGAAAAAGTGGGATAAAAGAGTTAACCAAGATTGTCCCTGTCAAACTGGAACAATCGAAGTGGATGCAAAAAGTAATAATAGATAAGACCCCTTCCTGAGCTGCCAATCCCAGTAGATAAATAGATGGATCATGGGGATTTGATCTGGGGTGCAGTCTATCACTGTGGGGGTATGTGTTTAACAACAGTGTACACTGTACAAAAGTAATACTTTTTGCATTCCTTACCATATCTCATGGTTAAGGTCAGTATCTGGTGTTTGATTAGAAGATACATCAGAAAGCTGGTTGGTATTTGATACTTACTGTTCCATTTTTTCCCCCATGGTTCTTTGAGATCAATGCAACCACCATTGTGTGTTCTCAGCAATATGCAGCAGCAGGAGCAGCGTCTGTCCAGGAATTGATTTTCCCATTCAGTGATAGAAGGAAATAAAGATTAAATGAAAGCTATTTTGTACAGCATCCCAGTTATGCAATCAGGCACTATGCAGATTAAGGAAGGTCGGTCACCTCCTAAAGCGCAAGAGGGATTTGCTGACCTGTCAAAGCAAGCTAGGGATTTCCTGGAACTTGCCACCAACTCTGGGATCAAAAGGTAAGCATTTAGATATGACTAAGAGACTTCAGAGTTGTTTTTTTTAAAAATCAAGATAATAGAGTTTACTGCCCTTGTTTTAGGTACAACATTATACAGAGTTGAATCTGGAGCTTGAAAACTGTGGTTTGCATTCCATCTCTACCAAGGGCTCATCATAGGATTTTGGAGAAGTCACTCCATCTGTTGAGTGTCCAACATATTCTGGTGTGGGTTTGCTACTTCCTCCATAGGTCTTGAAGACAATGGTTTTTGGATGATGCATAGTTTGTACACTACACATACACACCCACAGAAGAATTATATGAATGATAGTCTTTGCATGAAATTGGATCAATCCACTAGCAACTGCAGCAATCACATCAGTATAGATCAGCACTTGAAAATATTACTTTGGACCACAGCTTGAAAAATCACTTGGCCACTGGCAATGCTAAAGAAGGGAAATTCGGAGCTACAGTCAAAAAAAGAAACTTTTCCAAAATCTTGTATACATATGTCTAAAGGAGATCCAAAATTCCATTCTCTCTCTATAAAATACTAACTCCCCAAACTGATGCAAATGACATTATAACAGCAAACACAATAAGATCTGTAAAATCAGTTTTCAAAGTACTAAATTACATGTACAAGTTGAATCTCTCTTATACAAAATGATTGAGACCAAAAGTGTTTTGGATTTCAGATTTTCCCCCAGATTTTGGAATATTTGCATTTATAGAATGAGATATCTTGGAGGTAGGATCCAAGCCTAAACATAAAATTCATCTATATATATATATATTGTATACACCTTATACACATAGCCTGAAGGCAATTTTATACATAATATTTTAAATAATTTTGTGTATGAAACAAAGTGTGTTTATATGGAATCATCAGAAAACCAAGGTGTCACTAGCTCAGCCACCCATGTGGACAATTTTGGAATTTGGAGTATTTTGGATTTTGAGATTCCAGGTAAGGGATACTCAACCTGTAGAATCATAAAACTGTAGAACTGGAGGAATTCTAAGATGTATTTATTCTAACCTCCTGCTTATGCAGGAAATCCACTGCTAATGCATCCCCAATAGATGGCTGTCCTAATTCTGTTTAAACCCTCCAGCAAAGGAGAGACAAAAGCCTTCCCAGGTATTCTCTTCTACCACTGAACAGCTCCTACCATGAATGCTTTTCCTTACATTGAGTGAAAGCTTCCTTTCTATTTGATTGGTTGAATGCAGAAAGATTCTTCTTGGAAAGAAATGCCTGTTAGAGCCTTTTCTCCATCTCCAGCAACAGTGGAGATGTCCAGTTTAAAAGGATGAGTTTGCAACAACCAAGTGGAGATACGTCCTGCTTCATGAAGAGTAACCATACACAACACAGAGACCAGAAGATAGGGATTGCTCTGCCTTGGGTAATTAGCTCTTTGTAACAGAAAACAGGGGTTGCTCAGCCTTTCTTGTAATTTTCTCCTTGTAGCTTAGATTTTGATACAACAAAGGAAAGTCATTTGAGTAACCCTGGCTGAACCACATGATGTAATCTGTCCATAATGCTTTGAGGATGGTGGCAGACAGAGAAAGTAAGCAGGCAGGAAAAGAAGGGACAAGCTCTTGATCTCTCTCTTTCTAAATTATCTTATCCCTAGTGGACAAGAGCAGAGCAAAAAGAGGCACAGAAGTTGCTGCATCTTTCAACACTTTCTTGTAATTTGCTCTTTGTAGCTTAGATTTTCCCCCTCATGTGTTAATAACATTAGTGGGTGGGGCTCAACTTTGCTGACCCTCACAGAAACTGATCTCCACTGTCATTGTGCATGTTAGAACACATCTGTGGACAATGTTCTCACAGGCATGCAAGGGCAAAGATGTCTGGTGTAATTAGCAGACTTAAGGCCTCTACAGATGGGTGGCTCAGTGCTGCTCCTTTGAGGCCTGGATGGAGGCTGCAGCAACTAGACGCCCCAGCCTTTGGAGGGACCACAAAGAACCCGCTTCCTGGCAGGTTCTTTTTGCATTCCCAAAGGGGCCATGATGAAGCCCCTTGTGCATAGGGCCATTTGGGTACTGCGCCCGAGGGACATTATCATGGCGCGTCCCATGTGTACGGGCACGCACCAAGATGGCACCTGGGAGACGGAACTAGGGCTCGGGCAGTGTGCACACTCTGCCCTAGTTCAGTCCTAGTTTGCCTGCAGGCCGGCACAAAGTGCTGGTCTGTACAGGATCTTAGACCTGAATTCTGTTTTCCTAGTTCTGCAGACTTTCCCATGTCACTTTCTACCCAGGCTGAATGCCATTCTTCACATCATTTGTAAATCCCCTCCCACAAATGTATTGCTTGAGTTACACACCCTTGGTGGTCTGTGAGTTTTACATTTTAAACCAACCAACCAAACACCTTAGGAATCCAAAGAGGTAACAAATGGTGCATGAAATAACCTAAACCCCCAACTGACAATATGTTTATAGCTATACACAAATCATCACATCATTCTCCTGCAAAAACAACAGCTATTAGGATTTCTTTAATGTGTCAAGAAATATATTCAGAATACCTAGCACTACGCAGGAGATCTTTTCAAAGCCCTGGTATGACTGCTGCAAAGTGTCAGTTCATTCATGTGCAAGAAACATTGCATCTTCATGTACAATAGACTGTTATTTTAAACCTTTGCTCACCTCTTTGTTTCTCTCTCTCTCTCTCTCTCTCTCTCTCTGCCTTCAAGGTCCCTATTGACTCATGGCAGCCCCATGAATTTCATAGGATTTTCTTAGGCAAGGAATACTCAGGGGTGGTTTTACCAGTTCCTTTCCCTGAAATACAGCTTATAGCACCTGGTATGTTTTTGCATTTCCTCGCTGCTGTTTTTTGTTTGTGGGGTTCTCTGTGTGCATTCTCAGAACTTATGCTGCCTTTCCCTCTTCCCATAGTCAATTCTGCAAATCAGACATATCTACACACACACATGTACGTACATATACATGTGCTGTATCTATACACACACCCCCATGTATTTATACACATATATGGGCAGAGAAAAAGAGAACAAACTGTTAGATGTCTCTTTCTTTACACAGCTATCAGAAAAAAGGGAAGAATATAATCTCCCCGGCTACATCTTCACTGCAGAAATAATCCATCTTGGCACCACTTTAACCATCATGGCTTCATGCTATGGAATTCTGGGGATGGTAGTTTGGTGGGGAAACATAGCTCTCTGATAGAGAAGCCAAAATATCTCTCAAAACTAAAATTGCCAGTATTCCACAGAATTGAGCTATGGCTGTTAATGTGGTGTCAAACTGGATTATTTCTACAGTGTAGATAGCTCCCCCAGTGGCTTTAGATCAAGAGCTGATGGATTAGATCAGTATTTTTTTTTTCTTGTTTGAGAACTGCTACTTTTAAGACACAGATTCTATGTCCAGGAAGGTTGAAATTCATACTGTCTTTCTGTATGTAACTGTACTTAAATACCTGGGTTGTGATATTCTACTCCATTTGTATATATGAAGAAGTAAATTAATATGTACAAAAGCTCATGCTCAAATCAACTAGTTACTCTCAAAGATGCTATCAGATTCCTTCTTTCTACCACTCCCATTTTACAATGTGACAGAATAATGTGCCTATCTCTTTGGAAATTCCTAGCTGCCTTTGAAAAATGTTTAAAAACTTGCCTCAAGAGTAGGCAACTGTGATAGATCTAGAGAGCAGGGTTTGTTTGGTTTTTTTCACCCCTGGAATGGCAAAAAATGAAAAAAAGAAAATAAGAGAGAGGAAGGAAGGAAGGAAGGAAGGAAGGAAGGAAGATTTTACAGAATACCTTCAGAAAGGGGGGGGGGTATCCTACAACCTAATTAAAAGGCAAATTGTGTCTCCTGGAAACTTCTAGCAGAGGCAATCTATTCTTTTTTCCGGACAAGAAAAGCTTAACAAAGGGAGTCATGGAGGACCCAAGGCCACACAACAGCTTTCTGGAGGTCATATGCATCCCTTGTGCCACGCCTTTTACATGTTGTATGCTGCGGGAGTGGCTTGAAGCCACCCTGAGGTTGCACCTAGTGCAGCTTTTTACCAGCCCAAATAGAAGTGGATCTTTTCCATTCCCATTTGGGCAGGCTTTAGGGCAGATTGGGGCCACTGTGTGTGGTTGCCACACTGCTGGCCCAAGAGGTGCCAGAGAGCTCCCAATCTGCCCTTTTTGGACGGCCTGTTCCGCCCCTATGTCTAGGCACTATTGCAAGCGGCATTAGGATTAATAGGAAAGGTGGAAATTAAAGCCAGCACCCTCCTCCCTTCCCATACATCTGGCAGTGATCCCAATCAAGATCATTGTCCTGGCACTACCAGGGTTGGCCCAAGACATTTTGGTGCCTGGGGCAAAGGGCAAGCTCGCAACCATCCTCTGTTCCATGTACAGAAACTAACAGGGCTTGCACTCAAACCTAATTTTAACATAGCTTAATAGTTCCTTTTAAGATATTATTTCCCCAAATTTCAAGGAGACACTGGTATTGCAGGTGGGGACCACCAATATCTCCCAGCTTTTAGATAACAATGTGCAGCACACAGTCCTGCTGTCCAACAGATGTCCAAGAGGCTCTGGAAAAACAAATATGGAGGCTGCCACTGCTGCTCCCTTGCAGAGTCTATTATCTCCAGTGGTTGTCTCAGTCTTTCTAATGTCAAATCCTCCCCATTGCCAATTGCAGTGCTGAAACAGTGGCCTGTCCTTCCCAGCCACCCGTATGACCACTGAACAACCGGACAGCAGAAAGGAGCATGTGGGGCTCCCTGGGGCCATGCAGCTCATAGACCACCCATTTGTTTCCTTTAAAAATATTCTTTATTTCTTATTCCAATATTAAAAATCATCAAAACTATTAACCACAATTAACAACAACAGTCAACAATAACAAAGCAACCATATTTTTTTTATATATGCTACCTCTTACATCCTTTTCTTTAAATCTTTAACTTTGCCCAAGTTTCTAGCCACCCAATTACAAACCCATATAGGGCAACCCATGATTACATCAAGGACTCAGCTGACTTCATATAAAAAATGCCAACAACTTCAAATCAAATGCGGGGACATACTAACCAGCTTTGATGTGATCTCCTTGTTCACCAAAGTCTGCATAATGGACATCATGGCACTCATGCAACAGTTTTTTCCAGAAGACATCACAGCCCTGTTTGAACATTGCCTCACCACGAGCTACATCCAGTGGGACAATGGATTCTATGAGCAGAGAGATGGGATAGCCCCCTGACTCCTGTGATAGCAAACTTTTACATGGAACACTTTGAAAAGCAAGCCCTGGAAACAGCATTTTAAAAAGCCTACAACATGGTTCCAATATGTGGATGACACTTTAACCATTTGAAGCTATGGAGAAGAAGATCTGACCATGTTTTTGAACCATCTGAACAACATCCACCTGAACATCCAATTCACAATGGAAAAAGAAAAGGAAGGAACATGGCCATTCTTGGATGTCCTGGTCATCCACAAACCAAACCAACGTTTGGGCCACACATTATACAGAAAACCTACACAGAGACAGATTTTATTTATCTATTTGGTTTCTATCCCACCTTTCTCCTGGAAAGGGACCCAAGGTGGCTCACAAATAATACCTTCACAAGAACTCCAACCATCATCCAGGACAAAAAAAAAAAAAAAAGCACAATAAAAACACTGGTAGGTTAGGCAAAAAGGGTCTGTGAACCCCACTTCCTGAAAAATGAATTGAAGCACCTAGACTGGGCTCTACAGGCTAGTGGTTATTCCATCTCAGACATCAGAAGGGCTGCGAGACCCAGAAAAACCTAGAGGAGTGAAGACAAACAACCACCCAAATAGAAGGTATTTTTATCATATATCAAAGTAGTCACAGACAAAATAGGGAAACTGTTGAGGAACACAACCTCCAAACAATCTACAAACCGACCAAGAAAATCCAGCAAATGCTTCGCTCAGCGAAGGACAGGAGAGACCCTCTCATGCCCACAAGAGTTTACCACATACTGTGCAGCTGCAGACAAGTCTACATAGGGGCCACCAAATGCAATGTTCGAACATGAATCATGGAATATGTGAGACACTGCAGACTGGGTCAGCCAAAAAATCAGCAGTAGGAGAACATGTTATAAACCATCCTGGACATAAAATGTTGTTTGAAAACAGTGAAATTCTGGACCATGCCAACAAATATCAGGTGAGAATGCACAGGGAAGCCATTGAAATCCACAAACACCTGGACAACTTCAACAAACACAGCAGAGACCCAGGGCAAGCTGGAGCAGTCTTCCAGAGGGCTGCCATACTCCCCAAACACATTAAGGGTTTCAACAGGAAAGAAGAAACCCTTAATGTGTTTGGGGAGTATGGCAGCCCTCTGGAAGACTGCTCCAGCTTGCCCTGGGTCTCTGCTGTGTTTGTGGGAGTGGCAGCCTCTGGAAGACTGTTCCAGCCTGCCCTGGGTCTCTGCTGTGTTTGAGGAATGTTATTATTGTTATTATTAGTAATGTTTGAGGGCGTATAAGGGAGTAGTTTTTTGCTGTTATTATTGGCTTGTATCTGGCATTATATTGTATCTTTGTTACCAGCTGAAAGTTAGATATTATTAGTTTTTGCTATTTATTGTTGTTATGATCGCCTTGTCATATACTGTATTCCTATATATTCCTCCACCCCCCCCCCCCCCGGTATTATGTTATGTTTTGCTTTTAATTTAATCTTCCAACCAAAGACCACACAGTACATATACCCCACTCACTTCTATGCCAGCATTCTCTGAAGATGCCAGGCACAGATGGTGGTAAAACGTCAGGAATAAACTCTTCTAGAACACAGCCACATAGCCTGAAAAACCCACAAAAAACTATGGATGCTGGCTGTGAAAGCCTTTGACTTCACATATCTTTTGTCTGCAACATACAGATTGCCCAAAAGGGGCAGTCTGGTGCCACTTTTTTTTGTGGAGCAACTGCGTTGCAGCAGCTAGATGCTGCAGCGCAGTTGTTCCGCAAAAAAGGAGTGAGGAAACTGTGCTTCTTTTTTGCGCTGCAGTTGAGGTGCGATTTCCAGAAAAGGTGCCATTTGGCACCTTTCTGCTGTTGCAACTGCACAGCTGCATCTAGCGGCGCCATTACACGTTAGGGTTCGTGAGCGTGTGGCTGCTGCGTGCTCACGAACACTAATCGTGCACTAAAGAGCCCTAATGGCGCTCTTTAGTGCTCATCTAGATCAGGCCATAAAGACTATTTTGTATTGGAAGGAACAGGCTTTCTTTTTTAGGATAAGTAAAGGATAAACAAACAGACAGCAGCAGAAAAACAGCAAAGCTGCATATGTGAGGAGCAACTGAAGAAAAATGGCAGTTAGCCACTAATTTTAATTAGAAGTGTTCCCCAGGATACTTGCAAGGTGTCACCTGGATAATGGAGGCTGGGGATGATGGGAGTTTTTGTCCAACACATCTGAAAGGCTGCTTATTATAAATGAGTCTGGAACTAATCTGTCACATGTGTAGATGGAATCATCACATAGTATTTCCATTTTGCCATTTCACATAGTATTTCCATTTAGTATTTCCATTTTCCCTTTCCTTGTTGTTTCAAATTTTAGATTGTAAGCTCCTAGAGACAGGAACCTGCTGTCTTGTCCAATATCAAGTGCTCTGCACACTGATGGTTTTATGGTAAATTGCATCTGTACAATTATTTGCGGCTTTTACTTTTGCAGATTTGATTATTTGTGGATTTGATTAATATGTTCTCTCTAGGAATCTCTTAAGTCCTCAGTACAACTCTGCTGCAAATTGACCAGATGTTTCTGGTCACTTCTGCCAGATGTTGACCATAGAGTTGTACTGGGAGACCTAGAAATTCCTAGAGAGGTGTTCTCTCAGATAAAAACATAGTGGGGTATTGTTGGGGGTCTTTTTGGCGGTTTTCCCACTTTGATGGGGGTCCTGTGCCCCTAACTCCAGTAAATGTGGAGGGGCAACTGTATTATTTTAACAACAGTTGTTGCTGTTAGTAGTGGCATTAGCATTAGTATTAAAATTCTAAATAAATTGAACTAGAGTGGGAAAAGAAAGAAAAGTCTGGAGCTGTGGATTGCCAACATTTTATCCCTATGTTACAAGGTTTTTTGATTGACAGCAGAGTTAGTTAGGCACAGCTCTGACGTCACAACGATGCATAACAAGGGGTCTGAGTGACAGTTCTATAGTGGGAATGCAGCGGCATCAGCAGGATCTTTTTATTTCTCCGCCTGGGAGCTGAAATGCAGACAAAGCAGGATATATAGTGGCCCAAAGGAATTAACTTTTCTGCCTAGTAATTTATTGCCCCATTTATTAAAATCTTGCTGAGAAATTTCAATTAGGGAATATCATGCAAATGAGTTTTTGTTATGTTTTGGCTGAGTATGATGTGCTTACAGTACTTCTTGCCTAAGGAGAGACCAACTTTTTCCTAACACTGATTTCTCCATATCTGCCATGGTTTCTCTAGGTCAAACTAGGCGTAACATGTTCCTATATTTACTATGCGATTTATTCAAAGATACAGCCATATAAGTCTGTAAAATCAGTATGTGGAGAAATCTTGTAGCACCTTTGAGACTAACTGAAAGAAAGAAGTTGGCAGCATGAGCTTTCATAGACTTCAGTCCACTTCCTCAGATGAACCCTCCTCTACAAATATTCATGCTGCTACCATCTTTATTTCCTTTAGTCTCAAAAGTGCTACAAGATCTCTTTTTTTTGCAATTTATGTTATTGGTTAGTTACATTTACATCCCATCTTTCATTCCATAAACTTAAGACAGCAAACCTGGCTCATGTTCTCTTCTGCACTTTAACCTCACAACAACCCTGTGGTATAGGTCAAGCTGAGGCGGACTGACTGGCCCAATGTTACCCAATGAGGTGATGGAGATTAGAACCTGGATCTCACTTCAACAACAACAACAATTCCTCCTCCTCCAGCCTGCAGTAATAGAAACATAATTTCAAAGTCAAGGGAAGTAATGGTCCCATTATATTCTGCATTACTCAGGCCTCATCTTGAATACTGCATTGAATTCTGGGTGCTTCATTTTAAGAGAGATACAGTATAGACAAGCTGGAGTGGGTGCAGAGAAAGGCAACTAAGATGATAAGGCATATGGAGAACTAAACATAATAGAAAAGGTTGAAGGAGTTGGGCATGTTCGGACTGGTGAAGAAAAGACTAAAGGGTGACATGACAGCACTCTTTAAATATCGAAAGGACTGTCACAGGGAGGTGGGTGCAGATTTGTTCTCTTGTTACTCCAGTGAGTAGGACTAACTCTGATTGATTTAAAGTTACAGGAGGGTAGATTTTGATGTAAGATTAGAAGGAACATCTTAATGGTAAGAGTGGTTCAGCAATGGAATCAATTGCCTACCAGGGTTGTAGGGTCTCTTTCTCTGGGCATTTGCAAAAACAGGCTGCATAGTTACCTATTGGGAATCCACTAGCTAGATTTCTTGTACTGAACATGGGGGCTGGATTTGATAGTCGATGGGCCCTCTTCCAACTCCATGATATCACCACCACCACCACAACAACAACATTAGTATCATTGCAAAGAGTTCCTGAAACCTCAGATTGACAATATGTTTTGGTGTTATTAATTATAAAAGTAAGATGGAGAGCAAAGCAATCTTGGAAATCATTTTGTGAAAGTCTTTGCCTAACTGATGAGTGGGAGCAAGGAGGGCAGGGAGAAGATGCAGTTATGAGATGATCATCTTAGCCTGGGGCAAAATTCTTCTTCACCTTTCAAACTCACTCTTCAGTTGCCACTGAGGTTTCCTCTTTGTCCTGTCATGTTAGCCTGAAACTGCTCATTATCTGTATGGCCCCTTCCACAACCCTGGCAAGATTGTCAAAATGAATATTTGACAGGAGGAGCAATTTGCTTGGAGATGGCATTTAGGCTGGATAAACCTATGCAACCTGGGTTAATTAAACAGCATCTGTATGTCTTTGTGCTTATCGTCTGCAATGTATTATAGAAGAGGTGGAGAACTTTCGACCTTACAACATTTTGGAGTTTAGTTCTCAGAAGCCTCTGCCTGACTGGCCAATGGTGAGGGATTGCTGGAGCTGTCATCCAAAACAGGGATGTAGCTATGGGGTGTAGTGGTGTGAGGAAGACAAAGCAAGAGCATTGCTCCTCCAAATAAGAATTTTGCCCCCAATTAATTTTTCCTTCAGTCTCCAAACTGCTAGCCTCGTGGATAATGAGACATACAGTGGCTCATATCAAGAGCCTTTATAGTTGCTGGAGGTGTTCACATTCCCTTAATTAACTTTTCTTGACTATTTTCTTTGACTGCCTGAACTGTATTTAGCAACAGTAATAACAACAGCAATAGCAATAGCGCTAATATTTCTATACTGCTTCATACTGAACTAAGCAGTCTCTAAATGGCTTACAATTTGTAAGACAATTGCCCCCAACAAGCTGGGTACTCATTTTACTGACCTGCTAAAGGATGGAAAACTGAGTCAACCTTGGAGCCCTGCCTGGGATCAAACTCACAACCTTATGGGTTCAGTACTGTCATTTTAACCACTGTGCCAACAGGGTGCAACTGAATTGTTAAATTACTGTAATGCTACAAAATTATAGACTGAAGGAAAATTTCATCTACAGTCCTAGGATGCCCCAAAATCTGGTGTGCCAAAAGTTTCTCTATTTAGTCTATGTTATAGAATTACAGGGGACATTAATGGAAATGTTGCCTCTTAAGCTCCTGGAGGCAGAAAAGGACACAGCTTGTACTTTTTGTTGCTATGTTCACAGAGTCTCCCTTCCTAATTAACAAAGGATCAACACATCTGTAGAGTGGTGAAGCTGAATCTCCTTCCCATCCTAACCAGCCCAAAAGAAAAGCAGTGCTATCATATAGTGTATGTTCTACAGAGAAGTTTTTATACATGCCATAGGTAATGAGTGAATGTTCCTTCTATCTCTTTCAATTTAATATCTGTTTTCTCACCCTAGATTATTATTTATAACCTGCCATGAGAGTACATTGTACTTTGCATCAGTGCTGGAGGTAGGTAATTTTAGACTCTGAATTTCCTGGTCTTACAACACTTTCCATTTTTATTGATGGTAATGTGTACTTCAGTTACTTCAAGATGTTGTAGGCCACATCTGCTCCACTGAATCACTCACAGTTTATTTTGCTGCCTGCTGAGGTTTTCATGGTATCCATTTAGAGTACTGACATCCATTTAGAGTACTGACATACAGTTATGCCTTGCTTTTGAACTCTAAAAGAGTTTCTGGAGCAGTTAACAATGAAAACCAATCATTTCAAATAACAATCAGTTTATCTGGCCATTTTCTTTGCAAGCCTTCTAAATAATTATCCTCAAGACCATATATAGGGATATATGGAAAAAGGTAGGAATAAATACCATACTGATAAAATTAGAACAATAGAAGGGCCATGCAGTCCAATCCCCTGCTATGCAAGAACTCACAATCAAAGCACCCCTGACAGATGGCCATCTAGCCTCTGCTTAAAGACCTCCAAGGAATGAGACTCCACCACTTTCCGAGGAAGTGTGTTCCCCTGTCAAACAGCCTTTACTTCCTGGAGCTTGCATCTATTGTTCGGGGTCCTGTTCTCTGGTGCAGCAGAAAACAAGCTTGCTCCCTCCTTAATGTGACCTCCCTTCAGATATTTACACAGGGCTATCATTTTCTTCTCCAGGCTAAAAATACCCAGCTCCCTAAGTCTCTCATCATAGGGCATGGTTTCTCAACCCTTCACCATTTTGGTCACCCTTCTCTAGACATGTTCCAGCTTCTCAACATCCTTTTTGAATTGTGGTGCCCAAAACTAGACACAGTATTCCAGGTGAGGCCTGACCAAAGCAGAACAGAGTGTTACTACACTCGATCTAGACACTATATCTGTACTTCTATTGATGCAGCCTAGAATTGCATTGGCTTTGTTTAGCTGCTGCATCACACTGTTGACTCATGTTCAACTTGTGGTCTACTAGAACTCCTAGACCCATTTCACATGCAGTGTTTTCAAGCCAGGTGTCCCCATCCTATATCTATGCATTTCATATTTTTGCCCTAAGTGTAGAACCTTACATTTCTCCCTGTTGAAGTTCATTTTGTTAGCTTTGGCCCAGCTTTCTAATCTATTAAGGTCATTTTGAATTTTGATCCTCTCCTCTGGGGTATAAGCTACTGCTCCTACTTTAGTGTCATCTGCAAATTTGATAAGCATGGCCTCTATTCTTTCATCAAAGTCGTTGATAAATATGATAAATAGCACTGGCCCAGAACAGGCTCCAGTGGGACCCCACTGGTCCCTTCCCTTCAGGATGAAGAGGAACCATTGTCAAGCACCCTTTGGGTTTGGCCAGTCAGCCAATTACAAATCCACCTAACAGTTGCATTGACTAGCCCACATTTTACTAGCTTGTTTGCAAAAATATAATGGCGGACCTTGTCGAAGGCCTTACTGAAGTCAAGATGTGCTATATCTATACCATTCCCTCCATCTACCAAGCTGGTAATTTTATCAAAAAAGATCAGATTAGTCTAGCATGACTTGTTTTTGAGAAACCCAGTTTTGCTGTTGTTGTTGTTGTTGTTTTGGTGATTATGGCATTCCTTTCTAAATGCTTACATACTCTCTGTGTAATGAGCTGCTCTAGAATTTTTCCTGGTATTGATGTCAGGCTAACAGGATGGTAATAGTTTGGGTCTTCTCCCCCCCCTTTTTTTTTGAACATTTGCCCTCCTCCAGTCCACTGGGACTTCTCCTGTCCTCAGTGGCTCTGAGATTACTTCTGCCAGTTAATATCCTGGGATTTAGTTCATCTGGCTCTACAGACTTGAATTCATTTAGATTAACCAAGTATTCCTGTACTTATTCTGTGCTGCCTTTGCCTTACTGCATCATCTGATCCATGTTCCTCAGGTTGAGCACCCTTTTCCTTTTGTGAGAAGATTGAGACAACTAGATTTACAACAATCAAAGAATCAATGGGCTGAACATTTTCAAAGTCTCTTCAGTGCCAACCGAGAAGTCCAAAGCTCAGCTATCCAACATATGATACAACAATGAATGAAAAATGAACTGGATGTAGCTCCCACTTTGGAAGAAACCATTAAGGCCATACAGCAGATGAAAATCGGAAAGGACGCTGGGATTGATGGAATCCCACCTGAAGCTTGGAAACACGGAAGTCATGTACTCCATGCTAAATTCCATGAGCTCCTTGTGAGTTGCTGGGGAAAAGGTGAACTGCAATCAGTTCTCCAAGATGCAGTTATCATCACCCCTTATAAGAAAAAAGGAGAAAAATCTGATTGCTCAAACTATCGAGGTATAACACTGCTCTCCATTGCTGGAAAAATCTTTACAAGGATACTCCTGAACAGATTAATAATAATAATAATAATAATAATAATTATTATTATTATTATTATTTCTAGCCCACCCCTCTGAGCAAGCAATCGGGGCGGGTTACAACAGAGGGGATTATACACACAATAACAATATACATGAATTAAAAACAAATGGCAATGTATTAAACAATAACAATAAAATCAGATAGCAATTAACAATAACAATAATTAGCAAAATACATAAAAATTATAGCAACAAAAATACATACTAATTTAAGTAACAGTCAAATTAGCAAATCAAAATACATAGTAATTATAACAAAAAAACAAAAAATAAAATTAACGAAGCAAAATACATAACAATTAACATACCAAAACAAGTAAAAAGAAAATAATCCCCATTCTCAACCCCCCCATCCCAATCCTAGAAACAATGTGAACTATACACAATCTAAAAAAAAAAAAAGGGGGGGGGAGACAAGACTCCTCTTTAAGTCCAGGAGCCGAGGCATGGGAGTAGCCCAGGTAGAAGGTGGGCAAACAAACACTCTCTCAGCCGGTCTTCACTGGCAGATGTTGGAAAGGAGGGAAAGAGGGCCATTCCTCCTCTTTAAGTCCAGGAGCCAAGGCATGGGAGTAGCCCAGGTAGAAGGAGGGCAAACAAACACTCTCTCAGCCGGTGTTCACTGGCAGATGTTGGAAAGGAGGGAAAGAGGGCCACTCCTCCTCCTTAAGTCCAGGAGCCAAGGCATGGTAGTTCCTGCTATTGCAGAAGAATGTCTTCCTGAAAGTCAATGCAGCTTCAGAGCTACATAATAGGAGCAGTACAGTTATGGTATTTCCTCTTAGACAGCTGCAAGAGAAATGTAGAGAGCAGAACAAAGGACTCTATGTAACATTTGTCGACCTTACCAAAGCCTTCAACACTGTGAGTAGAAAAGGTCTGTGGCAGATCATGGAACGATTAGGATGTCCTCCCAAATTCCTCAAAATGATTATCTTGCTATATGAGGGCCAGCATGGTCAAGTCAGATATGGCGATGCTCTCTCAGAGCACTTTCTAATAACTAATGATGTGAAACAAGGTTGTGTTCTCGCTCCAACTCTATTTACAATCTTCTTCAGCATGATGCTCCAAAGGGCTATGACAGATCTCAAAGAAGAACACGGCATCTATATATGTTACCGTACTGGTGGTAGCTTGTTTAAGTTAAGCCATCTGAGGGCTCACACAAAGACTCTAAACTATCTAGTCCATGAGCTTCTTTTTGCTGACAATGCTGCCCTTGTTGCCCATACAGAAGCAGCTCTGAAGTGCTTAACATCCTCCTTTGCAACGGCTGCAGAGCTGTTTGGGCTGGAAATCAGCCTGAAAAAAAAAAAGGAAATTCTCTACCAGCCTGCACCACAGGAAGAGCACTATCACCCCCATGTCACCATAGGCAAATCTGTGCTTAAGTCCGTCCAGCAGTTCACCTAGCTGGGAAGCATAATCTCTTCAGGTGCCAAGATGGATAAAGAGATTGATCACAGATTAGCAAAGTCATATAGTGCATTCAGAAGGCTTCACAAAAGATTCTGGAGTAACAAACATCTGAGACGAAGCACAAAAGTCAGTGTGTACAAAGCCATTGTACTGTCTATTCTCCTCTGTGGGTCTGAAACATGGCTCATCTATCGCCAACATCTACAACTCCTCAAATGCTTTTATCAGCACTGTATACATACAATCCTAAATATACACTGGACTATGTGACAAATGTTGCTGTCCTGGAGCAAGCAGGGATCACGAGCATTGAGGCCATGCTATTGAGAACGCAGCTGCGCTGGGCAGGGCATGTTTCTAGGATGGAGGAACACCACCTCCCAAAAATAGTACTCTACAGTGAACTCGCCACAGGTCAGTGAAAGAGGGGCACCCCAAAGAAGAGATACAAGGACCCCCTGAAACAACATCTCAAGCTCGGCCAAATTGATCATCAACAATGGTCTTCCCTGGCCTCACATCGGAAGACATGGAGACACACTATCCACAATGCTGCAGCCTCTTTCGAGAACTCACACCAAGCGAGTCTTGAAGAGACATGACACAACGCAGAAAGAACCACAACTTGGAAACATCACCCAAGGAGAAAGCATGGGATGAGTCCTTCCTGAATCTTTGTTAGCAAAGAAAAGCCAGAGAGAGAGAAAAAATAACATGGAATAAAACTGGCAGCAGTAAGACACCACTGACGTATAACATGGCCTTCCCAAACCTGATTCCCTTTAGATAGGTTTGCACTACAACTCCTATAACTTCTAACTAGCATGGGCATCAGGATTATAGACCAACATATCTGGAGGGCATGAGTTCTGGGGAAGTTACATAATAGGTATCCCAGATTGGAGAGCCAGTGCATTGTAGTGATTTGAATGGTAGTCTAGGGCTCTGGGAGACCAAGCTTTGGTTCCCTGCTTGGCTATGAAAATCCATTGGATGATCTTGGGCTTGTCATATTCTCTCAGCCTCCCTGGAAGGATTGGCAAACCCCTTATGAAGAAACCTTGCCAAGTATACGCTGTGAAAAGTTCACCCTGGAGTTACCATAAATCAGTAATGATTTGAAGGCATGCAACAACAACCCCAGATTTCCTTCTGAATTTAATCTGGTTGCTATTACATTTAAACAAACAACACTGAAAGAGATTTTTCTCATGATGATGGCTGATCTTCTAGTGTCAAGATTTTAAATAACAACCCCCCGTCCTCCCCGCATTTCATGCCTCTCTGAATTTCATTTCTCGGATACATGGCTGTTATTGAAAATATCTGGAAAAGGGACAGCTGTGAAGATTTGTAAAAGAATATGCCACAGGGATTTTCAAAGGCTAAGAGAAATGTGGCCTATGAATGACAGGAAAGCCCAGTGCCAGTCTTTCTGGTAATACGTTACAGTAAGGAGGTAACCAGCTGACTCTGCCAGTCCCAAATGTGGCTCTGATAAGATTTTTATGTAAAACAATATTTTTGTTATTGTTTTTATTATTTGTTAATTATTAATTATAATTATTAATTATAATTAATTTGTGTCAACTGCAGCCTGACAATACTTGAAGCAGAGGATATACGTCATGGCACCCTCCTGATATTACACAGATGAATTCTTTTGAATCTAGAGGCAGGCACATGACTGTGCCCAGAATGGTTTAGCCCATCTGTTTAAGACTGTGTTCTCTCCTAAATTGATTCCCTGTGCTTTGTTTGCTTTTAAAGGAGGAATCACTGCTTAGAAGATTATTCTCTGTTTATCTCTCTTCATTCCAAAAGCCATCATATTTTCCACTTCTTCCTGGTATGTTCTGCACAGGGAAGAATGTTCTGGGATTTTCTTGAACTTTTCATGCAAATCCTCCACTGTCCCTAAAGCTATTTACTCAGGCCTCTAAAGCTAATAAACCAGCAATTGCCCCTCATTCAGTAATGGGTTGTAGCAGGGCCAATGAACTGAAACTTGAATCCCAAGAAGACAGAACTCATGGAGTTAGTTGGTTTTCACATGTCCAGTAACTGTGTTCTCAGCCTTTTTGAGGTAAGGTTCTGCTCCTCCTGGAAATAAATTGACATATAACTTGTGAGTATCCCTTGATCCAGCATTGTCATTTGAAGTTCAGGGCATCTCAATGGCCAGGGATGCTTTTATCTACATTTGAAAGATTTTGATGACTGTTCCTGTACAGTTGCAGTCCAACCACACAAGTTTATGCAAAGCCTGGGAAAATTACCCTCCACCCCACCCTCACCCCATTTTTGGCATTCTGGATGTTGTTGTCCACAGAAGTCACTTTCACAAGTTCTTACTTGATCCTTGGGAAAACTCCACACTGGATTATTGTAGGGCCTTGTATAAGAGCCAGTATAGTGTTGTGGTTTGAGCATTGGACTATGACTCTGGGATACTAGGGTTTGAATATCAACTCAGCTATGGAAACCCACTGGGTGATCGCCCTTAGCCTCAGAGGAAGGCCAAGGCAAACCCCCTCCAAACAAATATTGCCAAGAATACCCCATGATAGGTTCAGTTTAGGGTTGCCATAAGTCAGAATGTATGTTGGACTGCTGTTGAAGATGACTCAGAAGGTTTGACTAGTGCAGGCTTCTGCAATCAGAAGAGCCAGATGTATAGGTAGGCAGATTTATATTACACCAGTTCTGAAGGTGCTGCCTTGGCTGCTTATTTGCTTCCAAACTTAATCCACTTAAAGCTCTAAATGGCTTGGCACCCAAATATCTGCTAAAGCATTTTCTCTACACCAGCCTGCCTATGACTTAAGATCCCCAGAAAAGAGTCTTTTACAAACATCTCGTGGGCATTATGTGTTAACAAGGGAGAGAACTTTGTTGGTGGTGGGAAACTGTGTTCCTCGTCATTGAAGAACAAATTGCACCAACTTAAATGTTGCAACATCAGTTCAAAATTGTTCTGTCTGCACAGGCATTTTAACTGGCCAAGATTTCCTTCTTTAATGTATCTGCTACTTTTCTTCTTTTTGATGGTGATAGTGATGGTGATGTGTTTTTATTGTTTTCATTCTGTTGTATACTGCTCAGAAATCCATAAGGATGAAGGGCAGTTTAAAAACATTTAGATAATGAAAAGTCAGTGCATGAACATACAACTGACTTCAGAGGCAAGTCAAGTTGATGGGTGTTCCAGGCTATGCAGAGATGATTTTACACGAAGATGGTAGAGAAGACAACTAGCAGTTCTTGATAGTATAATCAATGATGAATTGTATCTGGAGAGCTGGAGAATTCTCACTTCCTTTTTATATGGAAATCACATGCTAGAACACTAGGCTACAGTCATTCCCATATTTGAACTTTTCTGTTTCTGTGTTATCTTCTTCTTTCCAGACCTATTTCATACAGTTTTTTAAAACTGGAACACAGTTACAATGTCAGTCTATCTACTGTGGACTGGTAAAGCATTATTGTAACTTTTCAGGGCTAATGTACCATTTATTAGAAGTTTCCTCCACAGTTTCTGTATAACTTATTACAGTGTTTCTTGTTCTCTTCAGGCTAAATGGAGGGGAAATGAATATAAAAACTATGCAAAGAGATCTGTCTTTTCTAGGAGAATAGGAAATGAAGAATTAAGGGGCAAAATAAATGGTTATTCATGGGCAATGCTGCTGCTGCTGTACTGTACAGAACAACAACAACAATAATAATAGGATAGAAGCTGTCAGAAGGAAAGTTATAATTAACACTGAGCAGGCCTTTATTCTGAATAAACATACTAGCATTTTGGAAATGGATTTGGTCATTGGTAATTCATTTAACTGTGTGGAATAACTGCTTTAACCTCACATCCAGCTATTTCTTAAAAAGCAATGCTTCAACAGTGTTGAAATGCCCAGTGTATAAGCAGTTGAACTTCCTATATTTGCTGAATAAGAATGAATAAAGCAGGTTGAACATGGAAGTAGAAAATATTTGGTTAAACCAAAATAAGTCTTAAAAGCTTGGGCTACAATATTTATTTATTTAGTTTTACTTATAAGTTATATTTCCTCCAATAAGCTCAAGGCAGCACATGTGACTTTTTTCCTCCCCAGTTTAAATGCACAGTAAGTCTGAAGAAATGACTGGCCCATACCATCTAATGGTCCTGCTTTGGTAGGGACAGTCTACATTAATCCTCAATAACATTCTTTTTTCACTTGCTTTTAAAATGTCCCAATTTCTCTATCCTTCTCCCACTTTCTCCCTTTGTGTTCAACATCTTGCATGGCAGGGGGCTGGATGAAGTTTGCAACCCCTTCCAACTCCAGGAATCTATTATTCCACTTAAGTTACTGCAAACTTGAGTTTAGAGCGAAAAAGCACTTTGCACTCAATTAACTGAGTGGCAGACGGAGCTTGCAGGCTTAGGCAAGAGCAAACTGTTTTAGCTTCTCCTAGCTTGTCTTTTCTTCTTCAATAATAACTTTTGATATCTTGATCATAACATGATGCTGCTTGACCACTTGTGTCTTGGTTTTCAGCTGTGAAATGTTGGGGAGTATGGACTGGAAGGAGGAATGAATTTAGTGGAGGCCTGAAGCACGACTTCCAAGTACTTGCCTTCCCCCTGACCAGCACATTGCCATTCCACAACAAAGTGCAATGGTCCCTATGAATCAAACCTGGAAAAATACTTTAAAATGGGGTGGGGGTGGGGGGAGAGAAGTACAATAATTTGGCAAAAATAACATTTCAGTTTTTCATAAAAACTGAGTTAACAAATGCAATTGTAGAGATAAGGGCAAGTTATTGCAAGTTCTCCATCAAAGAGCGAGTCCATCTTCTCCCTGTCTTAACAGTTTGCAAGTGTTAGCTTATATTCTAATGCTGAATGGTGGACCAGCTCTTAAAACTTTAAGTGCTGCATGCACGCTGACCCATTGGTTTATTCATCATTCAATTAATTTTTTAAAGGCTGATACAATTTTAAACAGTTGCAATACTGAAGCACAAAAACAGCCTGTTCCACCAAGACTATTTCCAAAGAACAGCTGTGAAAAAGCCCTGTAATTAAATCTATTAGTTATACAGATTAATTGGCCAAAGCCAGCAAGCATGCTCTCCCTCCACAATTCCTGCCTTCACAGGTATTAAGAGTTTTAAATATTCACTGAACAGAAATCACTGTACGCCCCAACAACATGGCATCACAGTATCATAGGAAACCTCAAACCAGAACAGGAGTATCGGGCAGAAGCAGCAGCAGCAAGTGCTAAAGTATTTCTGTACAGTTAATGTTCTCTGCAGAAAATTGAGTTTAAATTAATCTGGCAGCTTTGTTGGCTGCTAAATATTTCATACCAGCTCCAAAAGCCAGGGGCTTACATGCCCATTCAAGAATTCCAATCTTTTTTAGTTAAAGGGATCTGGCCTTCAATTTACATAGCATGAACAATTGAGCATTCACTCAGCTTTGTCAGTAGTGTACCTGTGTGGTATACATAGATCCCATTAATTAGGTGTTTTGTTGTTGTTGTTGTGTGCCTCCAAGTCATTTTTGAGTTATGGCAACCCTAAGACAAACCTATCATAGGGTTTTCTTGCCAAGTGTCTTCAGAAAGGGCTGTTGCCATCCTCTGACGCTTAGAGAGTGTGATTTACCCAGGGTCACACAGTAGGTTTTTTATGCTCCAGCAGTGATTTAAACCCCTTGTCTCCAGAGTCATACTCCAGCACTCAAATCACAACACCACACTGGCTCTCTCAGCTACATTTTAGGTGTATCTTTATCCAATATTTGATGTAATGTACCTAAATAATGTACAATACTCCCTCCCCATTTACAGATTTGACTTTTGTGGATTTGATTATTTGCAGATTTGATTAATTTGTTATCTCTGGGAATCTCTAGGTCCCCCAGTGTGACTCTGCTGGAAGATGATCACAGAATCACACTTGGAGGACCTAGAGATTCTAAGAGAAAACACTTCTCTAGGCACTTGTAGGTCTTTCAGCACAATTCTATGGTCAATGTTTGCTGGATGTTTACCACAGAGTTGCACTTAAAAATCTAGAGATTCCTAAATATGTGTTCTCTCAGTTTTTTAAAAAAGTTTTTTTTATTTGCAGTTTTTTCCACTTTCATAGGGGTGCTGTACCCGTAACCCCAGTGCATTTGGGGAGGGGGTACTGTAATGTGAAAAAGCATTTAAGAGGAGTTCAAGTAAACAGGAACTAGGTTAAACAATGCACAGCCAAATCAACTGTCCTGTTTTTCTATCAGACTTACATCCATGAAGAAGTTTGTAGCCAACCCTAATAGATTCTTGCTACTTCAGTCCTGTCCCATTTCTTTCATTCCCTAAACGGTAAACCTGGCTGTAAGAAGTGGAACAGGACTGAAGTAGCAAGAATCTATGAGGGTTGACTACAAACTTCTTCATGCAGCAGAGCTCTATGACAAAGAAGGCTAAATATCTCACAACACTACAAATCCAAGAACTTCACAGCATTAAGCCATGGCAGTTAAAGTGGTGGCAAACTGCAGTATTTCTGCACTGCAGATGCAGACATGGAGTCTGAACTTTCCACTGGCAATTATGAACAGACTGCATCCAGTTTCCCAGCCCCTCTGCCAACAGTTCAACACAGGTCATACAACGGTTTCACCAATGACAACTTACGGATGACAGGCTGGCAGCTGATACAGATATGGCTATAGATAGATACATTAGCAACTCTTACCTTCCTTAAATAGCAGCAACTAATTTAGATCCTAGCAATGTTTATATGATGTCAGGATGGTTGATTCTGCATCTCATAGCTGTCATGTGAGACTAGAAAAAAGTAATTAACTTCTGTGATTTAGGAGCGTTTCCTTCCTGATACTGGAAAGTTCTTTCTTTCTTTCTGTCTTTCTCTTTCTTTCTTTGCATTACAACTTCTAAAATTCCACACCTTAGGGATTATGGGAGTTGCAGCCTCCTAAAAGTAACTTTTCCAAGTTCTTCAGGGATAGTTATACAAATGGGAGCGGACCCCACCCCCTCCACACATTGAATTGAAATGAAATGTTTTTGATCGAATAGACCATTCTAGACATGCTTCTTGGGTTTGCTGGAAGCTTTTTAGTCCTTAACCCAGCCTAGAAGAAATGTACATCTGCCTATAAATAGCACTGGAAGCATTCATTGATTAGACCCATGTGACTGACCATTTAATGTTTTGATGAGAGATAAAAATAGACTCCTCATTAACTAGAGTCAGCTGTTTAGACCAGCATTTCTCAAACGCTTGCTGCTGAGCCTCAGGTTAAGACGGTTCTAACCTGTCAAAGCTTCTACTTTCTTATCCCATACGTTCTTTTATTATTATTAAATTTTTAATTCTTGACAACAAAAAAGAAGAAATCAACTTCATTACATCAAAATATCAGAACATAACAGAAGTGTTAATTAAGCAATGTAGTTGATTACATTTTCTTAGTTCATATTATATATTGTTCTCATTCTTTTTATATTAGCTTAACCCCCACCCACCCATCCCCAACTGTCAATATATTTTATAAGTTTGGGATATTAAAAAGCAATCTCACTCCATACTTTCAATAGGCTTGCTATAGACACTATTCAGTTTTAACTATATTTTGCTAGGAGTTTATCACACAGGAGGAATTTCTCTCAATTTTGAAAGAAATAAAAGTGGGGCCAGTTTGGAAATGAGTGAAGTCGCTAGTTCAGTGAATTTACCTGATTGTGTATTGATGCTGCATCACATTTGGAATGACTTCCCATTGCCCAAAATTGTCCGAAATTGCATGTGATAGTTTCTCACACAATAATGTGAAACCCCATGGTTGCATTCGAAAAGACTTCCCACTGCCTGAAAATGCATGTGGTAGTCTCTCATGCAATAATGTGAAACCCCATGATTGCGTTTGGACTGCCATTGGATTATGCTTCCAATTTCTGTCGTCTAATAAATTCCCTACTTATGTTAACTTCAGCCAATGATCTTCCTATACCACTTCCTTCACTATATCTAGTGATGTGCTTCAATTAATGCACTACTTGACTGTGAATATGATAATTTTGCTCACAATCATGCTCCATTAACTATTTTGTATTCTTTAGTATGCATTAATAATAGAGAAGAATGCATTAGTGTATCCTGGATAAGAATGTTCCTGATGATGTTTTTGCTGCTCCGGTTGTTTTTGTAATAGAGAAGTGGGTTATTGTTGTTGTTATGGTATCAGTGATACTGTTTTTGTGGTGTTAGCAGCATTAAAAGACAGCAATTCAGACCATGTCTATGCTCTTGACTAAAACTGTACAGCTGAGGAATAAAACAATTCACAGCAGATGCTTTTTTCACTCATATATCAGTTCTCTATAAGTAAATAGCCTCATGTCTGACGACACATCTAGTCTGCAGTGTCTCTAAACACTGGAATAGCAGGTGATTCAAAAAGAATGATGCAAAAATGAAGCTGCTTTTATTCAGTTTTGCACCATTCTTCTTGAATTACCCTGTACAATTGTGAAGGCTGGAACAGTGTATCTGGAACATTGTATTTTACAATAGTTGCTATTAAATCCCCATTCAGATCAGTAGAGTTGTATGCATTCAACAGGAAATATTTAGCATTATTATAATCTTGCGCTGACAATTTTTTTTATCCCTTATACTTATCCCTCATCTAGGGATGGGAAACAGGTGGTCCTTCAGAAGTTTTTGGGCAGCAACACCCTTCACCTCCCTATCATTAGAGGTGCTGGCTAGGTCTGATATGAGACCAACATCTTGGGCCCTTCCACACTACACAATTATAGAACTATGATTCCACTTTAACCATAGCAACATACCATAGAATCCTGAGATTTGCACTTTAGGGATGGGTATTTAAAATGTTCGGGCAAAGAGCTCTGGTGCCTCTCCAAACTACAGATCCCAGGATCACACAGGATGAAGCCAAGGTTGTTAAAGTGGAATCATAGTACAATAATTTTGTAGTGTGAAAGGGCCTCCAGAGAAAGGGCCTCATTCTTCATTCTTGTCACTATCTAAGAGCCATAAGTTTTTAGTAGCTTAACCTTTCCAAAATCATGTCAAAGGTAATTATGTATCCTTTACCCAAACAGAAGGCCTCAGCTTTGCTTAGTGATCTGATAGATGTTTATCTGTACCAAGCTGATTTCTGAGTTTGAATTGTTTTGCTTGATCCTTGCATGCAGTTCTAGAGTGGTGTTTGCTAGGTGACAAAAGAACAGGCAATTGACAACTTGAAGTGAGTGAGTGGGTGAGCCTGTACTTGTAGAAAATGGATCTGGATTATCTTCTAATCAATGTACTTCTGCTTTGCACACACACATACAGAGTGATAAAATGCTTATTAAAATTCAAGCAGTTCAAATTGCTCCCATCTTTCCAATATCGCCTCCATTTGTGACACTGTCAGTGACATGAGTGGGAATGAATGAAAGACATGAAGGAAGCAGTTTATCTGCACAATAACCCAGTTCCCATTCAACCGCATCCTGCTAACTCTTTATTATGGCTCTCCACCTCCACATCCTTCTGTATATAGCATAACGTGTCTGTTCTGTGTTTGCTAAAGAAAGCTATGTGGGTCAGATTTGTGTGGTTTTTTTTTTTAAAAAAGCAACTTCTGCTTCTGCACACGCAAGCAAATATCAGTTTCCAAAGGTTAAAAAAAAAAAGTCTCACCAGTACAAATTCCTATTTTAAAAAACCAGCTGGAGTTTAGAGTAATGGGCTAACAAAAAGACTCACCTGGTAAATATATTTACAGGCTTCCAGATATTAAGCAAAATATTGAATAATGAAATAATGTATAGCTAAGCAGCACAGGCTGTTGGCAGAATAAGAATGGCACAGTCTGCTAAATGGTATAAGTGATTATGTACTAGAGATCAAACAATATATCTGAAGTGGAAATTATTTAACTGCAACTATTATAAATCTGTAATTTGAGCTCCCCCCCCCCGCCCCACATAATGCAGTTCAGTGTATTGCTTCAGACTAGTCCTTCCTAACCTAGCACCTTCTACCTATGCATATTAGTTCCATCATCCTCTAGGAAGTTGCTATGCTGGGTGTGGATGGTGGGAGCTATAGTTCAGAAAATCTGGAGGTTACCACTTGAGGAAGGCTGGCCTTGAATCATTTGACACATTACCCTCCCCCCACCCCCAGTAGAATTTTGGACTTTGTCATTTTGTAGCAGGGATATCTCCATCATGTCTTTGAAACGTTCCCATACATAACTAGCTCCTTGCATGTGGTGAACATCAAGGATGTTAACATTTCTATACTAAATGTATAACAATACAGGGAGATATGCAGATATTTACTTACTAGGAAATAATCAAATATAAGTTCTTCCCCATAATGTGGTACACTCAAGAACAAAGAAGTTACTCTAAAAATCCCAGAATTCCTCAGCCCACATGGCCAATAATATTGCAGACCAGGATATTCTGGACAATTACCAGTGAACTGTGATTTCTATATAATGAGGAAGCAAAAACTGGGGAGCACCCCATAATATCAGCAAACAAACAAACAAACACAACAAAACTAGAGAGGTACTCAATGGATGAATTATTTATTTATAAAAAGCCCTACATGATTCGGACTGTATGTGCTCGTAGGCCTTCTTTGTTTTTATATTGTTGGAATCCTGCCTCGATCCAGAGGGAGAGGCGGGAAATACAATTATTATTATTATTATTATTATTATTATTATTTAGAGGCTATATGGATATATATATATATATATATATATATATGGACTATTTGAAATTTAACTTCAGCTTACACCATTTACTGGGTGAAATTTTCCAACATTTCAGGGATGAAAACCAGGATATGTGCAACTAAGCAACATGAAATTCTGGTCAAGATAGCAAAAGCTATCAACAACGAAGACACAAGCTAGAAGAGGCAACAGCAGCTTGCTTTTGCCTGAGTCTCTAGGGAAGGGCAAGATTTGTCAATCATTTGTAGCAGTCAGATTCTGCAAAGATGTAACTAAAAATTACCTACTTCATTCAGTTTTGCATAACGAAAATCAAAGTGCTTCTTTTTAAAATTGTAACTTTAATGACAGCAAAATACTTTGAGGAGCCCTCAGAACTGCAACTAATTTCTTTAAAAAATAACATCAGGCTCTGGTTCTGCTTGGTTAATTGCCTTGTCTTTCACTCCTGCTTAACTCTTCACATATCTATGCTACTACTCTTTCCTTACTCTGATTTTGGGAGAGGGACCTAAAATAAGCAGACCCTTAACTTATACCTATTTGATAAGATCTCCAGCAAATCTTAAATAACTGAGGCCCTGAACAGACCAGCCTAAAAGGATGGCATGGGGGTAGAGTCGGGGCATAGTGTCTTCAGGACACAAGCCCAACAATGCCCCCCCCCCCGAGGCACCCTGATGCTATGTGCTGTTCCACACAGAGTGCGGTGTCATGGTATGCCCCCAGCACTGCATCCATACAGTGCCGCGGTGAAGGAGCGCCTTATAGCTGTGCCACCGTGGCTATGGCACCCTTTTGAGCAACTTTTTGCACCCTCAAAAGTCTGGATTAGGGCTGCAGTGTTAGGAAAGGGGCGGCATCCCCTCACCGTCTGTCAAGCCCATTAGATGAGAAAGAACAAAGCTGTCTCAGGTTATTTAAATCTCTGCCATAGACTCGGTGTCCAGATTATTCCTGTAGGCCTTTCCATTGCCTCACATTTTAAATCAATTCTTCTGAAGAAGTCTATTTATAACTTGAAAAATGAATGTACCCAGAATTTTACATTTTCAGAAATAGAGAACATTTAGCTTAAAATTCGCTTCCCATATTTATCCTAGCATTTTCCTTTCAAAACCGAATGCTTCAAAACCATTATCCTTGAAAAGAAAAACAGCAATGGGAACCTGCTGTGACATTAGGTGGGAAACATTTGAATTGCCATTTAAGCTTTGTCTTCAAAGGTAACCAATCCAAAGGGATGAAGTCAAAGACAGTGGTATTAGCTGAATATGCAAGATGAAGATGTGAGGTATATATTGCTGGTTGGAAGGAATGATCAGGACTCTCTCCATTCCATACATTCATTTGAACATGACTTGGGATGCTATCCCACTCCCGTTATTACCTAACGACATGCCCATTACAGTTTCCACATGGGACACAAATGGGAGAAGCATGTGGTCATTTGATACTATTCCCCCCAATTGTGCTATTACCATGTTTTAATCACGTTTTTATGAAGTTTACCTCCTTGGGGTCATGCAAGGCAATACACCAATCCCTCCTATTTTTATTGTTCATATTCTGAGGGGGGTTGCTTACACAGCTAGAACTGCACTACCTATCTATGAGGAGGAGGTTTCAGCATGCTTAGGGGACCTTAAAGTTCCCAGAAACAATGTATGGCTTGCGTATACCAGCTAAAATACTCTGGGCTGCTCCCAGAGTGTTCTAACCCTGAAATTGCCCCCGATCTCACTTCTGCACTCTGTCCGTCTACACAAACACCCCACTGTGCCACCTAGCACCTCTGCAGCAAATCACTTCCTCATTGTGACTCATACACCAGCAGTGATGGCACTGGGTGACAGAGCAGGACACATGCATAAACAGTCATCTCACACTGATATAGAGTGCTCTGGATTTTCCTGCAAAATCGAGAGAAAAAAAATTGATAGTTTTTTGTGGGGTTTTCAGGCTATGTGGCTATGTGCTAGAAGAGTTTCTTCCTGGTGTTTCGCCAGCATCTGTGGCTGGTATCTTCAGAGAATGCTTGCTTGGAAAAGCATTCTCTGAAGATGTCAGCCACAGATGCTGGCGAATCATCAGGAAGAGACTCTTCTAAAACATGGCAACATAGCCTGAAAACCCCACAAAAAACTATGGATGCTGACCATGAAAGCCTTTGACTTCACAAAAAAAGAAAAAAAAAACGGAGTTATTAAAATCCCATTTAGGCAGGGATAGCCTTCCCTTGTGAAGACAGTCTGCACTTGATTTGGGGGATTTGGTCCTGCATCATTTACAGGGCAGGGGGAAACTAGTGTAATTAGCCAGTCTGGACATGCCCTGACAAAACAATAGCCATAGGGAGAGAAACTCCTAAAAACAGTCCAGGGATGACTGAGCATATTGAGTATGTAGAGAGATCCTGTAGCACCTTTGAGATCAACTGAAAGAAAGAAGTTGGCAGCATGAGCTTTCATACATTCTACTCTGTTGTTGGATTTAGGTGAAAATACCACATCAGCCTGTAATACCTGTAGCTTGCTTTTATCTTGTAATTTTTAATTGATGTAACTTGCTCCGATTGGATACAGAGGAGCGGGCTATAAATAATAATAATAATAATTATTATTATTATTATTATTATTGCTTCTTTATGGACTAATGCCTTACAGCAGCAAGTGCTTGACAGTTGTTAGGTAAGCAAGTTCTGTGAGCTGTACATTACCTGAGCATTCAGGCATAACAATCAGTCAACAGTGTCTTTTCAAGATTCAAGGGCATAACAGTTCTGAACTGCAAAAGATTCCTACTGGTTTGGAAATGCCCTGAACAAATAGCAGAATAATCTAGAAAATCAAAGAAATTTGATGAAATGTATGTTATTATTATATCCCGCTTTTATGTATCAAATCATTGCAGCGTTTACATTCTGAAGTTCTTTATCTATTTCATTTATCTTACTGTGAAAAAGAGAAGCAGAAAAGAAATCCAGTTCATAATAGTGGAAGTCCAGTTTTTTAATAAGATGGCATGAAGTAGCCAATGGAAAGGAAGACGCTGTTGCACAAAAGAACAGGACTAAAAAGATATCCCAGAGATCACCAAAAAGAGTCCCCCTAAAGCCTGGTGAATCTATGAATTCTGAAGTCTCAGCCGCAGTGTCTTACACACATTCAACTATGTCGAATTTCTCAGCATTTTGACTGGATCATCAGGACTGGTGTTTGGTTCTGCAATCATAGCTCTGCAGATTGTAAAGATGGCTTTTTTGTGTTTGTTTCTTTTTTTAAAAAACTACTTTGCTTTGTGTGCATATGTGTCTTCAAGAATTTTATAGGATTTCCTTAGGCACGGAATGTGTTACCATTATATATACAAAAATTCCTCAGTGCTACCTAGAATGCTGATTAAAATTTTTAATTGTAAGAACAGCCTAACTCTAACCATGCAAATTAAAAGAATAGTACATTTTTAAAAAACTCAAAAGGTATAAAGATATTAAAAGGCTTTGATTGGATTTCAGTGTTTGGGTAAATAGGATAGACTTGACTTGGTAATACAGTAGTGGTGTCAGTTAAATGTCCCTAGGGAAGGAATACTAAAGCCAGTATGGCATCATGATGAAAAGCCACTTTTTGTTAGCCACCTATCAAACCTCTGAGTTGATAGGTCCAGGAAAAGGACACAGGAGGTACAGAAGACATGATAGGGCCACAACCTTTCCTGGCCTAGAGTTCCTAAATGTTGGACAACAGCTCTCATAATCCCCAATGATTTTTATCATGTTGGCTGAAGACAATAGGGTATGTAGTTCAACAACATCTGGAGAATTCAGACTGGGAAAGACCAGGGGCCATAAAAACTCCCTTTTCCCCTTCTGTACCAGAAATGTGACATTTAAGGGTACTTTCATTGGGCTTTAACCACATGATATGCACCTTTAGATGACCTGGACTCTTGTATTTACAAGCAACAGACATTCAGCTTTCAAGTGGTATTGCATGCATCCCAGTAGGATAAATCAACTCAAAGATATTGTGGGTAATAGAGGGAAGGCTTTGTACTTCAAACCCGTTGGATGTCTTCCATCTTGCAAATTTGGCAGTGGATTTTGTGAAAGCAGCAAGAGGCCTGTGAATCCAGATCTGCTTCCAAGTTCTCAGAAGCAGCACAGAGGTTTATTTTTAAAACATCAAGATACACAGCACAATTTATTCCCAAGGGTTAGATTTACTTTACCCTTATCCAGGTTCACCCCAAACAAGCTTATGAGGTAGGGTGCTGTTACTCCTATTTCACAGACAGAAAACTGGCAGGAGGTGGCAATTTGTTGCATTATAAACAGTGAATGGAACACTTTTAGTGTTGTAAAAATCATATAAACAAATTCCTATCAAAGCTTTCTATGCAAGCCAATAGCTATCAATGTGTGTCTAATCTTCGTCTGAATACATGACCAATATTTGCATTGCAAATGTCATGAGTTTAATCTTGTGTCCCAACTCTGAGCACCTCTTACTTTGATTACTTACCAACTGCTTTTGCCTCCTCATTCTCATTGACCTAGCCATGGCAAGTAATGATAGAACACATGTGTTATGTGCAAAAGGTCCTAGGTGCAATCCTTAGCTTCTCAAGTGGGAAAGTCCTCAACCTGAGAGTTACAGCCAGACAATGTAGACTTAGCTGGAGTTTGTGTGGTTCTCCAGACTTCACATCGACCCTACATAGCAGTCAATGGTGAGGATTTAATGGTGTGACAAACAACATCTAGAGGGTGAAATATTGTCTATCTCAGGGTGTAACTATAGCCAGTGAAGTAGGCAAAAGGAGACAATTGCTTCCAAAATAAGAATTCTACTCCCCCAATAAAAATTTCCTTCAGTCCCCAAATTTCTAGCAGTCTAGAGTCTGAGACATTCAAAATTCTTCACACCTAGAACTCTTATATTTCTGTGTTGTTATTCCCATAGTAATTTTACCTAATTTTCCTTGGATGCTTAAGTTTTTTAGGTTACTAGAAATTTGAGGGCTGGAGGAAAAATTAATGGGGGAGGCAGAATTTTTTTTGGGGGGGGGCAATACCCCCATTTTCCCCTCCTGTAACTCTACCCTTGCTGCGGCAATACTGAGCTATATGGACCAGTGGTCTTAGTATAAGGCAGCTTCCTATGTTACTTGCTCTTTGTATCTTGCTTGTAGCACCCTTGCCTGTCAATATCGACTTTTTAAATAAATGCCATATCTAAAGTCTTAATGGTATTCCAAGGTATATATACCTCAACTTCTGGCTTCCCAGGGCTTTCTTCATCTGTTGACTGCCAGGTTCTTTAGCATACTGGAGTTTTGCATATTGGCTGGAAATATACAAGAGGAATGACTGGGAGCCCTGCCAACAGCTCCTGGTATGCTGCTTGGAGTGAAACATGGGGCACAGCAAAGTAGGAAATTGTCTTATACTGAATCACTCCCCTGGGCCTTCTGGTTCCCTGTTGTATACAACCACTTTCTTCAACTAGGCACCCTCCAGGACGTGCTGATGCTTTTCAGTTGCCTTGTTGGCTAAGGATAATGGTTGCTGTTGCTGCTGCTGTTGTTATTTGTATCCCACTCTTTCCCCATTCTTTAAGGCTAGCCTAAACAGACCAGCAGTAGGTCTCCAGAGTTTCAATTATTCCTAAAGGCACTACTGATCTTAGGACCTTCACTAAGAATTCAAGATAACAGCTTTTCTTTCTCCTCTGTTAGGAAAAATCTAAGGAAGAGTGTGTTCTCTAGAGTTTGAAAACATTGTTTTTGGATTCAATGTCCAGAATTCTTAAAAATAAAATAAAATTAATTAACAAGAATAATGTAAATAATCTTGTATGCTCCATTTAAATTATGCATAGCAAATAAAATTTAACACAACATATACTTATTTCAGCTTCAACTATAAAATTAAACAATTAATTTCCTTCTCAGCAGTGTTTGTGGCCACTGCATGGCATGCAGTCCCAAAGTGTAATTTTTCCAATCTCTGGTTTTCTTACTGGTTGGTGTTGCACTTCAAAAGACTTTACCTCCTTTGAAATCCCCCCTCAGACTCTACCTCTTCTGTGTAGCCTCTGGTTTATTTTTTCTTTAACCTTCGTTCCCAGATACATGAACCATATGCAATGATATCCAGGGGAAGACAGATAGGCCATATAGCAAGATACAATAACATCCAAAATCTAGAAAACAGTGATACCTTTATTGAATCAACCAAACTTCACAAAATACAAGTTGCAAACAGTGGTGTCACTGGGGCGGGTGTGTGTGTGTGCAGATTGCACAAAGTGACACCCTAAGGCAGGGGTGATACCAGTTCTTCTCAGACACCTACCTTTTGGCAGAAATGGGCTGAGGCATTCAATGGTGGGAGTGGAGTGAAGCTGAGTGGGAGGAAAAAGGAAAGGCCCAAAGATTTTTCAAAATTAAAATTTCAAATAATAATAATAATAAATAAATATTTATTTATATCCCACCCCTCTGGGTAAGCAATCGGGGCGGGGTACAACATTTAAAAGCAATTACAATTAAAATATAATAATTCAATTTCCCCTCCCAAAATTTTGATTTAATTTTTTATTCTTTTAAATTTTTTGGGAAAAACATGACATTTTAAACAAATCTTCACTGTGTATATGTAAATACATTTAGGTTATGCATTTGATATTGTAATTTGAAGGTATAATTTGCTAGTTGTTTATGTCATACAACTATTAGCATTGCTTTCAGTGGTATATAGGAATTATGATTTACAAGTAACATTAATGCAAAAAAGCATTACGGATTCTGTATGGTGTGAAATGGTTGCAAGCTTGTTGCAAGCTTTCAAAGCTGACTAAAAAATCATACAGGAAGATATATATATATATATATATATATATAGAGAGAGAGAGAGAGAGAGAGAGAGACGTTGGGGATGTTGTGGCTCAAGTGCTTAAGACGCTGACTCTGCTGATTGCAAGACTGGCAGGTTGGCAGTTCGAGATTCAAGTGCCGCATGATGGGGTGAGCTCCCATCACTAGTCCCAGCTTCTACCTACCTAGCAGTTTGAAAGCATGCAAATGCACATGGATATATAGGTAAATAGAATTCTCTGCAGTCATGCTGGCCACATGACCCACAGAAGATAAATAGCATTCTATGCAGTCATGCTGGCCACATGACCCACATGACTCACAGACATACTCTGTGCTGAATGTAAACTTCTGTTCCAATAGTCACCTTGGATGGCAACTGGAAGATTCCTGTATCATGCTTTCCTGTTATTATATCCTCCTTTGGTTGGAAATTGGTGGCAATGGGGAACTCTTTGAATTTAGGCTCATAAAGCTCTTTTCTTTGTGATTCCCAGGAACCCTGCTTGGTGATGGAAAAAAACAGCTCAGTGGTAAACACCTTCACCTCATTTTCCATATGAGGTTTGTATCATGCACAGTATCTCAATAGAAACTCCACCACGCAAAGGGAAGCATATGATGTAATGGTGCCTACACTTCTTCTGAGTTTCCTGGGTGAGCAATGCTCATCTTCTGAAGACAGCTGGTACTTTTGATCCACAGCCAGACTTTCTGGATGAGCTTTGAGAAAAAAGCAAGAGTGGAAAAGTTGCCTTCAGGAAATGTTCAAAAACATAGCCTGTATATTTATCAGTGACCCTGAAACCCTGACCCACTGACTGCTCATTCAGATGTTGAGAACCCATCTAAAGGTTTGAGATGGGAGTTACATAGGAATGAAGAGGCTTGCATCCCCCCCCCCTGCCCTGAAAACATGATTTTATTATCTATGGACTAAAGGACTCCAATATTTTAATAGAAAGACTGCACTTGTTCCACTGCTTTATTCCCACATGGATTGAAGGATACAATTTTACAAGAACACATAAACTGGAATGTGACCAAGTTGATCAAAGATTGGAAACCAAGCCCTTTGAGGAATGGCTTAGGAAGCTGTGGATACTTAACTAGGAGAAGTCTGAGAGGTGATATGATTGTTGTTGTTGTTGTTGTTGTTGTTTTTCTTCAAGTCATTTCCGACGTATAGCAACTCCACAATAAACCTAACATGTTTTTGGCAAGATTCGTTCAGAGAGATTTACCTTTGCCTTCCTCTGAGGCTGAGAGTGTGACTTGCCCAAGGCCACCCAGTCGGTTTCCATGACTGAGCAGGAATTCAAACCCTTTAGTCACCATATATTTAAACTAAGAGTATGGTGTCTCTCATGTCAGTGAAGTAGTGAATCTGTTCTGGGGTTTAGTCTGAAATTTAAGGGAGTTATACGAGATGCTCAAATTTGTGTGTGTTATGTGCCTTCAACTTTGATTTGTGGCAGCCCTTTCCTTGTTGGAAAAGAAGATGTGTCAATGTTTGCTTCTTTAGTAATTAGGGATGGAGAGTAAACTTTGAAGTGCATGTCTTGTTTCCATCTCTGTGCTCCCTGATCTACATAATTCAAGACTTTTCTACTTTCTGTCTACAGAGATCACTTCCTTGCCTCCCCTTTCTCTCCAAAAGTTAGTATTTTGTCTGAGAAGGAAGCATCCGTAAAGTTTCTCAGCTTCGGGATGGCTCATAAACGTACACATGACTTAGCATTAGGGACTCATCTACCAAAGTATAGGTAACTTTCTTTTGTCTATCTATTTTCCTATTTTGATGGATCTTTTGCAATGATGAAAAAGAGTTTTGTTTTTTAATCTCATCAGATCATTCTTCATATGCCCTCCCATAGAGGCTCATTCAGCTCTCTTCTTGTCATCTTTCAAAAGACACTTCAAAACTTTCCTCATTCAAGGCATCTTTAGAATGATTGTGGCTGTAGCCTTCTACTGCAGGGGTAGGAATCATGATGTCTTGCAGATCATGGTGTCCTGTAGAACTCCGCTCTAGTACTACAACAAATGACAATTCCCAGAATGTCATAGCCTTGAACCATGGCATTTAAAGTGGTGTCAAATCAGGTTATTTCTGAAGTGTGGATGCAGCCCTAGTCACCATGGTTAATGGTGAAGATGCTGGGATATGGACTCCAATAGCATCTGGAGGGCTGCCTGATTTTCACTCCTGCTCTGCCCAATTATTTGAGAACATGCCTCATCAAACTCAATGTGACCTACTTTTGAGCCAAGGATTGCACTGCAAAATGTATTAAATGTTTTAAAAATGTCAGTATGATCCTTTTCCACAGGTATTTATATATGGTTGCCCTGTTCTAATGGATTTTAACAGGTTTGCTTGATTTTGGCATCCCTTAATTTTTGTACACCACATTATAGATAACCATTAATTTATGTTTTCCAGCTAATCCACACCTCTAGTTGGTCCTTAAAACTAGAGAGCTTTTTTTCTGACTACTTTATTTATGGGTTTTTAACCCCCCCCCCCAAAAAAAATATTGTTTTGGTCTGTTTCTTAAGAATGTTTTTATTGCTCATCATCACCTTAGGGGCCTGGGTGGGCTGATAAAGAAATACTTAAATAAACAATATGTCCATTGCTAGTTCTCAGATGTTAGGATCATGTTCCCAGAGCTGTGGATTTTTTTTGAGACTAGATCACTGGTGGGTTATGAGAGCTGTATTCCAGAAAAACTAAGTTTTGGAAGCACCTATGCACAGTAACCTGAGAGCAGACACCACTGAGTACAGTCAAACTCCATAGACTTCTATAGAATTGGCACTGATGGACTCTTTTCTTCAGCCATCTAGTACACACCATGGATTAAGGCATTTTAAAGTAATTGTTGTGTGTTCCAAATCTTGCCAAGAAAACTCTGTGATAGGAGAGCCATAAGTCGGAAATGGAGAGCCAGCATGGTGTAATAGTTTGACTGTGACTCTGGAGACCAAGGTTCAATCCTGGCTCAGCCAGGTGACTTTGAGCAAGTCACGATCTAGTCCAGTGGTCCCTAAACTGTGCTCTTTAAGGGATTTTGGACTTCAGCTCCCAGAATCCCAGGCTATTAGCCAACATGGCTGAGGCGTCTGGGAAGTGAAGTCCAAAATCTCTTAAAGAGCACAGTTTGGGGACCACTGATCTAGTCACAAGCAGCAGAAAACAAGCTCTCTCCATCATTCACATGACATCCCTTCAGATATTTAAAGATGGCTATCATATCACCAAACAGCCAGCATGGTGCAGTGGTTTGAGCATTGGACTATGGCTCTGGATACCAGGGGTTGAATCCCAGCTTGGACGTGTTAACCCACTAGGTGACCTTGGATAAGTCATACTCTCTCAGCCTCAAAGGATGGCAATGGCGCTACACCTCCTCTAAAGAAATATGTCAAGAAAACACCAGGACAGAGTCACCATAAATGAATTGAAGTCACCCAACAGCAACAACAAAGTTGGAAATGATTTGAGGGCGTGCAACAACAAAAAAGTCAGAAATGACTTGAAGGCATACAACAGTACATTTTCTAAAGGTGGACAAGAGAGTAAAAATTGCTAGGATACTGACGTGTATAAATGTAATGGTATTTCTCTGTCCCTTTTTTAAAAAAATCACTTTCAACATTATTTCAATGACAAGGTTCTAGTGAAGAAGCTTCTACTCACAAACATTCGAAAGGCAGAGTGGACACCCAGGAAAAAGAATTCTTCATAAAATGCACTGCTGGACACATGGGTTTAACCTCTTGATTGGCATCTGCGCTGCAGAAATATTCTGATTTGATACAACTTTAAGTGCCCAGCTCAAAGCTATGGGATTCCAAGAACGGTAGTTTGTTGTGGCACCAGAGCAGAGCAACAAACTACAATTCCCAGAATTCCATAGCATTGAGCCAGGGCAGTTAAAGTGGTGTCAAACCAGATTTTTTTTTTTCTGCAACGGGGCTCCAGCCCTGTTGCTGATGAACTCTCCAAACCCAAAACACTGTAGAAATAATGGGGTTTGGCAACCACTTTACCCTCCAGGGCTCCATCCTACAGAAATCGTAGGATCTGTAGTTTGGTGAGGCTAGGATCCCAGAGGATGGGGCTGAGAGACCTCAAAGTGGTGTCAAAGTGCAGTGCAAACGCCCCTTGAGTCAGCTCCTAAAGGGACCAGGTGAGGGGGGCTTTAGAGAGATGGAGAGAGCCCCACTGCGCATGCTCCCTGCATCCTTTTTCGCCTGGCAACGCCGACTCTCCCCGGCATCCTTGGAGAGCCCCCTCCTCGCCTCTTCCCCCCTCCGGCCCTGATTGGCTGGGCTGCCTCCCCGGCCGTGACGTCACGGCAGCCCCCGCCCCTCCAGCCCGGACTGAATGAAGGACCATTGAGTCAGAAGGAGAAGCCGGCGGCCAGAGCAGCAGCCTCAGCCCCAGCCTCAGCCTCAGCCTCAGCCCCAGGGGGGCTCTCTCTCCGCTCCCTTCCGCGGAACAGCAGCAGCCTCCAGCGCCCCAACATCTGCAGCAGCAGTAGCAGCCGGCTTTCCCTTCCGCAGCATCCTAGCAGCAGCAGCTGGACGGAGCAGGTCCCTGAGAGCATCCTTCATCCCTGCCTCCTCTCCCGCTTGGGGACCGCCAGCATCCTTTCTCCTTTGGGGACCATTTGCATCCTCTCCCCCTTGGGCACCACCAGCATCCTTTCTCCTTTTAACGCCAGCATCTCCCTTGGGCACCATCAGCATCCTCCCTCCCTTGGGGACCACTCACATCCTCCCTCCCTTGGGGACCACCAGCATCCACTCTCCCTTAGGTACCACCAGCATCCTTGAGTCCTTGGGTACCATCAGTATCCTTTCTCTTGGTTACCACTCACATCCTCTCTCCTTTGGGTACCACCAGCATCCTCTCTCCCTTGGGTATCACCAGCATCCTCTCTCCATTGAGTACCACCACCATCCTTTCTCTCTTGGGTGCCACTAGCAGCCTCTCCCCCTTGGGTACCAACAGTATCCTCTCTCCCTTCGCCACCAGCATCCTCTCTCCCTTGGGTACCACTTCCATCCTCCCTCTCCCTTGGGTACCACCAGCATCCTCCCTCCCTTTCCCGCCCTGCTCTCTCCTGCTCTTTCCATCCTCAGTAGCATCTTCTCCCTCCTCCTTCCTGGGTCCCATTGCCTTCTCCTTCTCCTCCTCCTGCTCTGGGCAGCCCATTTCTCACCTCCCTGAGGCCCCTCCACAGCAGCCAAGACGCCGCGGGCTGTGCTCCGAGTGAAGAATGGGACGTCGAAGCTGGCCAAGCCTCAGGCGGCGGCCGAAGCCCCCGGAGGTGGCGGGGGCAGCGGTAGCAGCAGCTCGGGGCTTTTCATGGAGCGATCCCAGAGCCGCCTCAGCCTCTCTGCCTCCTTCGAGGCCTTGGCCATTTACTTCCCTTGCATGAACAGCTTCGATGAAGAAGATGCAGGTAAGGGATGTGGTAGAAAAAGGAATGCCTGTGGCTCTGACTGGCACCTCGTCCGCACTGGAGAAATGATCCAGTTTTACACCACTTCGCTCTGGTGCCACAACCAACTACAATTCCCAGGATTGCATAGCATTCAGCCAGGCCAGTTCAAGCGGTGTCAAAACAGATCATTTCTCCAGTGCGGATGCAGCCCAGAAGAAAATTGAAGTGTGTATTGGGACACAGGCCACACCTTCACCAGCTTTCCTCAACTGGGCTCCTTTGGGATAGGTTGGACTACAAATCCCATCACCCCAGGGCCTGGCCAAGAGGCCTGAAGATGCTGGGACATGTAGGGAAACATCATCTCTAGAGAGGACCCTGTCCAGGAAGGCTAGCATGTAGCAGAGGTAGCCTCTGTAATATTACAAAGTGAGAAGACATAACCCAGTAGCTTGAGGGACTGTATGCTTTAATTTGTTGCTGGGAAGATGCATTCATGGAAGGGGGGAATGAATAGATATGAGCTGCTAGAGACTTGGGTGGCATCAGGGAGGAGAACAGAAAAAGCTTGCTGCCCACCCCTGACTTGACTCTCTTTTTCATTGTACTAAATATATACCAGCGTGATGTAAAGGAGTTGCTTCCACTCTTCCAGCCTCTCCCACACGTTTCCAGCTGTGGAAAAGAAAGATCATGAATGAAACCAACACGGATGTTTTACATTTTTGTCTGCTGCTCCTGACGGAGAGGGTCCTTCATAGCTTGGGAGGAGGGCATTTTTTTCTTCATCTCTCTGCCACCCTCCCACTCATATGATGTGTGAATAGTGAAGGACATGAACTGGAGGGAAAAATTAAAGGAGGTGGCAGAGAAGCAGTGGATTTAACATTGTGTAGGTCAAGGGCATTTTGGAGACAGGTGACAGGAAAAGGGTTTTGGCATACAGAGCAATGAAGAAACTGAGTCGGGTAGCTGCTGCTGGTGGAGGTGATCAACATACGGATGTGGATGGGTTATTATTGGTTGGAAATTATGGGCAAGGGGCAAAAAAGTAGTCACCACTGGTTTTCTCTGTACCCATGAACTGGTGGATTTTTAAAATATATATATACAGTATATATATAAAAACCATACTGCAAATAGGAGCCGTTCTTAGCCAACAGGACATTGAACCAGCGATCTGAAAGCACAGTTTGGCTTTTCAACAGGAGAGTGTGTATTTAGAGAGGCACTGACTGACTCAATCTCTGCCTGACTCAGTATGAGTGACGGATGACACCCCCATTTAAGCCGCCTGATTCCCTTTAGCAATCTGCCAGCTGCTGCCCACTGCACATGTTGTGTATATGCACTGTGAAGCATACTGAGTTCGGATCCTGAATTAGTGTGCATGGGATTAAAGGGTCATCCTTACTCATAATCAAATGAACTCCCTGCCTTTTGATGTACACTGAAGTCAATGTATTTAGAAAAGGACAGTGCAAGTCTTAATCCTTCTATTAAGCTCTTCAGCCTTCTGGATAAAGTGATGAAAGGGAAAAGTTTAAATACAACTAAAAAAAAAAAGCCCTTTCTGATTGTACATTCTGTCCAAGCTATCCAAACGTCAGCATGGATCTTGTAGAAAGAAAATACCACCTTGGCTGTTCGCATGGCAAGGCCTGCTGCTCCAAGAATAAACATTCTCAGTACAATTCACAGCAAAAGTATGCTCCTGTTATGGCAAGACTATATCTGTAAAAGCAATCTTCACTGAAGTCTACGAAGCATAAATGTATTCATTGGTTAAAACAATACTGGCTTAAATCCAGTTGCTAGGCTCTGATGCTTGAGCAGATCCATTGAATCAACTAGTTATTACCATTTATATAAATCCTATTACAGTTTGGTCTAATTGGGACCAGCAACTGGCTTTAGGAAAGCATGCTGGGGATATTTCTGATAAATGAATCCAGTGACCAGTTGACTTTGAAAAGGGGGGTCATTTTTTCCTGGCAGGACCATAAGTGGTTCTATTAACTGGGGGACAGGGATGAGTATTTTATCAAGCCATTCAAATTAATTAAAATTGCACTCTTCATTGGCCAGTATTGACTACAACATCCTCTTCATAGGACCAGCCTGGCCTAGCCAAAAGACAGGGAGAAGTGGGCAGGTAGCTGAAACTGAGTATCATGGAAGGGCAGCAATTTTTTGTTAATAATTTGTTACTTTTCTTCATTTATTGGAAGGTATGGGGAGAGTTGTTTGTTGTTTTTCTGGCTCATATGCCAAGATACGGCATCTTTTGTCTCTTCAATTCTGGCAGCAAAATGTCTTCAGACATCTCTAGATTTGATGGCAAGTCTAGGCAGCTTTATTACAGTTGTGAAATGGCCTGGAGCCAAAATTCACTAAGTCATACTGCTACTTCTTTGGCCAGATCTCACCTGTGTTCAGTCCTGAGCATTTACGGTTCAAGAGGGATATTGACAAGCTGATGCTTGATAGAGGAAGTGACCAAAATGGTGAAAGGCCTGGAAACTATGCTCTATGAAGAGTGACTTAAGGAGCTAGGTATGTTTAGCCTGGGGGAGAGAAGGTTAAGAGGTGACATGACAGCCATGTTTAAATATTTGAAGGGATGTCATATTGAGGATGGACCAAGTTTGTTTTCTGCTGCACCAGAGATTAGGACATGGAGCAATGGATTCAAATTACAGGAAAAGAGATTTCACTTAAACATTAGAAAGAACCTCTTGGCAGTAAGAGCTATTCAGCAGTAGAATATGCTGCCTCAGAGAGTGGTGGAGTCTGGAGATTTTTAAACAGAGGCTGGATGGCCCTCTATTGGGAGTGCTTTGATTGTGTATTCCTGCATGGCAGGGAGATGGATTGGTTGGCCCATAGAGTCACTTCCAACTCTATGATTCTCTGATTCTTTGACTTTTTACCATCTACCAGGCCTGCACTTCAGAAGACATAAGGGAAAGAAAGCCTGAGATCACTGGGGGAGAGGAGCCAGACTCACATCTTCCCATTTGTCTCTGGAAGCTGATCTTTCTTTGAAGATCTAGTAACACTGATAGATATTTGCCAAAACTAGGCAACACTGTGCAACATTACACAAGCCATTGCTGACAACATGAGGAATGGGAGGGGCTGTAGTATTAAAAATCACTAATAGTGTAGCTGCATTAATCAACAAGGTTATGGTTGGCAGTTAACTAAGATGTGTGTGCATTAGCAGTCTTGTTGTACACTATTTTATTACAGTTCATCTAAGATAGACCTTGGAGGTGTTACCTGGGGACTATAGTTCCCAGAGACTCCCACCAGCCAGCATGGTCACTAGGTGTTCTGGTCCAAAAGATGTAACTTTTCCAGATCTGGCCAATGGGCATACACCAGGAGCCTTGGTTGTGCAGTGGTTAAATGCCTGTACTGCAGCCATTCACTCACAAACTGCAAGATTGTGAGTTCAGTACCAGCCAGGGACTCAGGGGTGACTCAGTCTGGCATCCTTCTGAGACTGCTAAAATGAGAACCCAGATGATGATGATGATGATGATGATGATGATGATGATTATTATTATTATTTAACATTTATTTATATAGTGCTGTAAATTTACACAGCACTGAACATACAATCTTTTTCATTAGATGGTTCCCTGCTCTCAGGCTTACAATCTAAAAAGTCACGACACAAAAAAGAGAAGGGAAAGGTGGTGGGAAAGGGGATCAGGTCCAGCAGTTCTTCTCTCTATGTGGCGTAACATATCCATGTACTAATGTCTTTCCAGTGTGCATGAAACTGAAAGAGAATTTGGAATTAGTGGAGGATGTATAGTGTCACATTAAACTGTGGCCAGAAACAAATAAATATGTTGTTGTTGTTGTTGCTGCTGCTGCTGCTGCTGTGTGCTTTCAAGTTGTTTCCAATTTATGGTGACCCCATCATAGGGTTTTCTTGGCAACATTTATTTAGAGGAGGTTTGTCATTGCCTCTCCCAGAGGCTGAGAGCATGTGACATGACCAAGGTCACCCAGTGGGTTTCAGGACCAAGCTGGGAATCAAACCCTGTTCTCCAGAATCATAGTAAAACCATTACATCATCTGACATGTGTATTGGTAGGGGAAATTGTTGTGGATTTACTGGGGAAACAGTGGAAATGTACACATTTATCCTTTTCGCCACCATATTCTTTTGTTGTAACCACCAAATACAATATATCATATTCAGGCTACATTCAACTTACAATCAAAGTTTTTCTCTTATACCATACTATGAATAAAAAAAACTGAATTAAGTCTTAGCTTACATCTTATCTATATCTTCCCCAATTCTCAAATTTTAAATAATCTATTTATCCTTATTTTAAAAACAACAGCAACAACAACAACACCCAGCGTCCAGTAGTGAAATAAGAGCAGCTGAATAATGCCCTATATTAGGAATGATATGGAACATCTACACAAACAAACACACATAAGGGGCATCATACAAAGGTTAGTGCTTGTTTAAAATCCAGAGCATTAATCAATTCAGGACCTGGAATGATGTATGGACTGCATAAATTGTTCATGGCACTTGAAGCAAGCCACTTGAAAAGCAATGGGCATAGGGTACCCTGAACTGTTTCTGAATTTTTAAAGTAATCAAAGTAAAATATTTGTATATGTTGGAAGAAATCATTTGTAGACTGAAATATGTAAACATGCAGTGTGGGACAGAAGATCTAAGATTATGATTTGTGGTTATTCTCATGGTCTATATCTGAACAAAGCTTGGAATATGTGCACCATAGTTCAGTTGATTATATGATGTTACAGTAAACTAGTACAGTTACCATTAAAAAAAGCTCTCAGTTGAAATTACTGTAATGCTACATGTGCTACTTTGGGAAGGCAATGAACTTTATGGGGACAGGAACGGGACTCTTGGGAGCATGCCTGAACGGATTTTATCGCACACCAAAATGTCCACAAAAAGCTCCCATTCCAGCACCTGTCCCCATTCAGTGCTGGGAAGTGTCCTTTTCGAAAAACAGAAAACTTCCGTTGGACAAAAATGATGCTCCCCAGCACTGAACGGGGACGGATGCTGGAATGGGACCTTTTTGTGGACGTTTTGGTGTGTGATAAAATCCGTTCAGGCACGCTCCCAAGAGTCCCGTCCCCGTCCTCATAACAGAGGAAAAAATGAATTTGATAAACTTCAATGAGTGTCTAAAAAGAGGTACTTTTCAAAATAACATTAACAGGTGGCAATGGTTTTGTATATCAGGTAATGTTTACTTGTAACTTTGTGCCATTGTGAGGGAAATGCTTTAGAGGCATTTTGAGTCTTCTTCCCCAAATTTTAGGCCATTTACTTTTTTTTTTTTTTTTTTTAAAAAAGATGACCTTTACAAAAGGAACATGTATATATGGGAAAATAATGGAGAAAATACATTCCAGCTATTTGAAGGACTTATTCTTCCATATGAAACTACCTGGCCTCTGAATTTGCAGGGCAGGGGGATGGACTTTCTCCTGGTCCCACAACCTTCAGGAATATGTCAGGTGGGGATGTAAGAGAGGACCTTCTTAGTGTTTGCTTCTAGGGAGTGAAATGTATTTTCTAGGAGGCTGGAATGGTCTCCTCATTTTTTTCCTCTGACATGCTTTTGCGAACTGGCTGTTTTAAAGACAATGGCAAGTACAGCATTCTATATCCACTACTTAGCTAGTCATACTTAAGTAACCTCTCCTGGCTTGGCCCTGCCATACCTGATATAAACATTAGTCTCTCATTCTCCAGTTGCCAGGAGACTGGACCTCCTTCTCTTTATGCATCTCCATGCAGTTCCACCAATATGGTGCCCAGTATAGCAGGTTGGGGAGGAAGTTAAAATCATGGCAATAATGTCACAATTGTGACTAAATAGCAATTGTGAGTACACTGAAATACACTTAAGTAGTTGATGCAAAACACTTGTTTTTAGTAGTGTACAGTGCTACTTTTTATCTTTTTATTGTTGTGATGGATCTTATACATTCTTTTTAAGGTAACACATGTTTCTGTTAAATTTTTAAATTTTTCAATTCTATATTGCATTTGTTTTTAGCATTCTGGAAGAAAGGATGACAACTAAATAAGCAAACAGTGAAAGGAGCTATATATATATATAGTGAGTTTTAGGTTTGATATTGAGTTACATATCAAATAAATTTCTAAAGGTAACTTTTAAAGCTCTGAGAATAACAGATTTCAATCTCAATTCAAAATCTTTGCCTGTGTATGATGCTAGAGTAGTTAGTGTGCTAAAAGTACCAACTCTCATCCAAATTTAATTTACATGGAGATCATGGTTTTGTGTTTTCTAAGTCAAATGAGTATCCATAGCACTCTTTTCCAGCACCATATTTTAAATAAATTGATTTTCTTGTCAGCTTTCTTCACTGTCCAGCTTTCACAACCAAACATAAAAGACCGATGCCATCACATTTTCCCTCTAAATGATTTTTACCATCTGTGCCTGATAAAGAAACCAGTGTGCTTTGAAAGCTAGCATGTTGTATTTTGTACCTTGGTTGGTCTGCTAAAAATATCACTGTTATTTGTATTTTGGGTTGTGTTGTACTTTCCAGTGATGAGTTAGAAGCTGTCACAGCATCAGCAGTAGTGGCAGATGGGCTAGGCAAGGGAGAACTGGTGAGTGATATTTTCCCAGTATAACTTTGTCTTCTCAAGAAGGTGTTAAGTTGAAATGGGGCAACACTTTGTGCATTTAAGGCTGAATTGCCTTGCTGCTTGTGTTTTATTTTGGTTTCATCTGGAAGCAGCCTCAGACAAACTGTGCCTGACCCAAAATTAATGGAACCAGGACTTGAAGAATCAAAGCACAAGGATATTTTCATTTTGAACCTTGCTATCTCCACTGAGCTTTGGAGCAATCCTCAAAGTAGCTGTATAAGTGTATGTGGAATGGATTTTCCCAGCAATGCAACATATTTTGGGCTGGCTGAGTTTTCAATAGGCAATTGAGAACCGTTAGCTTTTTAAAAGACATGTGCTTGGTAGAGAAGAAAACTGCAAATAGTTTGTTCATATGGATCAGTGAAACTGCCAGCATTCCCCCCCCCCCCCCACTCTCCTTGTGGGATGTAGTTACGGCGATAAAGATGAGGAGTGCCTCTGTTTCAAAACTTACACTGCTGTATAGTCTCAATTGTCCCAGCAACTTAAAGATTGTCTCTCTCTTCCTTCATCGTATATTCGTTTGAGTGTTGGACTATGACTCTGGAGACCAGGGTTCAATTCTCCACTCAGCCATGAAACCCACTGTGTGACTTTGAGGAAGTCACATGCCCTCAGCCTCAGGAGAAGGCAATGGCAAACCTCCTCTGAACAATTCTTGCCAAGAAAACCCCATGAGAGGTTCACCTTAGAGTCTCCATAAATTGGAAATGACTTGAAGGCACACAACAATAATAACAACAACAGCAACAACAAGAAACTTCCACCTGCCTTCTATGCAAGCATCTCTGATCAGAAAAAAAAAACAGAATAATGACAAAAAGCAAACTTGTTCTGTCCAGATTCTATGACTGAATAAAAATAGTTATTCCATAGTCCATATTTAAGAGGGGGAAAAAAACACATCTGAAATCCACAATCGGAAAATACATGTTTTTGATAAAAGTACATTTATATCATGGTTTTTAATGGCTGAGCAGAGCTTTGATCCCTGGAGTCCAGAGTCATGGGCCAACACTCAAACCACTACACCACAAAGGCTAGGTGATACAAAATAGAACGGGAAACTTAAGTCAAATCAGTTGGCCATGAAGTCTGCAGTTAGATTTGTTCCAAGAAAAAGGTTTCATATTGCACGAATCACTTGTACTGCAATATGCAGGTATCAGTTTACTCCTAGCAATGCATTCTGCCACCAAGTACCAATGGCCAGCTTCTGTTTATGAAAATAGAGGAGCTGATTATTGGGTATTCTACCTCAGAAGTTTAATAGTTGCATGAACCAAATGCTAATATTTGAGTTTCAAGAAAGAAATGAAAAATACCATGGAAAACATGATGGACAGGTACGGAGTTTGTCTTGTTCACATAGGTCTGGTATTCTGCACTGCAATAGAATTCCTGAATACAAGGAATGCTGTTTCAGGAAATGAGGAAAGTCACCCCATCAATTCACCCTGAGATTCTTCAGTATTTAAGTTTTTAAAACTAGGCCAGACTACTAGTTCCTGCTGAAACCAAAACTTATCAGACACACCTCCTGAGAACGTGAAATATGATGAGCTGAATACTATCACATTAACCTGTAGCAAAATCTAGTGAGAGAACCATAACTGGGGAAATGCTGAGCAGTGTCCATTGACTACTGAAATGCTCTTCCTTAGAAGGAAGGAAGGAAGGAAGGAAGGAAGGAAGGAAGGAATTAGTTTACTGGTAGCTATTTGTGAAAGAGTCTACAGGAGATTCCATTAGTAACAGAACAGAATGTCTACAACACAGACATACACTATCAAGTGGAGGCAAGAAACTACTGTACACAACCTAATAAACAGATCAGATTTATTGCAGGTTATTCACAGGAAATCTTTTGTGATGGGGAGCATTGAAAATTATTGTCAAAGAACACACACTTGTACAAAATAAAAGTTAATATTTCCAGAGCCATGGCACAGTAAAATCCAGATGTCTTCTGGATTTTGTTTGTTTATAGTGCTTGTTTTGCTGAATGACGTCCCCTCCCCCCCATATCTCAATTCCTTTTCTCTGCCGCAGCCCAATTCCTTGACATTGTATTTTTAACCTTAACCATGCCATCCTTCATGAGCAATTGTGTTTGCAAATCTGCCTGTCATACAATGCAGATATACTGATATTACTCCGACATTGCAATTTCTTCCTTTGCCTTCTGAGTGATTTAATGGACACAATATGTACCTAAATCTATGCCAAACCATATCAAGGCCTAAAGGGAAGTCAGACTTTCTGGTGAAGAAAGTGATTTCACAGCTGAGTACTCATCAGAAATCCATCCCTTAACTAAACTTCTATCTCTGTCAGTCTAGAGCATCAATCTTGGTGAGTCCTTCTCCCTTCTCCTTGAAGATAACCAACTATCTTCAGCAGGACAGGATTAAGAAGAACATGATATAAGATGAAGAAAAAGTCCTGAATTGAATTTCAGACCCAAGGTTAAGCAGTCAGTCTAATTTATGCTGGGCTATCATCTTCTTTTTGAACAACCTATGAATTCCTTCTTCCAGCAGCAAGAATTCCACCTCTGAACCCTTCTAATGCCTTTATTTCTACTGCTACCAAAGATACTTTCGGGGATATTTTATGGAAGGCAAAATGATTATGTGAGAAATCCCCAAAACTTATCTCAAGGGTTAATGTAGCAGTGAAACTATTGTGGCGTACCTTCAAACAACTCACAGATGAAAACCAGGATATGTATGGGCAAGCAACATCACAGTTTGGCCAAGGTGGCAAAAGTTATTAAGGAAAAAGAACACACAAGCTAGGAGAGGCTACAGCAGTTTGCTTTTACATGAACCTACTGGGAAGGACAAGAACCTTCCGCCTCCTCTCCCCTCCCCAATGTTGAGTTAATGGAGTACAAAGTACTTTAGCCCTTCAAACCCAGTTTACAGTAATGGAAGTAAGATGAGAATTAAGAGGGAATGGTTCAAAAGGAATTGAAAAAGTGTTATGACACAGGATTATTATCCCTGTAAATTCAGGATGGTTGGAGAGTATGAGGATGTTGGGCATACATTTATAAATGCCTACTATTTCCCAGAGTAGGCATCTTTATATATATATATATATATATATATATATATGTAAACATCTCATCCTGTTTTGAGACCAGAATTACTGAAACTCTTGCAAATAGGTCATCACATCAAGAGCATTGAGATTTCAGGGCCAAAACCTGAGACCAGGGAAAAGGTCCCTGTGAGGCAGGCTGGAATTGCTTCCAGGTTAGCAGATTGAGGAAATGGGCATGATGACAATTTGGATTAAAGTCCCTTTTTCTCAACTGATGGCTTTTTGATGCACTGCTGTTGCATAAACACAATACAAATAAATACATTTACACTGAGCCCTGGTTTTTTGTTTTAGTGCATGTGTGTTGCATGTTGCCTGTTGACTTGCAGTGACCTCATGAGTTTCATAGGATTTTCTTAGGCAAGGACTACCCATAAGTGGTTTAGCCAGTTCCTTCCTCTGAAATATAGCACCTGGTATTTGTCGGTGGAATCCTGATACCAACTGGGAATGAGTAGAGCTTAGTTTACACACCTTATCACAAAAATTAGGCTTCTTCCATTACCAATGTTATTAGTCCTGAAAATTTTCTCCTTGTCTGGGAAGGTGCACAGAAATATAGTAGCCTGCAGAGACTCCAGTCCAGTGTGCCAAAGATGGTAATCCATCCTGCAAGACTGGCTGGACTCAAGAACCTGTGAAGAACCTGTGAAGAATTAAATCTTGCTGGATAGTCCTCCCATTGTTCTATTCCAGGACAACATTTCTAAGAACAGGGAAGCTCAACTACTGCTTTAGTGACATAGCATGGATAATGTTAACATTGGAGGTGTAACTTGACAGCATTGTGAAAAGGCAGACTCACTGATGAAGCATGCTGCACACTAGCTTCATAGTTATTCCCTCTTTTCAAGGAGCTACATTTGGTGAGGTCTTACATTCATCCTAAGAGAATTCTTAGTACTCTCCACCAATGAAAATCCTCAGAATTCTTTGGATGAAACCATGACGGTTATAGCAGTCTCCTGATTTGTAATATACCCAGAGTCCTACAAAATGTGAACCTACAAGTTTCAATTCTTGCTGTAATGGCATAATACTTCTGCAGATAAGGAGCTTAAATGTGAAAATATGAAAATGTGAAAATATGAAAATGTGAAAATAATCACCAAAGAGAAATTCAAACAAATAGCCAGCAAGTATAGGGATAAAGTCAGAAAAGCTAAAACGCAGAATGAACTAAGGCTTGCTAGAGAGGTTAAGAACAATAAAAAGGGTTTTTTATATGTCTGCAAGAAAAGGAAGGAGGAGGAAACAAGCTTGTAAAATGTGGGATAGACAAGTTAACTGTTACATGGATTTGTAACTGGTTGACTGGCTGAACCCAAAGGGTGCTCAACAATGGCTCCTTTTCAACCTGGAAAGAAGTGACCAGTGGGGTCCCACAGGGCAATGTCCTGGGCCCAGTGCTATTCAACATCTTTATTAATGATTTGGATGACAGAATTGAGGGCATACTTATCAAATTTGCAGATGACACTAAACTAGGAGGAGTAGCTATAACCCCAGAGGACAGGATCAAAATTCCAAATCACCTGAATAGACTAGAAAGCTGGGCCAATGCTAACAAAATGAAAGTCAATGCAGAGAAATGTAAGATTCTGCACTTAGGGAGAAAAAATGAAATGCACAGATATAAAATGGGGGACACCTGGCTGAATGAAACTACGTGTGAAAGGGATCTAGGAGTCCAAGTGGACACTAAGCTGAACATGAGTCAACAGTGCGATGTGGCAGCTAAAAAGGCCAATGCAATTTTAGGCTGCATCAATAGAAGTATAGTGTCTAGATCAAGGGAAGTAATAGTGCCACTCTATTCTGCTTTGGTCAGGCCCCATCTGGAATACTGTGTCCAGTTCTGGGCACCACAATTGAAAAAAGATGTGGAGAAACTGGAGCACGTCCAAAGGAGGGCGACTAAAATGGTGAAGGGTCTGGAAACCATGCCCTATGAGGAGTGACTTAGGGAGCTGGGTATGTTTAGCCTGGAGAAGAGAAGGTTAAGAGGTGATATGATAGCCCTGTTTAAATATTTGAAGGGCTGTCATATTGAGGAGGGATCAAGCTTGTTTTCTGCTGCTACAGAGACTAGGACGCGGAACAATGGATATAAATTGCAGGAGAATAGATTCCACCTCAGCATTAGGAGGAACTTCCTGACAATAAGGGCTGTTCGAGTCTGGAACACACTCCCTTGGAGAGTGTTGGATGGCCCTCTGTTGGAGATGCTTTGATTGGGAGTTCCTGCATGGCAGGGGGTTGGACTGGATGGCCCTTGTGGTCTCTTCCAACTCTATGATTCTATGATTTTATGACTATATTTTATTTTTTATGTTAAATATGGACTATGAACATTCCATTGATGGATTAACACTGCTGTGTAGCACACAAAAAGAAAATGTATGTTTTACTTTGTAGCCTGTCTTTCCTCTTTGAAATCTGGGATGCTTTATGTGGTTCTCTTCTGCACCTTTCTGATCTGCACATCACCCTTGTGAGGTAGGCTGGCCTGAGACATTTGTGTGACTGAGTTAGGGCTCCTGGCACTCTGGCTCTTTTATCTCAGTTTGGCATGCTGTCCACACACCATCCACTTCGATTCTCAAAACTGGTATATCTCTAGTAAAAAGCTCATGCTTATGCAATGTACTCAATTAAGTGTTTTCCTTTTATATAGTGGGCCTTTGATATCCACCGGGGTTTAGCCCCATAACCTCCTATAGATACCAAAATCCATGGATGCTCAAGTCCCATTAAATACCATGATGTAATAAAGTGGTGCCGTTATATAAAATGGCAAATTCTTTTTGTAATTTATATATTTTTGAATATTTTCAAGACATGGATGGTTGAATCCATGGATATGGAATCTGAATATGGTGGGCTTGACTGTATTATCTTTCTAAATCCTGAACCAAGTACATATGGGTTAAAAGCTTAAAACACACACAAGTAAAGTTTAAAAAAAATCATAGCCAAAATAACTGGACTAGCCTCCTTGCATAGGTAAAGAGCCTCAGGTGTTTGATTCCTCTTCCTTTGAAGGATGGAGCTACATGTGTCACACAGCCTGTTCTGCATCCCCAAAACTAGGCTGCTGGCTGCCCGCAGGTGTGATAGATATGCCAGCATGGAACAAAAGTTCAGCTGCTAGTCCAATTTGCTTCATGTGGAATGTGGGGGAGGAGGTGCTGTTTCTTCATTATCTTCAGTAGACCCTGGTTTTTAAAAATGGTGTCTGCTCTTAAATACCTTCCCTGTCACAGGAATAAGATCCTGCCTGTTTGGAAGCCAAAGCATTAACTACTTTTCAAAGCAGCCAGGATGATATCATATTCTGTATTGAGTGTATTACACTGTATTGTTTATATATGATGGAATGACAGAATAAATTGTACAGTATTGCCAACAAACGTGTCAGAGTCAATCTAAATGAGATGTTAATTTGATGCCTTGGTAAAAGCACAGTTAAGCCCTATTGGCTTGAAGTTTTGCAGCCTACCTGGACACTTAGGAGATGTGCATTCTGCTCACTGGCAAATGTTTTGTTATCTGAATAGTTCTAATGTGATTCTTTGCCTGCCCTGCCCCCCAAAAATGTTGGCATAAAGGCCCTTCTTTTTGTCTTGATTTGTCTTGATTGGGATGTGTACTTGCATCACAAACAATGGGGAAAAAGATCCTAACATTCATGTTTTAAAATCTTAGTATGTATTTTGAGGTAAGAATCTTATACAATAAAGATAATCCATCCACCTATCACTTTACAGTTGGCCCTCTGGATCCATTGATTCTGCATTCACAGACTCAACTATCTATGGCTTGAAATTATTAAAAATAAAAAATTGCCCTTTTATATACTATGCCATTGTATATAATGGGACTTAAGCAACCACAAATATTGGCATCCATTGAGGTGTCCTGGAGTCAGTCTCACAGGATACCGAGGACCCACCGTATTTGTATCCTGTCTTTCTCCAAGATGGGGATTGAAGACACCTAAGGCCCCTCACAACACTAAGCCCAGAAATGCTACAGGGCAGACACCTTCTCTGGAGTAGGGTTGCTGTTGTTGTTAGGTTTGATTTATCTTTATTTTTTTAAATGTATATCCCATACTTTCCCTCTGACATGGGACCCCAGGCAACTTATGACAAGGTTAAAACACAATAGAGGTAAAATTTGTTGTTGTTGCATAACTTCCAGTCATTTCTGATCATGGCAACTCTAGGGTGATCTTATCATGGGGTTTTCTTGGCATGTTTCTTCAGAAGGGGGGAAGGTGCCATTTCCATCATCTGAGGCTGAGAGCATGTGACTTGCTCAAGGTCACCCAGTGGGTTTCCATGGCCAAGCTGGGAATCAAACCATGGTCTCCAAAGTCATAGTCCAACATTAAAACCACTACACCCCTATGCTGGCTCTCTAGAGGTAAAAACCTGATGAGAAAAAACTAAAACATACTTGAACAAGCTATCATATTAAATCATCATTCATTTTAATAAATATATAGTCATTTTTAAAAACTAATAATAAAAATAAAATACAGCAATCCTTCCATAAAATGACTTTTCTGTAACCAGTTTAATCTCCAAATGTCTATTTAAATAATAATAAAAAACCCTTTACTTGAAATAACAGAGAGAAGGGTCAGCCTCTGGAAGGTCATTCAATAGCCTGGGATCAGCCACGAAGAAGCCTTTCTTCCATATCCTTACCAGAAAGGCCTGTGATAATGCTAGGACCAAGAGAAAGCATTCCACTGAGAACTCATATATGTTCATATAAGGGGCTATAGTCTTTCAGACAGTGTATCTGGACAAAAATCTGTTTTTGTGTAGGAAGACCACTTTTGCCCAAAACAGAATAATTCCTCAACAAAATAATTACAGAATAACTCCCAAACAACACTTTGGAACATCACATTCCAGGAGAAGATTATGCAAAGTTGCTGCTGGTCTGTTATTCTTCCTGCCAGGATTTCCTGAGTGTTGTGACACCCCCCCCCCCCAACTTGGGAATGAATAATTATAAATAGGTTTTCCATCTCTATTTCACCCCTTCCCCCAATATCATTTGCTCTGATCCCCAAGTCTCTGTTCTCCAGTAAAATTCACAAGGTATGGCCAAATCTTTGTCAGTTTCACTGATGCTTCCAAGGTCAGTAAAAGCAACACGGTGCACCCCTGAGAGCGAAGAGATGGTGAAAGAAATGGCTCTGCCACAGTTGTTCAAGATGATAGAAGGAGAAAAAAAATAAGTAAAATTGCTGCTCCTCTTAAAAGTGATGAAAGATACAATTTCCTATTGTGCAGAGGTTGAAATGTTGGAAAGAAATTATGTCCAAATGCGTGTGACTGCATGGGGGCGAAATGACAGGTGAGGAACTAAAAATGTGTTTAAGAGGAAATGCATCCAGTCCCAGGTGAACCCAAATAAGAAGGTTATCCTGCAGTCATGAATCTATCTTCCTGCATGGCCATCAGTCTAATGGCCTCAATTTTGTTGCTAGTCCTACTTAAAGTAGACCCATTGAAACAATTGGATTTATCTGTGTGTTGACTTCCCATTCAACAATTCATTGAATGGGTATAACTCTAGTTGAGACTAGCCAAAAGGAGGAGGAGGATGGGGAGGAGGTATTAATAATATAGTTTAAGTATGATGATAACTTGACATTTTCAGCAACAAGTGAAGAGGGGGCTTGGAAAGCACTTTGAACTTGTACAGGTGAAATACTTCTAACTAATGAAGAGAAGGCGGCCAGGAAGATAATTTTTGTCTGCATCTTGTTACTGTCAATTTGTTCTTAAATAAACGTGTCACTGGATATGTTTCTGTTGAAGAGTAAATGTTCTCTTGCCTCTTTCAATCCATGTAAAATAAATTCATATGCAATATTTATTATCTCAAAACTATAACTGTCCCAGCTTTAAAAAACACACAAAACAAAAGCAAAACAGCAAGACAGAGGAACTAAATCCTTTGGAGTGTCGGTTATGTATGTCAAGAGAAATCTTGAAATGCTTGTAGCTCTCTGACTTGCATGTGTTATTTCTGATGAATGTATGCATTTTATTTGGTGCAACTACATAGTTGTCATCAGAATCATACTTGGATGAGTTTTTTGAGCAATTATTTTTCTACTCCCAAATTCTGAGATCTGTGGTAATTTTATTTATTTAATTATTTACTCCTTCAAACAGAGACTCATGGTGGCTTCCCACAAGATTATCAAATGTACAGCTACAAACATGAAAAGTTATATTAAAATGCAACTGAATTAAAAGCAATATATATATATATTTAAAGTCACCTTTATTAGGCTATTTCAAGGTTGCAAAAGAATGTTTAGTTCTACTAACCATTAATCAGGTGATATTATGAACAAACCCAAACAAACAACAGGTAGTAGGCAATGTTGATTCCCCATTGTTTGTTTGTTTTGTTCTTTGCCAGCAGCCCTTGAAAGGGTCCCAGGTGAACCTGAAACCATCTTGCACTTTTGCTGTTGTTGTGTGCCTTCAAGTTGTTTCTGACTTATGGCACCCCTAAGGTAGACCTGTTGGGTTTTCTTGGGAAGATTCGTTCAGAAGGGTTTTTAAATTGCCTTCCTATGAGGCTGAGAGAGTGTGACCAGCCCAGAGTCACTTAGTGGCAGAGTGGGGATTTGGGTTTCACAGAATTCTAGTCCATCACTCAAACCATACCATGCTGGATCTCTGCATCCAAGAGAACTCGATTTGAATGGCTGTCAACTCCATGTTTACCAAAGGTAGACTTCATACTCTCAACAGCACCACCAATACCATTTATGATTAAGAGCTCAGAAAGCTTGCACACTGTTTTGAATCGAGTATTACCCTAATATAGCATCATAGAATCATAGCGTTGGAAAAGACTCCAAAGGCCATCCAGTCCAACTCCCTGCCAAGCATCAAAACACTCCCTACAGACATCCATCCAGACACTGATGTGGTTTTACAGTTTTTTTAAAAAAAATGGGCAGCATGGCTACTAGAGCTTTTAAAACAAAATAAAGTGGAATTTTTAATATATGTGTAGCCCTTTAAAGTTTTCCAAACATTTCACATGTATTAAGACAATTTTGTGATGTAAGTCAGTATTATTGCTCTTATTGCAGATGGGGAGACTAAGAGTAAAACAATGGTTTGCTTAAAACCACCTAATAAGTTCATTGATGAAGAACTTCCTTATTCATTGCTCATTCTTTTGGCCAAGTTCTAGTAGCTCTTGTACAAAATAAAAATATAGATAATAAATCTCATAATAATAATAATAATAATAATAATTTTTATTTATAGCCCACCCCTCTGAACAAACAATCGGGGCGGGTTACAACAGAGTTAAAACAATACAAAATTAAAAACAATCCCATCCCAACTCCCACCCCAAATTACATAGCAAATTAACAGTTACAGTAAAAAATAACAGTACAAATGTATATCAAACACAATACAAAATACATACAAATGGCATAACAAATCAAGGTACAAATTAATTCCTTCACCACCACCCCATCCCAATCCTGAAATAAAACAATAAATAAGTAATTTACAATATACAATACTGATATAGTAATTAGTTTGAGAATTGATCATTTGGAGGTCTGTGAAACTATTCCTACATTTCTGGGCCTGGCCTTTTTTTTTTTTTTACAAGCTAAACATAATAACTATATTGTACTCAGACAGTAAAAATTTAATTTGTTCAGCATTATCGGCTTCCTTGAACTGGGTGAACAATCCTCCAGCATTTTTCCAATATGATAAATGGGGAAGACAGTAGATAATGCCAACGTACTCTGTTTTCTGCTCATATTTTCAAATTAGAAAAATCTGGAAATTAGCAGCATGTCTGAGCAGAGCCTGCCATATGACCGCATTTCATCACCAAACTTTGAATTCTGATTATTGCAGTCTTGATTTCTGCTTGATATTGCTGTCTTTGAAGTGTTGCAATTAAAAAACCCTGAATTAACCAATTTGAATGGAAACATTATGTTCTGTTAACATCTGTTCAGCACTTTGGATGCTACAACCCACCATGCTGTGTTTCAGTGTCATCCAGACTTAATTTTAGTGACACTGCACAGGAACAGTTTCCTTTTGAATGACTGATCACTAAAGTCCTAAAGTGTTTTTTGATGTCTGTAATATTACCAGTTGAATATAGGTGAGTAGACATTCAGCCATGATCTGTACCATGGCATCAGTTCTCCCCAAAGTAAGCAAGATCCACTTGAAACTCCCCAAGGCTCTTCTCCCCAGGAAGTTTAAAAAACAACTTGGATCTGTGTTTATTTTGCTACATCTATTAAATGGTGTCTCCTCAACTCTAAAGTTTAGTTGCCTTGTTCATGCTGGGCCTATTAAACTGTATCTTGTCTCATCTTCTTCCTGGCTGGTAAGTGTGCTCTGCTAACATGTTTATGAAAAATCATTCCATCATCTGACAATATATCTACTCTCCAGAATTTTAGCACTTGGGTACCACTATAACTTAGTGACAGTCAGTGTCTTCCATGTCAGCCTGGCAGTGAATCCAATGGTCTAGACTGCATTTTAAAGATAGAGTTCAGCACTAGGATAGCTCCTTTTTATAGCTACATTTATAAACTGGTCTCCTTTCCTCACCACAACCCTGTGAAGTAGATCAAGCGGGAAGGTTAGCCTGAGGTCAACAATACATTTCAGGAAACAATGAGTGCTATGATCTTGGCTAAACTAAACCCTGGAGAACTTTGGAGACTAAACCCTGGAGCAGCTTCAGCACCCCACTGATATGAAAGTCATCAGTTACCACTCTTTTAATTCTCAAGGCTCCATGTTTTATAAAGACTTGTTGGCAGTCTTTGCAGGAGCTGCGAGAGCTGAGATTGCTAGAACTTGGAAGATGCCTGAGGACTTTCATTTCATAGACATCTTAATAGAAAATGGTCAATTGTGCTTGCAAATAAAATTGGCCAGCCTTTTTCATATGATGAGAAGAGAAATAAGGAACAATTTTAAAGCAATCTGGCACTTATTTTCAAGATGGATATCTGGCTAATCAACTGGATTTTTGGCATATTAATATATTGTACAAATAGAGCAAAAAATTGCAGACAGTACATATGGGTTGGTAGATAGTTAGATTATTTATATAGCTATATGATTCGTAGGTAACTTGATTAAGTATGATTGTATTTGGCATATTGTTATATTGTTAATTTTGTGGGGATTGAATGGGTAGGGATTGATACGCTTGTTATTATAGAATTCTAATTTTAAATAAATAAATTTGGCTACATGTTAAAGAATCCTGGGATTTTTAGCCTTCTCTATCAGAAGCTTTGCTGCACAACAAACTACAAATCCAAGAATTCCATAGTATTGACCCATGGCAGTTAAAGCAGTGCCAAACTGCTTTATTTCTGCAATGCAGATGCAGCCTATGAAATAGAGATGATGAAACAAAATGGTTATGGTTTACACAAAACAGTCCACTATTTTCAGGGGGGGGGGGGTGGCTTTGAAATGCCCTGTTAACTATTAGAACCTGGACAGCAGATTGAGCAAGCACATGTCTGATTATAATGTTCTATTTTATGGGGAGATAAGATTTCTATTTTAATTATAGTAATTTTCATATTTATACACTACTTTATAAGTGTTTCCTGACTTACTAGGAATACTGTTTTTCCGATGGGAGCTGTGTGCAAAGTAAGGATGGGTGCCATGTTCTGAGTGCCTTGATTTTTCTCAGAAGTCCATGTAGTTTTCTGGGTCTCAGGTATAGTTTATAGAGAAGGATAACCAATCAAAAACAGTTTAGTTGGATAGCAGGGCCAGGGCTCAGGACAGGAGCAACTAAAGCTCTTATTCAGGTCCTCTTCAAGCTCATTTAAACTGCTTCCTCCAACCATGTGAATCATCATTTGGCTTTGATTGTCAATCTCCCACAGTGTTTCCCTCCATAGACAATTGTTTTGTCAGTGGTATCACACTAGTAATACTGACACAGTTTTGGGCAGTTTTGGCATAGATGTCAGACCAAGTTTGGGGTAGATGGGGCCCATGCACCACCATGCCCAATGTAAAGATGTCCTTTAGGGGACATTGGAGGTCATGACCAGCTCAGGAGCATATGGCTCTAATTCTCTCCCAGGTGGCAAGGGCACAATGTCTTCTGCCCAAGTAAATTCCTACCAGCTGGTGGGCTGAGTTTCCAGCAGCCATCAGGCAGGTTGACAGGTGAATCAGTTGCAATTGGCTGGTAGGCAGATGCCTGATCTGGACTCATGTTGTAAACCAAGACTATTCAGCTGTATCCAATTAGAGAATTAGAGCCATATGTTTTTTTACCCATTCCAACAAAATGTGGTCTTCCTCCTTGCTCAAGGCAAAGCCTCACACTTGTTGGTGCTAGCATATACAATGTTCAATGCAATTTGACATAGCTTTTTAAAATTTTACATTTCTCTTTTTTTGGAGTGATGCATAAGTGTCCAACATGGGCAAAGGTTACCTGGGGAAAGGACTCTAATTCAGTACTGAAGTGTTTATTTCACATATAGAAGTTTCCATATTCAATCAGTGGCATCTCTCATTTCAAAGATAAGGTGTTGTGTGATAGGAGAAACCATGGAAAGCCATTGCCAGTCAGATTAGTTTATGCTGGGAAAAATCAGAGCATGTAAAGGTTGTGTTGGGAATATAATTCCCAGAATCCCCTAGCAATGCTGAAATCTAGGAGTTGCCGTTCAAAAAGTAACTTTCCTAACCTTGAATACTTGAAGATGGGCAGTCTGACCTGATAGAAAGCAGTTTGGTATGATCCTATCTATGCAAAGCTAGATAGCTGGTTATGAAAATGGCAAGTGAAATTCAGAAGCATGGAGAGGAAAAAAAGAACATATTTGGGTAAAATGTGTTGATGTCTCCCCTCTTCCTCCTGAATAGCATAGCGTCATAGCATACAATAGATTTCCCTTATTTCAGAAGCCTCAATGATTCTATGCTTTACTCATACAGTAAACATGTAGAAGACCCATTAACTGAAGTAAAGGTTTGTCTCCTTGCTGTTAAAAAAAAAAAAATCAACAAGTGAATGCTGTAGGGAAATCTAGAGAAAGATTATTGCAAAACCCATTGGGCTTAATTCATCATTTCTCTCTGCTTTTAAGGATGCTTTTAAGAGGCCAGGTTCCATCGTGCTGGTGCAACAGCTGAAATCCCTGGCACAGATGTTGCATAAGATGGTTATTAAATAAATTGTCGACTGTTACGTAAATAAGCTATACCACTTTGAACAGATGAGGAGCTGCCTTAAGCAAAGACATTGCTTTGGGTCAGCAGCAAGCTCCATAACATTAGGTCTAGGGGCTCTCCAGTGTTTGCTCCCGGACTAGTTGTGTGACCAGCATTAGCTCTGTTTCATTTGTTCAAGTTTTATTGAAGTGCCAGGTGGCATTGTTTGCCAGTCAGTTAATGCATCCAAGGGGAGATGAGAGATGGGGTCAGAATCTTGCTTTTCCCAGTAGACTCAGGCAAAAGCAAACTGCTGAAGTGTATCCTGGCTTATTTGTGTTTTTTTCTCATTAATAACTTTTGCCATCTTGACCAAACTCATATTTTTGCTTGGACACATGTGTCCTGGTTTTCAATGGTGAAATGTTGGAGGGTATAGTGCTTTTTGACAACCAGTGTAGTGTAGTGGTTTGAGTGCTGGACTATGACTCTGGAGACCAGGGTTCGAGACCCAGCTCGTCCATGAATCCCACTGGGTAACCCTTGGGCAAGTGACACTCTCTCAGCCTGAGAAGATAGCAATGGCAAGCCCCCTCTGAAGAAAACCTGCTAAGAAAACCCCATGATATGTTCACCTGGGGGTTGCCATAAGTTGGAAATGACTTGAAGACATACAACAACAACATGGTGCTTTTTTGCACCATCTGCTTTTTCATGTTGCCTAATGCACAAAAGCAACTGAAAAGGTGAGACAACAGAAAATTAACTGGGACTGTTTCTGCCAAATCAGGACAGTTGGAGCATATGAAAGCACTAAAATGGTGGCTGGCAAACAAAATCACCTGGCTCCTCAATGAAATGTAACTGCATGCAAGCTGGTTCAGTGTTGTAGCTAATCTGAAACATCTTGTGGCCAAAAGCAGAGCAGCTAATGGTGTTACAGTACTTCCAAAGTTGCTTTTATTGCATAATACCCTTTAACTATTATTATTATTCATTAAATCAGTTCTATCCTGTTGCCCTGTAAAATTCAGGAGCCTGCCATCACTTCTTAATTGTAACTTATACTTTAATTGTATGCATCTCTACTCACATGTATGCTCCATTTTGCATTCTAAACATAACAGTACTAAATAGTATTAAATAGGACTAAAAATGAATTTTTTACAAGGAAGAAATAAAAAGGAAAGCAATGAAAGCTCACAAGGAACAGGAAATGATTAATCTGAGAGTATTTGAAGGTCACCTCAATTGCCATTTACCAGTAATGCTAGTTATAGTACACTGAACAGCAAACACTAAAAGCAGATACAAGGCAGAAGCTGCTCATTAATTGATATTTGCTGAATTGGACTTCAGAGTATAACCAGGAAGCATGCAGGCCATGTGGATATGTCTTACCAAAATGTGCTGAGAATTTTACAGAAATGAACTGATAGAGGGTTGAAATAATGATTTTTTTTAAAGGGGGGATCCTAGAATCTTAGAGTTGGAAGGGACACAAAGGACATCTGGTCCAACATGTTGCCATGGTGGAATAAATAATAAAGCACTCCTGATTAAAGACTTGCAAAAACAGAAAGCACACCACCACCTGAGGCACTCCATTCCACTACTGGATAGCTCTTAGTATAAACAAGTTCTTCCTGATGTTTAGGCTGAATCTCCTTTCTTGCAATTGGAATCCATTGAGTTCATGTTCTATATTCTGGAGCAGCAGAAAACAAGTTTGCTTTATTTCCCACAAGACATCCCTTCAAATGTGATGTCAAAGGCTTTCTTGGCCAGCATCCTTAGTTTTTTGTGTGTTTTTCAGGCTGTGTGGTCATGTTCTAGAAGAGTTTGTTTCTGACATTTCACCAGCATCTGTGCCTGGCATCTTCAGAGAATGCTGGCATGGAAGTAAGTGGGATGTTATTCTGTGTGACCCTGAGTTGGGAGGAGTGATTTCCATGTTAATCTGTTTATTGTTCTGTTGTTGAATGGCAAGGCCTGAGGGTGGGAAGATAAGCAAAGAGGATTGTGCTTGTTTAATTAGAGATCCATTGTTTGCTGGGAAAACCCCTGACCCTGAGGACTTGTTATTCAACAACAGAACAATATACAGATTAACATAGAAACCACTCCTCCCAACCAATGGTCACACAGTATCCAACTCTCTTCCATGCCAGCATTCTCTGAAGATCCCAGCCACAGATGCTGGTGAAACATCAGAAACAAACTCTTCTAGAACACGGCCACATAGCCTGAAAAACACACAAAAACCTATCCCTTCAAATATTTGAAGATGGCTATCGTGTCATCTCTCACACTTCTCTTCTCCAAGCAAAGCATGCTCAGCTCCCTCACCTATTCTTCATAAGGCTTGGTTACCTGACCTTTGATTATCTTGGGCATCCATCCCTGGACCCATTTCCACTTTCTGATATCCATCACGAACAGCGGTGCCTCAACACAGTTTTCCAGGTGAGGTCTGACCAAAGGAGTATAGACTAGGACTACTGTTTCCCTTGATCTGGACACTACACTCTTGTTGATGCAGTGCAGTGTTGGTGTCTTGGGCTGTTGCGTCACACTATTATAATAATATAATAAAATAAAAATAATTTAAAAAATTATTTATAGCCCACTCCTCTGTCAAGACAATCGGAGCGGGTTACAGCAATAAAAAATAACAGAGTAAAACAATATCAATATCCCTCTACCCAACCTCCCACCCTTTAAAATTAAATTAAACAATAGCAGATTAAAACCAAGAACAATTAAAACATGAACAATATTAAAAGCAAACTAACATTCAGTGGGCAGCGTAAGTTGTAGCATCATAGATGGTAATATGATAGAAAGAACTATTGACTCATGTTTAGCTTGCAGCCTACTAAGATCCCTAGATCTCACTTGTACTATTTTCAAGCCAGGTGTCACCCATCCTGTATTTGTACATTTCATTTTTTCCTGCCTAGATATAGATGCAGTACCATACGTTTATCCCTGTTGAAATGAATTTTATTAATTCTTGCTGAACTCTCTAATCTATCAAGAACATGTTGAATTCTGATCCTGTCCTCTGTGGTATGTCATGTTTCAGTGAAAGCAACATTTCAAGATTATTGAACATTTCAAAAATATTGAGCAAGAGCAAATTATGCCATTGGTGTAAAAGTAGCATTTTCCAATTCCTTTTAAAATTAAGTTTTTAATGATATTATTTAGGCATTACAGGCATTTTCAGAATTTATGCCATTCTCTTATCAATCCTAAGCATGTTGTATTTTTAAAAAACATTTATCCAAATGGAAAAAGTAACAGTTTAATAAGTTAGTTTCTTTTCCTAATTATAACAGCAGTGAATTACTTTCCAAATAGAATCATGAGTAACAGGATTGAATTACTTTTTTAAAAATTAACTCCAGAAGCTATTCAGGCACAGCATTGCACTCAGTTTTTTCCCATCCCTGCCTCCCCACTGTCTGGATAATTAAACACTGGAACCTAATTTTCTTGCACTATATCTAATTTTACTGCATTGGTATTTGCCAAAACCCAGTGTCAAATATTTGCTGGTAATTCAGCAAATACGCTAGAGAATATCAACTGAATATTCAGCATCTAAATGTGCAAAGAGAATTTTGGAAGGAAGTAGATTGTGCTCTAAATCCATAGGGATAAAGCAGAATCTTGAAAAATGCCACAATTATTAGCATTTCCATCTGGTATCTAGAGCAGGTAGATGCATGGGAAGATAAAAGTTCATCAGGTAAAGTTTTTTTTCCTGGTATGGGAAAGGGCTGTGCCTATAAAAAGTCACTTCTGTATTACACAGGAATCTTGCGTTTTTAAAGGTAGATATTCAAACTACAAAATTACAGAAATGTTTTTGAAAAGTCTCTGCCTCCTAGGCTCTTTGTTCTGAAATGGCATGATGAACATATCTGGTTGCATAAGACATCTGTGGAGATGCTACTTCTTAGGTTGCACCACAGATGCAATATATAATAGTTCAGTGTCATCATATTATCATGTGGTATCATGTAATATAAGCCCTGGTGGTAGTGGTTAAATGCCTGTACTGCAACTACTCACTCACAAACCACAAGGTTGTGAGTTCAATACCAGCCAGGGACTCAGGGGCAATTCAGCTTGACATCCTTCTGAGGTCGCTAAAATGAGTACCCAGCTTGTTGGGAGTGATTAGCTTACACACATTAAAAACCACTTAGGGAGTGCTTCAATGCACTGAAAAGCAGTATTGAAATGCACTTGCTATTGCTAATAATAATAATAATAATTCAATCCTGTTGTAGTATCATGTTATGTCAGTATAACTGACATTTGTTTTTATTTCCTTCCTTGGTTGCTCTTGGGCACTAATATTTCAGAGCTACCTGAAGATGCATCAAATTGCTTTTGACAGCCAGATGTCTCTTCAGTGAATGTTGACGGCTGGTGGCTTTTGGGTGCTGCTTTGAGGTGCTGCTATGAAAGACTAGCCCTGTCTGTTTCTGTGCTTGCTTATTTTCCTCTTGCTCATCATGCATATTAAAAAAAAAACTTTAAAATGCCACAGGTCTCCAGTATGTTCAATTCACAAGAGAAGGAACTTTCTACCACTAGCTTAAGTCAAAGAGAGATGAAATCTAGGTAACACCAAGCAATACAATTGCATTGATTCTTTCTCTATGGTAGTATTGCATACCTTAAGTCAGGAGTGGATAACCACTGGCTTTCTAGGTGTTTTGGATTACAATTCCCATGATCCCCTGTCATTGGACAAGCTGTCTGAAACTTCTGGGAGTTGAAGTCCAAAACATTCAGAAAGCCACAGGTCCCACACATTTGCCTTAAACAACATTTGAATGATAAAAAAAGAGGGCCAGTTAATGTTGGGTGACAAAATGTAGAAGCTGATGTTAAATCTTGCAAAGAGTAGAGGCTGGGCTACATGGAGATTTATGCGATTGTTCCTTAAAAAGCCTCCTCATGTGCTTTAGAGCTCAGAAGCTGCCAAGTTGGTCAGGATCCAACAGCCAAACAGCTTGAATTGGTTGTCAGCTGCTGATGTAATCACGGTGAACTCTAGAAGCAGCTCAATGCAAGCCATATTGATGCCGCTTGTAATGAAACAGCTTGTGTCAAAAAGCTGCACTGTGTGAGGACATTTCCATGGCAACGTGCAGATCCCATGGTACTTTGCCTTGCACTTTGATAGCAGCACAAGCTTCCTTGCCTTTACATTCATTCTCTCCACTAGGTTCTTCGGAAGTGACACAGATAATCTAGGAAGGAAGGAAGAAGGAAAGAAAGAGGAGTATCAAGAAAGTTAGGGGCTGCTGGCTAAGCAGATGAACAGGGAACTATGGCAATGGTACCACATCATGTAGAGACTCAGTATGATGTAGTGGTTTGGGTGTTGGTCTCTGACTCTGGAGACCAAGGTTTGATTTCCCGCTCGGCCATGAAATCCATTGGGTGATCTTGGGCAAGTCACATGCTCTCAGCCTCAGGGGAAAGTTATGACAAGCCTTACTGAAGAAATCTTGTCAAGAAAACCCCATGATAGGGTCACCTTAGGGTTGCCACAAGCTGGAAATGACTTGAAAGCACACAACAACAAATGACATACCTCATTGTGCAGAGCCAACATGGTGTAGTGGTTTGAGTGGTGAATCTCTGCGTGGCCATGGAAACTCATTGGGTGACCTTGGGTAAATCACATTCTCTCAGTCTTGGAGGAAGACAAAAGGAAGTCTACTCTGAACAAATTCTGCCAAGAAAACCCTGTGATTTCTTGTTATGTGCCCTCAAGTAGTTTTCTACTTATGGTGACCCTAAGGTCATATCATGGGGTTTTCTTGGCAAGATTCATTCAGATGAGGTTTGCCCTTTGTCTTCATCTGAGGCTGAGAGTGTGTGATAGGGTCACCATAAGTCAGAAAGGACTTGAAGGCACACAACATCAACAACCTCATCATGTGGATGTATGAAAAGTCTTGTCTTCATTTTTATCCACTTACATTGGATATGCTTTCAACACCCATTAGCCACAATTTAAAACTTCTTTTGATCATAAAGCACATACTGTTTCTGTACTAAAATGCTACTGTATATTTAATGCTAGAACTCCCACTGGGATTATTATTATAATTTCTTTTAAAGGCTTTGTAGACTCCCTTTGAATGGTTCATAACATAAAATAATACAATTGTAAAATGAATTGAATTTAAACATAAGCATAAAAATAATTATAAAAATTAGCCAACAGGCCAGTTCCATAAGCATACAAGCTCAGCATGATGCTCTAATCTATAGCTCAACATGTAATATCAGACCTTGGGAAAGTACTTTTTTGCACTATGGGTCCCATACCTCCTCAGAAACTATGGCTGCTGGCAGCATTTATCCTTGTTGGGGGCTTTGCAGATCAGTAGACCCATTTCTAAGCTGTATGTAACATGTGACTCAAGATTTCAAAGCTTAGAGGAACAGAAATTCCTTTCTCTGTGTTCAAAATGAGGCAATAAGAAGAGATGTAGTGGACTTCTTGGGGAGGGCACACCACAAAACTAGAACTATTTTTTGGGTTCCTCCAGATATTGTAAAGGCCTGAATAGAGGAGGCTGCTGTACATTTATAGGCACACTGCATGATTTGGGACCTCTCACTGTGCGACATCTATAGTCTCATGGGGAGGCTACACACCTGAAACAGTACACACTTTTCTTCTTTTCAGAATGGTTCATTCTGCTTTCTTCTGTACTTTTCTCTACTTCCAGCACTTTTCTTCCTTAGTTGAGTTGGACATCTGTGGAATACCTTGTATAGCAAGGGTGGGGAATGCATCACCGCAGTTGTTGTTAGACTTATTATAAATATGATTGCCATGTATTTATATAACACAATCACTGGGCATGGCACTTTACAACAACAACAACAACAAAACAACCATCCCTGCCAAATTTGTACAGTCTAAAATCAACCTTACTGTACTAGCTTGGCTTGATAGCTATTGAAGCCCAATAACAGATCAAAGGCTACATGCCACAGTTTATAGCAGCTTGATGCTGTTTTTGCTGTTATGTTTCTACTGCATCTGGAGTTTTGTGAATTCTCTGTTAAACCTTTACCAACATGTTCATTTATGTTTTTAACTTTTGTAATTTTAATGCAGTTTTATACCATTTACAAGAAATGATTTTAATTGTTTTTACAATGGTATTAGGAAGTTTTTGACCAATTTTATGTGTGAATTCCCACTTTGGAAGAAAGGCTGCATATAAATAAAAAAACAAACAAATAAGTAAAGATAGTTCGGAAGAGTGTGTTAGGGCTTGTTAACAGATACTTCAAAGTAGCTTGCCAGATTAGAAATTCTAAAATGCTGTAGAACAGAGCAATTACAAATCCAGTGATATCAAACAGCTATGACTGTACAGTATGTCCTACCCTTACTTTGTTTTGCAAAGATTAGTGCTCGTATTCTGATAAATAGTCATACAGGGTTCTGATTGCATTCTAGATGTCAGTTATTTATTGATAGCATTGATTGTGGGGCATCCCTGTCCCATACATTTGTGGTCCTTTGATCAGAGTTGCTTCCTCCTCTCCATTACCCACAGCAAAGTCCTGGTTTCATTCATGTTTTAATCAATGTTTTCAATGCATTTATAAATAATTCAACCCCTGCTGGCACTTTTGGCATAAAACATGCTCCCAATAGGAGTCTTCATTTCTCTATTTATGCATCTTTGTTGCATAAATAGTTCATGGTGTTTGTCTTTTTGTATTACGATAATATATTTTCTTCATGTGGACCAATTGTAGGGGGCATAATTGTAGGGGAACTTTTTTCTATATTTGCAGAATTTTTCCTATTTATTTATAAGGAAGGAAGGGGGGAAAGATTTTTCACATCTGTTACATTTACAAGTTGCTGGATAAATAGTATTTTATAAGATATTTTCAGTCTATATTTGTTGTTCCAAAAGCAGCATGGTTTTAATAAAAGATCTTGGAGGGGTTTTCTTATTTTTTCCCCCTTCCCTGTGTCTGAAGCTACAATCTGCAATACAGTTATATAAAATTAGTTAAAAGACATACAGAGTTTAAAAAATAGACAACACATGCAAATAAAAAATCTCCTGCTTATACTTCCCTGCCTTCCACTTTGCCGAGCATTATCCTGTTTCCCAATATGTCATCTCATGATAGGGCCTCAGTTTGGTCATTTTCGCTTCTAGGGAAAGTCCAGGCTTGGTTTGCTCTAGGACACATTTGATTTGTCTTTTTGTCAGTCCATGCTACCCACAGAACTATCCTCCAGCATCACATTTCAGATGAGTTATTTATTTTCCTGTCAGTTTTCTTCACTGCCCATGTTTCTTAACCACACATAGAATACTTTCAGGAAAATTGGTTATAGAAATGCCATAGAGGCCAGAATTTTCTTGTTAGACCCAGCTAGATTAAACCTATTGAGTAAATGGGACTTATATGTTGACTCACAAAGAGCTGAATCAATGCTCTTCGTTAGTTGGTACTAACTCATAGGATTCAGTTCTAACCTGTGATCCAATTCCTGCTTACTGGAAATAAGTACTACTGCTCTCATTGACACTTACATCTAAGTAGATGTGTATAGTATTACACTGTAAACCCAGGTTTTAGTTTAACATATTACTTGAGGGCAATTCTACATTGGGGCAGTAAGCAAATATTTTACTTTTTAAATGTATATAATTGCCTGGTCCTATAATGTGTGAGACCAGTGCTTGTACAGTTAATTTTTGGACCATATTCAGTAAACACACTGGTTAGGAAATTTCTAGTCGTGCAAAAAAGTAACATTTCCCAATCCTGGAAACATAAAAATATGTTGGCCTTATAGCAAAGTATGATAACATCCAAAATCCACAAAACATTGATACCTTTATTTGACCATCCAAAATGCATAAAATACACAATGCAAGCTTTTGAAGCTTCACTGACTTCTTCATCAGGCCAAGATGTTAAATATCATACAGGACAGGGAAAATTATAAAATGATGATGTTATTCAGAGGATTACATTTTCTCAAGGTGTTGTTGGTGTATTGTTCTTTGGAAGGTCCAAACAGGTCCCTCTTCCTCCTGGCCACAGAGCACTGGGAACAAAGCATTCCAAAGTCCAGGAGAAAAAAATTGAACTCCATTAGCAACACATAAAGGCCTTTCTTCTGACATTCCAGATGTCTCCATCCTTTGTGAGGTCACAACCCCCTTTGTTAGGCAGGCAACATTGGAATTCAAAATTAAATTTTGTGCATTTTGGTTGGCTAAATAAAGATATCACTGTTTTGTGGATTTTGGGTGTTATTGTATTTTTCCCAATCCTGTGAGTGACTATGATCAAGCACAGAGAAACAAGTTATTTCTGGTATCAATCCCTCATTCCTTCACAATTCTATGAGGTACTGTACAAGATTTTGTTTGTGGAGCTAGTGTGGTGGTATAGTGGTGTGAGTGTTGGACTAGTTCTCTGGGAGTTCAGGGTTCAGATCTTTGGTCAGCTATGGAAACCCACTGGATGACCTTAGGGAAGTTTAGAGGAAAGTAGTGACAAACCTCTGAATAAATCTTGCCATGAAAACAATAGGGTAAGGTTGCTATAAGTCAGAGTGGACTTTACGGCATATAACAACAAGAACAAGAACAATCTACCAAGGTTTTCTATAGTGCTTCTGACCACTGGAAGCCCACAAACAGAGATATATGTATTATAGCATCTTCCTACTTGGAGTCCACCACCAAGTGATTTGCAGAAACCTTTTGTGACCAGGAAGCATTGGTCATGAACTTCTTTTAAACCTATTTAAGTTGGCAGCCATCACATATAAATTCCAATGTTCATAACATCAGGTAAAGAAGTGATTTCTTGAATCTGTCTTCACACCATTGGAATGAAAGGCCTTTTCCTTTGCCAGGGCCCTCTTTTATCTGTAGATATCCAAACTGGTGAGTCATCTTTTTGATCTGGGGCTCAGGCATGGTGCAAATAGGCATGTTTTACTTCCCTGTGGCAAAAATCACTTTTAATCTGCTAACTGGTCAAACCACTTCAAATTATAACAGTGATGCTGTTGATGATAGATCACTTCCCTAGGTAAATATATTTTGAAGATGTATTCAGAGCAACTTTCCATGTCATTATAAACTGCAGGAAACGTTCAGCAATTCTAGAGAAAGACAATTACCCTGTTTCTCAGACATGACTGTTATTATGTTGGGAAGACAGACAGATAAGATGGTCTCCTTATCTCCAGTGATTGTATACTCAACTCTATCAGCTATATGGAGTATCAAACAAAAAGAGATGATTGACATGGACAATGGTTATAGTTGGCATTGGTTGAAAGAGAGAATTATGAATTGTGAGATCTACCAGTCCACGGCATTCTTATGTTTAGCAGAGTTTCAGCAGTAGAATTTTTAGCTATGTTTCAGCTTTCCAGATTTTTAAATTGTGAACTTTAACTGATGAATTTTAGATGTGAATTGTTTTAATATGTGCACATCTTTGTCCTTTCAAATTGATGTATACTTTAACCAATATGTTTTAGCTGATGTTGTTTGTTTGTTAATTGTTGTTGTCCCTCGCCTCGATCCATGAGGAGAGGCGAATAAGAAATAAATATCATCATCATCATCATCATTCCAGAGTCTCAGTCAGAGTTGCTGTAATATCATATAATTTCAGTCACTTGCATGGAAGAGACCATTTTAACTCTCAACAAGAAAATGGAGATGCATATCCGTTCCAGGTAGACAGAAACCAAAGCCAAGAATAAATCACTAGATGGAAGCATATCATTCTTGGGTTGGATTTCATAAATAATTTGTTGACCCAGTTTCTCATACTTTCCTCATCTTTTGAGTAGGAAAGAATAGAAATGCAGAGTACATCTTTTAATTATAGGATTCAAAATACGCATTGAAAGATCAAATGGTTTTTGTCCTACCCTCTCACTGCTTATTTTATTAATCCTGCACGTGTGCAGTGTTTTAAAACTACCTTTATTTTTATTTTGTAAAAGATCTAGGGCAGATCTGGATTATATTTTAAAATGTTCAATTTTGACAAACCATCTATCTAACACCTACAAATTCAGTATCTGTGAATCATTCCAAAAGTGACCTGACTGATGTCACTATGTAATAATAGCCATAGAATAACCAACATTTAGGAAGGAGCTTTGTTAATTACTTCCACAAACAAATGTCGGCAATTTTGAAAAACCCAGAAGGATTAGGTGTATACAAAAAGGCATGCTTTTCACGTAGCCAGTATTGCTGCTTACGGGCTGCTTTCCCAGGCATGCATTTCATTATTTCAAGGAAAACAAAAAGGCATTAAACACACAGACACACACACACACACACCTCTTGAAATAATGGAATTGATGGAGAAATTCATATCCTCAAGGCTTTATTTTGTAAAATAATTTAATTTGATCAATAAAAGCAGTCCTTTGCTTCTGAGCCATCTTTAACCTTCCATAGAAGTTAGCAAACCAAATCATAATGATGTTATTTTTCTTTTACTTGACCTTGGGGAACACGGAACTCTTATGGCCCAGCTCTTATGATCTGACAGGAATTTAGCAAGTAGTCTTCTATTGAGAGAGATTACTGATCTGTTTTTCCCAGTATGGTCTGTACCTGGACTATGGAAACTGTGGCTTCACAAGATGTTGGACCACTGCATCAGGTTTGACCATGTTCAGGCAGGCTGAGTCTAAAGGGACATGGAGTCCCACAGCATCTGAAGAATCACAGTTTTCCCATTGCTGCTGCTCCAACTGAGTGGCAGTGACTCTCCTGATAGAGGTCTTAAATTGCAGCTTTTCCAAGAGATGGCAGGGAACAAACCTAAAATTATTTGCATGCAAAGGATGTGTTTACGCACTCAGTAACAGCCCATCCCTTCCAAAACATCTAGTGTTTAGATTTCATTGTGAGTTGGTTCATATGAAATTTCAAACCATGGTTTGGTGCTACAGAAACTAAGCTTTTGGTACCTTCACTTCACACCCTTCAATTCATTTTCCTCACTTCAGTGCAAACCATAGTTTGTGAACTCCAAAGTGACAGACTGTAGTCTATGCTTGCTCCCTAAATCAGGATTAGAAAATCAGCATCAGTCATGATTTATAGTCCAGGTTTTGAGGGGAAATGCAGATCACTGGCCTGTGTAGCGTAAAGACAATGGTTTTGGTTTAGTCTTATGGTTGAATCCAATCTGTATGCCATCCATTAAGATTCAGCTCAGTACAATTCTGTGTATTTAATGCCCCTACTTCATCTGAATATGAACACTGACTGCATAAGAATTTATCTTTCACAATCCTCCTCTATTTCTAATCATCTTTGTGTCATAAGATTGGTCTTGCAAGTTCCATGCACAGCATAAATCAAGCTCATGAATAGCCAAATCTCCAGATTGAGATTCCAAAGGTTGTACAGCTGCCAACAGAGCCATTCTTTACATGCAGAGAACTAAGGCAGTATGAAGTGAATACAGAGCTTTTCTATCCTAAGTATAAATTCAGACATATATTTTGAGACATTCATTTCCAGATCACAGCTCCTTTTGCTCACCTCATTGCATTTCTGAAACCAAAGCACTTTAAATGAGTGAACCCAAGAAGGCCCTTCTCTTGAGAAGTTATATAATACTGTTTGAATCCATACCTTACAACATTTTGTAGATGAAAACTGGCACACATGTGCGTGGTCAAGGTGGAAAGTTATTAATGAAGAGGAACACACAAACTAGAGGATGCTGCAGCAGTTTGCTTTTGCCTCATTCTTTTGGGAAGGATCTAATTCCATTCTTGGCTTCTCCTTTCTCTCTCCTCACTCTGGACTCTATTACATGGGAGGCAAGTGTCATGAAAATGTGATTAAAATATGGTAATAGCGTGCTCGGGAGAAGATTATTATACACAACCCATGCTTCTCCCATTTGTGTCCCATGAGTAAACAGTAATGGACATGTCTTTGGGTAATAACGGGAGTTTTAACAGGGGTGATAATCTTCCCCTTATCATGCTATTACCACATTTTAATCATGTTTTCATGATGCTTGCCTCCTTCATGTGATAGCATCCTTAGTGAGTTAATTAAGTGCAAACTACTTTTACACTTTGAATTCAGTTTTCAGCAATTGAATTAAGGCAAATACAAAGGAGGAAAGTGCAAGCAGGAAAAAGAAACTGAAACGTTTTAAAAGCAGCTGAAGAAGTGGGATGACAGAGGACTGTCCCTGCCAAATCAGGACAATTAGATGGTCTGAAAGCAAAGTACAGTTGGCCCTCTGTTTTCACAGGGGATCTGTTCTGGACCACCACCACCCCCCGCACGAAAATGGAGGCTCATGCTTATTCAAGCCCCATAGGCTTGAATGGAGCACGCCCCTGCTCACTAAGTCTCTCCTCATAGGGCATGCTTTCCAGACTCTTCACCATTTTGGTCACCCTCATCTGGACACTCTCCAGCTTCTCTATATCATTTATGAATTGCTGTACCCAGAAGTGGACACAGTATTCCAGGTGAGGCCTGATTAAAGAAGAATAGAGTGGTACAATATTCCCTCGATCTAGACACTATATTTCTATTGATGCAGCCTAGAATCCCATTGGCTTTTTAAACTGCTGCATCACACTGTCAACTCATGTTCAACTTGTAGCCTACTAAGACTCCTTGATTCCTTTCACATGTACTTTCACATGGAGCACTGGGATGCCACTTTAACTTCCATGGCTCTATCCTATGGAAATTGGGGCTTTGTAATTTGATTTCCTGTCACTTTCTAGGTAAAGCCTAGCATAGATTTAAAATCATCTGTTAAAATGATATTATCAATAGCTAAAACAGATGGCTTTGCTATTAAGTGGTGAAAGATTTGAGTGGAATATTTGGCCCAATTTTTTTCAAACCCACACTTTGCATACATCAAGTTTTGTCCCAATTTATTCTCAGGGTAGTTGACCGACTGCATGTTTCCCTGTGTTCCTTTGGTTTCAACTATTCTTGGCGATCCTTATTTTTGTTCCTCTTGTTCTCTTTCATTTTATAATGAATAATTCATCAGGACTGCTTACATTTTTGCAGGCTGACTGGTTTTTCACCATCTGTCATTTTATCTGTGATATTTATAAAGGCATCAGTCACCTTGGTGTGACTTTATTTTTCTTGACCCATTGCTGTTATGAGAAGCTCGGTACTGATACCTTTCCAATGACTCTTCTTTTAGTAAGACCAGAAAAAGACAACTCAGAATAGCCACATTAATGCAGGAGAAGAAAATGATGATAGCACAGACATGGAATATCAAAATGTTTTGTGGCTATCTCCACTGGTAGTTTGGTGTTGGGGAAAATACCACACGGAATCCAAATTTTACTATTCCTGCTCTCCACCGTATCCCATATTGTTCTGAAGCAGGTGTGAGGAAAATACATAAATGAGTGTTGCTTGGTGTCTAAGATGAAAGGTTTGACTAGTGAAGGGAGCAAAATGTTATTTATAGTAAATATACAAATAAATGCATATATTGATAACTAAAATAAACTAAATAAATTGATTAACTAAAGGGGTGCAGTTGTGAAAGTTACAGTGATTGGGGGCTGCTGGTATATCTTTACTATGAGCAAATACAAATTCATGAAAATTCACATGGAAGAAGGTTATGTAATGATCATTCACGCATATCTCAGGCTGCTGCCACATTGCAGAATGAATGCAGTTTGACACTGCTTTAACTGACATGGCTCCATTTTATGTAATCTCAGGATTTGTAGTTTCTTGAGGCATCAGAGCTCTCTGACCACAAAGACCACAAATATTTCACAAAATTACAAATCCCAGAATTCTATAAGCATTGAACCATGGCAGTTAAAGCAGTGTGGAACTGCATTAATTCTGCAGTGTAGATGCAGGTGTAGACTGGCACTTTTGCTGTTTTGCTGTATGATTGTTGCACTGTTTACACCATACAGTATTGTTATTATAATAATTGAATCTGTGTGATTCAAATGCATCTCACAGTTCCTCTCTATTGGTTGTGCCGGTGAGAAGTGTTAACTCAGTTTTAGGCCGGAAAACATCTGGAGGTCCACAGTTCCTTACTCTTCTATAAGATGATTTGTTCATTTATTTATGTATTGCTGTCCTTGTGTTATCTGTTCTATGACCTTCAAACATCCTTTTTTTTTTTTTTTTTTTTTGGTTCTGCAGTGTCCATGAAAGAGCCAGTACTCTAGGAGACCAGGGTTCAAATCTTGTTGTTGCTGTATGTCTTCAAGCCATTTCTGAATTATGGCAACCCTAAGGGGTTTTCAAGGGGTTTTCTGGGGATGAGAAAGTGCGACTTGCCCAATGTTACACAGTGGGTTTCCATGGTCAAGCAGTAAATCAAACCCTGGTCTCCATAGTCCTAATCCAATGCCCAAACCACTATACCAAATCTATACTTAGCCATATAAACCTACTGGGTGACCTTGGACAAGCCACATTATCTCAGGCTTAAAAGAAGACAATGGCTAATCTGCTCTGGGAAAAAATACTGCCAAGAAAACCCTAGGATAGGGTTGCCATAAGTGACATGAAGGCAGATTAAAACAATAACATGTACCCACGTACTTGTATGAATGTACTTGTGCGGGTCATCAGCTTTGCAAATATATATTTGATACATATTTTAACTATACAAGGAAAATATAATGGGTGACATAATCCTGATAGGGCACCATCCTTGTGTTTTAGATTCACTTGTTGTTCTTGTTGTGGTGGTGGTATGCCTTCAAGTTGTTTCAAACTTGTGATCCTAAAATAAACCTATCACAGGCTTTTTAAAATCAAAATTTGTTTTGAGGGGTTTTTCCTTTGCCTTCCTCTGAGGCTGAGAGAGTGTGACTTTCCCAAGTTCACCTAGTGGGTTTCAATGGCCAAGAAGGGATTTTTACCAGGTTTCTAGAGATGTCCAACACTCAAATCATTATAGCATGCTGGCTTTTAGGTAATTTTGTTCACGCTAGCCAGTCAGTATGTGAACTAAAATTCTATGCAGGTCAAAAAGAAACTAAATACGAAAGCATCTGGCCCTCTTAACCTTTTCAGATCTGCATGAACAGGCTGTGATACAAATGGCTTATTCATTTACTCTCCTCTCCTACATATGTTGCCACCGGTCTGTCTAGCTAGCAGAATTATATTTGAATATCTGCTGTTAATAACACACATTTCAATAACTGTTGATATATTGTACATTTAATCCATCAAGCCGTCCTGTAGCCCAAACTGAGTGGGTTTCATCAGCATGTGACACTGAAAGATGTAATTAGCCAGGTATATAAAATTGGCTTCGAAAAAAGAAATGTGAAAATAGAAAAGAACAGGGTAAAAGGGACAAAGCAGAGGTTAAATGGTGTATGATTAATGCCATGCATTCAGCTATTGTGATTTTATGGTTGGTGCTCTGCTGCATAAGAAGAACCTACAGCAAATGATTTCTTAATGCATGTATAGGCAGGACAAGCATTAGCAGATAGGGAGGTTGCTGAAATCCAGTGGATACTAAAGGGCATGAGGAGTATTACTTCATGCTAGAGCACCCAGAGGTTGAAAAAAGATAGCCTGTTTGTTAGCTGGGGTAGCAGGATCATAGACTCATAGAACTGAAAGACACCGTCCATCCAGTCCAAACCTCTGCCATGCAGGAATACACAATCAAAGCATTCCTAACAGATGACCATGCAGCCTCTGTTGAAAAACCTCCAAACAAGGAGACTTTTCTAAGTGGATGAGAGCCTGAGCTGTGAATTAGAAGGACCTGACTTTGCAATCTCTGCCATGAGTTCAATTAGTGGCAGAGATTCTCATTCATCTGCCCATAATTAGGGTTATCAGATCCCAGGGCCTAACCATGTGCCTCCAGTTTGTATGCACAAGATGAGGGTGCAAATTACCCAGTTCTGCTGGGCTCAGTTCTAGGCAAGAGGCAATGGTTGTATGCAAATCTCCAGCACAGCTAATAGACCTTCTTTAGCTGAGATTTCTGTCTTATGTAAAGTTGAAGGCTTTCATGGCCAGAATCCATAGCTTTTGTGGGTTTTTTGGGCACTGCCACATAGCCCGACAAAACCCACAAAAAACTATTTCTGTCTTAATTTTTGAAAACAAGAATATATTCTCTCTCTGTATTTATCTCTCCTTCTCTGCTTGATTAACAGGTTGTATACAATTGTAGTCAATACTTAATGCATTATCCTTTATGAGATCATCAGTAACCACTGCTTTATCACACTGGGGGGCAAACAGGATTTAAACGAGAGTTAAACAGAAAATGCCCTATGTTTATCACAGGACATTTCCTGTTTAACTCTTGCTTAACTCTCGTTTAAATACTGTTTGCTCCCTAGTGTGATAAAGCAGCAAGTCTCAAGTTTTGGTCTGGAAACTTGAGGACTTGGGACAATCCTGAACTGGCAACCCTATGGCTAATAACAAGACTTACCTTTACAGCAGAGATGAGGAATATATGGCAATCCAGACAATGGTGGTTGGTGGTTTCCTGGCAGTTAATTGGTGGAACTTTATTTGAATTGTCCAAAGTACTGAACCTATTTTGGTGATAAAGTTCAGACCTTGGATAACATCATTAACGTTTGGACTAAAAACCAGAGTGGATTCACCACCCACTTTCCAGTCTTGTTGAACTGCACTTCTTCATTATCTTTCACAATTGGCTGAGCCATTTCAGGAGCTGCAGTTCAACAATATCTAGAAAACTACAGATTCCTCATCCTTGATTAGCATGTTGTCATAAAGCTCACAACTGGATTATACATGTGAAGCATTTTGAACATTTGAAAGTATACTTTACTAATTATAGTTACTATTCTGCCTTTAAATTTCCAAGATATCCAAAATGAAGAGGCCATGCTCTCCAAAGAGCTCTCTGTCATTTACACTTTAATTCTTCCAATGCTGGGAGAAAAGCAGGCTATAAATTAGATAAAGAAAAAGATATGATGTGAGTTTCCATGGCCATATCCATAGTTCACAGTTTTCTCTGAAGACTTCAAAGGTTTAGGAATGTCTGACTGGAACATTTAGTTGCAAATAAAGGACTTTATCACATGGGCAAAAAAGACGGGAGCATAGCGGAATGCTCCCATCAATATCGTGCAATAATGTGAAGCTTATCACAAGATATTGCAATTATCCCGTGATTATCCCGTGAATATAGAGGAATTCCAGCAGCACTTTTTATTCACAGGATTTTCCTGTGAATAAAAAGTGGTGCTAGAATTCCATTTTATTCATGTGATAATCATGGGATAACAAAACAAAAAACAAACAAACAGCTTCATTTATATACCGCTTCATACCCTTAAGGAGTGTCTAAGCGGTTTACAATTGTAAGCTATTTGCCCCCCAACAATCTGGGTGCTCATTTTTGCAACCTCGGAAGGATGCAAGCCTGCGTCGAACTTCAGTCCTTTTCTGGTCTTGAACTCGCCACCTTATGGTTTTGAGTGAGTGGCTGCAGTACGGGCATTTAACCACTGAACCCACCAGGGCTGATTCACACAACACCCTGAGATAATCTTTGCATTATTGTGTGATATTGATGCTCCCATTTTTTGGCCCATGTGATAAAGTCTTTGGTTCTATCGTCTACAGTCTAAACATGCATTAGAATGAAGCACTTAGTATAGTGTCCAATTAGTACCAGGGAGACTTGGGTTCAAATCCCCACTCAGCCTAATGGGTGCTCTCAGGCTAATCCACACTCAGACAGAAATGTCAGTGATCATACCCTCCAACAGTTCACAAATGAAAACTGGGACACATGTGGCCAAGTAACATCATATAAGATTATAGCATGGAGAATGGAGAACGGGAACAAAGCAGAACAGAATGGAACAGGAAGGGGACAGGGGGAAATGCATATTATTACACGGGAGAACACCACTGATGCTGCTGGGAGTCCCCAATCCATTCCCCATCTGTCCCACAGCAGCCAATTTTGAAGAACTGAATCCAGTCTGAAGTTCCCATTCGCCATCATTCTGGATCAAAATGGAGGCGGCTGCATTTCCTCAACAGTGGCTGCGCAATCTGAATTGATCTGATAGCTTACTCACACTATCAGAGATAGATAGATGCAGAATGCTGTGGTTTTTAAATGGGCTTTTCAGCCCCTGCCACCCCACCCCCACCCCCCACAAACTGCACTGAGTACAATTGGGCCCAAAAAGGGCCTTGGTGGCGCAGTGGTTAAATGCCTGTACTGCAGCCACTCACTCAAAACCATAAGGTGGCGAGTTCAATACTATCAAAAAGGCTCAAGCTCGACTCAGGCTTGCATCTTTCTGAGGTCGCTAAAATGAGTACCCAGATTGTTGGAGGCAAGTAGCTTACAGTTGTAAACTGCTTAGACACTGCTTAGGTGGTATGAAGCGGTATATAAATGAAGCTGTTTGCTTGACTGCTGTAATCCGCTTTGATTCCCCCCAGAAAAGACAGAATAGAAATAAATCCTATTATTATTATTATTATTATTACTATTATTATTACTAAGTCTCAATGACAGGGAAATAACCTACTTTCCAATGACAGGGTATTTCATAGTGTGTATGGGGCCAAAGTCAACTAGTATATCAAATTGTTTTACATACACTCATCCTGAGAAATTAATGAAAAAGATAATTTGTGTTTGTCCACACATGCAGAAGTGCCGTCTGCAGTCAGATTGTCTGGATCTTTTAATTCCCTCTAAGGTGTCATCCAAGATTCCGGTTATCTGAATCTTTCAGATCTCCTCTGTTTTGTAGATATGAGGCAGGGCCTGTCAGTCATGAACTGTAACAAATTGAAAACAGCATGGTAAATAATTGCATCTCAATAAAATGTCTTAGGCATTTTTATGTTACCAGCAGAAAGCAGTATTAGACACTCTATATTAGAGACCCATTAAACTTCAAAGATAATATCTTCCCATGAAATCTTTTCTGATACCGTAGGATGACTAATGCTGTAGCAGAAACACACTTGTACACTGGGATAAAGAGAAACATTTTAAAAGAACACAGCATCACTGGGGTCAATACATTTTTATTTTTTATTTTAACTGTCTAAGGTGCAGGACAGGGTGACATCCTTCCCCCTTTCTTATTCCATGTACAGAACCAATTGTGCTGGCAAGTGACTGTTTCGTCAACTTAGGTGATGGGGCAAACTCCTCCACTTCACTTGAAGGCAGTAGATGAGATCATGAAGTGTAGCTATGGTGGGCTAAGTGACATGCACAGTTGTAGTCTCACACCCTGTTGCCACTTCCTGAGATAGTTGCCTTTGCCTACTGGTAGGGCTAGCCATCAATGGCAGGTTTATTGAACACTATTGGATAATGTAAGTTTTATTCAGGTTGGCTTCTACATTTGAAAAATGGGCAATATTTACTAGCAAAAAAATAATAATATTTGAAGTACAGAATAAGATGTCAAAGTTTCATGTATCACTAGACTGATATCAAAGTCTGTGTTCTCTCTTTATTGCAAACACTGGTTCACTTGGGATATTAAAGGAAACTATTGGCTTTACTGAGAAAACATTCTTCTCCTCACTTTGCTGACATCAGAGCTTAGAAAGTTACAGTACTTTCTAAAATGAATGAATGATTTTACTCATTACTCTGATCATCCAACAGGTTACCACTTGCTACTGTTATTGCATTTCTGACATAGAATCATGGAGTTGGAAGAGATCACTAAGGGCCATCCAGTCCAACCCCCTGCCATGCAGGAACTTCCAATCAAAGCATCCCTGAAAGATGGCCATCCAGCCTCTACTTAAAGACCTCCAAGGAAGGAGACATGTAACATGCTAGATTACTTCTTGTTAACATGTTCCTGTGCTGCTATTATCTTTCTGTTAAAAAGGCTGAAGAATGTCCAGCGTTCAATTCAGATGGACATTGGAAATTAACTACCTTGGAAATTAACTACAAAAGACAAAAGGACAAGAAAGCTACCCATGTGATACTTCCTGTTCCTCCCTCTCCTTCTCCCTGCTCAGTTGAAGTCAGTATGCACCCTGAGTAATGAGTTACAAGCAGACAACTTGTTCTCATTCCACTGAAAAGTAGAGAATTGTGGCCATGGCCATTACAGGCAAAAATTGACTTTCTTCCAGCTCTTTACTACAAAAAGATAATTTGTTGCTAAAGGAAATTGTTTTGAAAAATGGTTACTTCTTAGCTCTGGCTATTATATACCAAGATTTAAAGTCTGAGGTTGAGGTGTTTGCTTTTTGCACACGAGACTGAAATTCCTAGAGAACCCTTATGATCCCTAGGTGCAAAAAGTGCAATAATGGCAGAGTAAATAAAGAGTTTAGCAACTCTTGGAAGATTTTTGCACTCTTTCCCCTCCTTAGACAGATAGGGATTTCCTGCATGCAAATTCTCTCTTTTTCATTCAAACTAACCATTGGACTTAGGTCACTCCCCCTTTTAGGGAAGCTAACACTTTCTCTAAACGACTTTCAACTGAACTGCATGTTTTCCATCTTCCTCCTCTTTTATCTTTCTTTGGATAGATGGTGAGATAATTTTTTTCCCTACCTGACCTATTTATTCACAAGATGGATTTGGAGATAGCTTCTATGTAAATATAGATTAAAGCCATTAGTAAACTTTTGTTTGAACTTCAAGCTACTTGTGTTGTTTTTGAGTCATTCTCAGTACTTAAGGAAGTATAGCTTGACAAGGACATTTTTTTCCTGCTACTCTGCTGCTTTAAAGCTAGGTCCTAATGGGCTTGGCTTTGATATTTTTGATATTTAAACATTTTTGTCTCCTATCTAAAGACTGAAGCCTTAGGAAACATAAATTATTGTACACTAATCTTTTGTGGCATTTAAAATCAGCTGCCTGATTTAGCTGCCTCACCCTACGTCTTGTGAACTGGTTGTGCAGGTTTTTGTGGTGTTTCAGAAACCTGGGGTAGCTAGTTTAACAATGTGACAGGTTTATAAAAGAGCAGAGTTGAGTCACTTTTAAATTCCTTAAAAACTATTGTTTGTTTTCTCTATCATAAGGCTGTATTGTCAGTGGTGTCACTAGGGGGGTGCAGGAATATATGCAGTACCGGGTGACAGACATAAAAGGAGGTGACATTGCTGGGGAGGCAGTGGTGGCAGCGGCATACCTGGCGCTCCATGGAAACCTCATCTTGGTCATCTGGGTGGAGGTGGCAGCAGCAATGTCAGTGGTGAGTGCTGAGGCACCTCTGTTCACCTTTGCTGCCTTTGTCTGGCCGGGTCTCACAGCAGCTGCTCTTGCTCAGAAAGAAGAGCAAGAGGCTCCATTATACCCTCCCTCCTCACCCTGACCAAGCTGGCCAGGAATCCCAAAGGCCAGCACTCAGTGAGTGGCAGCAAGCCAAGAATGGGAAGAAATGGTGTTTTGTTTTGTTTTTTTGAAGGGGGGGCTACTTTAAAGCCGGGTGCACACTCTTGTGCATGTTGAAGCTGAGCATGTGGCACTGCACACGTGCAAGTGGGCTCCCCCATTTCCACAACAGCTGCCCCCACCTTGCTTGGTTGGCAAGGGGGTGCAGCCATGTTGGTGAGACCAACATGTGTCTTGTGATTGATGCTACTAAGAGGTAGTTAGAAAAAGCAGTAGTAGTTCCCCCCTCTACTTTTAAAAAAAAGTATTTGGAGGGCTTCTTGGTATTGTTGGAGCACGAGTATCAAAAAGGCAATAAAACACAAATTATCTTAAACCCTAATACCCAGAGTGGATAAGAAAGATGCTTAGATTTACATCAGTGAACACTCTACCTTGGTACTGAACATATTTTGAGAATGTCATGCTCAAGTTTTCAACCTAATGGAGTTAGAATATTACCAGTATGCTCTTTCAGTATAGAAGTAATATTCCCCCTCTTGATTTCCATTAATATTCTTACTTTAATGATGAAGTAAAAAAAACCCATTGGTTCCATCTCTGTTAGTGTTTTGTGAGACTGGCAATTTATAGCACATCGATAAAAGCATCCCCAGGCAAATCAGATTCTGTATTTACTCCCTCCTGGCCTGTGTAGTTTAGGTCTTCAACTGACTTAGTAAATTGCTTTTTGCTCAATAATTCATTGCCCTCCAAGTGTTTTATTGTCATTTTGATTTATTAATGAATTTGGCTTAGGAAGGCTGTCCTCATACTGTGCAGTGCAATGGACACTTGCACTGAACACATTTTGCAAATCCATGCACACAGCATTGGTACAGCATTGTACAATTTAGATATCATGCCAAACTATTTCTAAGGAAGATTAACTGAAGATTGACACTCTGTTTGAGGAACTGATGTGCCATGCCTTGCCATGTCATCAGCTGGTAAACCAGAACCAGAAACCATGGCTTGAAATAAAAATTTCAGTCAACTCCATGCTGGTTTGTCACTCCAACCACAGATGGCGGCAGGCTGGGATGGGCAGTTTTATTTTCCCCAGTGGAAATGTGGGAGCAAGCTGCTCTGCTTAGTAGCCTGTCAGACAAGCATAATTGCTTCTGCTAGTTAATTTTGCATTATGAAATCAGTTAACCTCCTGCTAGAAGAGGCCACCCCTTCAATAGGTGGGAGCAAAACTAAGCCCAATTTCAGAGCCAAACTGTGAAATTCTTGCAGCCCTAGTTTTAATTGTTTTGCAAACTATGGTTTAGTATTCAGAGACATAACCACGTTAGTCTGGAATATCAGTATGCAACGGGATCTTGTAGCAGGTTTGAGACTAGCTAAGCAAAAGAAATTGTAGCATCAGTTTCATAGACTTCGGGGCTAAACAGACCACTCCTTTGGAGTGGCCTGCTGCTGCCCCTTTCAGTGCTGGATTGGGGCCACAGTAACTACATGCTGCAGCCCCAATCCGGCCTTTCCCTGATGCTAAAAGGAATGGCAAAATGTTGCTCCTTTTCGCTCTGGGGAAAAGGCACCTTTGCTGCTGCCGCAGCACCTTCTGATAATCTTTTTGCTGCTACATCATCTGGACACAGCGCCAAAGTAGCACTACTGTTACTGTTCCACTTCCATATTTATGTTGGCAATAGAAGAGTACACAGAACAATGAGCAACTCTGAACCATTGTTTGCCTGTTGTATGATTAAAATATCTAACTATGGTTTTGATTTCTAAATTCAGGTTAGTACAAAACATGGTTTGGAGCTAAGAATCAGGATATGCTATTGGTTACAGAAAGTATGCATCACATCTGACTCTCATCTTTTTTTCATTTTTGTTCAGGGAGCCTGGGTAGATTTGATTTTTTTAAAGTGCCAGAGGCATATTTATCTATAGAAATACTCACACTTTGACTTTTGTTTAAAAAAAAACAAGATGGGGAATGTGTTGCCCTTCTGGTGTGGGTACTAACTCCTAACATCCCTCACCCTTGGGTATGAGGACCTGGCTATTAGAAGTTACAGATCAGCAATATCTTGAGTAGGAATGGACAAAAAATTTGCTATTATATGTTTTTTTTGGTCAAAAAATCGTTTTCCTGATGCTCAGGAAACCCAGTTGGTAAAAATAATACAGTGGTGAGAATTTTGCACAGATTTCTCCCAGTATTCACACATCCCAAAATGCTTTGGGAAATTAGTCTGCACAGAACTATGTAGAAATGGGGAGGAGTTATATGAGAATTGTGAGAGTTTACGTTTTAATAAAACCTACTGTTTCTACACTGCCATGGGCTGGGTGTTTTGGTGCAAGATTGTTGAGCTAAAAGGCAGCAATCTTGTACAAAAATACATTTTAAAAATTAGGCACATGTTTTTGTGCGTATGGTTTTGCAGGATTACTGTTTGTGTAGAAAACAGCAATCATACACAAGGATATACATGATTGCCTAGAAAGAGTATTTGTGCAATCTCTCAGAATTCTCACAGAAATAGAATCAAGTGTATTTCTGTGCCGAAATATTTTTCAAATCACTTTGAGATGTGCCAATAGCAGGAGAGAAGTGCACAGAAATATTTATTTTCTCTGTAGCTGGGGGAAAAAAACTTTGGAAATTATTTCTTTTCACTAGTTGGAATGAAACAGTTGAATGTTAGCATCCCTATTCTTGAAAGGCTCATGTTTTTCCAACCCTTGCTTTTCAAAATGATTGCCAAACCATTCTATGCATGTTGGGTGCTGATGCCTTGTCCTGTTGATAGTTGGATTTTGCTGGAAAAATACAAACTGTTCTTCTTTCTCTTTGCTTTTTAGTTTTTGTTTTGTTGAGCCCATTCCTGGAAAGAGAAGGGTACATTTGTAATGAAAGCAACAAGAACATTTCCAAACTGGCTTCAGTGTCCCTACAAACATTATGTCTTTACTGCAAGTCAGTCCAGCACATGATTTGCTCATTGATAATAGGGTTTGGCTTTGATGACTTTCCTACTGCTAACATTTGCAGCTTCTATCCAAAATAATCCCTGCCAGAAACAAATAGAACATCTCTCTTTTATTTGTATTTGATTTGGTTAGCACATGAGACCTTATGATTGCTTCACTAACAGTTACTGGGATGGTTTGCCACGAAAGTACATGCACTAGAGAAACGGCCAGCCCTACATGCTGATAGATATTTAGAATTATCTTGCAATTATTTTGCCATGTTCCGTATTCTGAAAGCTGTTTAGGGAAGATGATTTATTTGCTTAACAGAAGCTGTAATATCTCAGCCTTATATGTAGCATCCACGTGTGTTACTAATAGTATTATATCAGAGTGATTGCAGAAAGCACTTACAGGTGTTTTTTTTACAATTGTTGTATCATCTCTGATTGCTTACCCAGAGGGGCAGGATATAAATAAATAAATAAACTCAAATTATGGCTTATAGATGTTTTCTGCTGCCACACAAGGAAAGAGATCCCTCAATTCATTCCATTGAACAGTTGTAATTATTTCGCTCTGTCCTCCAGAGCCCATTCACAGTTGTTAAATACATGGATAAAAGAAGCAGCGGTTAATGTGTTTCCACATATAACAAATTATACTCAGCTCTGAAACAACACATTCCAATCATGTCAGAGTAATACAGAAAGGTATTTTTAAAGCCACAAAGGGAAATATTTTTGGAGCTTTGAGAATAACAAACTAAAGAAAACAAATGCTTCAGAAGCAGATAAAAGAGGTTCAACTATAATGTAATGAGCCATAACCTATGCTGTTCTCTAATGGAAAAGGATAATGGATTTTACATTCTCATAACCCCCTTTGTTTTCAGTGAAGACTTTGCAAATATAAGAAGCCCGGGGTTTACATGTCAGACATATATACTAGGAATGGAGAATCGCCCACACTGCACATGTTGCCATCAACCCCAGCCACCATAAGCAATGAACAGAGTGGAGGGGAGCTGTAGTCCAGCAACACGTGCCAGGCTGGAGATTCCCTTTCCCTGTTATATATGATTGTAGAGGAAAGGCTCTCTTGTAATTTTAAAAGTTAGGCAGGGAGAAGATCAAAATCTAACAGGTACAGCTTTGTCATGCCAGAGTTTACCTCAGATGGCAATATCTGCTTCAGTTCTGTTCAGCACCCTCCTATGGAAATTATTTATTTGTTTGCAGGACTTTTAAAATTTGCCTAAAGGAGCCTTGTTGGCACAGTAGTTAAATGCCAGTACTGAAGCCACAAGGTTGTGAGTTTGATCCTGCAGGGCTCCAAGGCTGACTTAGACTTCCATCCTTTTGTAGGTCAGTAAAATGAGTATCCAGCCTGTTGGGTCAATTGGCTGACAGACAGTAAACCACTTGAGAGTGCTGAGTACACTGATAAGAGATATAGAAATGTAACTGCTATCACTATTGCCTTCAGCTTACAGAGTTTCCAGAGTTTTAGTCCTATACTTAAATACAATAAAAATCAAATTACCCCTACCAGGACAAAAGCTGTATAAAATGAACACTAAAATATCAGATAAAATCATTTCATTAAAATGACAGTTCAAATATGTACTGATATGTATTGTTTACTGTTCACCCAGTCATTTTTAAAAGGTCTTAGTCTGACAACAAAAATGTAGCAAGAACATGGTCAACTGGACATTTCTGGGTAGGGTGTTCTACAGACAGGGTGACTACACTGAAATGCCTTGTTAACTCTTTTAAGACACAAAGCAGAGCACAGTTCTGCCAATCTTCTAAAGCAACAAACACAGTTGGCATATGAAATTCAGTGCAACTGAGTAATTTTTTGGTTCTGGTCCCCATATTTCTGCTTTTATAATGTTGTTGTGTGCCTTCAAGTCTTTCTGTGGGCCTGAGGCAAACCTCTCACAAGGTTTTCTGGGGTGGAGAATGTGTGACTTGCTCAGGGTCACCCAGTTGGTTTCCATGGTCAAGTGGGGAATCGAACCCTGATCTTCAGAGTTGTAGTCCAACACTCAAACCACTACACCACTCTGGATCATAGAATCATAGAATCATAGAGTTGGAAGAGACCACAAGTGCCATCCAGTCCAACCCCCTGCCATGCAGGAACTCCCAATCAAAGCATCCCTGACAGATGACCATCCAGCCTCTGCTTGAAGACCTCTCTGGCTTTAAACTGCCACTTTTGTAGAATGAGAAATCCATATACATACATGCCCTGATTCAAAACATCAGTCAGTTCTTTCAAAACATTCTTTATAGTATTTCATTTTCTCCCCTAGGAATAGTTCGGTACCTTATTTTACATAAAATTACCATCTTCCACTCCACTGGCCTACTGATCTTCTTAAAACAAGACCTAGCTGTGCTTCTTTGCTTCAATATTCTTTCATTGGAACACACCCTGTGTAGATTATGCTGGACTGCCACCTGTGAACCCTTAACTGAAAGAGCCCTGTAGTTATTGTAACAGATGTTGTTTAGAGGACAGGTTGGTGTGTCTTCCCTTAATTTGGGTTCAGAAAGGTTGCTCTCCAATGGCTGGACTGGCACTGGCTCAAGGATTTTATGGGCACTCATGAGCCAGGTAAGTCATTAGCTGTAACAAGCACATTTACATTTATGGAAATGTTCTGCAAATGAGGTGTCATCTACCTATGCTTGGCAGCACTTTACCAGATGTAAAAAAAGAAATTGCTATAGCGAATGAGCCAGTGTTGTTGAGTAGATGCTACAAATAGGATTCTGCAAATGGATATCTCACCTCAACCAGAAAAATGAGTTGGCCTAGCCTCATACAGTCTCTCTCTCTCTTCTCTCCCTCCCCTCTTATTTTTAGTTTTATAACCAAGAAATATCAGTTATTTTGGTCATAATAATGGAAATCACTGCTTTGGCAGGTACAGTCTGTGCCAAAGAAGGGTCCACGTTCCTCCTCCTCCTTTGCCACCCTATTCTGTGTAGCTGTCATAGTTTGTTATGCATTATAGTGGCACACAGTAGTATGTAGATTACAAAATTAATTTTGGTTTACTAAATCCTTCACAAACTGTTCATTCCAGTCATTTTCCCTTTATAGGTGAACTTTGAAATAGTCTCTCACTTAGTAAATCAAAATAATATATCACGAAACTTTTCCATCCTGAGACACATAAAATGGTGAAGAAAAGTTCCTGGACCAAGCCTTTGGCATTTCATCTCAGAAGTGGAACTGTGCGTGTAAAACTGAAGGTTTTGCCCAGTTGCAAAGATCCAGCTACAGAAGCCACCAAGCAAGGAGTTATATACAGTGTGCCCACATCATATGCGGGTGCGCCCTATGCGGCTTTCAGCTTATGTTGAAGTCACAGCCAGGAGGAAACAATGGTGTGCTTGCCTGTGGCGCATGTGTCGTACCTCGCCACAAGTACGAGCCCCATTGTTTTAAATGGAGCTTGACTACACACATTTTCCCCTTACATGGGGGGGGGGGTGTCCAGAATGGATCACCTGTGTAAGGGAAGGGACCACTGTATATAAATTGCAGCACAGCCTTGCATCTAAATGCAAGATTTCTGAATAGAAATATAATAAATTGAAAAATAAAGAGCATGTTAATTACCTTTTGTATTATTATTATTATTATTATTACTAATTTTATTTATATAGCGCTGTAAGTTTACACTAGTAAAGTTAATATTATGACTATGGGCTTTGCTATGCTGTCTGGGCATAATGGAAGCTATAATTTGACATATTTATAGGGCATGGTTGAAAAAGGCTATGTAAAGTCCAACCACACCACTTGTACCACTGTGCTCTTTCTCTCTCAAATCATGCTTTTGTTCAAAAAGGGGTAGAAGAAATATGATGATAACAGCAAGAGAATAACAGTTCCCAACAATGACAGTTTGATGATGGTATCATGCAAATGCCCCATAAAAAGTGAGGGAACAAAGAAGAGTGGCATTTCTGCAATAAATGTCTTGTGTAATGGCACCATAAATCATTCATTCATTGTGTTCAACACATTTCCTATTATGATACCAGTCTTCTGTAGAATTACAGAGAACCAATAGCTAAAGAAACTAAAACAGCTACAGTTTTTCTTCCATGTGTTGTTCTGCAGAGTTCTCAATGGCTTTTTCTAGTACAGGTTGAGTCTTCCTTATCTAGAATTCCAAAATCCGAAATATTTCAAAATCCAAAATTGTCCACACAGGTGATTGAGATAGTGACAACTTTACTTTATGATGATTGAAGGTATACAAGCACAAATTTATTTAAAAATATTGTATATAAAATTACCTTCAGGATAGGTGTATAGGAAGCATAAAGGAATTTCATATTTAGACTTGGATCTCGTCTGCAAGATATCTCCTTTTCTGTTTCTGTTAATGGCATTTCTATTCAACCGGTTCAGCAAGCCCGCAGTCTTGGTTTCATTTTTGATTCCTCTCTGTCATTTATCCCCCAGATTCAGGCCACCGCCAAGGTCTGTAGATTCTCTCTTTACAACATTGCTAAAATCCGTCCATTCCTCTCAGCCTCCACCGCCAAGACTCTGGTTCATGCCCTAGTAGTTTCGCGACTAGATTATTGTAACCTTCTTCTGACAGGGCTTCCTCTCTCTCACCTCCATCCTTTCATCTCTATCCAGAACTCAGCTGCACGTATTATCACATCCGCTCGCCGCTTTGACCATGCTTTTATCTTCCCTTCATTGGCTCCCCTTCCCCTTCCACATCCAGTACAAGCTTTTGTTGTGGACTTTCAAAGCCCTCCATGGACTGGCCCCTCCTTACTTGTCTGAACTTCTTTCTCCTCACACTCCTTCTCGTACCCTCCGCTCTGGTAGTCAAGGTCTCCTGTCCCAGCTGAGGATTTCCACTGCCCTGTCCCAGATTTGTCCTTTCTCACTTGCTGCCCCTCATTCCTGGAACCTTCTTTCCTCACATGTGCACTTCATCACCTCTCTAACCAGTTTCAAAATTAAGTTAAAGACTATATTGTTTAGGGAAGTGTTCCCAGGATTGTGCCGTCTGCCCCAGGATGCCTCCTTTTAACTATGTATTAAGAAGCCGAGCCCTCCCTCCAGTCCATCTGCTTTGGTCAGGCCCCACGTGGAATACCGTATCCAGTTCTGGGCACCACAATTCAAAAATGATGTGGAGAAACTGGAGCATGTCCAAAGCAGGGCAACTAAGATGGTGAAGGGTCTGGAAACTGTGCCTTATGAGGAGAGACTTCGGGATGTTTAGCCTGGAGAAGAGAAGGTTAAGAGATGATATGATAGCCCTGTTTAAATACTTGAAGGGATGTCATATTGAGGAGGGAGCAAGCTTGTTTTCTGCTGCTCCAGAGACTAGAACACAGAACAATGGATGCAAATTGCAGGAAAAGAGTTTCCACCTAGACAGTAAGGGCTGTTCAACAGTGGAACACACTCCCTCAGAGTGTAGTGGAGTCTCTTTCCTTAGAGGTCTTTAAACAGAAGCTGGATGGCCATCTGTTGGGAATGCTTTGATTGGGAGTTCCTGCATGGAACTATGGGGCCATTCAGACTATCATAAGAACCAGTTTGTAAACCAGTTTAAAATCGAGAAGTTCACACTGGCACTGGATTTAACACCATGGAATCTGGATCTTGCACACTTGTTGCGGGGCAAATCCCCCTAAACCCAGTTTCTCCCAAAGTGGTATATTTACCGTTTCTTTTGGGAAAAACCGGTTCGCAAGGAATGTGAACTTGGCTCCGATCATGATCGGGTCAAGTTCAGGGGAGGGGAAAAAGCCAGGGTGGTGAAACATGCCTCCTCTCCTGGCAAAATCGGGCACTCCAGCATTTTTTAAATATTTTTTTATTTTATTTTATCTTATTATAATTTATTTTATTTTAATTCATTCTATTTATTATCTATTTTACTTTATTTCATTTCACTTTATTTATTATTGCATTTTATTTTGTTTATTATTATTTAGATTGTATTTTTTTTTATTTGACAGCTCATGCACATTCTACAGGAGGCCCTTTAAACCGGGGGTTGCCTTTCTATTCGGAGGCCCATTCATTTCAACCAGAGGGGAAACCCCCAATCCATATATGGATAGTTTCCCCTCCAGTTTGAAAATCCCCATTCATAAGCTCGCTGGGGTTTATGATCTGAATATATTTAGAAGAGGAAATTTGTTGAGCTGTACCTTGAATTAATTTTCTTTGCTGCCATCCACCACTCCACCACCCCCACATTGCTTAATATGAAAATTCCCAGTGTGTTCTGGGTTGGGTAGGCCACAGGTAGAAAGGAAGGCTAGCTGCATCATCAGGATCTTTTTTAGGGCCAGTAATGTCCCAGTCTCTCCCTAGAAAATGACCTTGTCTTAATGATTATTTCTCATAAATTGTTTCCAGCAGGCTCCATAAATCTTTTTCTCTCAAATGTATTCCATTAGTTATGGAGAGGAATGGAAATCAACCCCACCCCAACTACTTGAGACTGTCCATAGATTCAGGCTGTTATGTGACAAAGGAATGCCACAAAATTATATTTAGATTAGCTTTCTCACAAGCACTATATTCTGGTTCAGCACAGGTCCAGTCTTAACACTAGGTACAGTAAGCTGGCACCAGATTCTGGGAAGCATGAAACAGGTACAGCATGTGGGAGCCTTTCATAAAATACTTCCTAGATATTTTCACTAATAGGGGCCACTCTCTATTAGACAGCAATTAATAGCTTCCAGAATCTCTTCCCTGCCCCCACCAAATCTGAACTATTGTACAATTAGTTGAACTCAGTCTTCCCTCAATCTGTGCCTTCCAGTTGTATTTGGAAGACAGGGCCCATGTTTCCCGTATATTTGGCAGTAAAATAGGCATTGTAGTCCAATATATCTGGAGCATGCTGGATGGAGGCTGGATTAACAGAAATCAAAATAATGATTGGTTTTGATTCATTACTGAAGCTGCATATACCTGTGACTGGATTTCATGATGTTCTGGTAATATTTGTAGAAATGACTTCACCACTGTTATATGTGCCTACCTTATGACAAGGACAGATTTTCAATAAAATATAACTGTATCCAAGCATCCTGATGACAGGGATGCTGTTAGGTAATGGCCAATGTCTGAAGAGGATAAGCCTTCCCATGATGCATGAGATTTCTGTGACCTTTCTTGTTAAACCCCAAGGTCAGATTAAGGTGGTTGGGACCAGGGGAATCACTATGGGAGTATAGAGGGTGCAGAATGACGAACCAGCTGACACAGTAAAGGGAGGTGACACCACTGCTTCCCAGTTGTTTTTTTGGCTTAAATGGACTGTAATGTTTGCCTGCATCTCTTTAAAGTGCTGAAAGGGTCAGGCTCAGTAGGAAGAGAAAGGATGGTTTTTGGTTTTGTTTTTAATTTTAAATTTTAATTAAAAATATCTTCTTTAAAAACATCACATCTTACCAAATTTTCACTTTAACCACATGAAGCAATGTGTATGTAAATACATTTAGGCTGTGCAAATGATATTGTAATTTAAAGGCATAACTTTAATTTTGCCAATTGTAATTTAAAGGCATAACTTTAATTTTGTTAGTTGTTTTTGTCACAACTATTGCCATTACATTTAGTGATCTACAGGAATTACTGTTCATGAATAGCATTAGTACAAAACATATTACTAAGAATTCTGTATGGTGCAATATGGGAGGAGATCAATGGGAGGGGGGGTGACTCCATGAGTTACAGCACCAGGTGATGCCAACCCTAGTGTTGGGGCCCGCCAGAAGTTTTAAAAAATAGCTCCTCTTTCATGGAGTTGTGTGAGCACCTCCATGGAAGGATTAGCTTTGCACTGCAGTAGCATGGATTAGCTTTGGAGCATACCCTATTATTCCACAAATGAAAACCAGACACATGTGACCAAACCAAAGCAAAATGTGGTTAAGATGGTAGAAGTATGAGAAAGAATACACAAAGCAGAACAGGCTGCAGCAATTTGTTTTTGCCTGATTCTACAGTGCAGAACCCCCTTGTCTTTCCTCCCTCCTGGTGAGACAATAGAATGCAATCTACTTTTGCACTTTGAACACAGTATGCAGTAAATAAAGTAAGCTGAGGACAACAAAGGAAATAGAGGGCAGGATAACAAACTGGAACATTTTAAAAGCAGCTGAAAAAGTGGGATAACAGGGGATTAACTGGATCTATCCCTGCCAAATCTGTATAGTTGGAGGGTACATGGTGGTGCTATCAGGCCAAGTGGAACCATGCTGACACCATGCACAGAGAATCCTAGAATCCTAGAGTTGGAAGGGACCATAGAGGCCATAATCAAATTCTTGTCATGCAAGAATACACAACAAAAACATTCCTGAGAAATCATTCAGGGGTAGCTGTGTTGGCCATTTAACAAATAGAAACAAAAATCTATCAGTGATACCTTTATTGGCCAACCAAAATGCACAATATACTTGTTGCAGTCTTTTGAAGCTCTGTGGGCATTTTCATCAGGCAAGATGTTACAAACAAAACAGGAGAAGAAGAAAAAACAATCGGAGATATTAGTCAGATGTCTGCATGTTGTTTCAGTCCTTAGTAAAGATGTTATGCTGGGGAGGATATCTTTTGCAGGCAGCATCCTTCTCCTTCTGGCCATGTGGTAACTGGAATGGAGACATATTGGATTGCAAAAGAGGGGTCCCTGTTCAGATGCAAATGGACTTTAAATTTCCTGGACTTTGAAAAACTCCCTATTGCCGCATGGCCAGAAGGAGGAAGAGCCTGCCTGCCGGCAAAAGATACCATTCCCATTGCAACATCTTTACTAAGGACTGAAACAACATGCAGGCATCTAACATCTCCAGTTTTTCCCCCTGCTGTTTGGTTTGTAACATCTTGATGATGAAGAAGCCCATGGAGCTTTGAAAGCTTTCAACAAGTATATTGTGCATTCCATTTGGCCAATAAAGGTATCACTGATGGATTTTAGTTTGTATTCCTGAGAAATGGCCACCCAACCTCTGTTTAAAAACTTCCAAAGAAAACCACCATGTTCAGGGGCAATCTAGCCCACTGTCACAGATATAGCCATGTTAGTCTGTGAAATCAGTATGTTGAAAGATCTTGTAGCACATTTGAGACTAACGGAAAGAAGTTGGCAGCATGAGCTTTCGTAGACTTCAGTCTACTTTCTCAGATCTGAGGAAGTAGACTGAAGTCTATGGATTCTTTCAAACGGGAGGAATTTCTCCCAATTCCGAATGGAGCCAATGCAGATTCATGTAAATTTGCTTGTTTAGCAAATTTACCTGAACCCCTGCTCTGTTCGGAAGGCATTTGGAATTACTTCCCATTACCCGAAAATAACCCCCCCCCCTTGCCCGAAATCGCGTGAGAAGCTTAAATTCGCAATAACGTTAAACCCATGATTGCATTCGGAGTGACTTCCCTTTTGCCCGAAATTGCGTGAGAAGCTCTAATTCACAATAACGTGAAACCCCAGGATTGCGTTTGGATTGCCCTTGGATTATACTTCCAATTTCCCACGTCTGAAAGAGTCCTATGAAAGCTCATGCTGCCAACTTCTTTCCGTTAGTGTCAAAGGTGCAACAAGATCTCTCCACATACAGTTAAGGAGTTTGTTTGCTTTTGATAACCTTTTGTCAAGAAATAGCTATTTTTATGGTTAGCAGCAGAAGGTCATGGCAGATTGAAAAGTTATCCCAGTCTCTTCACCATTGCCATTTTTGGTGACAGATTTGTATAGAAAAGAATAAATTATCTCTTCTAGATTAGTCTAAAGAAATATGAACTCTCACAATATAGCTCCTTGAATTTTGCTGGATTTTGTTGCATTAGTGTCCCCTCATTCCATTCTTTTGGAGGGCCATTTATAGCTGTTTCTTGTATCTGCACTAGTGTATTTCCCAGTAATTTTGTTTTTAAACTGGAACATGGTTTGCTGAGGTTTCCCATGATTTGAAGGGCAAATGTTCTTCTTGCCAATCTTTTTATGAGTTATTGACTTACAGTGCAAAATTTGCTGGTGTGCTGATGATGTGCATTGTATCTTAAAAAGAAGAAAAAGAAAGAGGATAAGGGAAGGGTACCTTTTTGTTTTGATATGTCTCAGAACAAAATGTGGGAATTAAATGTTACAGCTGGTTCTAGGAATAGCCAGAGAATAATCCAGGACAGCAGAAATTTCATTTGGATTAAATGGATTTGGCAACCTTCTGACACATTTGCTTTGTTGGTGGAACATTTAGAAAACTAGTGCTTCATATGGATTACCTCTAGCATTGCCTCTTTGTCTGAGGGGCTTCTGTTCCACATATGGAAAATTCTGCATGTGGGTGAAGAAACCTTTGGAGTGAAGACATTATTTTGAATGTCTGGTGTTTGGCTCTAAAGCCTGTTCATGGAAGCCGGTAGCATGTGTAGGTGGATCTTGGTGGGCTTGCAAGTTCATTTCCTAGAGCAGAGCTGTTGGATGTGAGTAGGAAAAGCTTGTTAGTAATTCTGAGATCTTCTGCAGCTTGGATTGCATGTGGCAGGGAGAGGGGGGGAAAATCCACTGGACTGGTCTCCAAGCTGTTTTCTTTCTAAAATGAAACCAACAAGCAAAAATTAAAAAATCTCTCCAGCTAATTCCATCAGTAAGTTAGTTTTCATTATGAATTGGCTTTCTCACTGGGTGTCTTTTTGCCATTCTTCTTGCTGTGTCCTAATATCCCTAATATCCCTCTCTAACCTTTAATTCTGGAACAATAGGACTGCCAGAAGCAAAGAGCAAGGCAACATTAATGGGATTGTACTGCTTGGAAAGGTCATTGCAGCCTCAGGGATCAAGAAAGGGCAAGGCAATCTCACTTGAGCTCCCAGGGACTAGACGTTGTTCTGTTCTTGATGTCATTGGAAGAACATGGTGCCCATTTGTGTAAATGCATTGGCAAACTGCTTTCCTTCCATTACACAGGAATGATCTACCCAGAGGGTATTAGTAAATGGGATAGTCCCAAGGATACTCCTTTATTCAGGAGGACACATTGTCTTATTGTCTCTCATGTACATGCAAAAAATGTAACATTGCCTCATTGGGTTTCCTGATTGAATTAGATAATCACTCCTAAAATCCCACACAGTTTGTATATGTATTGGAGGCAGTTGGAGGATGACCCATGCCCAGAGGAAGTGGCATGCTCGCTGGCAGGAGCCAGATTTCACTATACTAAAGTAAATAATATATACAATATGAGAATAAATTGCTACCATACCTCTGTAGGTGTGTATGTATGTGTTTATAAAAGAAACAGTGACCATTAGCTTAATAGCAGATCTTGCTTGAAGAAATCAATTCAGCACAGGAAATAAGTTCAAGACAGATTGAGAGACCGGAATGAGTCCAAGGAGGGCAACCATGATGGTAAAAGGTTTGAAACCAAACCCTAAGAGGAATGGCTTAGGGAGCTGGGTATGTTTAGTGTGGAGAAGAGAAGTCTGAGAGGTCCTGTGATAACCATCTTTAAATGTTTGAAGGGACGTCATGTAGAAGATGGGGTGAGTTTGTATTCCGTTGCTCCACAGACTAGGAAATGAACCAACAGATTAAAATTACAGGAAATTTCACATAGACATTAGTAAGAAATTCCTGACTTTAATAGCTTTTTGACTGTGGAAAAGACTACAGTACCTCTGAGGATGAGGGAGTCTCTTTCTATGGAGGTCTTTAAACAAGATTGGATGGCCATCTTTAGTGTTGTTTTTCAGCATGGCCAATTCATGCTGAAAGCTAATTCATAATGAAAACTAAATTATTGGTGGAATTAGCTGGAGAGATTTTTAATTTTTTCACTTGTTGGTTTCATTAAAAAAAACAGCTTGGAGAGTAGTCCAGTGGACATTTCCAACTCTGTAATTCTATGATGCTACATGAAAAAGAGTAAGTAATCCCAATGTATTGTACACAAAGCTTGGGAAAGTTGTTTGTGGTACAATTCCCAGAATCTCTCAGTCATGATGGTTAGGGATTCTGGGAGGTATATTCCAAAAAAGTAATACTCCCAGGCACAGAGAGTAAGTAAAAGAGACGGGAGGGGCATGACTATAATCTCTGATCTGATGGAAGCAGAAGCTAGCTTGTGTATAGTTTCTAAGTTGTATAGAATTGTTTTTAAATATGTTGTAAACTACTTTGAGTTAGATTATTGGGATAAAGGTGGGTTATAAATCAATAATAATAATAATAAGATGATGATGATGATGATGATGATGACGACGACAACAACAACAATGCTGTTGCTGCTTCTGCTCATGGTGATAATGATATTATCATAACAGCTGCTTATTGTGTTAATTTTGCCAGAACATCTGATGCCAAAACGGGAGGCATATTGGCTCTTAATAGTTGCATAGGAAGCTGTTTGTCTGGCATAGGTAGTTACAGCAACTTCATTCACACCACCAACACATCTTGTCTGAGTTTCTCTTATGTCATACAGAAGCCACTTACACACCAACCCATGGGAAGCTGCTTCACACAAATGTGGTGTGCTACCCTGGTTAAATTTCAAAAGCTTCTTCTGCCACACAAAACAAGATTCTGTTACTGCCCCTTCCCCCTTTTTTGAACAGCATGTAGGCATTTTGGAAAGCCTTCAGTGATTCAAATGACAGCTTCAAAGGATGACGCAAACTGACTGATGGTTGCCCTGAGTTCATCTCCTGCCATTTTCTATCAGGGTTTGTTTTTCCTTAGCAGAAGATTATTTAGGCACCATCATAGTTTTGATTGTTCTTGAGCACAGTATAAAATGTACCCCTCCAGGTGCTCAGAAAATTTCTCATCTCATTTAGAAACAGGATTGTGACACATCTGTCAGTGCAAGTTCGCATTTCCAGGCAGGCTGGTATTGCTTTCAGCTGGTTAAACTACATTAAGAAATTGCTTATTTTCACTTTCTTATTAGAACCCAAATCTTTTGATGAGATTGTCTGTACTTTCACAGGAGACAGATAAAGCATTTCTTTACTTAATTATGGAACTCAGAGCCACAAGATAGGTTGTCAGAGTTGAGTAGAAAAGTTACTTTTTGGACTACAATTCCCAGAAACTCCCAGCCAGTGGCCATCCTGGCTAGTGGATTCTGAGAGTTGTAGTCCAAAAGGTAACTTTTTCAAGCTCTGTGTGATGGCCACACTGGCTTGGATGGCTTTAAAAGGAATTTGGATAAACCTATGGAGACCTTTCAGTAGGTATCAGATAGACAGAAGATATTAGGAATCTTACTTTAGCCTGCATTTGAAAGTGAACCACCTTATTTCACAGTATGCAGACTAATATGAGAATCAGTACACAGTTATCTTTCATAACTGCATTTCTCTGAATTTTGCAAAACAATTAACAGCTCAAAACTTGAGCACCAGGAAAGGTTTTGTTGTTGTTTTAACTGCTCTTGAGTTAGCCTCGACACCAGCTCTTTTTAGGTCCTACAGGCTCCATGGCCTCTCTCATTAACTCCTACAGTATTTATCTGGCATGTGGTCTTCCTCTCTTTCACAGCATTATAGTCTTTTCTAATGGGCTATGCCTTCTCGTGATATAACCAAAGCATGACAGCCTCAGTTTAGTCATCTTGGCTTTCAGGGAGAATTCAGGAGTTATATGTTCTAGGACTCATTTGTTTTCCATTTTTGGCTATCCACAGTATCCTCAGAACTCTTCTCCAGCACCACATCTCAAATGAATTAATTTTCTTTCTTTTGGCTTTCTTCACTGTCCAGCTCTTGCAGCAACTGCACACTCTGGAACCCTAGTTTGTGTACGCGGCGACATCATGGTGGCATCCCGTCCACATGGGCACTGCCATGATGACACCACCTCCACGCAGGGTATGCATGCTGCTGCACATTGTGTGCGTCACAAGTGCACCAGTGGTGCACTCATAACGTACACAATGCACCACAAAAACAACCTGGAAGAACCGGGTTCTATTTACTGTGGAGGGACGCCACTCAGTTTGGCGGCTGCAGCGTTCCTCCAAAGTTAAAATGGGTGACTCCAGGCCGCCGTTTCAGGGCAGTCTGTACTGCCCCTATAGTCTCCATTCTGATCAATGTTTGATCCTATGTATGGAAAGTCTTTAACTATTTCGATTTCCTCATTATCTAGGTTTAAGTTATCTAGAATGTATGTGATCATCATTTTTGTTTTCACTTTTTCCCTTGGCCTTCCTTAGTAATTGTTCTAAGTCTATGACATTTTCAATTAGCTAGAATCATAGAATCACAGAGTTGGAAGAGACCACAATCAAAGCATCCCCGACAGATGGTGTCATCCACATATCTTAGATAGTTGATGTTTCTTCACCCTGTCTTCACTCCTCCTTCTTCTGAGTCCAAGCCTGCATACCAAAGCCTGTTTATTCAGGAAGAATATAAATGAATAGAATATATATGATGGTGAAAGATATGTACACAATTCATATATTAAGGAAAGATACCTACCAAATGTGTATTTTAGAGGCAGTGGTGTATATCACTGAATGAGTTCATCTACACTACACAGGTATAGCCCGTAATGTGTAACTGGAGGGCGCATGAAAGCTGACAGAGAATTCTAATTATGTCACCAAATTACAAATCCCAGCATTCAACAGGATGGTCTCATGGCAGTTAAAAGTGGCATCAAACTATTATGACTGTGTAGTGTAGTTGCCTTGTAGTAACAGAGAGGCCCAAAAAAGCAGTTGTCTGCATGCTCTGACAATGAGTTTTATATAGGCATCTATCTGTGGTACAGGATGCAGCACTTAATGATCCTTTGGTCTGGACTCCTGCTACATTCTGTTGACTCGCGTCATTAGCTCCTGCCTCCACCCTGGTCCCTATGGCAGAAATTCTCCATTAAACAATTTGGCTTCTTCTTAAACACAGCAATATAAGTCAACAGGCATTGCAAATTGAAATCAAGTGAGCAAAACATCTGCCTGCACGGAACAGCTAGTGAAGACAAATCATTTTGTAAACTTTTAAAAAGTGTGCATCAAGGTGTTAAGTATTCATGCCTTTCTGTTGAGAGGTTATTTTTATCTCTTATATTTTGGACCAAAGGGATTCTTTTATTCAATTCTGGTTGTGTAATGAATTGCCTCCTGGCAAATAGTCCACAGGGAGGCTCTGCTCTCTCTATCTGAGTAAGACAGAAAAGGGGAAGAATCATTTTAAAATAAACATCACCAACAAAATCAAAACCACACATACACACAAATTAAACTGAACCAAATCCAAAATTAAAGTCAGGAAACCAAATCATAACAAAGTAGATGGATTTCAGAACTGGGGGCTCTTTCACACTACACAGTTATAGTGCTATGATTCTACTTTAGCTGCTATGTTTCTGTACTGTGCTATGTTTCCATCCTGTGGAATCCTGGGGTTTGTAGTTTTGGAGAGGCACTAGAACTCTCTTGTTAAGAATACTAAATACACACCTACCTAATCTACAAATCCTGGGATTCCACAGGATATTGCCAGTTAAAGTTAAAGTGGAATCTTAGTGATATAAATGTATTGCGTGTGAAAGGGCCCTGGGATTTGAGAGAAAGAGTTAGAAAAGGTGAGATTAGGTAACTGTTTATAAGGACTTGAGTTGAGAGGGGAGGAAAACGACACAGAGAGGATTCAGGAAAAGAACTCAAACACTTAATTCACTAGTTTCCCACAAAAGAAGTTTAACACCAAGAAAGAGAGGTCACAGATTTGCATAAAGCATAAATAATTTCATTTAGATAGAAATACTCTATATCTCACCATAGTTGTGAAGACTGCCTAGATGAGTTATGCACTTGTTTGCAGGAAACTTCAGAGACCATCTTTCTTCTGGCTTTAAGAATTGGATTGGGCAGCCCTATATAGGGAGGTTGTTGTTATATGCTTTCAGGTTGACTCAGATTTATGGCAACCTCTTCATAAGGTTTTCTTGGCAAGATTTATTAAGAGCAGGTTTGTCATTGCCTTCCTCATATACTGAGAAAGTATGACCTCAGCAAGGTCACACCAGAGATTCAAACTCAGTGTCTCCAGAGGCTTAGTCCAACACTCAAAACACTATACCACACTGGTTTTTGCAGAGGACTTGTCATCAAATTCAGGTTGGCCCTCTGTAAAGCAGAGCATGTGGACACTGTGTCCAGATAACATTCCTGTTAGCTGATGCAGCATGTATCTGAGGACAGTTTCCTAGTGCAATTCCCAGGGGTCATCTGTGAAAACACTGCCAGATGTTAAGTCTGCAGACTGCACAGGCCCTGCGGGTTACTGTCAAGAGGGTGACACTGTTCTAATTATATTAGAAGTAAATTCACCAGGGAATATCCAGATGATTAAGCAGATGGAATATCTGGTAGGGCAGAATACATTTAAGGATGGAAAATATGAAGCTCAATCCAGTAACAACTAAGCTCAATTTCAAGCCCACTCAGTCTTTCTCACTCCAACACACTCACTCATCATGTCCTACATTCTTCTCCACTCCTCCTCTGACTACTACCTTCCTGACCCCAGCCAGCCAGCAAAGCCCCCTGATCTGTATAGGACTTTGCCAAGATGAACTGCCACAGACATTTAATACAAGGATGGATAGGATGACCTGGGAAGACAGAGTGCAAATAGAATGAAACCTATCTATATGGATCTGGTTGCTTCTCAGTGCTTCTGTCAACTACATCCAGTGTCACAACTGTTCCAGGCTTGGGGCATGCCAGCTGCCTACTATTACACCCCACGATTTCTTTTCTGTGCAGGAGCAAAACAGACTCTCTGTTCAGGTGTGCATATAGCATACATGCATGAAAAATAAACAAAGATAGATAAATCAGTGTGGCTAGAGAACCAGACTGAGATGGCAAACATGGTCATGGCTGCAAACCAAGAATGTGGCTGCAAGTGAGCAAAAGGCAGACATTGCCTTTCCACCATTAAGAATTCTGTCCCCAATGAAATTTTCCTTCAATCTTCAAATTTCTGGCATAGCAGCAAGTGAGACTTTGAAAATCATTCACACCTAGAACTTTTTGATTTGCCATGTTTGCATTCCCTTTCTAATTTTGCTTGCCTTTTTCTTTGGATACCTAGATGTTATTTCCAAATACTCAACTGATGCTTTAAATTATTGCAGTGCTATACTATCAATTACCCCTTTTTTACACCAGTGACTTGCCCTAACTTCAACTATTTTCAAATCTGGTTAATGAAACATTGTGTGACTCGGGTCTAATATTAAGACATTGGCCAAAATCCAGTGCTAGGGCTATTGCTACTGGAATACATCAATAGGATTCTGGCCATTGGCTTTCCTATCTGTTTCCTAGAAAAAGTAGGGAGAGTGAAATCTGTAGAACCAGTTGAACCAATAGCCTTCTGGCTCTTTGGTAGCACATTTTGTATCCTAGGCTGGGCAACCTGGTGTTGATGAGAACTCACTAGGGGAGTAGATGGTCTGCTTGACTTCTGTCAGCAGACACATAAACTTTGGCTGTATTAATGCCAACTGCACTTCAAATATTAAGAAGAAATCTTGGAAGGCAAGCTAATCTATTTTATATCCAGCCATTTGCTATTCAGCCTTGGATCGATACCACTTAATTTAGCAGATATGGAAGGCACCACTCAAAGTCCTACTTTTACAGCCCACTAAATTAATTTCCTCCTGTGGCTTGAGTGTGGAAGCCAAATGTGGTGGACCCCAAATGGAGAAAAACTCAATGGCAATCACCACAGATGGAATTTATAATAAAGAAGCAGGGAGCCAAGAGAATAAAGAACTAAAAGTAGAGTGGAGAAACAGCATCAAAATGAAAAGGAAGCAATCATACATAGAATCCAATCCAACTAAAAGTACGATTTCTTAATTCTTGCTGATTTTAGTCAGCAAATCATACACAATTCTGGCTGCGTCATGCCTTTAATATTTATAAAGTTTCCTAAATGGCTCTAGGTCTTTCATAACCATTATCTCAATAATTTGCAGAACACTCTTAAAATGTAAGCTTCAATTGTTGTATTAAAATTCAGGCTGGAGGGTGGAGAAATAATGCTGGAAGACTATGACTTGCCTAAAGCATCCTCATGAGTTCATGGCAGAGCTAAGATTTGCAATGCAAAGTCCCACTTGATTGGGCGTGTTTTAACCACTGCACTACACCAGCCTTTGACCAGAAGCAAGCAGGTTTCTGGGAGAGTGGAATCATATATCATTACAAATTCAAGCATTAAATGTATAACTGCAAAAATAAATGCTGTTTTGAGAGCCCCGTGGAGGGAAATGATCGTAAACAGTAAAAAATGAATAAATTAGCATGACTTGACATTTTGGCACACTGAGCTGGTCTTATAAACATGTTTTGATGCTTGTCCAAATTCTGACATGCCATGTCTTGTAAAGAACCTGTAATAGTGAGCAATGGCAGGATGTGGTGACTCATTTATACTGACACATGATGGGTCACCGAAAGTAGCAATTCACCATGCCAACCATCATCTCTTATTGTTGATGATGACATTATTCAGCTATCATGATATTGTTTCTGTTTTAGAGGTTGCCTGAAGTGGGCCTATTCTGCTGGCATTAATATCTAACTCACAGTTTAAAATTCTACGTAGGTAGTGTGATGTACATACTTACAACACTCCCAAACAACTAGAAAGACTGTCAATGCACTTTATACATTCTTAAAACTGTATAAATGTAAATATTTCATAAAAAGTGAAGCTTTTTTTTTTTTTTTTGCTTAAAAAAACCAACTTCAGTCAGAGATATGTGTATGCCAAAATGCCAGGCTCATAGACCAAAGTAAAAAGAGCAAGAGAAAATGATGGCTAATTCCAGAGACAGGAAAATTAGTGGGAAAATGTTGCTATCTGTTATGTATATACTAAAAAGTTTTTTTTAAAAAAAAAACCCTGAAATTTTACATTTAGGTTGAAGGGGGATTAAAACCATTAAAACCCACCAAAATGAAAATGAAAAATTACATTTTCCCCATCCTACAGGAAACAGCTGTGTGAAGTTTGGAGAACCCTATTTCTCATCCACCCACCAATTGAAAGGAAATGAGCAAGGTTAAAAAGAAATACCACACAGTGAGATACAGGACATGGGGGGAGGGGAGACCTATATTTATAAATGTAAAGTATATATCAGAACCACCACAACATCCCTCACCCCAGTTATCAGTACCCAAATCAATCGACCACCACTTATATCAACAATACTCCACAAAAGGTGTGGACAACTGCATGTTTGTGAGGAACCAATAAAATCTTGATGCTCAGAATGTATAAACTGGATGACTGATGAATCATCATGGGTGCTTGGAATTTAGGAGTGATTCTTTGTCTTCATACCAGAAGATGAACCTGGAAGCTTAGATTTGCCAGTTAAGAGGATGTGGAAACTATTTGTATTATAATGAATGACTGAGCACTACTAGCTGCCCAGTACTGAATTACGTAATTAATTGGAACTCCTGGAATATCAATCAGAAATAAGCCTGTTCTCTCCATTCTAGATAATCATGATGAACATGAATACCTATGTAAAGACAATCGTTCATTGAAAAATCTTTTGCAAAGATTTTGTTTCCTGTCAAACTTTTATTTGGTTTTAATTGCTGCTAACATGTATTAATTGCAAAACATGGTGGCTACATATATTTTGGTTGACACAAGAACAGTGATCAAAGCTTAAACAGAAGGCCATTAACAAGCAGACAAAGGCTAATTATTTCCCCTAATCACTTGATCATCATCATTCAGGAGACTGTGTGAGAGTTAAAAGAATATAATTCTGTTGAATTCGATCAACGATTTGACTAGTCTAATATGTTGCCTCTAGCAGTGGCCAGTCAATATTCATCAAGAGTAGCAAGATGGAGAAGACCATTCTTTGTTGTTTGCGTCCAGACATCTGAAATTTGTACATAAAATGAAAATGCTAAATGTGCTTTTCATTGGGTGTGCTAGTACAAACTGATAAACATGTACTCACATAATTCCTCCCCCCCTTCGTTGACAAAAAAAAGTATGTTCAATAATGGATGGAAGTGACAGCCAGCCTGTTGATACATGTCAAAGCATATCTTTGTATTCCATTTCTAGAAACTTGAAAAAGGACTGAAGAGACTGCATCTCACTTACATCAGGTGGTCCTCAAAAGTTTTTTATTTCTTTATTTCTAGTACCCTGACTTTTCTTTTCCCAAATTTACAGAGGCATTATCAGCCACTGAAGAAGACCACCATCATGTATAATGTTGGAAATCTGTGACATAGTTATCTCACTTGTCTTCTCATTATTGCAAATCTTAAGCAAGTCATGTTGAATTCTTTCTGCCAAAGAAAAATAACAGATTTTTAAAATTTGATTTGAGTTGATTAACATCCCACCTTTCTCCTAAAGTGGCTCCCACTTGTTGAGAAGAATTTTCTGTTCACCTTGTTAAGAGACATCAGATCCAGCTGCTAAAAAATGACAAACGATCCAAGTCCTTAAGCATATGTGTTAGTGATTTTTGGTACCACAAGAAATAAATTATATGGATAAATTCCCTTCTGTCAACATTGCCATGAAATAGGTCATGGAGATTAGGGCTTGATGAAATAGGAACCAATGAGTTGCTACCAAATTAGCCTAACAAAGCTTCTTCTTTATCAGTGGATCAAACACCAACACTAAAGGACTTAATATGATCATTATTTTGTGTGCCTTCAAATCATTTCTGACTTATGGTGACCCAAGGTTAAACCTATCTTGGGATTTTCTTGGCAGATTTCTTCGGGGGGGGGGGGGTTGCCATTTGCATCCTCTGAGACTGAGAGTGTGTGACTTGCCCAAGAACACCCAGTGGGTTTACATGGCTGAACCAGAATTCAAACCCTGGTTTCTAGAGTTATCATCCAATGCTCAAATTACTACACCATGCTGGCTCTCATGGTTGTGCGTTGCACATTGTGTATTGCTCAGTGTTGCTATTCTGCATGATGGTTCAGTAGTTCTAGCACAGTTTATCTCCATCTGAGCATATTTACACTACACTAAGGGGATGTAGGATTCCTAATATTGCTGATTTCTAGCCAGCAATCATATTAGATTGCATAGGTAACAGAATGTCCTATGCACAGCAGTATTCAAAATTGATTAGCAAATAAAGAACGGAAGCTCTGGAATTCTAAGAGCTTTCCGCTAGGAAGTTCTGAAAGTTCTACAATTTTTATTTGTAAATAAAAGTCCTTCGGGAAGTGAATTTCAAAGTTTGAGGGTTTTTTTTATTATGGTTAGTGATGCCTTTAAAAGCCATGAGATGAGAGCAAAAGCACATTGCAAGCTGCCATCATCTTTCTTTTCCTGTCCTCACATCATACAAAGCACACATTCAAGGAGATAGCTAAGGTGACATGGCAGAATTACAAATCTACCCACTGCCAGATTTTGCAAGGCTATCTCTAGAATGCCATCTTAGAAAGGGCTGAAGGTGTCCTGTCTGTTCTGATCTCAGGTCTTTGCTGAGAAGATTAAACAAAATTAAATGACAGTTTTGAGTCTGTGGTTTCTCAAATGATAGGCTATGTATAGATTAAAATTCAGCTATGGTGATCTCTAATTAGGAATGCGACTCCTGTTATTTCATTCTTGCACTTAAGAACATAAAGCCTCAAAATATGACTGGGATAGAAGGGGTTCTCCACATTTTAAGTTATTTTTAAAAATGCATTGCAGGAGTTTTTGCAAATATTCTTTTTTGTACACACAGCCACAAAAGAAATGTAAATTACACTTTTTTTTTTTTTTTTTTTTTTTTTTTTTTTTGCACAAAATGTAGGGGGGAGCCAGTCCTGGTCTTTACAGCCAGTTTGGAGTAGTTGCTTGCATGTTGGACCAGGATTCGATTCCCAGCTTGGCCATGAAACCCACTGGGTGAATTTGGGCAAATCACATGTTCTCAACTTCAGGGGAAGGCAATGTCAAAGCTTCTCTGAGCAAATCTTGCCAAGAAAACCCCCTGATATATTTGCCTCAGGGTTGCCATAAGTAGAAAATGACTTGAAGGTAGTGATGTAAAGAATATTCGTCAAAATTCGATAAACAGAAGAAATTTCTGTTATTTGAAGATTTCTGAAGTTTTTTTAAAGAGGAGAATTATGAGCACTTCTCAATCAACAAGTAAGAATTTTGGTTTTTAATTTGATGGCCAGGATTTGAGTATTTTGCATAAGCCAAGCTACTATTCATATTGGGTTTTTCTAGCAGAGGAATGTTCTTTAAACCTCTGCCAAACATCCTTTTGATATGCTGAGTTTGAAATGTCAAGTAATTGGTGTAAATGTTTGCCTCCTTTGTATTTTATTTTCATTCAAGAAATTTGTGGAAAATACTTCTTGACAGGGAGAAAAAAAATAACCTTTTGAAAGTGGGACTTTTGAAAAGAATTTTTTTTTAAGTCACATCTAGTTCTTGATGGAAGAGAAGAAAAAAATTGGTTTGTCACAACACTGCTTGAAGGCATAGCGCAATAGCAACAAACCTGGTCTTTTTGCTGTCACTCAAGGACAAAAGATCTCAGGATAGCTGACAGTTTTTTGGGGGGTGGGGGAATTTTGGTGGGGGGACAGGGTATCTTATTTTGAAAGAGATTTTTGATAGGTGCCTAGTTGTGTTAAAGTCAAGAAAATGTGTGAAGATTCCTTATTTGTTATAAACAAGCCCAGCACCAGAGCTTGGAAAAGTTACTCTTTTGGACTATATCTTCCAATACCCCCTAGCCAGCAATTTTTCCCCAAGCTGTCACTGGTAATGATATTCAGCATTACCTCCTCCTGCCCTTCCACTAGCCTGATCTTTTTTGCTTCCCATCTGGCTTTGGATAAGGGAAGCTGTAAAGACAAACTGGAGTAGAAGCAGCAGCTGGCCCAAGTCTTTTCTTTTATCTTCTGGGACCATGTTCCACTGATAATGCAGGAAGTGGTGCATGAACCCAGATGCTACTTCTGAGTCTGCACACTGCTCCAAAAGTGCCAGTGTTATGAATGAACTGAGAAGTGGCATCGCCAGCCATGCGGGTAAGCTGGGAGAGGGTAAATGTTATGACAGTGCCACTGACAATTCAGCTGCAGTCAAGTGCCTGTGAAACTTTCACAACTGCACTCCACACAGTAATTGCAAGAGCAGGGAACATTCTTAACATTTCCCAGTAACACAGAATCACAATCTGAGTCCTTAAGAAGGTGGAGATCCTGTCAGGTTAAATATTATCAAAGGGAAGACAGCTGGATTCTATTTAATATATACATAATAACGGCACTTTTTATTTTACATTTTAAAAACTTTGTATTTCAGTCTGGTTTGGGAAATACAGGGAGTGCAGGCTGTCTTCAGCCCTCCTCCCCAGCAGTTTGGGGGCCTGTGGAGACCCACTACCACCAAAACAAGCATTTTTGAAAACTCAGAGGTGGGCTTCTAGTCCCTTCTGGTTTCAGTGGGAGGAGAGGTGATATGATCTGCAACAAGTCTCTGAGGATAAAACTGGCCTTTAGAACTGCAAAGCTGCCAGTCTCTGATTTAAGTAGTCAGCTGGAAATGGGAGTAAAGGTAAGAAAGTATGATGCAGCCATCCTGATTTTCTGGATTTTAACATTTTTGAACTGCAACCAGTCAAATTTGATAGTACTCATTGACTGCATGTATGTTATTCCTTTATTACAATGCTCTCCTATTTTTTTCCCTGTGGAATTCAGGGTGGTAAATTAGGATTCCATGTGATCTCTCTTCCAAATACTGGGCACATCCATGCCCAATTACCTTTCACTAGCTTTCCAAATCATGTGCCTTCACACCATGCTATGATCAGCCCTTGAGCAATCTGGGGCTTAGAGTCTGTGGACTCAGAATAGCCTCCTTTAGAGTCATGACTACTTGGCCTTGTGTGACCATGTTGCCTTACCTTTCCCACTTCTTTCTGATTTTCTTGCAACCTTGCTTGTGGAGCATAGAGCAATTTTAGCATTGGAGAGAACCTTGGAGGCCTACTCCAGACAACAGCCATGTAAAAAAGGCAGGGCTACAATAATGGATGCTGCTTCATTTTCTCTGGCAGATGGTCACCCAGTCTCTGCTTAAAAGTTTATCTAGCAAAAGTGAGCCTACTACCACCTAAGGTAGACTATTGTGTTGTAAATCAGCTCTCTCTCTTAGAAGGTTTGTTACCATTAGGAAAGAAAAGTTATGTTTGCTCATAACACTTTTCTGTCTTGCTCCTCTTGTCATGTCATTCATTCATTGTCTCCTTGACGTCTTTCTTGAGCATTTCTCTACTCCTCAAGACAGAGGGGGAGAGAGAGGGATGAGGCTGGACAGGAGTATGTGAGAGAAAGACCACTTTTATTCCTCTACTGACTAGTCCTTACATACAATGCCCAGCATCCCATTAGTGACATACACAAAAACAAATCCTATGTACAGGTATGTATGTCTTTAGGGGGTCATTGTGGAGGCGCATATTCTCTTCTTCTTTCACAATAACTGAAGCTGATGACACTTCTGGAGGACCTCAATGGATCTCAATGGATAATGTCATCAGTCCATGTCTGATTGTGGGGACATAACCTGATACTTTTCAAACCCCATTCCCCATCAGCCACTGAATAGTTGTGTGGAGAGGCAAACTGCAGTGGCTTAATGGTGAGTCTGTGAGATGGTTGAGAGGAGAGACATAGTGTTAGAACATCTATGGAACATTTAGGCCACATTCTGCCATACATACTCTCAGCCAAGGACAGGGAAATGGAGGGAAGGTAATAAACTGTTTTAAGAAGAACAACCTGTTCTCTTCAGTTAGAGTGGCAGGAGATCGTGTTTGCAGTGTCAAGGCCCTCATGTAGCTTGGGAAGTGTGTCTTTCCAAGTGAGACACCTGTAGTAAGTATTTGTCTCTTGTCAGAGACAAAGGAGTTTAAGGGAAGAGAGATGACAACAGCATATCACACTTGGAGGAAGGTTCAGCTTTCTTATTCATGGAAAGAATTTTGTAGCTCTTTGTCAGCTTTATGGTTTATGTATTGCATGTCAGCTGAAATTTCTTAGCTTCCAACGTCAGCCAAAGCAATTAGTGTTAATGGTACTCATTATATATTCATTATATAACATAATTTATTCTAAGAAACACAGGCTGGAACAGCAGACAGTGAAAATAGAAACTGTTAATTTCATAGGGTGGGTTTCTGAAGGATAGTTCTTTGGGAAAGGGAAGTTGTGACATCAAAATTATTCATGATGCTTGCATCTGTTTCAGAGAATAAGACCCTTTCTTTGCAAATTTGGCTTTTTGGATGCAAAATGGTTTTATTCATTTATTCATTATCTACTTGAAAATGTAGATCCTACCCTTCCAGTGCCTATGCACAATTCAGGGCTAAGAACAATTTAAAACAACCAAAGTAAAATTGAAAGAAAATTTCAATGTAATAAAGATGAATAAGATCATAGAATCATAGAATCACAGAATCATAGAGTTGGAAGAGACCACAAGGGCCATCCAGTCCAACCCCCTGCCATGCAGGAACTCCAAATCAAAGCATACCTGACAGATGGCCATCCAGCCTCTGCTTAAAGACCCCTAAGGAAGGAAACTCCACCACACTCCGAGGGAGTGTGTTCCACTGTCGAATAGCCCTTACTGTCAGGAAGTTCCTCCTAATGTTGAGGTGGAATCTCTTTTCCTGCAGTTTGCATCCATTGTTCCGCATTCTAGTCTCTGCAGCAGCAGAAAACAAGCTTGCTCCCTCCTCAATATGACATCCCTTCAAATATTTAAACAGGGCTATCATATCACCTCTTAACCTTCTCTTCTCGAGGCTAAACATCCCCAGTTCCCTAAGGCGTTCCTCGTAGGGCATGGTTTCCAGACCCTTCACCATCTTGACCAGATATCAATATAAAGATAGAAACATTGCACTGAAAAAAACCTGATAGAACTCAGGCCTTGCTGGATCAAAGCAAATGCATTTCTAGTTGAACATTATGTTCTCACATTAACCAGTCTGAAGCCTCTGGGGTGTCCATAGATAGAACCTGTGCTTGTTCTCCTAGTAATTGGCATAGTGGAATATTTGTGGCCAAATAATAATATCGAATCATTACACGATTGATCCTTCATGACTCGGTCTAATCTGTGGGCCAGAATGGGCAGAAGTTAGAGTTTTGGAGTGGGACTAAGGCAATTCAGCTTCAAGTTCCAAATGAGCATACTGTACTTGGAAAGTTACTTGTTAAATGTTTCTTATCTAAAAATATAATGGGACTATTTCTTTTTATTTTAATTCTTAAATGGACATCAGGGAAGGTTCTCTTAGCCCCAGGCTTTTACTTAGCAAAGATATTGTACGTGCTAAGAATTTCTTTCCCAAGATGTCAGTGATGCTAATTTCCCACCTGTATCCTGAAGTGGTACAGGCCAGGAATAGTCTTTTCTCTCCATCTGTTGGAGATTGGGGTTGATATAATTATACCTGTGAAGGCAAATAACCTCATTTATCATCTGTACGTTGCATTAATTGCTCTGACAATGCAACAATTACTGTGATAGGTACTAAAACTAAGCAATGTTGATTAGCCACAGAATGGAATGTGTATTTAATTTATCTACAGTTGTGGTTCTCTAGGTGTGAGCAATAAGAATACGTAATGTGTGTGTAGGGAAGGGATGGTCCTGTGTGTGTGAAAGAGAAAGATATAGGGCTGTGTGGGCTACAAACATTGTACTTGACAGCCATAAACTCTGCCATCTGTACATTTAACATACTGGGGCAGTACTGTATAGCTATTCTAATATATATGTGTAGACTTACTCCATCCTACTCCACAAAGAGAAACTCTTTGCTTTTATATTGGTCCTCCTTGTTCATTTTCAGAATATGTGAGGGCAGAAGTTATCTAAACCCACCTCTTTAGGCATGTCTAAACAATTAAAATAGTATAGTTTTTTGTGGTTTTTTTCGGGCTATGTCACCATGTTCTACAAGAGTTTATTCCTGATGTTTCACCAGCATCTGTGGCTGGTATCTTCAGATACTCCTCATTCCAATCAAACAAACTGTGATTCAGCCCAATGGGATTCAGAGGAATTCAGGCTTTTGGGGACCCCACCTGAAAAAAAAAACTCCATAAACTGTTCTGAAAGGGATTCACAGTTTGTACTGGAGTTATCTGCTAATATCCAAGAGAATGCACTTTATCAAACGTGTGGCCATCTGCATGATTTGTATGGTTGTTCATTTTCAGGAGGGGGGGGTGAAAATGTGAGTTTGTGCAGAAAAGTGAAGACAATTAAGTGTAGATGTGAATAAGTGAAAATCTGCATATGTGAAAATCTACATGTAGACTACCTCTTTGTTGCAATTTGGGAAGGCAATAGTCATTTTGTTAAACCAGTTGCCAAAATCTCCATGAGGTTTTGTTTAGCTTGTTTCATTATTTTCATGGCCAGACAAACAAGCTAAATCTCCACAAGCAAAATTCCCTATAGGATCATGTTCACCTCTTTTCTGTCATGACAAGAAAATTTAAGTTGTTCCTAGTTTCCAGACTCTAATATTGATCTAGCTTTCTAATTTTGAAGTGGTAGTTCTCCTGTTCCAATGCATGTGCACTGTGTTTTGTTTTATATATTTTCCACACAATATCTAATTGCCTAATCTCTTTGTCTTTCTCTCCTCCTTTCCCTCCATCCCACATGTTTTCCCCCTCTTTGCTTTAGAAGATGGCCGGAAACTCAAAGGTGCGATCCAGCGGAGCACCGAAACTGGCTTGGCGGTTGAAATGCCAAGCCGAACCATTCGACAAGCTAGTCATGAATCCATTGAGGAAAGCATGAACAGCTATGGATCCGAAGGAAAGTAAGTCAAAAATGATAAGCAGGGATATATCCATAAAATTCCAGACAAATATGTTAAACACACATGTATGAATGACTCCCAATAGCCATTTATAACAAATGCTGTAGGTTCAACTTGTACCAGCAAGCATAGCTTGTAGAGAGGTTTTCCCCCACTGGCTAGCTGTCTTTTCTTTGAATGAGAAACCTCAATAATCTCCACCTTGGGATGGTGTTCCAAAGACACTGGGCTCATTCACACTACACGATTATAGTGCTGTTATTCCAATTTTAACTGCCACTGTCCCATCTCATGAGATCTTGGGCTTTGCATTTAGAGAGGAGTATTTAGACATTTCAGCCAGAGTGCCTCCCCAAATTATAAGCCCCAGAATTCAATAGGATGAAACCATGGGAATTAAGGTGGAATAGTAGCCCTGTAACTGTGTAGTATGAATGGGCTCACTGTTTAAAAACAAAACAAAAACAAAACACCGGTGTTTCTGAGCTGTGGTTGTAACATGGCTAGCAAGGGTTTTGTTATCACAGTCTATACATTGCTATCAAAAGACAATGCTAGAGGGGAGGTAGTCATTTTTTCCTCTTAGGAACAAAAATATAGAAGGAAAAAAATGAATTCTAACACCTCCCCCCATAGATTCTGAATGTCCTGCTTCAAGCCACAGGATATGACTTTTACAAAGATGCCATTAAAGGATACAGCAAATGCTGCTGTTATTTGACAATGCTGACTAAAGAAAATGACAAATCACAGTATGCACACAGTTATCCAATATTTGAAACTGGAACTCTTATGATGAAGTATTTTAGCACTACTGATTCATGGACCAAGGTCAGATTGATTGCCAATGAGGCAAATACCTCTGTCAGCATAGCAGCATGGAATTGTCTGCTGCTTGTCATTTGTGCAATGGTTACCATTTGCAAAATGAAACTTCTGCTTGTGCAATGAGGTAAAAAAAAAAAACCTCAAAGTGCCCACACTATTCGTGTGAGTGCTTTGACTCAATAGGAACCTGACCATTGCTTTTTACAATTAGCTGGAAATAGAAATAAGCCCTTGATGATCAGTGCTTTCTTATAAATTAATGCTATATTATCCAGAAGTGTCCTTCCCAGGAACCAAGATTCCCCTGTTATTCCTAGTAAGAAATATTTGAAGCAAAATGTTAATTAAAATTTTGTCCTTGTGGGTTCAGCTAATTTTACCACTTGCTAATGAGTGTGGGTGGGTGATTAGAGATGAATAACCTATTAATTACCCCTTAAATAACCTTGTTAAGTGCATCCATGAAAAGGGCTATAGTGATGATTATAGATTCTATGATTCTATGATGCAGTTTACTGGGAGAAAGGTTAGGAGCAAAGAAGAAGCTTATATAACCCTAATGGTTCAAATTATACCCAGTGCTGTCACCAGGGGACTATGAGGTGTGTAGATCACACCAGGTGACACCATAAGGAGGTGACACTACTGCTCCCCAAACATCTGCCTTTTAGCAGAAATGGGCTAGGACATTTGTCTGCATCAGAAAGGTACTGTTGAAAAGCTGAGAGGGAGACGGAGGTAAGTAGTGAACCTGACACCTTCATCTGCATGATGGTAACACTGCTTGTTGTTGCTGTTGTTGTTGTGTTGTTGTTGCTTTATGGGGCCACTTGACTTTTGTGATGTTAGTAGCCATTACAATAGTTCTTTTGAAACATGCACCCTTCAGACCTATTTGCATGATTAATAAAAGAGTACAGTTTTAAAACACAATCAAAACACTCCATTAATATAACAAATAAAAAATGTAAAATCCTTAAAAACATTATTTTTGTTTAAAATAGTGCAAAGAATTATTTTGTTCACTGTATTGAAAATTAATCCTCTGTGAAGCTGTTGAGCAGTAGGTCTTGAATGGGGTACAGGGGCTGTATCTTTTTATAAAGAAAACTGTTCTGCTTCTAGAATACTTGATGGCTAAAGTGTCATTATATCAGCCCTTTCAAGCATGCAGTATTGACACATTTGAAACTTTTTTTTTAATACCAAGAGTGAATTTGCATGCCACCAGCCTAAATCCAATTACACACAGTGAATTATTTGCTGAATCAGTATTTGTATAAATCCCATTGATTTTGTGAGTCTAGAATCACTGGAGCTAACAGCTGGATTTAGACAGTTACGCTGAACAACAAATGGAACATATTTTACTTGTGTGTCTTCAAGTTGTTTCTGATTTATGATGATCTTAAGAAAACCCTATCATGGGGTTTTCTTGGTAAGATTTGTTCAGTGGGGACTGCCTTTGCCTTCTTCTGAGACTGAGAGAGGGTGACTTGCCCAAAGTCACCCAGTGAGTTTCCATGGCCAAGAAAGGATTCAAACCCTGGTCTCCAGAGTCACAGTCCAACGCAATGCTATATTTATTTTGGTATTGTACTATTCCTTTCTCCCTTCTCTCTCATCTAATCAGAGCCCGACATGAAAGCAACCAGACTGTGCAGTGATGCTGCACAGATGATCCAACATATTTGTACATCGTTCCCAGGAGGCCAGGCTGTATAAACTTAAATGGAAAGCATCATTGTCAGCAGAGAAAACAGAGTCTCTTTCTACACTGCCAAAGGGGAAAAATTCAATTCATAATCCTGTGGAATTTGTAATAGAGGCTAGGACAGGGTTGCATTACTATGCAGTTGCATAGCAGAACTATTTCCTTGGTGGCAGTTACTGTTTTTTTCATGAAGGAAAAAAATGACATTACAATTAAAGAGTAGATACTGTCTCCACCACCACCACACCATCACCTCAATCATAATATAATCCCTGGCAGGATGTTTAGCACTAAGGATTTCACTGCAGTACTTCTGAATGACTTTTAGAGAATGATATTCCATAGGCACATGGAGGATTTTGTGTTGTTGCCAAAGTGTTGGTTAAGCTCTTGAGATGTAAATAATATTCACATTTTTTAACATCTTCACTAGGAAAGGATTGGGTTCAGACTATCTGGCTGTCCCCAGTAATGAGTCTGCTCAAGTTTTTAAATCCTCAGGGGAAGGCTTTCTCTCAGGCCCACCAGCATCAGGGTCATGTTTGGTGAAGATATGACAGAGGGCCTTCTTGGTAGCTGCTTCCAGACTATGATAATCTTTCCCCTGATCATGCTATTAGCACAATTTAATCATTATTTAATGATGCTTGCCTCCCATGTGAAAAAGTCCTTTGTCTTGAGCTTGTTCAAGGTTTAAAACTATTTTGCATTTAACTAACTCAGTAGAGGGAGGAAAAAGAAGGAAGACTCTTGTCCTTCCCAGTTGACTCATCCTATTTTATGTGTTATTAATTTTTCCTTGCTTGACCATAGAAACCCCTTAGATGACTTTAGGCAAGTCACACATCTCAGCCTCAGAGGAAGACAAAGGCAAACTTCCTCTGGGCAAATCATCCCAACAAGACTCTTTGGTAGGTTCACCTTAGGGTCACCATAAGTCTGAAATGACTTGAAGGCACACAACAAAACTTTACAGACTTCTCACACTGTTTGCGTTGGGACTAAAGTGCAATGAGCTGGCTCTGATCCAACCCAGCAGCAATATAAGTTTTTTAGTTATATAGAATCATGAATAAAAATAGCTATATGCATTTTCTTTTGTTTTTAAACACATCTTCTGCCTTTAGCAAAGAATGTTTTGTATCTCAACAGGCTCGATGATATGAATGTCACACCTTGTCCCCTATTATAAATCCTCTTTTAAGAAACTAGGTAACCTTCTCCCCTTCCCAGCATCCTAGAAAGAGCGCCATGATCAAACAATCTCTTGAGCTGGGTACAGCCCTGAATTGTCCACTGAACTTAATAGAAGCCTAGAGCCAAATAACGGAAATGACTACAACTCCAAGAAATGGCTAGGTAGCATGTATAGGTATTCAGTTCTGGGAAGCAGAATGGCACTATCAATGATGGTCCTTCTGTCCTATCCACATCACTGTCTCTTTGTGGCCTTTTTTCAGCACTATAATTGTGCAGCTTCCAGTAAATCTTTTTAACTGAGGGTGCATCTACACTGTAGAAATATAATCGGACCTCCACATCCACAGGCTTGCCACCCACAGATCTGAGCATCCACGGATGACAAACCCCTCTGTCCCCAGTGGCTACATGTGCACGTGTCACACTGCCATTAAGGAGGTCCTGTGGGTTTTTTTGTATCCATGGGTAGTGGGTCCAGAACAGATTCCTCCATGGACTCGGAGGTCTGATTGTAATGCAGATTGACACCACTAAGTGCTGTAGAATCCTAGGATCTGGTAGTTTTACAAAGTCTTTAGCCTTCTCTGCCAAAGTATCCTGATACCATGGCAGTTAAACTGGTGTCAAACTGCATTATTATTTCTACAGTGTAGATGCACCCTCAGTTTTCCAGTCCATATGTTTTCTAAGGCTGGTACAGAAACTAGGTTTGGCAACATCAAAATCAAAAACATGCTGGATCTTGCCAATTCAACAAGGGTTCTAAAGCTTATCTTTGACTCCATCTTATCCTGAGTTGTGGTAACTAATTAAAAGCAATTAAGTAGTTTTTCCTAACAAAAGGGGTTAATTAAATTTATATTTAATATGGCTGTTTGACTTAAGGTGGATTTCCAGCATTAACCTAATGCCATTATTAATTCATTATGTCATTGATTAATTAAATAAGAGACTATCCTCAACAGCCAATTTTTTTCTACAGTTCTTAGCTGGTTCCTTAATAAATGCAAATAGCTATAGGAATCTTTGTTTATTTTGTTCTTGAGCATGATCGTTTAGTTAACTTCAAGGTCAAAGAATTTTAAACTAATAAGTAGTAAGGAATGCTTGGAATAGATGAATATGTTTGTATCCAGTTGGTTTTCCCATGTGTTTTACCAAATTCAATATACAGGCTTCTCATCTGTCCCAAATGCTTTCATCCCTGGGACTTATTCTGGAATCCATTTGATTGTTTATTTGTTTTATTGTTTGGAACAATAAAACCAAACCAAAAACCTCAAACCAAAAGGGAGAGGCGGGCTAAAAATAAATAGTAGTAGTAGTTCTGCAGAAAGAGGGAGGTTAAATAGATGAAATTGAGAGAGAGAGAGAAATGCACTGCAAGAGGACAGTTGGGGGTGTGGCGAATGAGAAGTCAATGACATTTTTCAGTTTCAGTTCTGATAAAAGTTTTAGTTTAGGCTTGTTGGTTAATTTCCTGATGGCAATTAAACAGAAACGTAATAGTTATTTCACCCCATGTCTAATGAATTTGAATTTTTAAAGCTTATGAATGATAAATTAACTGCATTAACTAACTTATATTAATTTTCTTGACTCTCCTAAGTTTATTTTCATGCTATGATACAACACAATGTGCCATGAAATGTAAGCTAATTATTCCTCCTTTTTTGGCCACTGGCTTTTCTTGGAAGCACTGATTTAGGGTAAATGGCCCCAGAAGCAAATCTTGTGAGCTGCTGTAAGTCCATAACATGTGGCACCTGTGAAGACATTCTTATTTTCTGCTGACTACCCCTGGAATGATTAGGCTGCAAAATGCTAAGGTGACTTTCTTACTTTAGAATAACTCAGCAGACTGTGACTGCAGGAAGAGAAAAAAAAGAGGTGCAATCTTCTGTGAGGTGAGGAAGCCGAAAATGGTCTGCAAGGACATGTTGTCAGATTGCTGCACCTTCCCCCTTTCTGTTTAATTTCAGCTCTAAAAACAAAATGTTCCCTTGCTGCTTCCCTCAAGACTAGTGTCATGGCATTATTTGTGCATGTTTTTTGACACTCAAACAGCATGGAAAGGTGGAGAAACACCTGCAGTTTGGCTTGATACATGTTTTCCTGTTACACCCAGTCATCATTTCCTCTAATAGCAAACTATTAGGCAGGCAGATTCTCTCGATGCACAAAAACATGCAAGTGTTGAAAAAGTTTTGAAATTATAAGAAAAATAAACAATCATATGCTTTTAAAAAAATCAAAGCAGAATATTGAGGGAGCAACTGCATGGGTTGAGGGAGGAGGAGGAGGAAGCTGGAAGGGTGGTTGAGACAGAAAAATTATTCAGCTGTGACATGAATCCAAGGCCTCAGTCCAGTTGTTAGTAGACTGAATCAATGGAACATGGAAACTTGGTCTGTCCATACTTATATACTGTATTCAGGGGTAGCCATGTTTGGTGTACAGCAAAGTATAATAAAATCCCAAATCCACAAAACAGTGGCACCTTTATTTGGCTAACCAAAATGCACAAAATATATGATGCAAGCTTTTGAAGCGCCACTGGAGGTCTTTTGTGTATTTTGGTTAGGTAAATAAAGGTATCACTGTTTTGTGGATTTTGAATACTACTACTACCTCCTCCTCCTCCTCCTCCTCCTCCTCCTCCTCCTCCTCCTCCTCCTCCTCTTCCAGTCATTTCCAGCTTATGGAAATCCTAAGGTGAACCTATCATGGATTACCGCTTTGGGATATGGAGGGATCATATAGTATTGAGATCTTAAACTGTTTGATTGTTAATTATTGTTGGTTGTGCTTGTTTTAACTTTGCTGTATTTATGTTTTAAATTGTATACTGCTGGCATCTAATGATTGCCTTGTAAGCCGCTCTTGAGTCCCCCCTTGGGGGTTGAGAAGAGCAGGTTAGAAAGACTGTAAATAAATAAATATCATAGGGCTTTTGGTGCTGAGAGTGTGCAACTCACCTGTGGTTCCCTAGTGGATTGGTATAGCCAAATGGGAAATTGAGCCCTGATCTTCAGAGTCATAGGCCAGTACTCAGACCACTACACCAAGCTATACCCTCAACATTTCACAGACAAAAAAAATGGGACACCTTTGGCCAAGTAACCTCAGAGTGTGGTTAAAATATATTAACAATGGGAAGGGCAAAATTCTGCCTCCTCCGTTATGTGCTACCCTGCTGAGTTAATCAAGTACAAACTACTTTGCACTTGGAGCTCATTTTGCAGCAAGTGAAGTAAGCTGAGGATAAAGGTGGAAAGTGAGGGAAGGAGAATAAATTGGAACATTTTAAAAGCAGCTGAAAAAGTGGGACAATCCTAGTGGATTGGGATAGCCAAAAGGAAAATTGAGCCCTGATCTTCAGTCATAGGCCAGTACTCTTGGCCAAATCAGGACAGTTGGGGAATATGGTTCAAAATGTAAATAAATTCCATTAATTCAATGTTTATAATGTAATTAGAATTATCAGATTTCATTGTAAGAGTGTGTCTACACTTCAGAGTATAGCAGTTTGATATTACTTTACCGGTCACAGCTCCACCCTAAAAAATCCTGGGAATTTTAGGTTTATGGGTCATTTAGAATTCTCTGCTAGAGACCTCTAATGTTCTCTGAAAGAGCACTCTAAAAAAAAAGAATACCAAATATATCTCCAAATCTCAGTTCTCAGGATGCTGCAGGCTGGAGCCATGACATTTCAAGTAATATCAAACCATTATAAATATATAGTGCAGATACATTCTACTCTCCTATTTTCAACCGATGGCTAAGCCCAGAACTGTCTGCAGTGAAATAAGATATTTCTTTCGAGACCTGAATACATTCAACACTCCACCCAAGGTAGTCAGTTCTTCAGTTTGTGGCAAGTGTATTACATAATTCTATGGCCTCTTCTCCAGCTACATTTAATAAAAAGGTAACTTGAAATGCTTCTGAATTTTTCTTTGCTTCGGCGACTTTTATATATAACAGTGCCGGGAATCATGCAGCCTTCCAGACATTGCTGAAGTACATCTCCTAGCACTCCTTCTAATTACCTGTGCCAGCAAGGGCTGCTAGGTGCTGCAGTCCCACTTTTGGAGGTCCACATAACTCCACCTCTGATACAAATTGCATTATTCCCTTTTTGTTCAGTTTTCCACTGGAGGCAAGGAAGAAAGTGGTGTTCAACCTTTCTTTGTGGATCATAGAATCATAGAATCATAGAGTTGGAAGAGACCACAAGGGCCATCCAGTCCAACCCCCTGCCATACAGGAACTCCCAGTCAAAACATCCCCGACAGATGGCCATCCAGCCTCTGCTTAAAGACCTCCAAGGACGGAGATTCCACCACACTCCGAGGGAGTATGTATCACTATCAAACAGCCCTTACGTTTATGCAACTGCTTCATTTACATTTCACTTTCTAGTACTTGCTGTGAGCCAAGCACTTCTTAGCGTAGCATTCTGGAGACTGTGGACATTTCTGACCCCATGTAACATTCACTTTCTATTAGGAAATAGCAGCTAAGGGAGAGAAAATGGTTGATCAAGAACATTGCTATTAACTGAGCTATAATAATTGTGATATTGTTCTCATCTTACTTAAAGGTCTGCAAACTGAGTTCAAAGTGCAAAACTCATCCGCACTTAATTACCTCAGTGGGGATAGGGAATGGAAGAGAAAGCAGAGGAATCTTGCCCTTCCCTGTAAACTCAAGCAAAGGCAAACTGCTGCATCATTTCCTAGCTTGTGTATTCTTCCTCAGTGATAACTTTTACCAACTTGACAATACTACAATGTTGCTTGGCCAGATGTATCTCAGTTTTTCATCTTTGAAATGTTGGAAGCTAGGGAATATTTTTAAGTATGAATATTTTTGCAGATTCTTTCCATCACTACATACTAGTCAGAAAAGCAATGTATTTCACTTGTCAACAGAAGGAAAACAAAGAGAAACCCACCCTACCCTCCTGAGGGAGAAAGTTCCAAAGCCTGGGTGCAGCCACCAAGAAAGCTCTCTCCTTTGTTCCCGCCAAATGTGCCTAAGAAGAAGGTTGGACTGAGAGAAGGGCCTCTTTTGAAGACCTTGGAACCTGGACAGTCTATTGTGGGAAGATATGGTCCTTCAGATACCTCATACTGAGCCACGTAGAGCTTTATAGATCATTGTAGAAGAATAATGGTTTCCTGATGGCTCTCAGACTGTCACCTCTGTAGATAATCTCTCAAAGCCTGTTAGACCACTGTTTTTTGTTGATCTTTTTCAAACTGCTGGTCATTATCTATAAAGGAACAGAACAAAAAATCTGGAAACCACCTATTCACAGCAGAAGAATAAAAGAAACCAAAGTCCCACGTGCTGTGTGATAGACTACCAAAAACTTTAATTTCTTAAAAAAACCCATTGTGTTTCAGCCTTGTCTCCAACTGACCTTCTTCAGGGGCTGTTACCAGAAATTTCTAGAGTTGTAGTCTGCACTCTCAATCAAAGTAGACACTCTGAGTATTAGAAGGAAGGCTACTAATACTTCTCTGCAATGTGTTGGACTTTTAAAGAAAGTTTTGAAACCATCACACAGTATGTGACACTTTGTTTCCTATTATTCTTCTACTGTGAATATGTGCTTTCCAGTTTTTTGGGGTTTTTTTTGTTGTTGTTCTGTTTCTTTATAGATTATAACCAGCAGTTTGAACCAGCCCACCAGAAAACAGAGGTCAACCATTCTTTGAGAGATTGTTTACTGAGGTGAGAGGAGGTTGTCTGGGAACCATCAGGAGACCATCTGGGTTCATCAGTCTCCTGGGGCAGACCATTTTAATCAGTCCCCAACCTCTGCAAAGCCTTTGATTCTCACCAAATCTAAACCATGACCATGGCAACAGAACTACAGAAAATTCCTCCATTCCCAGATCACTATAAATTTGTCCAGAAAAGAATACAAGGCCCAGAATGTACTCAGGAGTATGAGTTTGGCCAGATACCACTTGGGACAGAACTGGTTGTCATGTCAGATACAAAATCCTGAGCTACTCCTGACCTGGCAGTCTCAGTATGGATGTTGAAGTGCCCCAGCAACGTAAGCCAAAGGAACTCCAACACTACCCTGTTGTTGCTGCAATCCACTTTGATTCCTCTGAGAAAAAGTGGAATATAAATAAATACTATTATTTTTATTATTTATTATTATTACCCCTAAGATTATTCTAGCTGGCTCAGGAAGAGAAACAGTTAAGCAGTTAATGAAAGCTTGAGAACTACTGCTGTAGCATTTGTTCTTCAAGGAACAGTAAAACACATTACACACTTTAAAACCAGTGGGAGGGTCTGTATCATCCTCCAGAGGTGGCTAGACTCCATCTCCCAGCATCCTTTATTATTGGCCATGCTGACTGCCTCTGCTGAGAACGGCGGTCCAACAGTCTCTGAAGGGCCACACAATTCTCACATCTCCACTGAAAGTTTTGCAACCAAATTACCATTGTTAGCCATCAGAGCAATCACAGTACTATGAATGGATGTTCTTGGACTCAGCATTTCAGCCCCAGTAACTATCTGAATTAAACTACAGTTTTGTTTTTGACAAGTGTGTGTGCATATTGCAGGTGGGGAGGGTGAACTCTGAAATGCCTATGAATAAAAAGGATGATATTGTTGCAAACTGTTCTGCTGCCTAGGAAGAGGGGACACTGGAAGTGCATTTAGCTGTCCATATTATCACAAACAGCAGGGGCTAATCCACTTTCAGGAGTTGAAGTGTTGAAAAAAAAAGCCCATTAATCCAATTGTAAAAGATTATTTGCTCCACTTATTCTGTTAGGTGATCAGTCAGGCAGCTCAATGCAAACAAATATAGAAAAATGACAGTTTGTGAGCAATTTTGGTGCTGTAATGAATATATTTAATGTAAAAACAAGTGAGTGCAGTTTATTCCATGTGTCAAATATTCCTCCCATCATCCTTGGTGCTTTATTTAAAGACAGTGCCCTCTGGCAAAACCCCTCAAATTGCAGGAAAAAATAAAATAAAAGGATTGATGGCAATTCTCTTCTTACAGCCAACTCATAAATTGTTTTGTATTTTGGGATTCAGCATCTACCAGCTCTGTGGTCAGGGGCTGTTCATTAGCTTTACAGACTCTAGGGCAACAGCTGAAAATGAAGCCTTATTCTTCTCAAAGCTTGGAATATTGCCTCTAAAAAAGTAATTAGTTACCATTATTGTTCCAAACCCTCCACAGTTCCCAATTATTTAATTACTAGTATGGTTACATTTTAAAAAAATCTCAGAAGTAGCTAAATTAGTATCTTTCAAAGTTGCTTTTGAAAAGCCATCTCTGAATATTCCAACCACTGGTCTCTGGTGCATAGCACACTTTCCTCTACATCTCAGCTCATATCTGATAGAGAGTGCATGCACGCAACAACTAGCTACTATGGACTTTTTCAAATGATGGAATTTGGAAGTTTAATCCAATGGCAATCGTGGGGATTTGCATTAGTTCACAAGAGATTATCACACGCAATTGAAGGCATTGGCACTAATGGCTATAGAAAATAAAATAAACTTTTATTATACAAACTCAATTAGACACAGGAAAATTGTCCAAAGCTAAGCTAAGCTAGGATAGGAAGAGGACATAGGCCCAAAACAGATGGGTAGACGGGGGTGGCTTCTGGTCACTCTGGGAGCATGGTGTTTACATGACACATGTCCCTGGAGGACCTAGAAGCTGCATCAGGGCCACTCCAGGGCTGCCTAAGGCAGCCCAAAACCAGCCCCAAAAGGAGAAGCTTTTTTCCGCTCCTTGCCACAGTCTATTTAGGATCATAGCAGGAGGTGTCCTTGGGGCCATGACATGTGTTTGCCACGGCCTCGCAACACTTGGGCTGGGAGCAACTTCTGGCCATTCCTGGATGCCTGTCTGTTTCACCCAATAGTTATTTTGTACTTTTGGAACAGTGAAAGAATGAAAAGGAGCTGGAGAGAGGTATGATCCCTAAGAATATCAGTCCAAGAGAGGTTAGGATAGTAGATAAGACTCGAGGAGATTTTAAGTCAGCAAAAGACTCATTATACCTGTAAGCAAATAGACAGAATAGCTGTGCATATGATATTGTAATTTAAAGGTATAATTTAATTTTGCTAGTTGTCTGTGTCACAACTATTGCCAATAAATTCAGCGATATATAGGAATTACAGTTTATGAGTAATGTTAGTACAAAAAACATTGTTAAGGATTCATATAATGTGCTATGGGTGTGTGTTACTGTACTGGGTGATGCCAACCCTGGTCATGCCACTGTATATATGCTACCTCTGTGCTCTAACCATTTCCTTAACCAGTGAGCTATCATAATATTTACACAGGGCGGTGACCAAAGGCTGACATGTTCTGCATAGCTTTGACTAGATGCACTGATGGAAGTCATGAAGCAATGACAACTAGTGCCTTCCATGTCAGAGGTGATCCTACTCCAGGTTTTAGTTCAGACTGGAAAGAAGTTCTCCAAGCTTTTGAACTTTACCTTCAAAGTTTCATCACTTTAGATAGCGCCTTTAAATTTCAGCCCCAAACCCACAACTGGTTCACCACCCCACGGATGTAGGAGTCACTAGCCACTTCTAGTGTGGGGCAGTAGCTTTCTGGTATTAACTAACTTGGGATGCTTGGAAAACAGAGAGACAAAACCTTTGAGCATGAGGTTGGCATTCTGTGGCAGTGCTTGGCATGCAGGATCTTGGAAGCAGCTTAAAAATAGATTTGAAAAGAGGTCACAAACTCCACACGGACAAGAAAAGAAATTAATGATAGGTCTGCCTAAACTTAGCTGCGCTGAGCTGCTTTCTGCATGCTAATGCATCACATTCAGCAAGTTAGAAGGGAACAGCTCCCACTTGGGATTTTCATCAAAGCAGTCCTTGCTGCACAGAAATGTGTTCATTAGTTTGTTCGAGTCCACTGCCACTTTCCAAAATAAGATTTTAAAAGCAGGTCAAGACTATTGATGAATTATTGGAGGGGGAAGGTTATGAAAAAAAGATGGTAAATCAAGAATAGTGAGATGGTCCCTCTGAGCATAGAATTGATTTGTGGTGTGCTTTACCTGCTGCTGACAGCTCTGAAAAGTTTAGGATTACTACTCCCAAAATCCTCCAGATAGCATCCTGGAAATAATTTTCATGAGGATAATGAAATTTGATGATGGCAGAGAAATCAGCTAAATAAATTTAGTTATTTAGAATGGCTGGTTTTTAGTGTTAACTGCTGTAGAAGACCTTTTAGAGATGAAAAGAAAGACATCCATATGAGAAAATTGGTAAATAAAACTTCCAAAATATTTGGTTTAAGCTATATGTTTATTGAGGTGTACAGCTTTCTCTAATGCTCTGCATGACCAGGACATCCAAATGCCTCTAATGTGTGTAAATGTTGTGGGGAAAAAGGCTGCTTCTTTGCCTTTCATTTATAGTTATGCCATCAGAGTTTTTCAAAGTGCCTTCTTTGGACTATAGAATCACCCACCCAGCATGCCGAGGAAAAACCAAATACGATAAACCTACAACCCATTTCCAATAGCCATGGCTGGCTGGGGATTGATTGTGAAAATTGCAGTCTAGAAAAGTAATGTGTCCATACCATGCCAAGCAGCATAAACAACTAGGCCTGGAATAGAGAAGGTTAAGAGGTGACATGCCATGCTTAAGTATTTGAAAGGTTGTCATATTGAGGATGAAGCAAGCTTGTTTTCTGCTGCTCCAGAAACTAGGGCACAGAGCAATGGATTCAAACTACAGGAAAAGAGATTCCACCTAATTTTTTTTTTAAAAACTTCCTGACAGTAAGAGCTGTTCAGCAGTGGAATAGGCTGCCTCAGAGCGTGGCATCACCCCCTTATTTAGAAGTTTTAAACAGAGGCTGGATGGCTATCTGTCAGGTGCTTTGATTGAGTTTGGCAGAAGATAGTTGGATTGGATGGCCCTTGTGGTCTATTCCAACTCTTAAGAGTCTAAGAACTTTGCCAAACTGTGGGGTAAATGAGAAGCACAGAACCTGAAGCAGCACTTTTGGGGCTATAAATAAATTTCATTTAAACAGTAGAAGTAGACCAAGGGTGGTAGAGGCTGGATAAGACATTAGGTAAGCATAAAAGAGATTACGGAAGCAGTATGGCTATTATGCATCAAACCATATTCATTCTTCCATTGTTTTATCTTTTATTAACTTTGCTGCTGATACTGCTATTTTCTGCTGCTATGTGATTTTATTTGTTATATATTTCTTATGTCCATTGTTGTTATAGCTACTTTGGGAAAGTGAATTATTTAGAATATACATACATATTTAACAAGGACAAGTTGGCTGAGGAAAGTGAGGTCTCTGGTTTAACTTCTGTGTCAACATCTTGCCAAAAATGACTTCCTTTTGGCAAATCCCCTTTTATCACCTGCAGATGTTTTGAAGTCACTGGCTTCAGTTAGACCTTTCCCTTCTGAACAAAAACAATAAAAGCAGAGCTTGAAAAAGCTGTTTGATGGGACTACAGTTCCAAGAATCCCTTTACCAGAAAGGCCAGTGATACAGTTGCCTCCCTCTGTCTCCACCATAGCTGTCACCATACAGGGATTGGTTGATGCCTGGAGATGATGGTTTTAGATGGGGCACAAGAGGCTACAGAACAGCTCCCTGCATCCCATTCAAAACAGGAAACATGTACATGTCAAGGCACATGCATGTCACTAACAGGATTCCAGCTGAATATAATAATTTTGTTATGACATTAGCAGTTTTAATTTATTGACTTGGTTTTATTTGATGTACAGTTGGCCCTCCTTATCCCTGGATTCTGCATACAAGTATTCAACCATTCATGGCTTGAAAAGAAAATCCTCCCCTCTACACACAAAAATCCCAAAAGCAATCCTTGGTTTTGCCATTTTATATAAGGGACACCATTTTATCATCCCACTATATACAATGGGATGAGCATCCATGTATTTTGGTATCCATAAGGGGTCCTGAAACCAAACCACAGTGAATACCAGGGGCCAACTATATATTTTGCTGTTCTCTCAATACAGAATTCAAAGCAGCTACCCTTCTTTTGTTTTTATTTTTTTAGCATGTTTTACATAAGTATGTTACTTGGTTGCATTTCCTCCGGTGATTCATTCACATGGATCCATTGCTTGATCTACAATCTTTCTGAGAAGATCTATAAAATCTAAATGATAGTGCTTAGGCAGGGAATTGGGAATGCATGGGTTAGGTCTAAATAGTAAATATATATAATTATAAATCTGTTTAAGTGTCAGTCATAGCTGTGAGACATCACTCATTGGCAAAACACACCCAAAAGCAGGGGCAGCTTTGTTTCTTGCAAGACAATTGGACACAGTAGTCACAGTGTGAATTGTGTCTTGGCACTTGCATGGGCTAGGGCAGTGGCATGAATAGGGGGGTGCAGACTGCACTAGGTGACACCCTAAAGGTGGGTGACACCCCTGTTCCTGAAACACCTACCTTTTGACAGAGGCTGTGGCATTTATCTGCTTCCCTTTAAAAAGGCTTTAAGAATTGGTGGGGAGTGGGGTGAAGCCCAGTGGGAGGAGAAAGGAGAGGGCCTAGAATTTTTTAAAATTAAAATTTCAAAATTCAAAATTCAATTCTTAAAAAAATTTAAAAATTTGAAAATTTGTATAATTTTATTCTTTTTTAAAAAAAATTCTAAAACATCATGTTTTAACCAAATTTTCACTGTGTATATGTAAATATATTTAGATTTTGTATATGGTATTGTAATTTGTAGATATAATTTTTAATGTTGTTAGTTGTTTATGTCACAACTGTTAGCGTGCTATTCAGTGGTATATGGGAATTAGAGCAAAAACATTAGAGTACTAAGGATTCTATGTGGTGACACCCTGAGTTACCACACCAGGTGACACCAACCCTAGTGATGCCACTGGGTTAGGAAAGTCATTTTTCAAATACGAAAGCATGCAATCCAAATCAGCTCATGGTGCAAAGAGGACCTGGGTGGCACATCTAGATTCCAGGTAATAACATGCCATTTGAGAAATATGGCAATCCTATACTATAATAGACTATGATCCGTAAGAGAATTGGAAGCTTTCAACACTGTGTGGATGCAAGAGAATGACTGCATAGATTAGTCAGAAAGACACAGAACTGCCACCTTTCTTCTCTGTAGTATGCCATGGCTAGGAACCTGAGGGTTCATCCTTTTACAGAAGAGCCTTTGACCCAGTTGAGGCGCCACTGACAGTATACGCAGATGGCATTTGCCAATTGCCCTTTGAGGCAACACATTGGGCATGATATGTTGGCCTGACCAGCATTGTTAATAAGATTTATGAAAGATACATGGGAGAGCAGAAGGAAGTGGGAACTTGTGAAAACCATTTCCCTCACTTTTCTGTTGGAGAGAATGTCCCATGAGTAAAACTCCACCTATAGTCTCTCAAGCTCCAAATCTATATATTCTGTATAATCGCCAGTTCAACTTACATACCCTCAATTGTCCTAGTTTGCTAGGGAAAGCCCAGATTAATCTTATGCCATACCAATTTTCCATCTGTGCTTAAAATGTCCCAGCTTCTCTCTTCTCCTCCCACTTTCTCACTTTATCCTCATCTTATTTCAATCGCTGTAAACTGAGTTCAAAGTGAAACAGTAGTTTGCATTCAACTTAGAAGGAGGAGAGTAAAGTAGAGGGTGGAATCTTGCCCTTCCCTGTAAACTCAGGCAAAAGCAAACTGTGGTAGCTTTTCCTAGCTCGTGTGTTCTTCCTCAGTAATAATTTTTGCCATCTTAGCCACTGTCTGATGTTGCTTGGTTACACGTGTTCCGGTTTTCAATTATGAATGCATACAAGCAGGACTTATCTGTCTGTCCTGCTGATTTCTCATATCCTGCATTCTGTAGTGTCTGTTGACTACAGCAGTGCTGCAACAATCTCTGACTTGCACTGGCTTCATTCAAACCTGATGATGAAGCACATAGTTGCCCATCAGTTGTTGCTGCCTGGGGCAGGTTCACCCATCTGTATAAAGTTCAGTGGAGGAGTCAAGTACAATTTCAAAAGGCAGGCTGATCTAATTTTATTTAAATCATTAACATGCTGCTGTAGAAATTGCTTCATTAATTATGCTGACTAGTAAGCAAAGGTCATAGGAGGAGAGTGATTAGATATCCCTTTTTAAATATGTTCATGGGCTGGAGGCAGCTTATGGAATCTAGCAGGACTTGGACTACAAATCCCAGAATCCACCAGCCAGCATAACCAGAGGACACATATAAATTTTGATTCCAGGACGCTTCAAGGAACATGGTTTGCCTGGAAAATGAAGTATTTTAAAGGGGACTTGGCACCTAGACTGTGAGCATAGCATTTGTTGTTTTTCCTGCAGCAGAACCATGTCTTGGGCACTTCTTCCTATTTGTGGGTCTCCCAAATCTAGTTGGCCACACTTGGAAAGAGGGAAGGAGGATTTGATAGGCCTTTAGTCTGATTCAGCATGGCTTACATTTTAACCCCTCCCATTGAATGATTTCACTTACCCATTTTCTACATTTGCAGGATCCATTTTATGCATTTACACAGAAAGTCTGTATATATGCCCATGGGCTTAATCAGCACTATCAGATGAATAAGCTAAAGTCAAGTTCCTGATCCATGCATTCACTCAGTCAAATGAAAGGGACTAGAGGCACTACTTCCTATTGTGAACATGCTTTTCTTTTGTCCCACTGTTTGCCTGATACCATAGAATTTTTCTGCACTTGTAAAGCATTTCATCAGCAGCATCAATGCAAAATTTCTCAGTTCCCCACCATAGTGTAAGGATTAAACTATAGCAAACATTTTTCTATGTGTGCAGCAAAGTTTGCTAATTATTGCCATCATATTAAGTGGCATACTGTCCAAGTATCACTTTTTCATCTGCTTTTAAATTGTTCCAGTCTTTCTCTCCTCCCACCTTCCCCTTTTCTCCTCAGATTACTTCATTTGGTGGAAACTGAGTTCAAAGTGCAAAAGTAGTTTGCAATCAATGCAGTGTGGGAGGATGAGAGGTGAAGGCAGAATTGAGCCTTTCCCTATAGGCTCAGGCAGAAACAAGCTGCTGCAGTTTAAACGTTTGCCATCTGGACCACACTGTGCTGTTGCTTGGCCACATGTCTTGTTGTTCTGTGCCTTTAAATCATTTCTTACTTTTGGTGACTGTAAATTGACCCTTCATTGAGGTTATCTTGGCAAGATTTGTTCAGAGGAACTTTGCCATTGCCTCTTCCTGAGACTGAGAATGTTTTGCCCAATGTCACCCAGTAGGTTTCATGGCTGAGTAGGGAATTAAACCCTAGTCTCCAGAGTCCCAGTCCAATACTCAAATCACTACACCATGCTGGCTGTATGTCTCCCCGGTTGACATCTGTGAAATGTTGGAGGGTGTAAAATGTATGCTGAACATACAAATATGCAATACATTAAAACAATGTCACCACATTTTCAGAGATGACTTTCAGCAACTACAGTAGATATGTGCCCAGTAGGCTGGAGATCAAGATCAAGGGGGCCCAGATCAAAGAGATGTGAGGCTTCTAACCCTTTTCACTGGCACTTAATCCCTGTGGAGCATTGATTAAACATGGATTATTTTAAATTTTTTATCCTTATTTTAATATGTGAAATATATCAGCTTGGAAATCATATCACAAGTCAGCACCATGTGACACAATCTGGCTGCACATATTCCAGCTATGTTATGGTTTATGTGGATGAGATGTTTCTGAATGTGGCATTAACAAATACAGTTGCCTCTGTTTTCGCAGAGGATCTGTTCTGGACACACACACACACCGGCAAAAATGGGAAAGCACATATACAGTATTCAAGCCCCATTGGCTTGAATGGATGTGCACCCACGTTGTCCCCCTCTGTTTGCCACGCGCAAATGGGCAAGGGACAAGAATTTCAAGTCTGTAAAAATGGAGGGGCAACTGTACATCACAAATGTCTGTAGTAAGATTGCGAACTGCACCTTCCCTACCACTGCTTTCACACCACTTCCGTTTATTGAGCCTGCATTCTACAACTGGAATCCTATTGGTTCATAATGGTAGTGGTTTAACTTCTTGCAGGTGGGAAGTAAAGGCAGGCAAAACCCACTAGTTCTGAACGGACTCTTTCTTTGATGTCTTCTTTGCTTCAAAGCTGCTATGCCCATTATCTTTTTCCTCCTGCTGCCCCCATATATGCTAGTGTAGCCACACTGATGTGACACACAGTAGGCATCTCACCGATTTCATACAGAGAGATACACAATGGTTAACACAACAGGCCTGATTTGCCAAGTCTTTCTGTCCTTCTTGATCCTTTAATCTTTGTTATTCATACCCTCCAACATTTTAAAGATGAAAATGTGGCCAAGCAAAGTCAGAGTATGGTTAAAATGCCAAAAATTATTCATGAGGAAAAACATCCAGGGCCTGAAGAGGCTGCAGCAGCTTGCTTTTGCCTTTGCTTATTGGGAAGGGTAACATTTTCCCTCCCTCCCCACATCTTCCCCTGCTGAGCTGAGAGCAAACAACTTTTGCATTCTGAACTCAATTTGCAGTAACTGAAGTGAGATGATGACAAAGGAGGAAATGAGAAGGAAAGAAATTTGGATGATTCAAAAGCAGTTTAGTAAGTGAGATGACAGAGGATTAATCAGTGCTATCACTGCCAGATCAAGACTGCTGGGAGGGTATGCACTATGTCTCATGAAAACTACTGTATATACTGTACTAAAAGTTGACTTCATGTCAAGGGCAGTTTATAAGCCTAAAAGTATGGATTTTGATAGGATCTGTGACAGTAAAACCTAGGAGTATGAACAAAGAATTTAAAGGATGAAGCAAGGGAAAACAATGACAAAAAAAACTTAAACATTTTCAGCACTCATGTTTGTGCTTACATTAAAGGCTGGATGGATGAGAGAGTAGAGGTGCACAATGTTTCCAGGACAGATTACACTCTTGCCTTTCATCAGAGAATAGTGTGTCTTTTATATATAAGAGTTAAAGTACAGTATTTATACTGATGTGTGGATAAATCAACTCAGTTTTTTTGTGTCAGTTTTTTTAACCAAAATATCTAGACTTATACATGAGTATATACAGTAAATAGTTTATATCACCTTAATCCCACTTCTGTAGTATTGTGATACTCTAAGAAAAAGTATTGCTAAATCCAGCATTTTGCTGTTGTCATGGATTATGCCAGTACTTTGGGTTTTTGTAATTTCCACATTCTTGGAGGAAAAAGCACTTTCGTATGTACAGAAATTAACAGTGAGACTGAGAAGCCAAAGTGAAAATAGTACAAATGAGGGAATGAATCAGGATGTACTTCAACAGATGCAGTACCTCCCACTGTATTATTTTCCTTTTCTTCACAGCAACTATTAAGCTTACCAACCCATTTTTAATTGTGAGAGGGTAGCTAGATGTTGTCATTTCCTATATTTTAATTGAGTGCCAAACAGAGAAGGGAAGCTCAGTTTTAGGTTTAGGTAAAAAAATTAATTGCAAACTACTCAGCCCTGCAAGCTATAGATATTCATGTTTTTTCTACTGCACTGAAGCAGAGGGGTAAGTGAGAATGAAACACTTAAGGCTGATAAAAAATATATATCACATCTGTCCTCAAGATGATTTCTTGTGATGATAATAACCTGTCTGTAATTATCTATAACTACATAAACACATATTTTCTGTGACTTATGTAGAGAAATTGAAAGTGAATGACATGTTATAAGCCAGTGTGAAAATCAGTGAGACCAGAGCTCAAACAAATACCTTATCATTTCATGCATGTATCTAATTAAGTTAAGGTTGTTTAATTGCTGGGTCATTGAAATAACTAATAACAACAACCAATTTGTTTTGCAGCTTGAATTTCAGTGGCGTTCATCTGGCATCTGCTGGACAGTTTAGCGACTTCCTGGGGAGCATGGGGCCTGCACAGTTTGTGGGACGCCAGACCTTGGCCACTACCTCCATGGGTAAGGAAAAGAAAACTACTGTATGTGTCTATATATCAGTGTATGCATGCATGTATTTCTATATCAGAGATAGGAAACTTCCCTAGACCGTGGGGCTATATTCCAAACCTGCTGTACCTGGAAATGACATCTCTGCCCAGTCACACCTCCCTCTTTTTGGGGGAAAAAATGAAGTGTCTTGTTGCAGGAGGACCACCTTCCACTACATTCTCTTGTGGGTGGGAAGGCATGTTTTGAGGGTCTTCCTGGGGACCTAGAGGGCATTTTGAGTCCTATCACTCTGAAATGTCCCAAAATGATTTCTAACAGGTGTGAAAGGCCTCCCTGACATTGAGAGAGTGTGACATGCCAAAGGTTAGCCAGTGGGTTTCCATGGCTGAGTAGGGATTCTTATCCTGGTTTCCAGAGTCGTAATCCAACACTTAAACTACTATACCCTGTAGACTCCTAATTATTAAATGTCAATAATAGATGTTTAATAAGATCTTATTGCAATTTATTGCAATCTTTTTGGATAAATGGATATTTGGCTTTAATAAAAATTTTATTTTGTTTCCAGGGGATGTGGAAATCGGCTTACAGGAACGAAATGGACAACTGGAAGTAGATATCATTCAAGCCAGAGGATTAACCCCAAAACCTGGCTCCAAAACCCTTCCAGGTAACTTTTTTTAAAAAAAAAAATCAAATTTTAAGAGCCTTTTAACAAATTGTTACCTCTTTGCCTCCAAAAGTGCTGCAGAGTAGGTAAATCACCAATTGGCACTGAGACTGGCACTGCTTGGTTTTTCAAAGGAGTAACCAAGATAAGGTTAGCAAGGCCATTATCTCCTTTTCCACACATTTTCAGAAAAATAGCAGCTGAGAAATTTTGTTTTTTGCTAGCTATTTTTCCATTCACTAATCTGCCAATTCCTCTCAGCCACCAAGCAAAATACTGTTTCTCCTCTTTTTCTTCAGGCTTCTTTACAAATTCTCAAAATTACAAATGAGATGCAGCAAGCTTTCAAAACTAACTTTAGTCGATAAAACCGCTACGGCATCTCTATATGATTAAAAACAACAACAACAGCCCAGTACCTTTGTATTTAAAGTGAAAAAGCTAACTTTCATACTGTGCTTTCTTCCAAGCTGCTTACATCAAGGCCTATCTACTAGAAAATGGAGTGTGCATTGCAAAGAAGAAAACCAAAGTGGCACGGAAATCCTTAGATCCACTGTACAATCAAGTGTTACTTTTCCCAGAGAGCCCACAAGGCAAAGTACTGCAGGTAAGATGGGGACATCAAAAACCTACAGGCAAACTCCGCAACTAGGTGTGACATGTGTAGCCAGGTGCAGTGTTGATTCTTGTGGGGAGGAAGGTACACCACAGAACTGAAGCTGTGTTTGTGGTCTTTGGTGAGTTGCCGTTTTGCTCAAGAAATCAAGACTAAGGGGACAGACTAAATTTGTACCAGAATGCAATTATTAACAATTAATTCAATTAATAATTGGATGAGAACTCTGGTTGTCATCCAATTACAGAAAATTTGGGGGGCAAAATAAGAAGCGGCATCAAGAGAGGTGTAAATCTAGCTCTGATTTCTTGGTTTGTGGATTTATTTATTTATTTAATGAAAAGCAACAACGGGATGATTTTAGATTAGGGGTACAGTATACCAGAAAGGAGTTAAACCTTTTTCCATATTCTTGTTCCTGTTATAAGTTGAACTACACACTTCTGAGAATGACTTTTAGTCATGGAAAGGAAAATATTCAGGCATCCACATTGAGCCTGTTAGGTTTTTCTTTCCCTAGCAAATAATTCCAGGCTGGGAGTGAACTGGACTATTATGTTGGAGGTTGGGGCGAATCCTCTCTCCCATGACATGCCCATTATTCAATTCAACACATGTGCATGCGCACACACACACACACACACACATATACAGCGTGTGCTGCTTTGAGTCAAAGATGCATCCCTGGATTGTACACATGACTTTAATTCTTGCAACTGAGGTTTGGTCTTTAAATAAATAAAATGATGAAATTTGCATATAAGAAAAAATAATATTTATTTTAAAAAAATACCCACTGTCCTTAGATTTCACTTCTCTTCTTTAAGCAGATGTACCTGTATAGCTTGACACACTGAAGAAGCATATTACTTTTGATAAAGCACTTGCTGGTAGATTTGCATTAAAAGCTGTTGCATTAAACGTCCCTCCCACCCCCACATGAAAATGTGTAATTATTAATTATCAATTGCAATTCTACACATTATTCATTTCTGATTCACCCAGTTCTTCATCTGAAAAATGTTCCCTGAGTGAATGGTATAATTTCAAAATACACATCATACTTTTACCTTTATTAGGTCAACCGAAAGGCACGGTATACATTACACCAGCTTTTGGAGCTCATTGGCTTCTTCATTACCCAAAAATATTAAGAATCCTACAGGAGAAGAAAAGTGATTGTGTTAGAGTCATGGACCTGAATCTAGTTTGAGATGTTTGCTTAAGATGGGAATTTAAGATAGTCTTGAGAGAAGGCTGATGCAAGGAGAAAAGGGGCCCCTCTCGTTCATAGGCAGTAAAAGCCAGGTAATAACATCTCTGCCTCCATTAGCAGCAGCAAAGTGAATGATGATGCTCATTAGGAAGATACTCCCTGCACTCAAGCACAGCCATCACACAAAAGAAAAGGGGATTGGTTGGGAAGAGGGTGGAAAGCAAACAGAAGTAATAGTTTCTAGTTATCAGATGCTGCGTTATGCTGCAGCCATAACATTGTGAGTTCAATCCCATGGCTCCAAGGTTGGCTCAGCCTTCCATCCAATTGTAGGTCGGTAAAATGAGTATCCAGCTTGTTGGGGGCAATTGGCTTACACATTGTAAACCATGTAGAGAGTGCTGTGTTCACTAATAAGCAGTATAGAAATGTTAATGCTATTGCTATAGTTACTAGCAAGCAAGGAGTGAGATTCTCATCCCTTCGGGCACAGGATGGGATCGGGCTGGAATGGGGGAAAATGGGTTTTATCACACACAAAGTTGCTGCTGTGCTGCCACCCAACCATCCCCCATCCCCCAGCTGTGCTTCTCCCAGCAATTTTGCTACTACAGAAGCTTTCCATAACACCAAAATCAGGTGGCAGAGCAGGGCTGATGGACAGGTGATAGCCAGGAGGCAGCGCAGCAGCAATTTTTTGTGTGCGATAAAACCTGTTTCCCCCCATTCCAGCCTGATCCTGTCCCATGCCCGGATCAGGCTGAAAAGTGAATGTGATAAACTCCTACAACTCTTGTCAGGCAGCTGTCACTCCCTCAGGCTGCAAGAGAAGAAATGGAAGGGACTGACCTTCTATCAGTTCTGTTGAACGATCTGCTAATTTCAGTTCCCCTTGAACTGTTTCTCTGCTTGCTAGTAACTGCTAGTAACATGCCCCGATTGTGCTGAAAAGTACATGTGATAAACGCCATAGAGGTAGCAACCAGATGGAGCTGGTCCCCCCCCCAGTTCTGATCCCCCCCCCCATCTCCTTTCTCCCTTCCATTGTTGCCCTGGTCCCAGCCCTGACCCTAGACACTGTTGGGAAAAGCATATTCCACTTTTGTTCCACTCCAGCCTTTGCTTTAAAAATTATCAAAATATCAAACACATTTCAAACCCTGGTGCATATCCTCCAATGTTTCACAAACTAAAACTGGCACGTGCTGTACCAACAGGTTATTGTTGTTGTTATTGTTATTGTTATGTGCTGTCAGGTCAACTCTCACTTATGACAACCCTTTCATAGGGTTTTCTTGGCAAGTTTTATTCCCAGGAGATTTTCAATTGCCCTTATCTTAGGCAGATGGCTGGAAAGATTGAAAGCCACAAAGACAGCCTGGAGGCCTCATGCAGTCCCAGGGCCTTACTTTGCCCTCTCCTCATGTAAAACCTTAAAATTAACATTCTCTTTCCCTAATGACTGTACTCATTAAAAATCAACCCCTTTCCTATCGCCATTCTGAATTCTGTTTCTTGGACATAATGGAATAGGGTAGAATGTGGGAAAGTGTTTAGCTCGAGAGTAGACACCTACTTTGCATGCAGAAAGTCCCATGTGTTTTTTTTAAAGGTGTGTATAGTAAGAGCTGCCTGCCGAAGAAGGCAATATTCTGGTTATATGGACCAATAGTCCAACTGTCACCTTCCTTAAATGTACCTTTAGTTTAGGCCATCAAAGACTTCCTTTTCTTTATTAGCTAGGCACTCTATAGCTGCCCAACTTCCAGGCAACACTTTTCTTTTTCTGTCATAGCAAGGCAGGGGAGAACCCAGCAAGTTAAATTTTCTACCATAAAAATATAGAACAGTTCTGTCTCAATGCATTATCAGAAGTGATAAATCCCATGCCTGCTTCCTATTATTCATGTGCTATGGCTTAGAGACTAAACATGATTCTCACTCCTCTTGCTTCCCAGGTGATTGTTTGGGGAAACTACGGACGCATGGAACGCAAACACTTCATGGGAGTTGCCCGTGTTCTTTTGGAAGAACTGGACTTGTCATCTTTGGCAGTTGGTTGGTACAAGCTTTTCCCAACATCATCAATGGTGGATCCTGCTACTGCTCCATTGCTGCGTCAGTCCTCACAGCTTTCTTTGGAGAGCACAGTAGGACCTTGCTGTGATAGGTCTTAATGAGCAATGAAGTACTGAGAGACTGCTTCTGTTTTTAAAATCATGCTGTCAAGGTTTTGTTTGCCAGAACGCTGTCCTCAGGCACATTGCATCTTCAATCAGTTCTTGAGGGAGCCTGAAGGTGAGGATAGCCGAGTAACCTTGGCCAGAAAACAAGGTTGAGACCAGTGACCTTTCTACACCCAAGTAGGAGGAGCAGCAGGGCATGAATCCTAATTGTGGAATGACATATACAAGACGCACCTTTTTTTTGTTTCTGTTTTCCACTCTCATCCATGCATCCTTGCTTCAGAGCAACATGAAAGCTTGAAAAGTTGCAGCAGCTTTTTAAAATAGGGGATGGTGTTTTCTTAGTGCTATTTTAAAAAATTTGAAAAAGAGGACTTTTGGCAATTCTTAAATATTGAAAAACAAATATCTGACCTAAAGGAAAATAGCAGTTTCAGGGAAAACTTTATGGGTTTTGTAAACTGTTTTCACTTCCTTTTAGAGGTGGGGTGGGGTGGGGGAAGGACCTGCCACAATCTCTTTAGAACAAGTTCCATCGTTCTATTTGATATACAAATACTGTTGCTGGATTTTTTTACACTGTGCCAAATTACCAGCAGTGTCTTCTACTATAGGACTTAGGCCAACAATATTACAGAAGCATTTTTGCTGGAAGGATATTCTTTAATTACAATAGTCAGTTCTAATACAAAGATCATAGTGAGTAGCTGGAAAGTTGCACAGAAAAAATTGCTGAAAACAAATGAGAAATCTTGCAAAAATGAGATTTGCTAGTGCTAGCCCATTGTTAGACATGAATGTTTTATACACACACACCATAATAAACTCCAGCTTTTGCCTCCTCTTGTTTTCATGCTCCCACATTCAAATTATCAAGCTTTGTATTTTCTGCTGTGTATCTTGTGATGTGCCACATTCCTCTGGAGTACAGATTGGTTTGAGGTAGCAATACATTATTCTACCATTGCAAACAGAATTATAATTATAAAGATTGCATTTTTCTTTAAAGAGGGAAATCTCAGAAGGTGACATTCTACTTGTCACCTGGGAGGTGTGCACATGAGATCTTGTAATCCTCACACACAAAGGAAAGGAATGATGCATCAATGCAGCTTTATTTAATATACAAGTGAAGTGAACAACATGAAGGAGGTGAAAGGGGGCTGGGTTTTCAAAAGCTCAGGCCCAGATGGCAGTTAAATACTTAGGAGGGTATTTTCACACATGATACTAATGGTGCTTTTTAACTGCTTGAAATGTGAATGAATATAACATAGTTTTAAATGAGTGGCAGGGAGGGGTTAACATTGATATTTCATACGGCATTTATGTTTGTATGTGTATCCCTGTTTAATATATGTGTATAACATATGCAGGGACGTGTTGTGCCCATTCTGCATTACTGATCCTCCATCTACCATGATTACCCATAGAGTTGAATACATTTTGGATTCAATAAATAAGGGTGTGTCTTCTACTGCACTAAAAAGAGGGGTGTAGGATGATTCAGCAGGTTAAAAGCCTTACTTTTGAACACAGTTCAACATAAATCTGCTGGAAGGGTAATGACCATCATCAAAGGATTGCAGGTGGCAAACACGACTTCCAAAGTCACTCATGCCAATGTCCTGGTCACTGAAGACAGGCTTTTGGGAAGATATTTAAATGCAAAAAAAGAGAGAATTCTGTAAATATTTTATGTTAACCAATAAAAAGATAGGTATATATGTATATATAGTCTGCATAGAGCTATGAAGACACCAGTTGTCAACAGAAAAAGTCATATGTGTTAGAGTAGTTGAGTGATTTATTTGATAGAGCCAAATGCATGTATGAAGTAAAACAGTTTACCTGGGCACAGCTGTGTCTGAAGGCTCTCAGAAGAGTGATTTTAGAAGATACCTAAGGCCAAGATGCTCTATCACTATTTAAATCTACTTTTTGTACATGACTAAATGTTTCTTTTTGTCATTTCTAGCAAACATCTTTATTATTGCTATCTCAAATCTTTTATTTCCTCTTTGAATGCTAAAGGCAGACTTTGTTTGACACTCTTAAGCTGCTACATCCTGTACTAACATTTAGGGACCATCCAGAAATGGCTTCCTGTCTTGTTATTACAACACAAAGTAATAGCAAGATTTCTACATGACCTATGAACTAAGCATGGCTAAAGCATGACTTGTAATAGAATGAAACATAGTTATATGTTATAGATAGCGTTTTTAACAGTTTGGGACATAATGAGTGAAATTAGGCTCAATAGTACTGTAATGAGCTATCCTAGAAGTATCCTAATATAAATAATAGAATAAGGAAACACTAGAAATTTTAAGTCTAGTAAAGTCCTAGACACACCAGAGTTTTAGCCTAATTATCCTAATTTCTTCTATGCCTGTGATTTCCATATAATTCATTTTCCAACTCATATTAAAGATTTTTCTTCGTATGGGCTAAAGGAAGGTAGTTGCATGCTGGTCAAAACATGTGACTCTTTGGAATTTTTTAAAAGCAATTTAGCTATACTTCCAGTGGCCACCTCTTCATATTTGTGCATAGTCAGTATTAGGCAGATTGTACAATATAACAATGAACTAAAATAGGCTGGATTAGATTTGGTGGTTGCTGGTAGCCATCAACATTTTGAATCACCTTGTCTTTAAATGAACTATGGAGGGAAGCAAGCACATTCCAGACCTAGAAATTGAACCGTAGGTGTTCATATTGTTCAAAGATTTGTATGTTGTTTAAACCAGTTATGTTTTGTAGGTATCCTGTAGTTAGTTGTCCATTCTTCCCCCAATGTTGATAGGGGAAATAGGAGTAAAACTGCTGAAATATATCCCTGCTGTCGTAACCTGTTGGTACAGCACAGCAATAGACTTAGTTCTGAAATGGCTGGAAATTTTGAAATGGTAGGAGTTGGTGGTCTCCAGAATTAGGAGGTCCCATAGGGCTGATTCAGACACATTTGTAAAATGTGGATAAACAGAGAAATAACTGTGTTTGATTAAAAATGCACAGAATGAAAGAGCTCAGCTGAAAATCACTTGGAATTTATTTTTAAAAATTATCAAAATATCAAGTACATTTCAAACCGTGGTGCATACCCTCCAATGTTTCACAAATTAAAACTAGCATATGTTGATGGCAAAGGTAATCAGTGAGGAAGAACACACGAACCAAGAGAGCCTGCAACAGCTTGCTTTTGCCAGAACCTACTGGGAATGGCATGATTCAGCCCCTTCTTCCTCTGCCTCCAGTTAATGAGTGCAGACTGCTTTTTCACTTTCAACCCAATTTGCACCCACTGCATTAAACTGATGACAAAAAGGAAGGTCACAGGAGGAGAGAGAATCTGGGACATTTTAAAAGCAGATGAAAAAGGGAGAAGACAGAGGATTAATCAGGAAAGACTCTGTCAGATTGAGACAGTTGGAGAGTATGATGTTGACTTTTATAGTTTTAAAATATATTTGTACATCATGCTTTAACCAGTTGGTTCTCAGGAGGATTAATGATGATATAAATTTCAACAAAAACTAGACAAAATCATATAAAAATCAGATAAAACAAGCCCAGTAAGAACAACAGTTAACAGTAGCAAATTAAGGCGATTTAAATTCATACATTAAAAGTTGAAAAGGATAGGGAAATTTTTTTAAAAAATTGTTGCTTGGTACTGAAAGCATAGGGAAGTAGGTGCCAGGTTAACCCTCCTGGGAAGAAAGTTCTTTAAATGGGGCTATCATGGACCAGACCAGCCTTCTCTCATGAGGGTTGACTGAGAATGGACAAAAAGAGAGTTGGCAGTCCTTTATGACCCCAAGAATTCTACCTCTGTCACCAGGTGAATGTCTTTATTTGTGAGGGAGAGCAATGCAGCCCCAAATCATTCATTCCACAAGTGTTTCCTATTTTTGGCTGAGCAGTAAGCCTTTAGGCATGGGGTGGGCAACCAATAACCACAAGCCACAGCAATACAGTATTGACTTTTTAAAAGGTTGATTAATTTAATATAAAAAAACAAAAGCAACAAAACTGAACTTTTTCTAGAGATGACAATTAGATCCTGAAAGGAGAGAGAAAAGTGTGTTTCCATTAACAGTAAATCCCAAATGGGCAACAGAAAAACAAATGAAGAATAAATGGATTCATCTAACTACTTTATCACACAGGGAGTTTGCCGGGAAGAGACAGGATTAAAAAGGCATCTTCCAGGCAAAATCACAAGATTGCAGCAAAGATTTTCAGATGACGTCACGATTACAGAGGATTTAACCAGGGCATAACCAGCAAATCATTCATGGGGATATCCCATGAATGATTTGTTGCTGATTATTCCCTGGTTATTCCCAGGATAAATTCTCTGTAATCACGATGTGTCTAAAAATCTTTGCTGAGATCTCAGGACTTTGCAGGAAAAATGCCTTTTTAATCCCAGTTCAAATCCCGGCAAACTCCCCATGTGATAAAATCCTAAACCTATCTGAACACTCACACTCCGTAGGAAATGCAGGTTTTACATTTTTCCTGTTCTTTTCCTCTCAGGTTCTAGGCAACCAGTTCTTTGTAGAGGACAAGTGGCAAGCTTTTCTTTCAGAATTCTCCCACAGACTGAGCTTCACCCTCTAGTTAGTTCTCTCTTTCTAATTCCTTTCTTTGCCTTCTCTCCTTTTCCACTTCTACTGTTCTTTCAGTTCACTTTCTACAGTTTCAGCTCAGCTTCCACATACAGTTGTCTTCCAGCTGTCACATTCATCAGCTTCTTGTGATTCTTAGCTACAATTTCACTTACACTTTTCATTCTCTGCAACCCCTTTACAAGAAATTCGAGAGCCTGAGTGGTGTAGTGGTTTGAATGTTGTATTACAACTCTGGAAACCAGGGTTCAAATCTCTGCTCAGCATGGAAATGCACTGGGTGACCTTGGGCAAGTCACACTCTCTCAGCCTCAGCCAAATTGCAAAGGCAAACTCCCTCCGAACAAATCTTGGCATTAAAAAAGTGATGGACTCATCTGAGTCACCATAAGCCTGAAACAAACTGAAGGACACAATAACAAAACTCAGCTATTGAACAATAATCCTAAATATACCAATGCAAAACAACATAAAAGTACTATTAAACTCATACATATCAGTAAAATAACATAGAGCATAATTCCTTCATGAGCATCAGCTGCTTTCCTTAGGTTACTATGAAGAGAAGAAATATCTCTCCTTTGTCTTTACTGGAGCCATGTTCATTCTTGCCCATTCTGTTGTTGAAAAACCATTGTACTAAATTCACATGTAAGGCATTTTTCATTTTCAGTAGATGAGTCCTAAGAGCATCTGTGCATGCAGAAGGATTTTGTTTCCCTTATTTGTAACATTTTCCTTTCTAACTATATTTCTGCCTATTATGTCCCCAAAAGCCCAAAAGCTGACCCCAAAGGTAGGGGTGCCTTTTGAAGCAGCATTATATCAGTGGCAGGAATTTTCCTGCTACTGGGAGGGGGGGAAGGGCAACACTCTAATAGACATGTTGACAGGCTTTCTTCATCCTGTCTTGTGTTTTATAAATTGAAACAAAAATATTAGAACATGGATCTCATTTTTAAAACAGCTCACTAACAGTCTATGGGGACAAGATGCAGAGATGATGTACTGCAAATTGAAAGGCCTTCTCGATTTTACCATCTCTGATGAGTGGTATTACTCTTTAAAAGGTAGCAGATCATGCATTTGAACTAACCTGATTTTCAACAGGTGAAACTTTTCTGCATGTGTCTCTTTTAATTAGGATACCAAAAGACAGATTGGAACCTCCTAAGAGATAAAAACCCTAGCTGAGGTTTCAAGCCTCTTTTCTTCTGTGTTAGATTACATAATCCCAGGTCTTGTTCCAAAGAGCTCCCTTTCAAAACAGCCCTTTCTCTTCCTCCTAGCACACCTAGCAGCTTTCTTTGTGCTATGTCATATGCTTATGAAAACCCCCCCCCCCCAAGTTTGAGGGGGTAGGGTAACTTGTTGTGTAGCCTTTTTAAAAAATGGTCTAACTCCTGTTTGTCATTTTGGCTTTGAAAAGCAAGTGTTTTTGAAATTTAAGCCTGATCTCTTGCTGCCTTTTAAAGGTTTAAAACAGATTTGTGTCTATCTGTACATTTTAATTGTTGCTTAATGGGGAAGTAGTACCCGTGTTCGGAAGAATCAGCATGTGTCCAATAGATGATTATTTATGCGCTTATACTAGGATTCTATAAATCCGGCTGCTTGTTAATGGGAAGAGCTAAGGCTTAGGCAATCTTGGTGATAGCATTCCTCACTCACCCACCCCGGGCAACCTTTTTGCTTAAATAACTGTGACCATTACATCACTAAGAACAAAGCAGCATCCTCTCAGCCATTATTCTGAGGATGCAGAAAAATATGACAATGAGAGCTAGTGCTCTATTGTTCTCTTGAGATGGGATGATGGGTCATGTACCTACAGTTGCTTCAGATACAAATGCAATGTTATCCAGTCTCTGGGTGAGCTCCAAATACATATGGTAGAAACAGGCATAGAGGAAAATGAAGGCTTTCTTAGCTCCTGAGGTTAAACTTTCAAGAGCACATAAGGAAACATGTGAACAATCTGCAACATAAAGCTCATTACACAGGAAGTGTACCACCATACCAACATCAACTTGTGATCAAGATCAAATTTGCTTTTGCCTGGGCTTACTGGGAAGGGCAAGATTCCTTCTCCGCTCTCCCCTGCTAAATGAATGCAAACAGCTTTTGCACTGTTGAACTCAGTTTGCAGCAATGGAAGTAAGGTGTGGATAAAGGGGGAAAAGGAAAAAAGAGAAACTGGGAGATTCTAAAAGCTGCAGGAAAAAGTGAGATGACAGAGGTTAATTGGGACTGTTCCAACAGTCAGGTGGAGGGTATGTTGCTCAGGTTCACATATGAAGTCTTTTTTTGGAGTAGGAAGTTGAATTGGTATTTCCAGTGCCTGTAAACACCAGATCATTCTTCTGATAAAAGCAGAGCCGTTCTCAAAGATCAGGGATTAAGCAAACCCAGCCTTCACTTAGCTCAGCCCATGATTCCCAACTTTGCTGGGGAAAGAACTTTTGAAGGAAGAAAAATCAATTTGTGAATGCTTTTGTTGTACATAATTATACGTTTTTAATGTTTTTAATACTGGATCCCTTATATGTGTACTATTTAAACAAACATAAGTCTTCAGGCTTAAGGAATGTCATAGGTTTATGTATAGAGCGAAAATCTGTAGATGTTGGGGCAGTAGGAATCCCAGTGTAAAGCATGTTTAATAGTAAACACCTTCAAGAGTAAGAAAACTTTTGAAATGAAAGTTATTTTAAGTTATTTAAACTTAGGGCATTTAATAATTTTGACACTGGAGAAATATTTTCTTTAAAAATAAAAAATGCTGTATGTTTTTTTTAAACAAATTATATAATTTAACTTTTTTTAAACGAAAAATATTCTCTTGGTACAAATATGTATTTATGTTTTTTCCTGATTCAGATAATTTTAGTCATACTTCTAAATGGAAATAAATGGAAAACAAATTATTCACCATGAATTAAATGGAACATCAGCATGACTAACATTCTCTGGGTTAGGGTTTTATTAATTTAGTGATAGATACCCTGTATTATATTTTATTAACCTGTAATCCCTCCTTCCCCAAAAGAATGTAAATAGCTACCAGGAATTAGTCCTATAGGAACTTCACTTGAAACTATCATTATTGTTATTATTAATATTGTGTAAGAATATTTGCAATTGTTCATTACATCTCTGCTAAAGATCTTATCCGAAGATCTAAGCCTTTCTTGAAAGAATCGATGTTGTATTTCCAAGATGAAGAAAAAAAAATCTACTTAGCTAGTTTGTCATATTCCTGTATTCTGTAAACAAATCTTTTTATGAAGAGAGTTTGAATAGGCATACAAGCAATAATATATACCCTTTGATGTGTGCAGGTTGTGATGTGTGGATGGCCATACCTGGGTACAATATGTGATGACAGTCTTGGTTCATAGGGACATCAGCTCTGGACAGTCCATACTATCACTGGTTATTTGGATAATTGAGAGAAAGAAGATTGGATAGTACCATGGTGATGGTTTAATCCAATCTATTTGTGTAAGCAAATACATTTACTGGCCATAAAATTTTTGTAGTTGACTTTCATGCTAAGGTTGTGAAAAGTTTCAATATTAAGCTCACAGGTGTATCAGGTCTCCTTGTTTTCAGATAAGTGTTTAGCGATTGTCACTGTTGTTTCAGGCACCGTCACTGCCAATGTTTTGTACTCTCAAACTGATGGCTGTTCTGCCCTCTAATGGCTTCTCTGGCAAAGACGCCTCATTGGAACTAAAGAGAGATGGGTTTATTTTTCCTGAGCTGTTGTTCCATCCTTTGTTATTGTATAGGAAACCACAGTAGGGAAATACATGCACCTTTATAAATAATAAGTATAATTATATACAGACCAATGAAAATTATAGTATTTATATGCACTTTTATGTGACGGCAAAGAATAATGTGAAGAATATTCTGTGTATCTATCGGTCTACTAAATGACAGGAACAAAATTTGCTTTACATACATCCATTTTCAATTTAATCCTGCTCACACAGTTAATGAAAGTAATAAATTCTAATTAGTTCTAAAGTTTAGCTTGAACAGGAGAGGTAGCAAATAAACCCGGATGATAAAACACATTCTTCCTTCCAATGTGTAGCCCCAGGATGGAGATGCTTTAGCCCACCAGATGTTTGGGACTACAGCTCCCATAATTTGGAAATAAAAGTTCAAGATTTCTGGAGGGCCAAAAATTCTGGTATAGTTTAGATAGTTTTGTTCAGCTGCCCTAGGAAAATTAAGAAATATTACAGAACATTAAATTTTCCTCTATTGATTATGGATTTTGGAGCCAACAGTGACACTCACAATGTTGAACCTAGAGACAAAATTACAACTGGTCCTTGGACCAAATCCATCCCATTGCATCTTTCCATGTTCTTCTCCTCCAGTTACCACCCACAAAGAGAAAGGTGGAACATGGACAATGGATCCACTAAAATTCAGCATCCTAGTTTGATTAAAACTCATTGTCCAAGGCTACAAACAAGCTGGCTAGCCCAACACTTGTTGATTGGCTATTATAAATTTCCCTTTGTTATTGTTTTCTTTTCCAGATTAATGTTGATTATAATTTGCTTAAATAGCCAAGAAAGACTCAGATGAGATTTAACCTTTATCTCAGAACATGTTCATAGTTTTATGAACATGTCTTATGAACATAGTCTTATGAACATACTGTAGTCTTATGAACATGTACTGGATGAAACTTGAGGAGCTCCTGGAGGCTATCTGTTTCATTGCAGGGTTTGTCCTGCCCACCAGCATGTCTAACTTTCTTTTAGCATTTTTCTTCAATATTGTTCATGACAGTTGAACAAATGGGAACAACTGGGCAACAAGACATTTGTCATCCTTATGGCATGTCTATTGTACTAACAATTCTCACTTTTTAGGAACATGCTGGACAACATAAGATCTCTAAAAGACTCGAAATTCTAAGGGACAGTTTCATCTTCTACTAACAAACCCCACTGCAATTTAATAAGGTGCATGAACTTCCCTGCTTGGGATATCTGTGGCAGATTGCCCAGTACACAATAACAGTGCTGTACATGCAGCAAAGTGTGACTTAGCACATAGTGTCTGGCACATTATTGTTGGACACTGTTCATTGTCTTTAAGGAAAGATTCTGATGTCTTGTTTTTCTTTGTCTGTCAGTTTTATCCAGACAATACGTAATGGTTGGATAATTTACAATTTAGTGTTAAGCTGATAAAACTGTTGAAAATAACAATAAAAACCTTTTTTTTAAAAAAATACTGAAGGGTTTAAATTGAATTATTTATTGAACTGACACTAATGGCAAAACACTAGATTGCATAAAAGAATGGTTTTGAATGTATGTTATTTTTTTCATTTTACCAGATGGTTGCATATCTAGAATAAGGGCAGGTATGTGAAGATCTGCCCTTTTAGTATTCATATTTGTCAAAATCTCACCAGCACTCTGGTCCATTCAAGTTCCATAACATGAGGTGGGGAGTATGTATATTTCCACAAGCATGTGAAAATTCATACATATTCCATCTGCACCTTTTTTAATGTATCCATTTGGGGGCAAATTTTTCTTACTTTTCCCCATGTTAGGCATTTTTACCACTCCAGTAAAGAGCATTTCACACAATCTTGTTCATTTTCTTCTGTATAATTTGAAAAAGAAAAATAATAATGTTCTTGGTTTTCTGCCAATGACAGGAAAGCTAATACATGTGTGCTTTTGCAATCAGGGACACAGAACACAAATTGATTAAATTGTTTTAAAATCTCAGGTAACACAATTTCTTTTCCATACCTAGATATGGGCTGCAGCCCAGAAAAGGAAATGTGTTGCAAGCTTTGGACCTATGCTTTAATAATTTTATATATTAAGATCAGTATCAGAGCATGGAAAGTTACTTTCTGTTTTATTATGTAACATGAGATAATTAGTCATGTAATTTGATTCAAAGCCCCCTATTTAATCTGCAGCCATTAAGATTTCAAAATTGAAATACCCTTAAAAAGTAATTATGACAACAAAACCTTACCTCTTTCACATGCAAAAACTAAAGGGCAAAACAGACAGCCCTTTGAGCCACGGGTTGGGCTGGATTGGGCCTGCAGCAACTGCATGCTGCAGGCCCAATCTGGTGATTTGCTACACCAAAAAGAATTTGTAAAATGTAAAATGTCACTGTGGCAGTGGCTTTTCCATATTTCTTTGGCACAGCACATCTAAACGCTGCACATCTAAATGGGCAACATGACTCCAGCATGGGGGCAGAGTCAGGGTGTGCAGTGTGCGGTCGCCACCCCCACCCTGATGCCGGTGTTTTATGCCAGTCTGTTTAGCTCCATTACTGTTTCTGCCCCAGAACATTTCTTTCAAACACTCACTCAAAAGAATAATTACAGGCAACTGCATTACTTGTAACTCACTACTTCCAAACTCTGCCAAAGACGGTTTTAAGTTTGCAAAGGCTGCAAACTTGAAATTTCAAACTATTTAGTACTGAGGTTACTCCAGCTGGAGTTTACACTTGGATTTAGGCCCAAGCATGAACATGATCCTTCCTTGAACAAAAATCTGATATGAGGTCTAAACATTTGCAGCATTTGAGATAATAATGAACACAAACTGTGAAGATGGGCCAAGTACATTTTTCTCACTGCTGTGTGACTCTAACCAGCTACCTACTGGTACATGTGGAATATAAAATGAAGTATTGTGGGTACCGTAAGCCTGAGTTCCAGCATGTACTGCTCTGCCAGGGTTGACCCTACCATTAGGCAGAGTTGGAGGTGGGTTCAATGTTAGTGAAGCTATGACCCACTCCAAATTTTAGTCTAAACATTTAAAGGAGTAATCCAATGTATTTTACTATTTTTGAGATAGGATTTAGCTTCTTGGGTGTCTCCTTTAAAATTTGAAACTGATTTACTGTACCACAGACATGGGAGCCACTGAGCAGAGTGAGGTGACTGCTTCAGGCAGCAGATAATGACTGGAATCTTGTTAGTGACATACCCAGGTATTAGTTGCATTATGCCTGCAAAATGCTTTTATTGGACATTACACAATGGTCATTTCTAAGTGAGAGGGACAAAAGTGGAGGTTCACATGCAGAACATGTGCCAATGCACATTGGGCAGAGTGTATGCCACCCACCATAGGCCTCTGCTCATTCCCTAATGAGGCGCCACTGTGGATCCTACAGGAACTTGGTGGAACATATACTTAGGCATATCACATTGTGCACTTCAAATATTAAATGGCTTTTAGCATGCATATTTAGAAATGATTCACATAAATGTAACTGCTGGCAGTTATTTAAGCTACGCAGTGGCGATATAAGTTTTCATTCAATGAGTGCTTGTGGAAATGGTCACAGTGACAGCTCTCTGGCCCTTGTTTTTAGATGAGATGGGGTGGTTGAAGTAAAATTCACCTGCTACTCTGGCCAGGTGTGAATATACGGGGAGAGGGATGCTATCTTGTATGCATCTAGCATCAAAATACCTTATACTATGCTAAACCATAAAGGGTCTGCACAGATGGGTTCAGGCCCTATGGACTTTGAAATAACTTATTGCCTAATAAACAGTATAGCCCTAAGCAACATCGACTTGCCTTTTCCGTAGGGAGAAACACTGGTATAATGTGGCACGGCTAATTATTAAACTTAGATGTAGGAAAAAAAACTGGGTTCAAATTGCCTCCTGGACATGAAGCACACTGGATACCATTGGTCCAGTCAATGTTTGTCAAATTAACCTAGGCTTGTTATGGGGCTAAATGAGATATAGGAGTTTATCACACTGGAGGAATTTCTCTCAGTTTCGAAAGAAATGGAAGTGAAGCCAGTTCGGAATTGAGCAAATTCACTAGTTCAGCTAATTTACGTGATTGCGTATTGACACTGCATTGCGTTCAGAACTGCCCAAAATTGCCTCCCAGTGCCCGAAATTGCATGTGATAATTTCTCACGCAATCACACGAAACCCCACAATTGCATTTAGAAGGACTTTCCTTTGCTCGAAAATGTGTGTGATCAGCTTTCACGCAATTACGCAAAACCCCATGATTGTATTCAGATTGCCATTGGATTATACTTCCAATTCCCTTCGTGTGATAAACTCCATAAAGAGAGTGGGGGGAGAGATGTGAACAAATATAAATAGTGCCAATGCAACTACAAAAGGATAATTGGTTTCAAAATGGGGGCATTATGTTTAGAAATACATACATTTAGAGCTCTTTCCTCAAAATCAAAGGGTAGATTTGTTCAAGTGAATCACAAAATCATAGAATCCTAGAGTTGGAAAAGACCACAAGGGCCATCCAGCCACCCTCCAAAGAAGGAAATTCCACCACTCTCACCACTGTCGAACAGTGCCCAATAAAAGAAGATATTGTTTTATCAAATAAGCATTAACATATCACATTTACCATTTAAGAAGCCATGTTTATAGAGGATGGCCCCTCTGTTCGAAGAGACATCCAGTCCAAATCTGGTTTAAAATTAAAGACTCATAAGAAGTGAAAAACCATCAACATTACTCAGATAGCAAACCGAGCGGGCACCCAATTCACCTGGGCACAGACTTTTCTATTATATAGTGTGATATATTGTGTTGCTATTTAAATTATAGGGCAAATATTTCTAAATGTGTATCTATACTAATTAGCATATGCAAAAGAGAGAATTTGGCTACTTTTTAAGGGAGGGATGATATGTTTTTCCATTTTAAACAATGAATAAATAGTTATCCTAGTATTGTCCCACTGTTTTGTGACTTAACCCTCAGCACCACAAACCTGCTCAGAATAGATGGGAAGACTTAAGTGCTAAATCTGGAGTGTATTTCATAATCAGTTAGAGGGACACTGAAGACCTGTGTTGAGATGGGCAAAGTACAGCTTAAGGGCCACAGGCAATTTCATTTGGAGTTTGCCAGGTCCAACAGAGTTCTTCCAAAAATCATGTTGATATTCCTGTATTTCTTCCAACATGGGAGTAACATTTTAAGGCCACAGTGTCCTCAGACAAGTAGGATCGTTGTCCTTTCAACATCATAGACAGATTACACAACAACTGGAAGAGAACTTTTCGCATTTGTGGATGTGGCTGCATTTTCAAAGACTGGTCTTCCCCCAAAATCTGGGAAACAGAAAGCTCATGAAGAGCAGCTGCTTGATACTGACAGTTCCCAGTGTAATGTTGTAGGAGAGGATTAGAGATGCCATGTTCAATTGAGTGATATAGTGTAAGGCCCTCACTGTCTTGTTTGGAATCTACATCTGTGCAGCTTGTCATATTTAGATGTTTTATGAATCAAACACCATTGCCCCAAGAAGTTCTTCTACATCTTGTTGATTAGAATATAAAATGAGATTCTTCACATGCTCAGTCAGGCTTATCAGGCTGCTTTGTAGGTGCATGTAGCAAAGATACTTCATGTTGCATTACGGCCAATGAGATTGTAATGGTTCACTGTGCAGTTATGTGAATGACAAAGCTAGCTCCTTTTCTAATCACATGACAGAAGCCCTTTCTTTAACAGTAAACTGTTTGGTAAGTATTATCTTTTCTGGGACCAGTTCTCTTTATTATTCCCTGTTTTCCCCACCCAGAGTTAAAAACTTTTCCAGCTCCTGGATGTGTTGCTTTTGGGAAGAGAGGAATGAATATTATAATAATCCCAGGTAGCAATGGTACATGTTCACATTACCATTGATATACAAACAGTTTCAGGAATTTGATCAGACTAAACAGACATTACTGAAGTAACTTTTCTGCTACTCTGGAAACATATTTACAAGGCTAAAAGAATCAGGGGAAGGTGAGTGTCAGCTGTAAAAGAAAAATAGAAAACTAGGGTGAGTGGAAGAGTGAATTGATTTGTTTGATCCTCTTACCCTTGACGGGCTTGAATTCGATTGTTAATCCCTACTAGAGTAAACCTGTAATTGAATCCATGGGTGTGTTTAATAGGGACTAATGATACCAACAGGAGCTTGGTCATAGTTTCCCTTAAGACTGCATGAAGTCTAACTGAAACCATGAACTGGAACACTCCTGTTAGGTGTTCACAGTACCATTAGTATACAAGCAGTTTCAGAAAGCTCATCAGACTCAACAGGCAGGACTGGCATAACTTTTCTGCAGCTCTGGACAAAGAGATACTTTGTCTAGTAAAGGTGGGAGTCCACTGTTCTTAGCCTGCACAGTATACAATGATGGTAATGGTACCTTTAAGATCAACCATGGCTTCATGTAAAATGACATTACAAACATGGGAATCCTCAAATACAAATACAGAGGAGGGGAAAGAAAGATAAATCGCTGCATTGCCCTTGATCATTTTTTGAGAACCCCAGTACATTTTAAACTGAATTAAACTAATGTCAACTAAGCAGGAGAAACAGAACACAGGAACTACAGGAAAAGAGATTCCACCTCAACATTAGGAGGAACTTCCTGATAGTAAGGGCTGTTCGACAGTGGAGGTCTTTAAACAGAGGCTGGATGGGTATCTGTCAGGGATGCTTTGATTCTGTGTTCCTACATGGCAGACGATTGGACTGGATGTCCCTTGTGGTCTCTTCCAACTCTATTGTTCTATGATTCTATGATTCTATGGGGCTAAACAGACAGGCAAAAAGAGATGCTTTTAGGCTGGCTTGAAGGTGTGGCATTTAGATGACATATGCTTTGAAGCCAGCAGTGTCCTTTTGCAGAGAAAAGCCATTTCAAAATGCAGCTTTTTTTCCCACTTCTTCCTGGCTTGAAGCCATGTCATGTGGTCATGCCTTGGGAGGCAGTGGTGCGGTTGGTGGGGTTTCAATGTGGCTTCAGAAAAGGCAGCTTCAAGCCACTTTTTCCTGCCCATCTGTTTCAGCCCTATGAATAAGAGATTTTGAATTCTCAGCCAGAGAACTCTAGTGCCTCACAAACTACACAGCCCAGGATCCCATAGGATGTTGCTATAGCAGTCAAAGTGGAATCATGATGCTATAATTTGTGTAGTATCAGAGGCCCCTAGATATTTAAGAGCTGATGTTCTGCTCAAATCAAGCCTATCATTCACTCCCAACAGCTGACGTGAGGGAGCAGTGGTACAGGAGAGCAGACACAACAGAGAACAGAAGGAGAGATCTGCATTCAGGGAAAAGAGGGGGTGGAAAACCAGCTTCCTTCCTTCCTAGTGCTCAAAAGTACAAACTCAAAGCAGGATGTAGAGGAAAGAGGCCTCACTTAGCCCCCCCCCACTCATCACCAACTTGCAAGAGGAACACATCAGCTTCTGGCAGTTGCTAGGCAACTGCCAGCCTGAGCATCAATATCACCTAGCAACCCAAGCAGTATGAGAGCAACATATAATTAACAACCAGGTGCCTGGCCTTGCTGGTTTGTCAGATTCCATATGCACAGCAGTCACTTTTGTCTGCAAAACAAGTGCTGGGCACAGATGCTGTCCCTGTCATCTGTGTTCTCAGTCCCTGCGGAGGAGCCTCTGACATTGCTTGCAGGGCCCTTCATTTGTGGCTGTTTGCACACTGGCATGCTCTGCATCACAATAGGATCAGACTCGGTGAGCAACTGTATGTTTCAGGACCTGGAACCATTTTTTGAAGGAAAAAAAAAAACACATTTTGGTCCTGATTTTGCTTCCTCAAAAATCTGAGCAAGACTGAGGGTAGAAATCCCTGGAGCTTGGACCTCTGGAGGTCTGGACCTCAGAGGGAAAAACAGCGACCATAAAAACAAATTACATTCTAAAATAAAATTTGGTTTCTCAAAAGACCAGAGTGGCTATTTGTTGCTAAATCTCATCATATCCAAGTGTAATCTATAAGTACCAATGATTATTACTAACATTCATTCACGAAAAAGCACAATGAATACCTTGAAATGGGAACTGAGAAGTAGTAACTAAAAGCAGGGAAAGGCAATCTTATGCCATCTAGATCTTTTGGAGTAAAACTCTTGGAGGAACTTCCTGACAGTAAGGGCTGTTCGACGGTGGAACACACTCCCTCGGAGTGTGGTAGAGTCTCCATCCTTGGAGGTCTTTAAGCAGAGGCTGGATGGCCATCTGTCGGGGATGCTTTGACTGGGAGTTCCTGCATGGCAGGGGGTTGGACTGGATGGCCCTTGTGGTCTCTTCCAACTCTATGATTCTATGATTCTATGATTCTTCCAAAATATGCCCATTGGCCATGTTGGCTGGGTCATATGGGAGGGGTAATTGAAAATATTTGGAGGGCACCAGTTTGCCTAAGTACTTCAGAGTAACTATGTCTAGGATTGCTGTTATGTAAACTCAGGTGTATTTCGTTGGCCCAGATCTTACATCAGTGTTGTACAGTGCAAATCTTCTCATGTGCCATTATGTATTAATTATGCCATGCAACCCCATGCTGAAAGGCAGTGTTCTGCAACTGAATATCCAAACTAATGCACAATTGAAAGGTACTAGTACCAATTTCATCAGTGCAAGACAGAAATGCATTGCCTGAAAATTCACACCCACATTTGTGACATGTACGTCTACAAATCCACTTCTGTAACCTTGAACTAAATGTGGACATTGCATAGTACAAAAATATACAACCGTTTATGCAGGGGAACTTATATATGTGTAAGACACCCCCAAAGGATTCTAGCCATTGTGTTCAGCAGGGCTTACTCTCCCAAACTAAAAATGATTGATTCACATTAGCTTGAGTTAGCATCAGTCAGGATTGTCTTGAGACCTACAGTGGCCATGTATGTTACTTTACAGAGAACAGTCCTCTGTTTGAAATATTTTAGTAAAACAGTTAAGAATAAAGAATCACAAGGAAGGGAAAGCAGGGGCCTTAAAGTAGCTCATCAATTTTCCATTATCTGATCCTGTAATGAGACATAGTCATTTTTTGTTTAAAGTGATTCTAAATTGAGATTAAACCATTACATAAATCAACACAAGGAAACTTTATGCCTTCATTGTTTTGGAGAACACATTTCCACTATTGTGACAATGTATAATTGGCCACCATATTATGGTCTTAATTTTCTCCTGAATTAGAAGAATTATTCGTTCTGTGACTTACTACAAACTCCTTACATAATGAACACATTGCAATAGTTTAAGATTTTCCGTACTTTGGCTCAATTATAAATCAGAATGGAGACAGCAATCAAGAAATCAGAAAAAGACTAAGATTTGAAAGGGCAGCTATGAAGAAACTAGATAAGATCCTCAAGTGTCAAGATACAGTCAGATGTCTGTGTCCACAGATTCCTTAGGCACAGATTCAGCCATCCACAGCTTGAAAATATTTTTAAAAAATATAAATTCCCAAAAGCAAACCTTGATTTTTCCACTTTATATTTATATGAGGGACATAATTTTATTATGCCATCAGATTTAATGGGAATTGAGCATCGACAGATTTTGGTATCCATGGGGGTCATGGCACCAAACTTCAGAGGGATCACTGTATATAATTGCATACTAAATTTAGGATTGTCCCTGCCATTGTATTTCCCATTTCTATGTAGCGTTGTGAAAGCTGGACAATGAAGAAAGCTGATAGGCAGAAAATCAATTCATTTGAAGTGTGCTGGAGAAGTGTTCTGAAGACACCATGGATTGCTAAAAAGACAAATAAATGGATCCTAGATGCAGATCAAGCCTGCATTCTCTCTAGAAGCCAAGATAAGTAAACTGAGCCTGTGTTACTTTAGACACATCATGAGAAGAGATAACTCACCAGAAAAGACAATAATGCTTCATAAAGGAGAAGGCAGTAGGAAAAGTGGAAGACTGAATATCCAGATGAATAGACTCAATCAAGGAACCCATGGCCCTGAATATGTAACACCTGTGGAGGGCTGTTGATGATTTAGTGACTTGGAGGTCCCTCATTCATAGATTAGCCATTAGTAGATGTCAACTTGATGACAGTTAACAACAACAACAACTCCTTTTGCACTATGCCAAGTCACAGCCATAGAAATATTAATGTTCAACATCCCACCCTGCTTGGGCAGGAGGAGGTTCAGGACTTAACCTGCTAATCAATCCGGCATATGGGTTAAAGTGATTCTTAAATTTTACCATAAATTCTAAAATCTCCACCCCTTGATAAATGTTATTTCTGTCTTTTAGCCACAAGATGGCACTCATTGCATCAAATAATAATCCTGCACCTTTTTCTAAACCCAGAAAAGTGTGCTTAAATGTTTTCTAGTCCTAGCAACAAGAGTGTCCCTTTCTGCCCACAGTATAGTAGCACATAATTTCATATGCATGGTTCTTGCTGCCATACGCATAAATGAATGTGTGACTATTTCTGGCCACACACTTACACTATCAAGACACAGCAGGAGAGATGTAGCCCAGAAAGACTGAAGACGATATTGCAATTTGGGGTGAGGATAAAAATGGAAAGATTCAACACAGTCCAAAATCATTATCACTCTAAAGGCTATATTTTGAGGGGGAAACAAAGAATTACAAGATGATTTGTGATTTTTTAATAATAAGCAGTGTTATCAGCATAGTACGTGTGTGTGTGTCTTCAAGTGGGCTGTTCCATTTCATAGAGTTTTTGTAGACTAGGAATACTCAAAGGTGGTTTTGCCCATTCCTTGATCTGAAATATAGCCTATAGCACCTGGTATTCATTGGCTGTTTCCCATCCAAGTACTAACCAGGGTTGACCCTGCTTGGCTTCCAATATCAGACAGTATGTTGATTCATTTAATTACAAAATACTCAAAAAACAAAACAAAAACAAACAGCTTCATTTATATACTGCTTCATACCCTTAAGGAGTGTCTAAGTGGTTTACAATTGTAAGCTATTTGTCCCCCATCAGATGGCCACAGATAAAAGTGCAATTAAATATTATTTGAATATTTCCACAAAACACTAAGGAGGAGAGTATGATTGCCCCAACTCCCCTTCCTAAATGGTGTTTCTTAGTAAGAGCAGCAACCCCCCTTCCTCCACTACATCTATGTTGTTTTAATCAGGCAAGGTAATCATGCAACCGTCCAGATGTTGTTGGACTACAATTCCCAACACACCTCACATCTTTGTCTATGGACTGCTGGTAGGACTGCTGCAAATTGCAGTCTGGCTCTATCTGGAGGGCCATATGATTCCTACCCCATGCTTTTAAGATATCCCTGAGGATTTTAAATACATACATAAATATTCTAACCAAGTTTGTAAATGCAAGTATAATGTCATGGAGCTGTGGTCATCCCAAATTGATTTTCCATCTTAAAAAGGGGTTAATTATGTGTATACTAAGTAGGCCTTAGCATGAGAGAAAGGGAAGCAGATACCACAATGGGCAGCATGGACTGAGGGGAATGGAATGGATAAAGCTGTTTTGTGTGATCTGCTCTGTGCTCATCATAAGTGCACACACACACCTTAAACTATCCTGCTGTCCTTAATTGCATTGGAAGATGCTGTCTTGCTACCGATACTGAAATATGATTTATCACTTTGGTCAGCATGGTAAAGTGATCTGAGAAAACACTGGACTATGCATCTGGAGGCCAGGGTTCGACTCTCCACTCAGCCATGGAAACCCATTTGATAACCTTGGGGAAGTCACTCTCTCTCAGTCTCAGGGGAAGACAAAAGCAAGCCCCCTGCTAACAAATCTTGCCAAGAAAACCCATTAGGGTCACCATAAGATGACCATAGGGTCATAAACTACTTGAAGGCATACAACAACAATATGTAATAGAGGGAGAGAGACCATCTTGTCCTTAACCTCAGGCTCCAAAATGTCATGTGCCAGACATGATCAACCCAGCTGGGCCAACTGCTATTTGGCCTCTCTCATTCAGTGTAGTAGCTCTGATCTCAGGTGGGATGTCTGCTGTGGATTTCAGTCTGAAAATTTAAAGTGTAATTGAAGGTATTAAATAGGGATGAGAAGAATATTCATAATTATACATTTCCAGGTTGAAAAATGTGTTCATTGAAAGTGCAGAAACTTTGTTGGAAAGAATAATTGACCACTCAAAATTTTGTGCAATTTATTCTTGGCATTCATCATTCTGATGTGTTGCAGAGGAATGATTCTGTAGAGAAAAACAAGAGGTTTTCTGCTGAGAAAACAGGTCTTCTATGCAGAAAACACGTTTTCCATGCAGAAACAGTTCTATGCGTTCTTCATTGCAGAATAATTATTCCCTAACATTGTGTGATGTTCCAATATGGGGATAATAATGTAGAAGAATTTGTTCTCCCAGGAGGGAGAAAACTGTAATTATTCATTCTCACATATGAAGATGAAATAGCTGAGGATTTACATCTCTTGTGCTGAATTCAGTTTATAGATAGAGTTCAGCACCTGGGACATCTCCTTTAAAGTTTAAAATGAGCCAGCAACAAATTTACCACCTCACTGATGCTTCAGATCTGTTCCTGTCAGTGGCCATTCTACTACAGTAGAAGTTTATGAAGTATCTATATTAGGAATGTGGAGGCTCAGCAGTTAAGACACTAACTTGGATAATTGCAAGATCAGGTCAACCATTCAAGACACAAGGGCTGTGTGATGTTATCAGCTACTGTTACCAGTACCAGCTTCTGCCAACCTAGCAGTTTGAAAGCATGTAAAAGTTCAAGTACATAAATAGGTACCACTTTGGTGGGAAGGTAACAGCCTTCTGTGCAGTCATGCTGGCCACGTGATCACAGAGTAGTCTCTTGACAATTCTGGCTTTTCAGCTTAGTAACAGAGATGAGCACCACCCCCTGCAGTCAAACACAACTTAACAATCTTGTCAAGGAAAAATCTTTACCTTTTTAAGTAGCTGAATTAACTGGTATTATCTCTCCATCCCTCTTTCTTTCTTTTGTACCAAGTCTATTAGATAGTAAGCATGTGAGAAGAAGCATGCAAGACAACTAGAGCACCGCTGGCACCAACATCAACACTTATCTCACAAGACACTCCTAGAGAACCTATTAAGGTCCTATGGAGTGGCAATTGATGCAGGAAAGAATGCTTTCTATGCTGCACGCATTGCATCGGCAGAGTCATGCCCAGCAGAGCTTTTCAGGGTGGTTAAAGACTTAATTCAGCCCCCTTCCACCCTGAATCCATTACTAGAACCAACAAATGCCTTCTGTGATGCTTTTAACGACTTTTTTGCTGATAAAATCTCTCAGATAAGGGCCAATCTAGATGCCAGCATTAATACAGAAACTATAGAAGAGGTCTCCAGTGACTCCGTGGACTTGGTTAGACTGGATCACTTTGAGTTTGTAAGTACTGAGGAAGTGGACAAGCTCCTTGGAAGTGTTAGGAAGACGACGTGCTCCCTTGATCCCTGCCCATCTTGGCTGACCGCCCAAGGAGGGGATGCGGTGGTGACATTGCTCCAACTTGTCATCAATACATCCCTCAGGGAGGGCAAATTTCCATCTGAGCTGAAACAAGCTGTGGTTAAACCACTTCTGAAAAAGCCCTCCCTAGATCCCTTAATAAGAAATAATTACAGGCTGGTCTTGTGGGGCTGATCTAGATGCGCCAAAAGAGGTACATCTAGGGCTATAAAATCTGCCTATGGGGTTAGGGAGGGTGTAGCTTTTACACCCTCCCTAGGTCTAAAGCGTGTGGACGCCACCATTTTAAAATGGCAGCGTCCATACGGACGCATTTTCATAGCGTCATCATGTGCGCAGCTTTTAGACATGCTGCACACATGATGACGCTTTTGCGCCATGGGAGGGCGCAAATCACGCCCTTTCCACAGCACAGTGGCGGCGGGTCTTTGCCGCAGCTTTTAGATGGCCGCGACAAAGTCCCAGGGAGAAAGGGGCTGCAGCAGCGGCCCCTTTCTCCCTTTAGCTCCACCTCCACAAACAGGGTGCAGCGGGTGCCCTAGGGCACCTGCTGAACCCCACTTGGAGGCCGTGGGGAATCGTCAGTTTGCCACTTCCCCGAGGCTTCCAGAAGTGACGAGATAGGGCCGCAGAGGCTGCCAGTGTGGCAGCCTTGGCCCCATCCCACTGTTTCTGGAAGCGGGTGGAGACTGCCCCTTTTGGGCCCTTGTTACCATTTCTGGGCAAGGTGATTGAGAGAGCAGTTGCCTTCCAACTCCAAGCCACCTTGGAAGAAGCCGATTATCTAGACCCATTTCAAACTGGCTTCAGGAGTCGAGTCGAGACGGCCATGGTCGCCTTGGTCGATGATCTCCATCTGGGTATCGATAGGGGGAGTGTGACCCTTTTGGTGCTCTTGGACATCTCAGAGGCATTCGATACCATTGACCATGGTATCCTTCTGGAACACCTGAGGAGGATGGGAATTGGGGGCACTGTTCTTTAGTGGTTCCGTTCCTAGCTTTCAGGCAGATTCCAGATGGTGAAGTTGGGAGACAGTTGCTCTCGTAAAAGAGAGCTGACATCTGGCTTCCCTCAGGGCGCCATCCTGTCTCCCATGCTATTTAACATTTACATGAAGCCACTGGGAGAGATCATCTGGAGACACGGAGCACAGTGTTATCAATACGTTGATGACACTCAAATATACTCTCTATGTCTCCGACTGCTGAAGAGACCAAGGATGGCATCTCTTCTCTGAATGCCTGCCTGGAGTCAGTAATGGGCTGGATGAGGGAAAACACTCAAGCTGAATCCAGAGAAAATGGAGGTACTCGTGATAGGCTCCCCTAGCCCAGGGATAGAGATTAGCCAACCTGTCCTGGACAGGGTCACACTTCCCCTAAAGGACAAAGTTAGCAGTCTGGGTGTGCTCCTGGACCCGTCCCTTCAGCTGACCTCTCAGGTGGAGATGACAGCCAGGAGTGCATGGTATCAACTACTGTTGATACGCCAGCTGTGTCCCTACTTGGGCAAAGGGTACCTTGAAACACTGATACATGCACTGGTAACCTCTCATTTAGATTTCTGCAATGTGCTCTACATGGAGCTACCTTTGTACCAGGTCGGAAGCTTTAGCTGATCCAAAATGCGGCAGCCAAGCTACTCACAGAGGCATCGAGGATAGATCATCTCACCCCTATACTAAAATCGTTACACTGGCTACCGATCAGCTTCTGGGTGCAATACAAAATGTTGGTCGTTACCTTTAAAGCCCTATATGACTTGGGCCCGAGTTACTTGAAGGAACGTCTCTCCCTACACAATCCGCCTCCCACTCTCAGAACATCAGGGAAGAACTTGTTAGAACCTTGTAGCACTAGACTGATGACAACTTCCCACAAGGCAATATTGGCCGCGGTCCTGAAACTCTGGAACAACTTGCCGGAAGAGATCCGTCTTATTACCACTTTAGATGCCTTTAAGAAAGCACTTAAGACAGATCTCTTCTGGCAGGCCTACCCACCCGATTTCCTTTAACAGACTATGAATGACTCATACAGAACCAGATCAATAATGGAAGAAATGACAACAACTGATTAGGTTTAAGGATTGAACTGCATTGTGGTTTTAACTCTTTATATAATGTTTTAAAGACAATTTTAGACTGTAGATTTATTGTGACATTGTATTTTAATAATTTGTTGGAATCCCGCCTCGATCCGAAGGGAGAGGCTGGAAATAGATTATTATTATTATTATTATTATTATTATTATTATTATTATTATGCTAGGGTTTATTATTTTTAGGGCACCTACAAAACACTGATTTATTGTGCAATGCAGGAGTGGGACTCATGCAGCCCTCCAAATGTTGCAAGGTTTCAGTTCCTAACATGCCACAACATTGGCTTTGCTCACTGGAATCACAGAATCTGGAGTTAGAAGAGGCCACGTAGGCCAAACAGTCCAGTACCCTGCCATGCAGGAACACAGAATCAAAGCAGCCCTAACAGATGGCCATCTCACCTCTGTTTCAAAACCTCCAAAGAAGAAGACTCCACCACCACTATTTGGGGAAGCTTGTTGCACTGTTGAACAGCTCTTCCTAGTTTTGCTGGGAGGAGCAGTTCAATGTCATCTGGAAAACCATATGATTCCCATCCCTGCTGTAATGTAATGCCTAACTAAGAGGTGGGCAGAAGGTTCATTTGGATCTGCTAGTAGATCTCTGAATATTTTTTTCAGATTAGTAAGCTTTTCTGTCTCTCTTTGACAATAGCAAAAATGTTTTTCCCAATCTTCTTTTGGACTCCTGAAAAATAAGATTTGGGAAAATGCAAGAATGGATTTTGTATATGAAAAGACTTGAGTGTAGCTCCATATTCTTCACAAATTTCTATGCAGGGCCTAGGTTCAGAGACACCCTGTATTTCTGAGTTGCTATGCACCTACCTGAACCACTCTTTTATACCCAGCTCCAAATGGTTTATTGTGAACTCATTAAAAACAACCAAACAAGAAAAAGTAAATCTTGCAAGCCTGAAGTCCAATTATCCATCCTAAACCATCCTAAGGCAATTTAAATCTTGGAAGGCACAGCTGTAGTTACCAGCTTTTGAACTGGCAGCAGCTGGTACAGCTGCCTCTTTAATTAACATGATTAACAGGAGTTTGATCTGCTGCAATTAACAGATGATCAGGTTTAGCTCTGTGTCTGGACAGTCTCCACTAACTGATTTCTACAAATTAAACCCCTGTTAAAATATGGTAACAGAATCTGGCTGGGTTGTTGTTGCTGGTTTTTCCCAGGCCATCTGGCAATCCTAGGTGAGGTAACTGTTGTGCCTACACACATACACTTATATGCTTATATACTTGTGCTCGTATGTACCTATACTCATATGTAAAAGGTACTGATGTACTGATCGCATGTACTGATCACATAATTGTTGTTGCAGAAACATACAGTTTATTATTTAATGCTCCTTTCCTGCCCAAAACATTAAAGGAAGTGATCTGCTCTACAAAAGGTCTAAAGTACACCTTTTGCTTCAGGCCTGGTGAGTAGAAGCCGGGGAAAAAGAAAAGAAATATGCCATTGGCTATATTTCAGAGGAAAGAACTGGCAAAACCACCTCTGAGGATTTGTTAGCTATGAAAATCCTATTAAGTTCATGTGGTCACCATAATCAACAGGTGATTTGAAGGTACATGCACATATACTTGAAGATTTTGCATGTGCGTGCGTGCGCGTGCGCGCGCACACTCACTCACTCACTCACACACAAAGGCCAGCATAGTATAGTGGTTGGAATGTATGACTAGGTCTCTTAGAGACCAGCATTCGAATCCCTACTCAGCCATGGAAACCCACTAGATGATCTTAGGCAAGTCCTTCTCTCTCAGTTTCATAGGAAGGCAATGGCAAAACCCCTCTAAACAAATCATGCTAACAACACCCTCTGGTAGGTTCACTTTAGGGACACTCTAAGTCAGAAATGACTTAAAGGCACACAATTAAACCAACCACCATTATTAAAGGCACACAAACCATTAAAGCAAGACTGCACTCCTAGGAGTATTATTCTGCTTTAAATCAAAGTGCACAGTTTTGTACGCCTTTTGCCCTTGTACAAAAAAAGAAGAAGCAGCTTTCCTTGCAATGGAAGGTAAGAGCAACAACAGCAGGAAATTGGGAAATAGGGAGACATCACATGTGATCCACCCCACCATACAGCAGTAGCTTTGATTTAAAGTGTTCTGGGAATCCATATTTTGATGGACCAGGTTAAAAAAAAAAAATCTTTTGTAGAAGCCTTTCAAGGTTGCAGAAGACAGCTTGGGAAAATTATAATTAATTTTATTTATACTCTGCCTTTAAAACCCCCCACAAAACTGGGACTCAAGGCAGCTAAAAAAGGAACAGGATTTGGAAAATTAACAGAAGGTAGAGAAAGCAAGTAGCAGTCAGTAGATCTATTCTTGCTGCCTTGGTTACTTGAAAGAGCTGGGCTAATTTCATAGCTGGAATAGCCCTGTGACAGTGAGAAGAGCTGGGGGATAAAATTATTGGGGTGGAGGTTTAGGCAGGTGGCATGCAGCAAGCAACTACTACAGATTTGTTTGACAGGCTGAACACCTTTAATTGGATCCCTGCTGCTCTTCAGAGTTGTCTGGAAAAACTGGTATCACCTTACTAACTTCCTATGGCTTGAAAAGACTATATTGTCATTTTTTTAGAGTTCCTCTCTTTTCACTCCTCCTAAACACCGCCTTCAGCCATAACTACCATCTAAAATTGGCATTGATACACAATCAGAAGAGTATTTTTATGTGTCACCAAAATAACTGAGTCAGCACATTGTAGTGAGTTAGATTGTGAATCTGGAAGACCAGGGGCTGAATTCCCAATGAGACATGGAAACCCATGGGTGATCTTGGCCAAGGGTGTGTCCACACAGCAGAAATAAAGCAGTTTGACACCACTTTAACTGCTATGACTCTATCCCAGGGAATCCTGGTATTTCTAGTTGGCTGGGGCACCAGAGTTCTCTGATAGACCAGGCTAAATACCTCATCAAAATACAAATCCCAGAATTTCACAGAATGAAGCTATGACAGTTAAAATGGTGTCACACTGCTTTATTTCTGCAGTGTGTGGCAGTTCTCAAAGTTAGACATGTTTAGCCTAAGAGGAAGTCAGTGGCATACTTCCTCTGGAGAAATCTTGCCAAGAAAACCTTAGGATAGGGTCACCAGAAGTCAGAATTGACTTGAAGGCACATGACAACAATTTGTTGTTGTTAGCTACCCTCGGGTTCATTCTGGCTCATGGTGACCCTGTGCATGAGACATCTCCACAAATCACTATCCTCCACTGCCTTGCCCAGATCCTGCAAGCCCTTGCCCACAACCCCGCTGATTGAGTCTATCCATCTGGTTTGTGGTCTTCCTCTCTTTCTTCTACCCTCTACCCTTCCTAGCATTACTGTTTTTCTACTGATCCGTGCCTTCTCATTATATGGCCAAAGGACGATAGTCTCAACTTGATCATCTCAGCTTCCAAGGAGAGTCCTGGTCTGATATGTTGAAGAACCCATTTGTTTGTTTTCTTGGCTGTCCATAGTATCATTAGTACTCTTTTCCAGCACCACATTTCAAATGAGTTGGTTTTCTTTCTGTCTCCTTCCTTCACTATCCAGCCCTCACATCCGTACATGGTAATTGGGAATACCATTGAAGGATTGTGACTTTGGGCCTAAACAGACAGGCCAAAATATAGCTGCATTGGGTCACTTTGGAGGTATGCTGTTTAAATGCTGCATGTGTCCTAAGAGGCTGGAAGCCACACTAAAGCCATGCTCCACTCCTACGAATTGGAGCACAGCTTTGGCGCAGCTTCTGGCCTCTTAAGATGTGTGTGTCATTTAAAGAGCATACCTCTAAGGTGACCAAAAGCAGCTTTATTTTGGCCTGTCTGTTCAGGCCCTTTAGTGCTCAGGTGTATAACTTTGCTCTTCAGTACTTTTCCAGTTCATAGCTACCCTTCCCATTTCTAGTTGTCTTCTTATTTCTTGCCAGCAGTCTCCATTTTGGTCAATGTTTGATCCTAGATATGAGAATTATTTAACTATTTCAATTTCCTCATTGTCTAGATTGAATTTGTGTATTTCTTCTGTGGTTTTCTTTATGTTCAGCATCAGACCTGCCTTTGCACTTTCATCTTTGACCTTCTTTAATAACATCCAATTCCTGAATATCTTGTGTTAATATTATGGTGTCCAAATTTCTTAGATTGTAAATGTTGCTTCTTCCTGTTTTCACTCCTCCCTTTTCTGATTCTAATTCTACTTTTATTATGATGTTTTCAGCATATAAGTTAAACAAGTAAGGTGATAGGATGCAGCCTTGCCTGACCCCTTTGCCTATTGGGAACCACTGTTCCCCAAATTCTGTTCTGACGGTGGCCTCTTGTTCTTGGTACAGATTCCTCCTCAGGACTATCAGATGTAGTGGCACCCCCATGTCTTTGAGTGCATTCCATAGTTTTTTGTGATCTATACAATCAAATAAAAAATAAAAATAAAAATAAAAATAACAGTCATAAACATTATACAGGCATACCTCAGTTAACAAAGCCTCTGACAAAGAAGCTCCTTTTTACAAAGTCTTTTAACACCTGTGGACTGCTTCCTTTTCTCCTCGTCCTCTTTCTAGCTGGAAACTTTTAACAACATTAGCATGGGGAGATGGTGGATGTGGACTGGAGAAACACAGACTTTTGGTGTCAGCTGCAGCAGCACATTTGTAATAAACAATACAATAAAGACTAGGCAGGGAAAGAATGGGATTCCCTAGCCAGTCTTATTGTGCCTTTCTACAATAGCAGGCAGTTCCAGAATCCATTACATTACTGATAAAACAGAAAGAAAGAGGGAGGGTAGATAAGCCTGTTTCACCAGCTACTCCTAGCATGTTTTTTAAAACATACATCTATAAGTTTGGTCACCAAAATGGGATTCATAAGAAAACTGGAGGCTGGGAAAATAAAAAGTCATTGTCGGATGAATTTTGGAAAAGGCCTTCTTACTTACTTACCTGACTCAGTGATTTTATTTCACATGTTTCTATTGTTAGTTTTGAATAAAAAAAAGATGAAATATATTGAACTGCCCTTTGTTTTGTGGTGCAAGTATTTATCTCTATTCTTTCCATGTTATTTCTGCCTCTGGTATCAAATTTTCTGTTAAAGAAGTAATGTCCAAGACAGTGGCATTACTAGGGGGTGTGAGGGGTGCAGTGAGTACAGACTGCACCTGGTAACAAATGGGGTGTCACCCCGGTGGGGTGGTACACACGGGGAGTCCGACATCAGACTTGGAAGGCCAGTTTGTGTGTGGCTACAGGCAGTTTTTCCCCCACCCCCTTACACTGGGTTATACCAACCCTAGCGACACCACTGGTACAGGAACCATCTTAGTTGTTAAGTGAGACATACCTGTAAAGGCAAATCAGCAGTCAAAAGCTTCTTTTAAAAGTTCGGTCATATCCCGAATGTCATGGAATAGACACACTAAAGGAAAGCTGTATGTACACATAACAGACATACTAAATACTAGTTTCACTAGTGAGCCAACTGTAGATCCTACTTGCATCTCATTGGCCTGGCCTTCAGCTTTCTTCTGAGAATCAAACTTAGGCAGAACTAATCCTTACTGTTTTGACCAGAAGCAGGCTACCCAGAAGCTTCATTTATTAGGCACTGTGTCAGTCTCAAAGCCAGTCCATGTTCCAGCTAGCTGAACATAATGCTAATCAACTGACCCTTAGGGCTAAGTATAAAGCCCCTCCTCTATTCCTGCACCTAGAGTAATGTAAGGTAGAGTAAGGATGAACAAAGTAGAAAAACTTGCCAGGATCCTGAACCATGATATAAAAATAAGGCTGTGGTATGGAAAGTAGATCACACACACCCCAAGCAGGAAAAAAAAGACATTGGCCCGATCTAGACGGACACTTTGCAGCGCAATAAAGGCTTGAAAGTGCACCTTTAGGGTTAGGTAGGGCGCAGCTTTCACACCCTCCCTAACCCTAAAGCATATGGATGCTGCCATTTCACTTTGAGAGCGTCATCATGTCCGCAGCTGCTAGACGCGCTGTGCACATGATGACGCTTTTGCGCAGAGCTCCTTTTTAGTGTCAGGTCTTTGTCGTGGCTTTTAGACAGCCTTGGCAAAGACCCAGAGAGGAAGGGGCCTCCCTTCGGCCCTGCCTCCGGAAGCGGGGTGCAGCGGGTGCCCAGGGCACCTGCTGCACCCCACTTAGAGGCCGCGGGGAACCGGCAGTGGCGGGATGGGGCCGCAGAGCCTGCCGGTATGGCAGCCTCGGCCCCATCCTGCTGCTTCCTGGGGCGAGTACGGACCGCCCCTTTTGGGCGGTCTGGAAAGCCCCATTGAGTCATGTTGTTGTTTGCTTTCAAGTCATTTCTGACTTAGGGTGACCCTACAGTGACCCTGTTATGGGCTTTTCATGGCAAGATTTGTTCAGAGGGGATTTGCCATTGTCTTCTTCTAAGGCTAAGGGAAGGTGACATGTCCAAGGTTACCCAGTGGGCTTCCATAGGTGGTTGGAAATTTAATCTATGGCCCCAATGCAGATTTGAACGCTGGCCAGCATGATGTAGTGGTTTGAGTGTTGGACCACAACTCTGGAGACCAGGGTTTAATTCCCCACTCAGCCATAAAACCCACTGGATGACTTTGGGCAAGTCATGTGCTTTCTGCCTCAGGGGAATAGGCAATGACAATGCTTTAGGGTCACCCTAAGTCAGAAATGACGTAAAGGCATACAACATCTCCTGTAGTCTTAGTTCAAAACTCCAGCTGTTATACCATTCTGGCTGCCTATTGAGACATGTTGGGCAGGAGTAAATGGAAGCTAGGTCTGAATCAATTGCCAGATTTCTGGATAATTTGGAGATTATAGGGTTCTGGTTGATCTGCAAATATTTCTGACTCCAAATTGTTCACCAAGAATAAAATGGCCCTACAACTACTGAGTCAAAAAATATTTCATTTCAGGTAACAAAGTTGTTTTTGTTGTTTGGATTTTTTTAATGGAAGGACTGGCACATGCAACCAGTTCCTGGTTTCAGGGATCCTGGGAGTTGCAATTAAAAATAAAACTGTCCAAGATCTGATTCTGAGTGCACTATGCCCTGGTAAGTCAATTCTGGGGTTCTAGAAAACAAATTTAAAAACCCTGAAAGCTTTAAAGCCTGAATCCTACTCATCACTCCAAACCAGAGCAGAGTCAGTGGATCAACTGTTGAATGGTGAGTCAACATACAAGTATTGATTCAATGACTCTACTCCACCTGAGACTAATAACAGGATTTAAGCCAAAGTCTGTCTACCCCTCACTAGAACGTAGGTCTGTACACTCCTTGAATGTAACAATAACCATGGCCTAGAGACTCAGGATGCAATGATAATTGATGCAACTGGGTATTAGCATTATACTTTATCCCCATGGGAATAATTAGCGTTTTCTATGGATGACATACCAAAGTTGACGCAGTGTGGGGGTTCTATTATTGAAATCCCCTGAACAGTTGGCTTCTAATACAAACGTTGTGACATATTCGGGTGGGAGAAACTATTTTTCACCCTTAGTATTTAAAAAGTATGGCTCAGGCAGGATGTTATGAAGCTAGCAGCCCTGTGCCTGTCACCATTTCAGAGCGTGCCTGCAAAGGAAAAAGGAGAAAAGAGGACAATCACAACATGTCAACATCTCAGTTAATAATTTATCATCAAAAGACAAATTCAGTAGCATAACACAGTTCAGAGTAAAAAAAGGAAGAAAAGAAGTCCAAAAAGACCATGCACATTTCAGATAGACTTCCTTCGGAGTCGGGAGCATTCCCGACAGCTGGGACTATTGGATGACAGAGTGCTCCTGGGGGAAGACAAGCCAGTGTGGTCCTTACCACCCAGGGAGACCTCCATGATTTTGTAAGAAACTGAATTATAATAAACAAGATTAGTGTGACAGTTGAAAGCCTCTGGGTGTGGAGGATCTGGGCTCCTGTTCAGCCGTGGCCTGTAACAAAGACATGTGCATAAGGAAGGGACTCTTGTGGTGGAGCTCAAAGATTTGCCTCTCTGCCTCTCAGCATCTTCTGGGATCAGTGGGATGAGGTTCATTTGACTGGTCCTGCCTTCTATGGGGAGCAGGATCTCATTCCTGCTCCTGTCAATCTCTTCCTTCGGTTTCAGGTTGATGTAGTTCTTGGCTCTCCTCAAAGATGCCCTCTCTTCTTCGTCCCGCCTCTCATCTTCTGAGTTCATGATCAAAAATCTAAAAACAACCAAGTTCAGGAAAGCCCCAATCACTGTCAAGCCCACTAGAATGTACATGAAGCTGAAAGCTACATATGGGGGCTTCTTTTGCAATGCTTCATGTTTCTGCAAGGCCACAAAATCTCCAAATCCAATTGTGGTCAGTGTGATGAAGCAGTAATAGAAGGCATGGAAGAAAGTCCAGCCTTCAAAATAGGAGAAAGCAGCTGCCCCAATGCACAGTGTCCCCATGCAGGAAAGGAAGCCAACCACAACCATGTTTTTCATAGAGACCACTGGCTGCTTCATACCCAGGCACCTCTTTATTTTCTTCAGAAGCATCCTGACTAGAATGTTCATGCGTTCACCAAGACTCTGGAACATGACCAGGGTGAGAGGGATGCCAAGGATTGCATAGAACATGCAGAAGACTTTGCCAGCATCAGTTCCAGGAGCAGCATACCCATAACCTACAGGAAAACAAAAACAAAAAGTAATACAGAGTTAGATGAAGATCAGCATTATCCAGATTGCATTTTTAAGCTAGAATCCTAGATTGGCTACTTAGTTAAGGTAGGAACATCATGTTTCTTGTCCCAAGCCCCTTTAGTCCACCTGAAGAGCCAAACACCAGATCTGGTGAAGGAGGTCATTCAACTGGCAATTAGGGTGCAAGGCCATTTCCACCACCACAACCCCACAGTTAGCAAGGCTGCAAAAAAGACTTGTAACAGAAGTCCTGCTTTTGACAGGTGCAGCCTCACCTGCTGGTAGAAATGTTATCCTTTTTGCATCCTGATTACCTAACTTAACAGGCCTTCTTGCCCAATCCAACAGCTGGCTCTTATGATGGACTGGCATGATATATATGTATGTTAAAACTGATCAGTTACAGATCCATAACTCTAGATTGCAAAACTGCAATACTGAATACCAGTCTATGTCAAGGACATACAGGGTAATGCCTGTCTCCCGCTGTTGTATTTTTTTGTGGAGATACATGATAACAAGTGAAACACACTATAATTACTGGTCTCAAGGTCTGGATGCTCTTTTTAATGTCAGGGCAGATGTTGGAATGTTACCTTTGAAAATTAACTTGATAATGTTAAACATTAAACATTGGAAAATTAATTAACTAACACAGTCCTAAATAATTAAAATAATTTAATTCAGTAAGTTATCCTTAATTAACTCATTGGCTTAATATTAGTGTGGGAGCGGGCATGGAGATTGTCACTGCTGAACTTAGGGAAGCACACTTCATTATTAGTTCCTTCAAAAGGTCTCTTCAGGCTGAAACAGATGGCCGTTCAGAGGTGACTTGATGCCACCCCTTTGAGCACTGGATCGGGGCTGCAGCAACCGCACACTGTGGCCCCAATCCAGTTTTTTTCCAGTGCAAAAAGAAGTAGCAAAATGCCACTATTTTGTGCTAGAAAAAGGGTGGTTTATTTGCTGCAGCGGCCGCTTTTCTATACTCCTGCAGTGTGCAGCATATGAATGCCATGCTGCCAGAGTGCTGTAACTTTGCCTACCATGTGGTTGGGCAGGTGGTGTGACACCAGCTTGGGGGCAGTGTCGGGATATGTGTCAAATAAACACCATGCTCCCACACCACCCCTAAACTGATGTATTGTGCTGGGCTGTTTTGTCCCTTTCTCCAATCTGGAATTTTTTACACGTGGACTACAAAACCTATAATAGGATTGCTGCCTGGGAATGGTGGGACTCCTGCACATTTAGGAATGATCAAATTGGAGCAAGCTGTCCCAAAGTATAGAATCTCATTTTACAATCTCTTCAATCCAATTGGTCTCTCAACCATCTCTCTTTTTTTCAACACATACCAACACACACACACTTCACTCACTCTTCCAAAGCCTTGCTTATTAAATGCTAATAAAGAGTGATTGATTTCAGCTGGGGGGCACATGATCCACCATAAGTACAGCAATAAGTGGATAACTACAAAGATTGGTCAGTGAATAAAGATTGGAGAATACTTAATCAGAAATTTCTGAGTCTGAGCATATATAGAATATTTTTCCACACACTGAATCGCTGCATCCTTTCTCCCTCCCTATTCCTAAGAAAAAAAAATGTCTGTACTCTGATCAGTATTATAGTCATATTGAAAAAAATAAAGTCTCACACTATATTCGATACTGGCTCTTATATAAATACCGCAATGTCCATATTTTCCAGGTAGACATAATAAGCTACAAGTTCCAACACAGTTTTTCATGGCATCTGTGACTCAGAATATTTGCAAACTATAATTATTTAGTTCTGGTTTTGATACACATCAACATGGACTAAAACAAAGCCAGGAATGTAGCTATGTTGAGCAGGGCAAAATGTGGGCATTACCTCACAAATAAGGACTCTGCCCCACAATGTTATTTTCTTTCAGTCCCCAAATTTCCAACATTTCAGATAATGAGACACTGAAAATTGCTCACACTTAGAACCCTTGTATCTGCTGTGTCCACACTCACTTGGTAACTTTGCCTTTCCCTTTTCTTTGGATGCCTAAACTGTATTTCTAGATGCTCAACTGATGTTTTACATTACTGTAATGCTAGAAATTTGGAGACTGAAGGAAAAATTCAGTGGGAGAGCAGTATTTTTATTTGGGAGAGGCAATACCCTCATTTTGCTCCTTCCCCAGCTACATCCCTGATGATAATGGTGGTTGTGTACAAATGTTCAATACTATCAATACTAGTCTTTAAAATTTAAATTTTCTGATATCTGTTTTCAAAAGAAGCAGGGGTGATTGTGCCCAAAGTAGTTGCACTAAACTCCTAATATTCAAAACTACTACTGTTTTTCAAGAAAATAGTTTGTCCATGCAGCAGACATACAGGAATAAATAATTTGATGGAACAGAATTTCAAAGTTGTTACTGTAACAAGAATAGACAGAAGATTCATCAAAAGCTACACGTAAGAGATTGCCAAGACAGACTCTACCTTTTAAGCCTGTTTACATCCTACAAGGTAATTCAGTTGATTTAATGAGATCCAAAAACATTTCTGGTAAATCTGGTTCCTCAAGATCATAAAGGCCAACACTGCTTACTGAAAACACAGGAGTTCACAAGATCCTTAGGAAGGAAACCCACTAAAGTGCATACTGGAATAATGTTTTTCTACTATCCAAATTAATAAGCCATTTAAATAGATAAATCAATCATCTCCAGCATTATCCTAGAAACCTCAGCAAATGGATACATTGGGGTGTGTTTCACTCCTCTATACAATGTTTACTCCTGCACTGCACTCCAACCAAACCAAAAAATCACTGTAACCTGTAAGAACTATGCAAATAAAGGACATACAGTACTTACATTTTCTTGGTTGCATAGCTTACATTGTTGATCACAGTATCTGGAGGGAGGTGTGCATGTGTGAAAGATCAATGCTAGGAGTGAGCGAAGTGGATCCCCTCTGGATACTGGACTGCAGAACACAGAATTTCTGGTTACTGGCTAGGGCTAATGGAAGCTACAGACTAGCAACATCTGGAGGATCATGATTTGTCTATAACTGATCCATGAAGAGATGTGGAAACTAGTGACTCCCAGATCAGCAGTGCCTGGGTTTTGTATAATTTTAAACAAGCTATCAAAGGTGCTAAACCTATGTAAAGTACGTTGTGGAATAGTGTTTTTCTATTATCTACTAAAACATGGAATGGAGTCATGGTCCCATTGACATGGAAACTATCAGCCAATATTGATGGAAGCCCAGCACTAGAAAGCCTTCTCTGTAGATCCTCTGGAACATCTAAGATCTCACTAGATATTAACTTTCATAGTTGACTATTGACTGACTGACTGACTGACTGACTTACAGACTTACAGCCTCCAGGGCTTGAAACTTTCATTTTTTTCCTTCTAAATAAAAGCCCACTACTGATACGTTGTTGCATTCATGGACTCTTATTACATAATATTCACAGCCAACCTGAGCTGAAACCTAACTGGTGCCCAAAGCAGTTCAACCATAATAATGTAGGTGGTGGCAGCATGCAGAAAGAATAAATAGTGCTGCAGCCATGAAGAAAGTAAAGCACTGGTGCCAGCAGATTCCGTCTCTGTCCTCTTGCCACTGCTGCATGCATTTGGAAAAAGAACAACTGCTACCAGAGTGCACTAAAATGATTCTGCCCTAAATTTGTAGAGCTAGAACACTTTGCGGCCTTTATAGTCTTCTGCAAAAATGTTCATCCTTGTAAGAAAAATATCTTATTTAAATGGGCTTGGCAGTCACCCACAGATAAAAGCACTTAGGGAAGAATTTGACTAATGAAATTGATGGCAGAGAAGATGACCATACTGTCTTTCACATAGTCTTGGTTCTATCCTATTTCTGAGGAAACACACATGCTTGGGTGGGAATGGAAGAAGACAAATTGCAAGTTATTGCTTTGCAGAACTAAGTGTGGCCAATATTCTGAAATAAATATTCCAGAAGTAGTGCTTAGGTTATTTTAAGTGGGGGACCAACAAAATGTTTTTCCCAATGTGCCAGGGACTGGCACCATATTTATACCTATTGACTGCAACTATTTCTTTCTTTCCTGGAAATTCACTGTGAACCAGCAACCAATAGCTCATGGACAAGCAATGCTCCATAAGCAACCACTCTGACGCAAGAACTCTTTTCAAAGAACTTGAAAGAGGCATGACATACACAGTGTTATCCCTGATGCATTTCTCTTGTTCAGCTTTTAATTCTTATAGTTCTGGTACACTAGAAAGCTTGAAAATCCTGTTGATCAGAGGTGACAGTTTATACAGCACTTGTAGCAATGCTTTTTCCATATCATCTTCAGTTCTTGGAAATAACCATAAGCTGTCTTCAGTATTACAACATTAAGTGATATGATTGGCAATGTTATTTAGTAGCTCTGCAAAAGGGATTTTCAGTACTGGCTAAAGCAAAACAAAAGTTAAGTTGACTTCAATGGAAGAGAGTTAAGAGTTAGGGGTCACTGGAAGTATGATTCTTAAAAGCCTGCATTCAGTAATCTTCTATCACTTTCAGGGCTGCTTCATGCACAAATTGCTGTCATATATGAAGTTGCAACATTTAGAATTGAATTTTCTGCATGTTCCTGACATGTGTACATGACAAAACAGATGCATGCCCTTCACACATTAAAGCATAATTTAGTTTCGTAATGTACTTCTGATCTTGCTTTTTGACCTTCTTAAAGACAACTGACACTATGAGTTTTTTAAAAAGTTTTTTAAAAAACAGTAAAACACAAGAAAGCCCACCACAAAACTATAGAAACTGCAGAATATTAAAGTTAAAGAGAGCAAAAAGAAAAGTCAGCTGATCCTATGCCAAAATGATGATGATGATGATGATGATGATGATGGTGATGATGATGAAGAAGAATTTGGTCTTTGCCGCTTAACACAATTAAAGGGAGAGGCATCCATAACCTGGAATTCATATTAGATCGGACTCTGACTCATGTAACCACCTATCACTCCTCAGATTATAGGTAGATAGGGGCATAGAACATGTCTCCGATCTGAGCATCTGTGTGGGCTTTCATGAGAGGAGGTAACTGTATATTTCCTCTCTTCAACTTATACATTTATAGCAAATGTTCAAACTGGCCATCAGCTCTCCAGTGGCACAGGAAATGCTCCAAGTGTAGTCTAAAAATATGTGATAACTTTTCAAGAAATCTTGAATAGAGACCACCTGGAAACCACACATAAGCTGTTGGGAGTTCAGAGAAAGAGTGCAGAGTAAGTGCAGTAGATACATAAAGCACCTTGTACTTGACCTGACAGCATATCTCATCCCTCTCCCTTTGCTACCATTTTGATCTGATTCTCATCTCAAAAGACTCTATTTTACAGAGTATAGGTGTTATATTGTGCTTAACAAAAGAAAAAAGGTGGCAAAGCCTTCTCCATTCAATACAGCATAGATTTTGCACTCAAAATTCTCAAGTGTAGGTTTTGCACTCAGTCATCAAAAAGCAACTGCCACAGGAATCTGAGTACAAAAGTCATTAGTGCTGGCAATGGTTGAGGACAAAGGTGGAAAGACAAAATCCCATGCATTGAAAGAAATAGTTATGAGAACTCTATCCATGACATTAAAGCTATTTTGGTGCATGAAGGGGAAAACATGACATGATACCCACTATGGTTCTCTGATGTAAAGATGTTATTGAAATTAACAAATGGTAGCTAAGAGAACTGCTGGTTTCTGTAGATGAAAATTCCAGGAATGATAGCTAATGGTCAGCACTTGTCCATGCTGTGCTCTGTATCAACAATCTGAACCAGGCATGAAGAACATGAGAACGACCTTTGTGGATCCAGCCAAAGGGCCATCGAAGCTAAGAGCATCCTGTTTCACGCAATGGCCAACTAGATGTCTATGAAAACCCCCACAAATTACAGCTCTGGAACAATCCTCTCTTGCTGTCATAATCCAGCAACAGGCATTCAATGATAGAGGCAGCTCAGAGGCTGCCTCTGCCTCACAACCAGTAGCCAATGGTTGCCTTAACCACCATGAATGTGTCTAATTCTCTTTTAAAACCATTTATGTTGCATTTGTGGCTGTCACCACATCAATTAACTTCACAGTTTAACTATATGCTTGCTGCAAGACAGACGACTTCTTCTCATCCTCTCACTGCCTAACTTCATTGGATGACACTGGGCTGTACATTCTATCTACATTCTGTTTCACAGTATTATAAAACTCTTCCTGTATTTTTGTGTCAAACATTTGGAACTAAAAGTCCCAAATGTTCTAAAGTTTACTCACAGCGGTAGTAGCAAAGGGTTTCCATGTCAGCTGGGTGGTGAACCTACTGTGGGTTTCAATCTGAACATTAAGGGAACAATCCTCTCCCCCCACTAATAGGTTTCAGCACATTGGATACCTCCTTTTGAGTTGAGTCTGAAACCCAGATGGGGTTCACCAGCCAATGAACATATCTTCTTGTCAGCTTTTTCTGGCCATACCTGCCACTGGCATACAAGCCAGATAGATCACCCTAAAGGAATGCTGGCTTTCACATTATAAAGTTGCCCACTCTTGCTTTACACTTGGTCAAAGTGAACCACACTTGTCATTTTATTGCCTGCTCATCAAATTTAGAGAGAGCCTTGAAGAGCTCTTTGTGATCTGCTTTTGTCTTTACCATCCAGACTGATTTGTTTCCTTGTCCAGATTTGTTTCCTTGCCATTCAGCTCCCAGCTCATTTATTAACAGGTTAAAAAGCACCTGCACCAGGACAGAAGCATTCCTTACACCCCTTAATGGTGACACCTGCCTGCTTATTCCTGCTCTCAGGATTCCTCTTTCTTTAACCCAGTTACCTAAAAGCCACACCGTGTTTGCTCACTATTATTATTGTTAACTTTATTTGTACCCCACTTGTTCTCAGACTGGTATTCAAAGTGGCTTACAAATTAAAATGATTGCAATATAGTTCAAAACATTCCAAAAGTCAACATCAACATAGAATCAGGTTTACTAACAATATTAAAAACAGTTTAAAGCATATACTTAAAAATGGTTTTAAAAAACAGTGTTAAACACCTGGCACCTTGAGGTGGTCTTGTTCATGTTAAGGCAACCTCTGGCTGCCAGTTTCTTACACTGAAGAAAAAGTCAGCAAGAAGACAAATGGCCAAGTGTTAACTGAGTCCAAATTGTGTTAAAACACAGTGGATGGGAGTGTCTTAGAAGCAGCTGCTTGACATACTGCATATATGCATGATAGGTTGACATACGGCCTTAACTTTGCCAATGATCCACAGGCATTTGGCAAGTGAAAAGTTGCATTTAATTGCCAAAACCACCAGGACTCTTTCCTGATCCTTCTGGTTCCCATTTCTCCCTGTGTTGATCCATGGGGCTTTCTAGATTGGCAGGAAAGTGTGACATGAAGTTGCCTTTTCCTTAATGCTTAGCAGCTGCACCACAGCCTTTAGATGTAGCCGCGCTGTTCCGCAGTTTTTAAAAAAGAAGCTGGGAAAACCAGCACCTTTTTAAAGGCGCTTCTTCTCACCTAAAACGCAAATAAAGCATTTTCATGGCACACTTTCCGTTTTTCTCATCTAAAGGCTAGAGTTTCATGCAGCCATGAACACACTTCTTTTTGCCAATCTAGAATAGGCCCATGTATCTTTTCTGCCAAAGGTTGTTCCACAAAGAACAGACATAATACATAATCTGCATCCTTATTCTTGGCGTGTGACTCAGTGTTGGTGAATCATGGAAAAAATCAACCCAGCCAGATAGAAATGGACAAAAGAAGTAGACCAAGCCAATGTGAAGCTAATGCCCACCTCCCACTAGAGTAGGGCTGCCCAAGTGAAAACTTGGGAACGGCTTCTGTGTTTGGGCTTGTGGTTGTGTGTCTTCAAGTTGTCTTTGACTTATGCTGACCCTAGGTGAACCTATCATGGTGTTTCCTTAGCAATTTGGGAATGGGGTTGCCATTGCCCTCCTCTGAGGTTTGAGCATTGGACTCCAACTCTGGAGACTTTTGGGTTCAGTTCCCAGCTCGGCCAGGTAAACCCACCGAGTGCCCTTGGGCAAGTCACACTCTCTCAACCTCAGCAAACCTCCTCTGAACAAATCATGCCAGGAAAACCCTATGACAGGGACAGGGTCAGCTTAGCGTGGCCCTAGGTTGGGAACAACTTGAAGGCACACAACCACAACATGCAGCAGCTTGTTTCTTCGGATCACCCGAAGTCAGAAAGGCACAGATTATTTGTTGGTGCATCCACATTGGAAGGATAACCCGCTTTGGCACCGCTTTAACTCTTTGTCTGGGTCAGTCTCTATGGAATTCTGGGAGTTGGAGTATGTTGTGGGGCCCAGAGCGGAGCTCCGCTCCGCTCTGGGCCCCACAACATACTCCAACTCCCAGAATTCCATAGCCTTGAGCCAGAAAAAGAGCGAAAGCGGGATGAAAGCGGGTTGCCCCCCCCAGAGTGTGGATGCCGATCACGCATTCCATCCCCGGAGAGAGAGGCTGACCGATGGTGGTGATGACGGTGATGGCGAAGTAGAAGGCTCCGGCGAAGCGCCACTGCCTGCCTGCCCGGTGGGGCTCGTGGCGGAGGACCAGGCGCTCCAGCTGCCGGTAGTCCTGGGCCGAGAAGCGGTACTTGCTCCGCAGCTGGCTCCTCCGCTGCTCCAGGAGGCGCTTCTGCCGGACCTCGGCCTCGGCCTCCAAGGCGTCGAAGACGGCGGCCCCCACCAAGAGGTAGGAGAAGACGCAGGCGATCAGGGAGAGGGTCCGCACGTTCTGGCGCTTCATGGCCCTCCCTTGGCCAAGAGGGGACACCTGAGGATGAAGAGGAGGAGGGTGAGGAGGATGGGGAGGATGCCAAGGCAGCAGCAGCAGCAGGAGGAGGAGGAGGATGGGAAGGAGTGGCTCTGGCACAGAGAGAGAGAAAGAGGAGGGATGCCAGCTCCTCTTGCGACATTGGCACACACGCGCATCTGGCTTTGGGTGGGCACTTAAGGCATTGGAGGGGTGGGTGGGTCCTAGAAATGGAAGGCCTCTCCAAGGGGACCTCAGAGACCATCCATTCCAACCCCCCTGCCCTGCAGGAACTAACCTGCAATGCAATGAAATAAAAGTAAAAATGGGCATTCCTTCCCCCCCCCATCACCACCACCACCAAGCAAGGCTGCATCGTCCTCTCGCTCTTAACTATTCAACTCTAGATGCAGAGCGTGTTGTAAGGAAAGCAGGATTGGATACAGAAGAAGGAGTGAAAACAGGAGGGAGAAGCATAGAGGCATAGAATCCTAGAGTTGGAAGAGACCACAAGGGCCATCCAGTCCAACCCCCTGCCATGCAGGAACTCTCCATCAAAGCATCCCCATTGACAGATGGCCATCCAGCCTCTGCTTAAAGACCCCTAAGGAAGGAGACTCCAATACTTTCTGAGGGAGTGTGTTCCACTGTCGAACAGCCCTTACTGTCAGGAAGTTCCTCCTAATGTTGAGGTGGAATCTCTTTTCCTGCAGTTTGCATCCATTGTTCCGCATTCTAGTCTCTGCAGCAGCAGAAAACAAGCTTGCTCCCTCCTCAATATGACATCCCTTGAAATATTTGAACAGGGCTATCATATCACCTCTTAACCTTCTCTTCTCCAGGCTAAACATCCCCAGCCCCCTAAGGCGTTCTTCATGGGGCAAGGTTTCCAGACCCTTCACCATCTTAGTTGCCCTCCTTTGGACCCGCTCCAGTTTCTCCACATCCTTTTTGAATTGTGGTGCCCAGAACTGGACACAGTATTCCAGGTGGGGCCTGACCAAAGCAGAATAGAGTGGCACTATTACTTCCCTGGATCTAGAAACTATACTTCTATTGATGCAGCCTAAAATTGCATTGGCCTTTTTAGCTGCCGCATCGCACTGTTGACTCATGTTCAGCTTATGGTCCACTTGGACTCCCAGATCCCTTTCACATGTGGTCTCATTCAGCCAGGTGTCCCCCATCCTCTATCTGTGCATTTCATTTTTCCTCCCTAAGTGCAGAACCTTACATTTTTCTGTGTTGAATTTCATTTTGTTAGTTTTAGCCCATCTAGTCTATTCAGGTCATTTTGAATTTTGACCCTGTACTCTGGGGTCCAACAGCTCTTACCATTAGAAGGTTCCTCCTAATGTTGTGGTGACATCTCTTTTCCTGTAGTTTGACTCCATTAAACTGCTTCAAACCAATTTGCGAACTGGTTTAAAACATAGGGGGAATGAGGCCATCAGGGAGAGTCATTAGAATTCAAGGATATAGCCGTGTCAGTCTGTGGAATCAGTATGTAGCAAGATCTTGTAGCACCTTTGAGACTCACTGGAGCAAAGAAGTTGGGAGCATGAGGTTTCGTAGACTTCAGTCTATTTCCTCAGATGCATCTTAGGAAATAGATTCCTGGGGAAAGAGAGTCCGTCTCTGTTACCTGACCAGTTAGCCCATCTGCTGGGACTAACTTTTAGGTATAAATATGGTTCCAAAACCTAACTTCTGTGCACACAGCCAGCACACACACCTGCACTCTGCATATGCTCCCTGTCTGAACCACTCTAGTTTTCCATGATCTACTCATTAGACAGGTAATTATAACTCTGAGCAACCCCCTTTTTTTCTGGAAAAAATTTTCAGAAAAGGTGATTCCCCTCCCCCTCAATTCTTCCATTTATTATTCTGGATGGACCTTTGGAATATGGTGGAAGTGTGGATCGGTAAGACTTGCAGTTTGTAATACCTCCACTTGTTTTAGCGGCCCAGCCCAGTCTCAGTACAAGGTATTGGTTATTATCTTTAAAGCTCTAAATGGCTTGGTTCCAGCCTATCTCCAAGACTGCTTCCTCCCATATAATCCTCCTCACACACTCAGGTCCTCTGGGAGAAATCTGTTACATCCAATAAAAACTTGGTTGTCTACAACTGCCCCAAGGACCTTCTCAGCTGTCGCTCGAAGATTGTGGAACGGCCTGCCAGACGAGATCCTTCATATGACCACCTTAAATAGCTTCAAAAAAGCTGTTAAGATGGATCTCTTCCAGCAGGCCTTTCCTGAATAGATGCCCAGCCACCACAGAAAATAAGTAATATACTGATCCTGTTTGCTGTTTTATTAGTTTATTTATTGTTGTCTGCCAGTATTGTTGTTGCCTGTATATTTATTAACTGTTTTAAATTGTCAATTATATTAATATGTTTTAGATTGCAAATTGTTTAATTCTGTTTTAATGGAGGAAGGGTTGGAGGATATGATATGTATGCTTTTAAATGTTGTAAACCGCCCCAGTTGCCTGAGTGCAGAGAGGCAGGATATTAATTATCATCATCATCATCATCATCATCGTCATCATCATCCCACCTTCCATCCAGTAACAGCAAGGCCATATGTGTGATTCTTTTTTGATTTACCTTTATCCATTGCATAGGGTGACCAGATGGATAAGGCAACATGTAGGACATTTTAAAAAATGTCATTCAGTCAGGAAAAATGTAGAATGTTACAAAATAAAAGCTAAAAAAAAACTAATATAAATTCATTTCTTATGCTTTAAAGCTATATCACATACACTGTATTGTATTATGTACTCAACCATTTATTTTTGATGAACTTATCTTGGTTAAAATGCCTTGTTGGCTTACAATGTAATTACAGAACTCTGAGCAAGACAAATCCTTAAAATAATATATTACTAGCAATTATATATTACTATCTTTGACTGAATCTACATTAAATTCATTCCTTTCATGTGTTTCTTTTGCTGAAAATGGGGGGCGGGTGACCATTCAATATCTACATTGTATCCTCAAGCAACCCATTTCCTAGTACATTTGCTGTCCTTTTCTGCTTTCAGAAACAAACACGCCCCTGAGGCTGTGGGGGCAAGTCTTGCCTGTTGCTGCTGCTCCTGGGGAAATAACTTTAGAAGGATCCATCTATTCCCTACTTGCACTGAAAACAGGCTGCCAAGTAGACAAATTTCTCAAAGGGAAACAGCAAACATAGTGCTACTAAATGTGTCTCTTTGTCATGCTCAAAATGGAGGACATTTTGAGATCCCACCAGATTGGAGAACTATCCCACCAGATAGTTCTCCCACCAGATTGGTGAACACCTTGCCCAAAAGGTGTTTGGCCAGTCTCAAATATTCCCTTTTTGGGCAAGGTGTTGGAACATGTGGAGGCCTCCCAGCTCCAGGGGTTCTTGGATAAAATGGATTATCTAGATCCATTTCAATCTGGCTTCAGACCTGAGTATGGGACAGAGAAAGCTTTGGTTGCCTTGGTGGATGACCTACGCAGAGAACTAGACAGGGGGAGTATGTCCCTGTTCGTCCTGCTGGATGTCTCAGCAGCTTTCAACACCATCAACCATGGGTCATCCCTCTGGGATGGGACAGTGGTTTCAGTCCTTCTTGGAGGAGTGAACTCAGAAGGTGGTGTTGAGGGAGTCCTGTTCGACCCCCTGGCTGCTGGTCTGTTGTGTTCTGTTCTGGGTTCTGTTCTGTCCTGCATGTTATTTAACGTCTACATGAAAGTGCTGGAAGAGGTCATCCAGAGTTCTAGGGTGCAGTGTCACCAATATGCTGATGACACCCAACTCTATCTCTCCTTTCCACCTGACTCCAAGGAAGCTGTCTCTGTACTAAACCAGTGCCTGATGTCACTAATGGATTGAATGAGGGCGAACAATTTGAAACTTAATCCAGGCAAGACAGAGGTGCTCCTGGTAAGACAGATCATGGAAAAGGAATCCAGCCTGTGCTAGATGGAGTTACACACCCCCTGAAATCTCAGGGCTGCAGTTTGGGTGTATCCTGGATTCAGATCTGATCCTGGATGGGCAGGTTTCAGCTGTGGCTAGGAGTGCATTTGCACAGTTAAAATTAGTGCGCCAGCTGCACTTGTTCCTTGAGAAGTTGGATCTGGCTACAGTGGCACATGACTTGGTTACATTCTGTGTGGTCTATTTTAATGCACTCTAAGTTATTTATTAATAATAAATAATATGTAGGGCTGCCCTTGGAAACTGATCGGAAACTGTCCAAAATGCTGTGGCCAGGCTGTTGACTGGGGCTGGCTGCAAGGATCATGTCATCCTCCTGCTGAAATGGGTGCACTGGCTACCGGTCCATTTCTGGGCAGAATTCAAAGTGCTGGTTTTGACCTTTAATGCCCTAAGCAGATTGGGTCCAGAACATCTGAAGGACTGTATCTCCCTATACAGGCAGCCTGGGCATTAAGATTGGCAGGAAAGGGCTTTCCCTCAGTCCCACCACCTTTGCAAATGAGGTTAGTGAGGACTCAGGACAAAGCCTTCTCCATGGCTGCACCCAGACTGTGGAACTCCCTGCCACGGGAGGTCAGGTCAGCCCCCTCCTTGCTATCTTTCTGCTGGCAGCTGAAGACATTTTTATTTAGGCAGCTGTTTGGTGAGTGAATTTTCTTTTAATAATATGGTGTGCTGGTTTACTGTTTTAATGGTTTTTACTGTTTTATCTCTGTTGTTTTTATCATATGTTTTAAGCTTGGTATTATTTAATTATTTTTAACTTTGTAATCCATGTTTTAGCTTTGTCGTTTTAAAATATTGTAACCTGCCTTGAACCCCATTGTAGAGGAAGGTAGAATATAAATCATGGAAATAAATAAATTAATAAAACAATTCCTCCTTCTGGACAGATAGTTGAAATGTAGGTAGGGCATGTTTTGGAAAATGAGGACATCTGGTCACCCTGTCCCCACTACAAACCTGTGAAGTAAGCCAGGTTAAGAGTGATTAGCCCAGTATTACCCAGTGAAGGTCATGACTCAGAGAAGATTTGAAACTGGATCTTCAAGTCCTAATACAGTGCTTTGACTGTACCCCTGCCCTGGCCATCCTGACGCCTCCTCCCAGAAGCTTTAAATTAAGCAGGAGTAGAGGCAGATCTTTGATCAAATCTTAATGAAAAAGGGCAAGGTATTTTTTTCTCCATTTCTTGTCCCTTCAAGTTGTTTCTGATTTATTGTTTCTGATTTTTGCCACCCTGTGGCGTGGCAGCGGCTACATACAAGGCACTTGGACCTTTGAGGCCAACCTACTGCTCTTCTGGTCCCATCGGGATCACAACTTCCAGGTTCCCTGAGAGCAGAAGTGGCCCAAGATTGTCCAGAAGGCCAAGGTGGGTGACCCCACCTCACCTCCTGGCCGCTGATTGGCTGGCTGGCCTATAAAGGGCTGCAATGACCGGAGCTGGGTGCCATTTTTCTTGCCAGCTCCCACCCTCCCTCCTTCCCTTGCTCAGGATTGGTGTTGTGCTGTCACAACTTTTCAAGGGTGACAGCATAGGTCTCAGATTTGAAGGGCATGGTTTCCTGTGCTGCAGAGCACTGGATCGGGAGTCCCATGGGGACCTGGGGGTGCTGAGGGTCTAGCGATGTCACCATTGTGGGGACAGCATCGATTCAGCATTCCCTGGTGACAAGGGGCGAAGATGACCATATGCGCATAACTGGCTCCCAAGTGGATGGCGCACTTTAAGCTGGTTCCCCTCTGTCATCCCAAAGCCTGGCCATGACCAGGCAATTCAGTTCATCGACCAACATGGTTTGGTGGATAGCAGATCCAGACCTTATGCTTTCAGGCTAACCCTTTATGCTGTAATCAATAAAGCTGTGGCCTTTTTCTGCCAATTGGGTGTCTGTTGTGTTTTTTCACCACCACCACTCTTCCACAGCAGCTGCTCATTTCCCTGCTATTCCATGATGCCCAGAACCTCATGCATGGTCATTGGTATACACTCCTCTTTCTTACTGAGATTTATATCTTTAATCCAGGACATACTAGCAACTGCATTCCCTTTGTGGTTTGCAACAGGCCTAAATAGCTGGAAGGAGGATTATGGGGTGTTTTAAGATTTCATTTTGATTAATTCTGGCTTTACAAAAACCCTAGAGCATTGTATAAACATGGACTGCAGTCTTCATAGCTTCAGTGTTGTTTAGGTTAGAACTATTTTTCATTTGTGATCAACAAAATAAAGAATAATCAAGCCATGGAAAAATCTGGTTTGTTCTAGGCAGGGTTAACATATCTCAAATCTGTGTTCTTTTTGTTCTTGCTCTTTTAATTATGGCATCGAGATGTATTTAAAAAAACATAGGCATGTAACTTTGTCTTTGAAGTCATATGAATGTACTGCACATTTTTTTAAAAAAAAGGAAATATAGTGAGAAATATATTGATGTAGCTTTAGCTGAAATGAAAAATCAAGGTATGGTCTGTCAGAGATCTCTCGTGCCTCACCAAACTACAAGTCCCAGGATTCTGTAGGATAGAATCATAGTAGTTAGTGCTGTCAAACTGCTTTAATTCTTCAGTGTGTTGATCATTTTAGTGGTCTAATAAAGGCATTACCGAATCCCATTTTTTCATACGTGTTGGTTGCTAAGTACCAATGCTGAACCAGTTGGGAGAGACTGACAGAAAGACAGCTAGGTAAACCCATGTATCTTCCTCCCTGTTAACTAGTTACTGACATGTTACTTTCAGGTTTTTGGCTTTACCTCTTTCCTCCTCCTTCTCCAAATGGTTAGTTGGCCTTTATATACTGTATTTCCTTACTATAGCTGAAAACACAAAATCCATCTGTAGGAGCTTTTGTATGATAAAACAGGATTTATTTATTTACTTATTTATTTTGCCCTTCTGGTCTATTTTAGGATGGATATAAAGAAACAAATTGTGTAAAGCCCCCCCCCCCCCCATTACAAGGCATTTGGTTTTTCAATAGACAATAAACATGAGCTCAGCATCAACATCTCTGTACTCTGCCAATATATAAAATTTCAGTAATATGGCCACAAATTTGGCACAGTGCATAGATCTAAAGAAAATCAAGCCATTCGAGATGTAGTACTGGAGAAGAGTGCTGAAAGTACCATGGACAGCCAAGAAGACAAACAAATAGGTTCTAGATGACTAAATTGAGGCTGTCATACTTTGGCCTCATCACAAAAAGACAGGATTTACTAGAAAAAGACAATAGTGCTAAAAGACGAAGAAAGCAGTAGAAAGAGAACAAGATCACATACCAGATGGGTAGACTCAGTCAAGGAGGCCATGAATGTACCCCTGCAGGACCTGAGCAGCGTAGTTAAGAAGAGGGGGTCTTGGAGGTGTCTCATTCATTTTATTAGTCATTGACTGAAATAGATATATGTATGTATGTCTCATCCATGAGTTGGAATCAACTTGAAGGCAGTTAACAGCAACAGGCCTTAGCACATTTCATGCTGTGGCCCATTATATACCCTCCAACTGTTCCCGTTTGCAGGCACAGTCCTGATTAATCCTCTGTCATCCCACTTTTTGCCTGCCTTAAAAATGTCCCAGTTTCCCTCTCTTCCTCCCATCCCGCCCTTTGTCCTGAGCTTACTTCCAATTGCTTCAAACTGAGTTCAGTCATTTGTAATCAATTAATTCAGTGGTGAGAGGAGAGAGCAAAATCTTGCATTTCCCAGTAAGCTCAAGTAAAAGCAAACTGTTATAGCATCTCCTGGTTTGTGTATTCTTCCTTAATAATAACATTTGCCAATTTGACCTTTCTGATGTTGCATAGCCACACATTTCCCAGTTTTCATCTCTGAAATGTTGGAGGGTAAGCAGCTAGTGTTATTGAGGAAGGCTTCATTTGCTGCATGAAGAGTGATTGTTTGCTGAGGATCACAAGGGTTACGTTTTCATCCGTTAAAACAAAAACAAAAACATGCTGCTGATACACAAAGTAGGAAATTTATTTTGTGTAACTGCCCCATAGCACCAGTAACACCATATGCAAATAAGCTGCTTTAGGTTTCTTTTTCTAATACTTTAGAGTTTCTGAGTTTCACTGGCCCTAACTTTTCATTTAATAGAGAGAGGAAGGATGCGTGTTTGTGTGTGTGCACATGGCCCCTTATACTGGCCAGCCACCTGCTCTGGGCATGTTAGCAATGTGGTAAACAAATAAATTTTTAAAGAACCTAAATCAGCCCCCCATCTCCCCCCCCCCCCCATTCCGCATTCTCTTTCAGAAACTGATGTATTGCACCTATTATTGGAATTAGAAGCAATGAGGCATTGAACCCTCATCCAACCCCTGAATTAATGGAATGGAACTGTAAACCAGCAAAGCAGGAAGTCAATGTCATCTTGTTCCTTCTGTTTATAGATGGTGAATACACAGTACAATTTCAAACTGACTGTGTGAAATGAATGCAAAAGGGAATCAATCTGTTCTCTTTTGGTGGGAATAAGCAGCAAGTTCCCATCCACACTTAAACAATTTGGTGCTTCCAGGTCATTAAAGATTCTTCTTGTTTCTGGCATTGAAAACAGAGGTGCCATTTAGCAAGGGATAGAGTCAGCAAGCGCCTTTCACTCCACTCCTATATTTCAGATTATTACTCAAGAACAGCTGCTTCATTTTCTACACACTCAAGCAGGAATACATACCAAAGATGCATGCCAAAGAGAGAAACTTTTTTGCATTCCTGTGAGGAACAATCAAAGAAATAATTGCAGTGAATGCTCATGAAATGTTCTGCTTTTTGAAAATACAATAATCTGATTCTCAATGCCTCCAGAAATAGACCACTAGAACTTAATGAATCCTCTTCCCACCACTCAGGGTGACTAGGTATCACAACTGCAAAGGAGGACAAGGCAAGGAATGTGAGACATTCAAGAAAAATGTAGGGCATTCCAAAATAAAAACTGAAAAATAGAAATAGAAATAGAAATTTGTTTCGTAAGGTTGATTTACAAAAATATTACATATACTATAATTTATTATGTACTCAACCATATTTTTTGATGAAATTAACTTTGTTAAAAGCCCCCCTCGGAGGTCCTTGGTTTTCTCTTGGAGGAGTATTTAAAAAATGATGCACAGCAGGTGTCAAACATGTTCAAAATGGAGGACATTTTTCGAATTCCTTCTGGACAGTAGGTTGAAATATAGGACTTTTCTGGGAAGGGAAGGCTGGCTGGTCACCCTGCCACCACTACACGATTTTTCCCCACTGAGTGGCAAATAAGCATTAAGAGAATTATTATGACTGGAAAACTGGCCCTCAAGGAAATAGGTCAAGCATTTCCTTTGCTTCCACTTCTCCTCCCCATTCTCCCCAAGAGTGCGACAATACACATAGCTGACATGTGATGTTCACTTTAAGGTCTGTACCTAATCTTTGTGTTTCTTACTTTGTAAAGCACATGGATGCACATGTGGGATATTTTATAAGTGGTAGCTGTCCTTCTACTAAATTCTTTTGTGGAAATCTTGTTTGGAACCTGAATACAAAATGAAGAGCTGTATATTGTTAGCAAAATAATGGCAGGGAATGTCCTTACCTCCCCAACCGCAAGACTCCCCCCACATACACACCTCTCCATAACACATATAGGACTGTCAACAGCCATCATGAAGAAAACCTTTTTCTTTTTCAGAGATTCTTCTCATGTAGAATTTGTAGACAGGAATGCAGGCTCAAGCCCAGGCAGTGGTGGTTAAAGAAGGCACTTAACCATCCCAGCACATCCAGCTGTGCTGGTCTACTGCCTGCTTGGTGTTATCACTCCTAATTAAAAGTGGTCTGACAGTGAAGAGCAGGCCTGATGTCTATTGTGGCTGGTTCAAACAGGTGTGGTTACCTATCCTATCTCTTAGATTAAGGCCCTGTACAGACTGGTGGAGTCAGGGGTGTCACATCTAGATGATGCACACCCTGACTCCATCCCCAGGGCACCATGATGCTGCATACCACTCCACATGGTGTGCAGAGTCATGGCACTCCTCCAGCACTGCGTCTATACAACGTAGTGCCGAAGGAGTGCCATATAGCCGCGCCGCTGCACTATGTAACCCTTTTTGCAGCTCCTTTTTGCACCCCCAAAAGGCTGGATTGTGGCTGCACTGTGTAGTTGCCATGGTCCTGCCTCAGCTAGGAAAGGGGCAGAATCCTGTCACCCCTTTGGGCAGTCTGTTGAGCCCCTAAGGGACTGAGGGCCCTTGTTATTTGTCAGCCAGTCTGGATATTCTGTCTTGGGTTGTTACCTTCTGGCCACCTGAGTGCTCAATTCATGATAGTGGTTAAACAACCATCATCAATACTCTACTTAAGCATTCTTAAATATTGGAATCTCAGGATATTTATATGGGAAATGAGCAAGCTGTCTGTATGTCTATGCAGGGTCCCAAATTTGAAAGCTCCTTTTTGCCACATCTTCTCCCTTACTGCCACATGCTCTAACTCCTTGCTCTAGTCAGTCAGTCTGTCCCAAAATGGTGCTGCTCCATAGAAGTGATATCCTGCACCAAATTTCCCAACCGCCCCTGCCATCCCCAGTGAAAGATGCAGGGAGGGAGTCATGTGGGTGGGTGAAGAATGGGAGACACCACCACACTAAATGACCAGCAAGACTGCACTATGGTTTTAAGGGACCATGAGAAGAAGTTTTCATACATATATCATCCCCACCATGGTCTTAAAGGTTGCTGGTTCTCCTTGTCTCTCTTGCGCACCAATACTTTAACTGAAGACACACATCCCGCTGCCTCCTTTCCCCCTCACCATCCCTTTGGATCTTTCCAACACCTCCTGGGGGAGGGGATGTACCACCCATTTGGGGAATCACTGCTGTAGCATAACCAAATCTAAAAACGGATTGAAATGTATTAAGAAAATTCATTTCATCATGAAATGTCTGGAATAAAAGAAGTCATCACATATTCCAATACCTTGCACAAAAATGATATGTTGGACTAGCTGATAATGTTCCATTCCAGAGTGAATCTAGGAAGGCTGTTTCAATGGAGCCCTTACAATTGCCTCCTTTAGGCATGCTGTAGTAAGGAGGCACTGTGTATTCCATTTAATCACCCTGTTCTCAATACCTCTAACTGGTATTCTACTCAGAATCTATGAAGCATCCCAAACCATGAGCTGCAAATCTATAAGACAAAATGAAAACTTCTATGTGCAGCTTCTATATATAGTGTTGTTAGGTGTTAGTGTTGTTTGATTAAAATTATCAGCCAGCGTCTGGTTGTTTCTTAGTTCTGTTAATGTGCATGGTGTCTCTGTAATAGTTACTGTTCATTTCATTCTGGTTGTTATAGTTACTGAAGCATCTGTCCTGTTCACCCACTCCAGAAGGATTCTGTTTCCCAGAATCTTTGCTGATAAAAATAGAAAATGGTTTATACTACCAAGTGTAATGCCAAGGCATATGTATGAACTTATACATGTTCTTAATATTCTACCCATAATCTATGATGCATCCCAAACCATCAGGTGGAAATGTATAAGAGAGAATGAAGACTGCTATGTCCAGCTTCTGTACATAGTGCTTTTTGATGTTAGTGTTGTTTGGTGAACATTAGCAGCCAGACGTAGCATAGTAACCCACATCCACACAGTGATATCTGAAGGGAAATTTTATTGAGCATGTGAGAATAAAGTTGTACGTAATAATTGCATTGAGGGATAACAAACATTATTATAGACAGTAAGTGTATAGTAATAACTGCTTAATACACCACAGTGGGTTTGTTTTTTTTAAAAGAGAAATGTTTAGCTTAGATAAGCAAACTCACAATGCAGGGAGGATTTCAAGATCAAGGCTATTATGAGAACATCTGGGGTTATTACAGAGGGCTGGATTCAGACTGCAAGATGGCAGGGTTTGGGGTGGAGCTGTCTGAGATTTACAAAGCCTCAACAGGAGAAATAGGAAAAAGAAAGAAAGACTGAATATTGTGGGCAATATAGATCATTTGCTAACAAACACACGTGCGCGCACACACATAAACACACAAATGATTCAGTGTGGGACCTGTCAATCTGCAGATAAAATAGTCCTTTTTCTTCAAATTGTATTTCACAGTGATGGAGATTACCGTCACTGAGTTTCACTGGACTTTCATGAGACAGTGGGGAGCATTGTACATGTTGCCAGAGAAAATCAGTTTTTTGTGCAAAATCCTGGATTCTGGAGCAAGTGATTTCACTGAAAGGGGAGCTAAGCATAGCCTAGTGATTTCAAAGATGTTTCAGTAGGAAACAGCTACCGTAGGAGCAGGAAACAAGAAAATTCTGACAGAGATGAAGGCAGCAAATAAGTCCCTCCTCCAAAACGAATGACAAAGGGGGGGGGGCAAACAGGATTTAAATGAGAGTTAATCAGGAATTAAACAGGAAATGCCTTATGTTTAACATAGGACATTTCCTGTTTAATTCCTGTTTAAATCCTGTTTGCCCCCTGTTTGCCCCCTAGTGTGATAAACCCGATACAATCTAGGCTCTCTTTTAAACCCTTTCAGTTCAGACAGATAATCTTAAGGTAAGGGAACCAACAGCATGCCATGATACCAAACTGGCTATCCTCCTGAGAGACACAATCAGGCACTTGACATAAACATGCCCCCTTTGAGGAAAACATGACCTGACCTGACTCACCTGCAGTGAACTTCATGTCATAATTATGGTCTAAACCAGGGTAACAGTGTGCCACCCCTAGCCTATTTTTTAGACCAGTTGTAAGTAAAGCACTCTGCCTGGGAGGTATCCCACTGAGGAAGCAAGAGAATAGTTTTAATTGTGTCTTGTAATGCTTTATATTTATAAAACCATGTATATGCTGTGTTATTTGTTGTTGTTGCCTACCTCGATCCACAAAAAGAGAGGTAAGAAATAATCTCTTTCGTCATCAACAATAGCAAAGATCATGATGATGATTTTTTAATGTCTAATTGCTTCCCATTTTAACACTGAATAGTAACTATTATTTAGGACAGGGATTGAAATCCACATCACTTTCCAAATTTTGTTGGACCACAGGTTCTAGATGCCCTAGCCCTGTAGTGGCAAACCTATGGCACCTGCTCTGGCACGTGAAGCTGTCTCTGAGGGCACGCATGGGAGGGTGAGGGAAGAGGAGGAACAGGCATGTCCCATAAGTCTTTGTCTCTGGGGAAGTCCAGCCCCGGAAGTGCGACCCCCCAGAAGTCCTCCCCTGCACTGCATGACACCCAGTGCAGGAACACCATTGAGTTGGGCACTTAGTCCCTGAAGGCTGACTTGAGGACAAAAGGGTGATTTTATAGAATAATAGAATCATAGAGTTGGAAGAAACTACAAGGGCGATCCAGTCCAGCTCCCTGCCATGCAGAAACTCTCCATCATAGAATCATAGAATCATAGAGTTGGAAGAGACCACAAGGGCCATCCAGTCCAACCCCCTGCCATGCAGGAACTCCCAATCAAAGCATTCCCGACAGATGGCCATCCAGCCTCTGCTTATAGGCCTCCAAGGAAAGAGACTCCACTACACTCCGAGGGAGTATGTTCCATTGTCAAACAGCCCTTACTGTCAGGAAGTTCCTCTTAATGTCTAGGAGGATGATTTCCTTTAATCCTTCTTTGTCCTGGGCCAAACAAGTTTCCAGTTCAAACAGCAATTCCCAACAGAGCATATATACACAAATCTTGGTAGGTACGTTGTGCAGATTACTTGGCAACACTTAGCCTGTGGCAGAAGGGACTACTCTGGGTAGATTTCCTATGAGACATTCAAGTATGGTCCCCATCACAGAAATAAGGTTTACTGTGGTGGCTGGGTCACTTGATATAATACACAAGGATGAGTTTAAAATAAGCTGAAAATAGTAGAAATCACTTTATATACTAAAGAAATGCTGTAGAAATGAATCACAATGTAATGACCTGAAAACCCTATCTGCCTCTCCATTTCTGTTAGCTTTGTGTTAATCCCATTTTACAGATCAGAAACCAAAGCTAAAATAAGGTGATAGTCCTAGGACTACTGAAATAAATGCATGGATGAACTACATTCGTTTCATTTATTGATATTTTTATTTAACAACACTTATGTTGTATAATAATACATTTATTTCCAAGACAACATATCCAAAGTCACATTAGCATCCAACCAGAATGTACTCCAGTAATCAAGAAATAAAACTATTTTCCCAAACATCTGAGCAAAATCCCAACTACCTGTACTATCTGACAGTACCTTATAACAATATTTTATTCATAAGCATATAGGACTAAGCATTTTGTTTTTCATTGCTTCACTGATAGTACAGTGGATTTTGCCAATATTTAACAAGTAAAATATGGGCTACTATTAACATTTAGCATTTCACTAGTTTAGCATCATTAGGAATCCAATATTTAATATGTCAGCAGTATAACTATGAAGTTTAGATGTAATTGGTAGCATGTCATAGTTTTAATATTGCAAATCATATTTATCCAAATGATTTCTGGCCAGAGGGCAAAATAAACCATAGCTGAATAGAGGTATACTTCTAGTTCCTCCAACTCTACTCCTCAACTGAAACATCAGGGAAATTTTAGATAGCTGTGGTAGACGAAATATATGGTTGCTTTAGCATGGGACTTGTAGTGCTGCTTTAAACTTTAAAATGGGGCTCATAGTGCTAAGCATTTGCTTCCCTTATCTAGTAGATTGGTCAAAGATTGGCCAAGAGACAAATAAACAGTTATCATGTTATCACCACCAGGTAGTTTTAACAAGCTTACATTCCAGGATATGTAGCCAAGAGTGTTTTGAGAATCTGGCTTATTAGAGATGCCAGCCAGTACCATATTTTGCTATATGCTGAGAAAGTTATGATATGGTATTTCACATATAACACTTGCAATTAATCACTTCTGTAAGTCTTTGGTACCTATAAATAACTATGCTACAAATTGTACTCCATATTCTATTAACATTGTTCAGACAGGCTGATTGTTCTGTGCAGAATTTTTGCCTCTCTGATCCTCTTTATTGTTGGAAATGCCTATATGTGCTAAAGGTTTTCCCAAATAAAGATTATTTTTTCTCCTTGTAAATAAACTTGAATCTGACATATCACTTTTTTGGTATCTTCAAACCCTGATTTATCACTTTCTTGATATCTCCAGACTCCTGAGAACTCCTGCCACAGAATGCAGTCTAATACCACATATGTAAGATTTTATCGAAATTTTCTCTTGACTTCACACCCAGTGTTCCTCAGTGTGAATTTAGATATAAATATTCTTGTTGCTCATCTTGGTGTTAATATACTACGTTTTTACCTCAATTTTTCTTTTATACCCACCATCTCACCTGATCTGTTCATCAATATTTTATACATTTTTCAAAATAACCCTATCTACTTGATGGCATTACCATTTCAAAGATTCCTAATACTGCCAGTGTGTTTAATCATATTCTATATAAAACCTCTAATCTCTAGATATTGATAGAATGGAAGCTGAGGATTGGATTTTTGGTATAGCAAATGAAGTTATAAGACTTTTAGATTCAACACCCTTAAGGATGTCATATATTTTTGTTTTCCAGTATATATTCACCTAGGTCTCTTGCTCTGCCAAAGCAACAGCAATTGATTTCAGGAGTTAAGGGAGATCCACAAGTGAAAGAATATGTCTCTGTTCCTTCCAATTCTTAACAGTAGAATATCTGATCAAATGTTATGATACCTTCCTATTGAAGTTGATAAGACCAGATCTATTCTGTTGATGAATTTATCAAGCTGCTTTTCCATATGAAATTTGTCTTGACCTGAAAATCTGAAACCACTGTATCAGAGCAACGAAAATAGCTGCTTGGCAGTATACTTTAATGTTTTGAAATAGTAAGCCTGCCCTGATTTTAGTCTTTATGTAATTTGAAGATCTGAGCTCTTTTATTGACCCAGAAAACAGTTCAGAAATGATTGAAAAACTGAAGAACTGAGTAGTACCACTTCTATACAGGTGTACTCGTTTCAATTATGAGATGCAAGATCAGAAGAATCCAGAACCTCATATGTGTTTTTCAAGTCAAGGAGGGCTATAGTTAGTCAAATATTTGATTAAAAAAATGGATTTTTAGGGCTGTCCACAAAGAGATTTACTTTTTTAGCTTCATCTTTTCTGTCTTGAAAAGACAAAGTAATGAATATTACAGAATGGTAAAGAATTCTGAACACTGTTATAGCACTACAGTATTATTCTACTTTTACTGCTATGGCTGCATCATGTGGCATTCTGGGGTTTGTAGTTTAGTGAGGCCTAAGAGCTCTCTGGCTGAGAATTCTAAATGCCTGTCCCTAAACTACAAATCCCAGGATTCCACATGAGGCAGCTTCAGCAGTAAAAGTGGAATAAAAGTGCTATAACAGTGCAGTAGGGTAAGTCTTTCAGGCTTTGCTCCTCTCATACTCAACCTCAAATCTATTTCCCTGATTTCTCTTGTTGAGCCTAAACTGAGACATATTTAAAATATTTTTCTTATTTTTTAAAAAATAAATCTTGATGGAGCACCGAGCTTTGCAGACAACAAAGGAGATATGATCGCCCTCTTTAAATACTTGAAGGGATGTCACATTGAGGAGGGAGCAAGCTTGTTTTCTGCTGCTCCAGAGAACAGGACTCGGAACAATGGATATAAATTGCAGGAAAAGAGATTCCACCTCAACATTAGGAGGAACTTCCTGACAGTAAGAGCTGTTCGACAGTGGAACACACTCCCTCAGAGGGTGGTGGAGTCTCCTTCCTTGGAGGTTTTTAAGCAGAGGCTGGATGGCCATCTGTCGGGTATGCTTTGATTGGGAGTTCCTGCACGGCAGGGGGTTGGACTGGATGGCCCTTGTGGTCTCTTCCAACTCTAAATTTCTATGATTCTATGATTCTATGATTCTATGATATCTGAATGTGTCTTCCTGGTACTCATGGCTGCTATGTTAGGGAGGATGGCATTCAGTCACCATGGGAAAGTTCTGGTCTCAAGCACACACGAATTCATCACATACTTAAAAAGTTTTAGCAAATAAAATAAATTTTTCAAGAATGAAATATTCCTACCCTTGTCCCAGAAATCAGGATGCTTTCCCTCCTCTTAGACTGCATCCACATTGCAGAAATAATCCAGTTTGGCATTGCCTTAACTGCTGTGGCTCAATGATATGGAATTTTGGGAACTATAGTTTTGTGAAATATTTAGCCCACCCTGTCAGAGGGCTCTGGTGCGCCACAACAAATGACAAATCCCAGAATTTCATAGCATCGAGTCACAGCAGTTAAAGCAGTGTCAAACCAGATTATTTATGCAGTGTGGATGCAGACCTATTTATCAATTAATATTAATCAGTACAACCACCACCACCTCTCTATCTTCCCATCTATGTCCTTCCTTTTTTCTTTTCTTTTCTTTTCTTTCTTGGCTTGATCTTCTCTGCCTGCATGGAGGGCTCAATCCTCTCTTGCCAATCTGAAGGGGGCAAGAGTCCCTAACCCTCTTCTACATTATTTCAGATTACACATGATGGAATCCATTTTTCAATGCTCCCCCAATTTTTTAAAACCAGTTTGTAGAATCTAGATTTATGTCAAGCTGAAGACTTTCCTAAAAAACCACATTGGCTCCCATGTAGCCTGATTTTATGCCTGTTTACACAGAGGGAAGTTTTGTGAATGAAAATATTTACACAGGAGAATAAATTACACGGGACTTGCTTCTGCGTAAGTTAACAATATACTATAAACAACTGCCTTCTGCATTCTACATGGAATGTGATGCATTAATCCCATGTATAGGAAATATAGTCACTTATGGCATTTTTGGTAAAAATATTTAATTTGACCATTAGGGCTGATATTAAATCGTCTCAGATGTGCACAACCATTATTATCAGTTCTTAGAGGCTCTGGAAGTCTCTGGATTGGTTACATTTTTATAAATCCCATCAGGACAATACAGAGATGCCAATAAACCCATTGTGTTTAATAAAAGTGAATTTAAGAGCTTATTTTGTAGCCAAACTTTTCAAAGTGGGTGGAGAGCTTTGCTGGAATTAGATTTCATCTAGAGGCCATTTGTTTCATGTCTTTGGGTTGGCTGTATACACTTGCACTCCTCTCGCCAACATCCATTAAATGACTCTAAGCTGCAGGGGAAAGAAATGATGAAGTCAAGGAGACTCAATAATTCATAGGCATTCACTGTTTGTGTTTCATGGTTTGAATAGTTGACCTTCTATTAAAGTACTCCTACTTACTCTGAAGTCAAAATAGCTCAAGCATTGCAGTTGTTTGCTGTTTCAAAGTCTCTTGTTATTCTGTTTGTGCAACAAAAATCAAACACATCTAATTGGTTGCAATGTGCTGGAATTAGTCACATTTCCCCAAGAACATTAAATATAATTGTTTCAGGCTTCAGACTGATAATATGGATGGTACAATAACTAGTATATGTCAATATGTCAATGCTTCTGGGGCGAGGCATCTATTCAAAATCTTGTTGCTCACAATGCTCTTTGATTATATTTGCAATAAAGTTAATATAAAATATATTTATTTATGACTTGGGGAATGGATGCCACTACTGATGATCAAGTGGATAAAAATTCGATTTTGTGTAGCCTGTATCAAAGAAAATGTCAGGAATGTAAATACTCCTTTAAACATCAAGAGATTATGCCGAAAGATATGTTCACAGATTGGAATACAAATTGAAGAACCACCAGTTAAGCCTCCCCAAACTGGCTTATTCCAGATGTGATGAACTACAGCTCCCATCATCCCCAGGAATCACTGACATTGGCCACACTGCCTTGGGAAGAGAGAGTTGTAACCCAAAACACCATTATTATTATTATTATTATTATTATTATTTAGCCTGTCGGCAGGTCAACAAAGAGGCGGCCATTCTGGTCTCTCTAGCCAGGGAGTTCCAGAGTCTATGGGCAGCCATGGAAAAGGCCCTCTCTCACATCCCCACCAACTGTGCTTGTGGTGTTGGTGGGACAGAGAGAAGGGTCTCTTCAGAGGATTACAGAGTCCAGGCCGGTTCATACAGGGAGATACGATCTGCCAAATAGCCTGGACCTGGGCCATACAGGGCTGTATAAGTCATAATCCACACTTCGAATTGTGCCTGGAAACAAACTGGCAGCCAGTGGAGCTGCTTCCACAGGGGTACTGTGTGATTTCTATAACCTGCCCCCGTTAACATCCTGGCTGAAGCTCTTTGGACCAGCTGAAGTTTCTGAACACTCTTCAAAGGCAACACCAAGTACAGCACATTACAGTAGTCCAAACAGGATGTAACCAAGGTATGTACCACTGAGGACAGATCTGGCATCTCAAGGAATGAGCACAGTTGGCCCACAAGTTTTAAATGTGCAAAAGTACTCCTGGTCACTGCTGAGAGCTGGGCCTCCAGGTTGAAAGGTGAATCCAGGAGTATCCCAAACTGCAAATTGTGTGTGTGTGTGTGTGCTATAATTACACCCAGATTCTACTATTTGGACTACAACTTTCAGAACTGGTGGCTGCTCTAAAAAAGTAATTTCCCAAGTTTTCTATATCCAAAATTTAACTTAGGTACAGTCCCTCACTACTATTGCCCACCATTCTAACAATGTCTGAACGGTATTTGGTCTAAATTAGTGGGGAGAGAACACTGGTACAGAGTTTTATATATATATATTTCTGTAGAAAGAAATGGAAATGTTAAGGGCAGAGACCTTAGTTTGTTGTTTTCAATTGGTATATTGATATAATAGAATTGCATCCTGTATCTGCTGGCAAGTTTCCAGGACAATTGTCCTTAATGATACTTAGCTATGAATTGAAAAGCATTATCCTCTTATTTTGTTCTTTCCATTTAAATGCAAAGGCTCCCAAGAAGTAATGTCTCATAAAAACTAATAAAATACCAAAAAAAAAAAAAAAGCTTCTCTTTACTCCAGTCCAGCAACCATGACTTCTTGTTCATTTTATTGTATATATATATATATATATATATATATATTCCATCTGTGTGACATACAGTGAAGAAAAGCTTAAAATGGTTGAGATCTTAGCGGAGTTACACTGTGAAACCCCTATAGTCTATACCAAGAGCCAATGTGGCACAATTTTGAGTGATGGACTCTGATGATAAGGGTTCAGTTCCTAGCCTGGTTATGGAAACCCACTGGGTCCCACAGTCTCAGCCCCATAAAATCCTGTGATAGGTTCACCTTGGGGTCACCATGAGTCAGAAATAACTTAAAGGCACATGACAACAACAGGAGCAAAACACAAACTTTATTACTCAATGGTCAATGAACATGGCTGCCAACCCATTGTGCAGCTGAAACATGCAATGCACAGAGGGAATGTGCTACATGCTACTTTGTGTACTTTGATGTGCTAATAAATGTACAATGGTACCACATGTGCCCATGTATGTTACTGTCAACTGGATATGCCATTGCACATTATTCAAAACAATAGAATAAAATGATTCTGCATATGCTGTTTAACTTATACAGTATATGTGTATGTCACTAAAAGGCTGTCTGCCAATAACAAGCTAGAAATTTTGCCGAGACAATAAACTATTTGCCTTACAGTACTCTGAACATAGCCCAATCCTCCAACTGATATGAGGGGGTATCCTAAAGTTTTAATTATCACCTTTTTAAAGAAAATTGACAGAGAGTTTGTTTTGATTTGTAGTTGTTAATTTATTTCTATGGAATCACCATCCAGATTTACACATTTTTCCCAGCATTTCTCGACCCTCCGGATACCGTTATTGTAGAAGTTTGCAGATTGCGTCTTACGAGGATTTTACACTTCAGTCATTTCTGGCCCAGCCTGTCACAAAAGTAAAGGATGCAATGAGCTGATTTTCTCAATATCATGCATTTAGGGACCAACTGTGACACTGACAAAATTTCATCAATATACCATAATAACTTCTGGGTGATAATTATTACTTTACGATACTCCCTCATAAGGTGCAATCTACAAACTTCTACAATACAGTGGTCCCCCGGGTTACGAATCCCCCAGGGTATGAAAACCCCGGGATCCGAAAGAGCTGGGGCCGGAAAAACGGCCCCGGTTTCTGAAAAAAAACCCAGGTTGCGAAAGGAAAGCGGCGCGAAATTCAAATCGCGCCAAGTCCTTTCCTATACTTACAGTGGTCCCCTGGGTTACAAATGTTTTCGGGTTACGAAAGGAGTCCTGGAACGGATTACTTTCATAACCCAAGGGACCACTGTATCAGAGGGTCAAGAAACACTGGGAAAAATGTGCAAATCTGGATGGTGACTACATAGAAATAAGTTAACAACTATAAATCAAAACAAAATTTTTATCAAATTTTTTAAAGGTGATAATTAAAACCTTAGGATACCTCCTTGTACACTTTGAGGGTAAGGTAACTTTTGGGGGGCAGGGCACTAGTACAGATTTCCTGATGTGTTCAGATTAAATGAAAAGAGGTATGACTTGATTTGAAGATACCTTGAATTAGCAATTACTCACAATATTCAATTAGGATTGCCTATATTCTGCAGCTGGTGAGATTTTAGCAACAACAGCTTGATACAAAATTACAAGCCTAGCAGGTGATAATATGTGCATGTGAAAAGCTTCCCATGATTAATTTCTGTAGATTAAGCTGCTCAAGAAAGACACAAGAAGAATCAGTGTGCTTTCCCCCTTCCTGTTCAACAGTTCCATAGTTTAATTTGCTTGGGACTGGTTTTGAACAGTGTTGTTCAAAATCTTAGATACAATTGATGCACAGAAATCAAGGATCCCTTCTGCTACTCAACATGAAGATTTCTGTAAGTAGAGTCAGAAGTCCTTAGAAACAATGGGGCAAAACAGATGTGCAAGAAAAAGTGACTTGAAGCTGCCTTTTCTGAAGTGACATTGGGGGAATCTAGACTGCCCAATCTAGACCGGCAATCTAGTCCGAAGAAAGCTTCGGGATGGCGCCGAGGCTGCCATGCCAGCAGCCTCCTCGGCCCCATCCCGCTGCTTCCAGAGGCCTCGGCGAAGCGGCAAACTGCCAGTTCCCTGCGGCCTCTAAGTGGGGTGCAGCAGTGGGGCTGAAGGGAGGAAGGGGCCGCTGCAGCGGCCCCTTCCTTCCTGGGTCTTTGCCATGGCTGTGTAAAAGCCACAACAAAGACCCAACGCTAAAAAGGAGCTCCTTTTTTGCGCTGTGGGAAAGGCACGATTTGCGCCCTCCTGTAGCGGAAAGGCATCATCCTGTGCGCAACGCCTGTAGCAGCTGCGTACATGATGACGCTCTGAGAGTGCGTCCGTATGGACGCCGCCATTTTTAAATGGCGGCGTCCATACGCTTTAGGCCTAGGGAGGGTGTAGAAGCTACGCCCTCCTTAACCCTAAAGACGGCACAAAGAGCCCTAATCGTGGCTCTTTGCGCCCATCTAAATCGGGCCATTGAAACCCTACCAACCGCACCACCTGCTCCCAAGGCAGCTGGAGTGCTCATGTTCTTATGATACCTACATTTGATATAAAATTTTGGGAGACATGTGGACTGTATCATGACCCCTGCTTCACCTATTCAAAGGCCCTCCATAAGTCCCAAGCAAGAAGGTCACGTAGGCAGACCCCACTTGGAGGAATTGAGTTCATAGTAAGCAACTCTCTAGAGGAAGTCGGGAGTCGCCAGATTAGTTCTGCCACAGCCTCTTGAGTGAAGACAATAGCCTTGGCTTCACACTTAATGTGTCAGTGATTGACTTAACCACTCAGACATTAAGCCGGCTTCCCCTCCGAATTGTGTCCCAAACCTAAGTGCATTGTACACAGATTATTTGCTCTTGCCTTAAGAAAGCCCAGGCAATCAACACCTTTGTCTAGCATTGATAGTAGCCTCTGGATATGTTCAGCACTATATAAGGTTCCCCCTTTGAACCGCTCCTCGATGCTATTCTCGGAGGACAGGCTGGTCCATGCCAGTTTGACTTCTGCCTATAGCTCCTGCGGCCAATCTCCCCTCATCTCGGCGGTCATGTCCATCATCATCACCCATCTCGATCCAGCTCCCAGTAGAAGACTTCTATGGTAGATATTCCAGCGGTCTCTTTCTCTCAGACCTAACTCCCACTCTTACCCCTCCCTTTTCTCTAGCATTGAACGTGTGTGTGTGTGTGTCCCCTTGCTGTGTGATATTTATGCCCCCTAATAAACTGTGTATTTTAAAATTGGATTCATTTGGACTAGTGTCACTTCTCTTGGGGTTTGTCGGTGGACCTCTGGGAGACAATATCAGGACCCAATTCCGGCGTAAGACTATTAGGATCTTTCTCTCTGCATATTTGAGCTAATTATAATTCCCCTAAGTGAGAGACTTCCTAACAATGTCATGACCACATGACATGGCTTCAAGCCAGGAAGAAGCAGCAAAAAGATTCTTATTTTTGAAACGGCTTTTCTCTGCATAAGGCGCCTAGAGGACACTTTCTTGCTGGCTTCAAGACATATGTCTTCTAAACACACACCTTCAAGTCAGCCTGAAAGGACCTCTTTTTGCCTGTCTGTTTAGTCCCAATAATTGTTAATATTAAAGGTAGCTTCTAGCTGGTAACATTCTGTAGATGCATATTCAATGGGAACCTGGGATGATCCTAGAAAGCATAGGCTCAGATGATTTTTCCTAACACCACTTGACAAAGGGACAGCCAGGTCAAGTAAAATATCTCTGTGTATAGCAGTGAGTCTGTGTTGGAACACTGTCTGAAAGCAGTCAGACAGCAGGCTTTGCTTTCTGCAAGAAAATCCTATGGCTTTTTGACATCTGATGGAGAGCAGGAATCGGTGCTCAGCCAATATATATTGTGTGTAAGTAAACCTTTCATCACAGAAACATTAAAAGTCTTCAGCAACCTCCTTCTAAGGAAACAAAATTCTGAGTAAGGGGGAATCTCATTGCTCAGAAATTGAATGTACATGTGTAACAATATACTATTGTGGAAGATACATATGGCACATGTATAGAGGTGATGACAAACTGTCAGCCTACATTTCTTGCTGGCCCTATCTAATGTCTAGCAGTGCAGAATTTTAAAACCATGACTGAAAATATTTCCTGTATGTCCCGTACTCAGGCTATACTTTGTTGTTGTTAACTGCCATCAAGGCAACTTAAACTTATGGCGACCCTGTGTATGAGAGACCTCTAAGTCTCCCTTTTATTAACAGCCCTGCTCAGATCTTGTCCTGATGATAGCCACTTGCTCTGAGTACAGGACAATCAAATGATGTGGCACACCCATTTCTTTAAGAGCGATCCAATGTTTTTCATGATCTACACAGTCAAAGACTTTGCTATAACGCTCAAGTAGTTTTTCTTCTGAAATTCTTTGGTGTGCTCCATTATCGACCCTGTGTTTACAATATGATCCCTAGTGCCTCCTCCTTTCCTGAACCCAGCTCAGTCACTTGGCATTTCTTACCCCATATATGGTAAAAGTCTTTGTTGCAGAATTTTGAGCATCACTTTGGTTGCATCAGAGATTATGCAATGGTTTTGTGATTACTGCCATCCCTGGTGTCCCCTTTTTTAGTGACTGGAATGTACATTGAGTGTTTTCAATCAATGGGCCATTGTTTTATTTTTCATATTTGTTGACAGATTCTTAATTAGAACTAGCGTAGATTCTGTCTGTGTAGCTTGAAGCAACTCTATTGCTGTTCCATCTGTTCCTGGTTATTTATTTCTCCTAAGTGCCCTGAGTGCACCTTCCCCTTCACTTTCTAAAATTACAGGTTCATCTTCAGATGGTTCTTTCTTGTATGAACCTGACATTATCTTTCATCTCTTTCATATAGTTTTTCAGTGTATTGTTTCCATCATCTTTTTATTTGTACTTGGTCATGCAGTCCCCATTCTTGGTTTAAACTTCCCTTTGTTTTCTTGGATCTTGTGAAAGAGATCTCTTGTTTTTCCTTTTCAATTGTCATCTTATATTTTACTGCACTGATTATTATAGTAGTTTTCTTTGTCCCTGTGCACAAGTTGTTGAACAGTTGCATTCAGGATTCTGGCACTATTTCTTTCTTCCAAGAATTTTTCAGTCTTCCAAGAATTTTTCTTATCAAAATATTCCCCTAGATACTTAAAAGAGGGGACCTGTTATATCTTATTGACACATAAATTCCAAGTAAATGTAGGTTATTGTTTGCCAAAGAAATTCACTTTTGATTTAACATAATGTATTCTGAGTTGTATTCTAATAACAGGGTTTGGTGCAGTCATGCTGGCCACATAACCACCAGAGTAGTCCTGAGACAACACTGGCTCTTCAGTTTAGCAATGGAAATTAGCACCACCCCCTACAGTTGTTTAATCTCAAGGACATTAATCTCAAGGGACTACCTTTACCTTTATTCTAAATAGTTCTATTTGACAGAACTCATAAAATGTATTTAGACTTCTCTTCAGCCCAAGTTTATTCACAGATAATAATACATCATTCATATATGTTGGGATTGTCCACTTTTGATTCCCTAACAAGGGAGGGAAACAATAAGGGCAATTTAATTTAGGAGATTTTCAGACCTAGGGGAAAAAAGCCAGGAGTAAAAGGCATACTCCTGGCAAAGTCATGCAGACATATCGTGCTTATCTACGACTTCTTGCATGAAGTCCCATAAATGATTAGCTGCTGGAACATTCCTGGTTCTTCCCAGGATATGTCCTGGATAAGTGTGATGTCATCTGAAAATCTTCAGTGAGATCACACAATTATCCCAGGAGTATGCCTTTTTCTTCCCCAATCCCCCCGCCCCATCTGATAGTCTCCTTAGTTGCAATATTATTAATACTGTATGAGGATTAAACAGGAGGGGTGTTAATGAGCAGCCTTGTTTGACCCCTCTTGTTCAATTTCCTCTCAATCTTCCATCTGTGCTAATCCTTGCTAAGCCGTGGATGCTTGAATCCATGGATTTAAAAAAAAATCAGTGGATAGAGAGGATAGACTCTGGTCTCTTTTCCTCCTCTTTCCTATCTATTTTTATACTGAGATTGAGAACAACTATTCTTTTCTTGCAACAGTTAGCCCTCTTGACTAGTGCCACATAGTGGTTGTAATCATTATACACAGGCAGCAAAATCAAAACTGTTGTGTTCTTGGAATTATTTATACTAAATTTAGTAAGTCACAGGTTGTGCTGACCCTTTTTAAAATTAATATGCATTTTGCAGTATATGCTAGAAGTTCACTTGTTAACAAAGATTATGATTAAGGCTAACCAATGAGTCATACGTCTTTGCACATCTTCCTCAGCTGAAGTGTTTTTCACCTCACAGACAATAGAGCCCTTTTCCCTGTGTATTTCTGCAGCTAGATTATCTAGTTGCCATTGTTTAAAATGACAATAGAAATGCCCCTACCATAAAGAAAATCAAGCATAATTTGATTTCTAAAAGACTGAAGCAGGATAGGGAAACTGGTTGTACTATGTCTATTGCATCCCGTAATTGTTATTTCTGGGTCCCTCCATATGTTTTTGGCTTCAGACCTCATCACAATTAACCATTAGTCATAGGATCATAAAATTTAAAGAGGACACAAGGGCCACCTAGTCCAACCCCATGCCATGCAGGAATACACATCCAACCTCTTTTTAAAGATCCTCAAAGATGGAGGAGTTATAGTACAAACATGGGAGGATTATAAAATGAAGAGACCTGCCTTAAAAGATGATTCTGTGCATATACTTTTTAGTGCATAGTTCTATACATATTAATCTGAACGATATCCCCATTGAATTCAATGGGACTCACCTCTGAGGGAAGAGGGAAGTGTTCCAAATTGCGCTGAGCTGCCACTATTCTTTTTCTGTTTGTTGTGTTCAGAGGCATAGGACTCTTGGAAATATGAATCTGGATTTGTGTTAAATTTTGAAGGTGCAAAGAAGGAGGTTATATTATAGTTCCCTCTTTGCGCACAGCCACATGTATTCACTCTGAAGCCTGCTGCAGATAATCTCTTCTTAGCCCAGGAAAGTCTGAAAATTTGGCTGGGATCAAGGAATGGACCCATCTCAAATATGACACTCTTCTCCCCTTTCTTGTGCTGTCATTATAATATGAATCATTCTGGCCCACTCTTGGCATAAAGAACTAGCAGTAGAGAAGTGCAGTGTGTGGTAGTATCATCATGATAATACAACCTGATACCAGGAGGTTGCTAGTGGTGTTGTTTGTGTGCCTTCAACTCATTTCCAACTTACAGGGACCCTAAGAAAAACCTATCATGGAGCTTTCTTGGCATGTTTCTGCAGAGGGGGCTTGCCATCCCTTTCCTTTGAAGCTGAGAGAGTGTGACTTGCCCATGGGATTCTTTGTTGAGCTGGAATTTGAACCCTGGTCTCCCAATATCCTAGTTCAATGCTCAAACCATTACACCACACTGGAGGAGGAGAGAATTAAACATTAACACAGTATTTCTTGTAAGGAGCCAAACCATATCACTGTGTCCAAATGAAAGGGTAAGGCAGGCATCAGGTGATATGAAAGTCTCCTACCCAAGAGCCTACAGACTGGCTGTTCATCAAAACAAACTGAACAAAGTTTGGAGAAGTTAGCATAGCCAGCTAAAGTCATCCAGAATAACTTTTCTTAAGTCTGATAATGGATAGACTAAATAGTTTAGTAACCTTTCCTCATACAAGGTAGTGTTCAGCTCCACCCTAGGTAAACATTCATAGTGAAAGCAACCTTTCTCTTTATGAATTTATGGCACCACAGATGGTGGTAACTCAAGATGATACTGTTAGGAAGAAACAGGAAAGAATCCATCATAGTGAAGTATCTTTGAAATGTCTTCCAATAGATAATGAAGTCAATGATTAATTTCTTTTTTTTTTAAGAGGAGAAAAAATGGCTTTATTTAAAAGACTGAGAAAGGTGGGGATACTAAGATCCATAATGTGAAATGCAAACCAGATATACACATGATTTGTTATACTCCTTCCCTGAGTTCAATTTTCCCTTCCCACCCGGTAACAGATGACTGAAGAATGAAAGAGTGACCCTGTCATTTCTCCAGTGGAGGCAATCCCAAAACATTTTGCCACTTGAGGTGGAGCAGCAAACGCTGCTGCCAATGGCCTCCTCCAAGTTAAGCTAAATCAGCCATTTTGGCACAGAAGACAAAACACCCCTCAAGCACTTCTCTAATAATTCTTTAGCTTGTTACAACATCCCATGTTTGCTCAATGATTAATTTCAACATATCTGTATCTCTATCTATATAGAAATATATGTTGAAATTAACCATTGTTGCATAATAAAGGCAAATCTCTGATCATTCAACATCCACTTCCATCTTTCCTTATTTGACTTTATCCATTTCAAATCATGCAGAGTTCTGAAGTTACACAAATGGTTTATTTCAACAGTTTAGCTTGAAGGTTTGAAGTGGTTGCCATGATAAAAGATATCTGTATTTGTAACACTTGCCAAACTTTTCCTCTTTCTTTTTTTAACTGTTTGGAAATACTGGTAGGGTCCAGATACAATGCATCAGACCCAGGCTGTGTACAGTGTACAGCCAAACCTCCCTTGACATGCACAAAAGAAACCAGTCCCTCTGCTCATACCAGATAATGATAACAACCAAATAAACATTTACAGCTTTTGGTGATGGGCTGTTTTGACTTATTTTAAAGGCACATGAATGTGAGCCAGCTGGCTGAGTCCTCACAAAAGAGCTCTAGGACTCACACTCAGCTGACAAACAAGGAAAAGCTTGACCAAAGTACAAGTGGCAAAGTAAAGGACATTAGAGCCCAGACAATGGATCAGACCACAGAAGAGCTTGGGAAAAGTGAATTTTGGAGACTAAAACTCCCAGGACTCCATCACCAAGCAGCATAGATAGTGACTATAATGCTTAATGATTGGGAGCTGTAGTCCAAAAAGTAACCTTTCCTGGTTTATTTGATTGCTATCATTATCTGGCAGTAACATGGATTATGGGCAAAGACCCATCTAGAGTAGTTTCCTTTTACTCACAGTGAGCAAACAAATGCTTATGGCAGGGATGGGCAAAGGGTTTTCCACACGCTGCATACAGGCTCCCCAAGACATTTTTCTCTCTCCCTCCCCTGGACTTCCCAGGGGTCAATTTTTTTTCCAAATTTATTTTTGGTCCAAAATGTCCCAAAATTATCTCTGCTGGTTGTGGAGGGCATTCCCATATGTGTGGACCCCCCAGAAGTCAAAACAAAATGTAATTTTTAAAAAATTGCTTCAAAATACCCTTTAGGGAGCCAGAAAGACCCCAACAGGCTTAGATGATCCTCTAATTCCACATTACATACTAGGCCATGAGGTGTTGCCCTGCTTTCTCCTGTGGCTATGTACAAAGACCACAGCCCCACCAGTTCAATTTGCAAGTGGCAGAGTGTTGTCACATTTTGCTTCCAAGGTGAAAGTCCAGCCCACACAGCGTCCACATAAATTAAATATGTGTGGGAACTAATGGCCTAAGAGAAATAATGTTTTGATCTCAAAGATAACTTTTTTGAGATCTTTTTTGAGATCAGTGAGAAATACTTGGATAAATTTATAAATGACTGGGAACTATTGATAAACTTTATTTTTTTAAAAAAAAGAGAAGGTGGTATTGCTGGGCTTTGAATACTGATTTCTGTATACAGTATGACTAATTGCTAGAAAGTTAAACTTTGTTATGTATAAACAAGGAAAGGAGCATTATTTGTATTTATGGTTTTGGGTTCAGAGGGTGGAAAGTCAAACTCTTTTTGCTCAATGTGTGTTATGATTGAAAAAGGAACAGCTGATATATCATTCTTGTCTGGAATGGTGCCCTACTCTGTTTTGTGTCCAGACATCAGAAAGGATGTTTGCTTTTGTTTCAAAGAAAGCTTGGGTTTTCTCTCCCAATAACAGAATACTTTAAAAAATGGAAGTACATTTACCAGAGTGGGGGACTCCAGGAGGGAGGAAGAGAGGTGATATGATGCATATGATGGCTTGTCAGATTTTAGATACCAGATGCTCACAATGCTTGATTTCAGTCCCTCCTTAGCCATGAGAGTTGCTGGGTGGCCGTGGTAAGTTTATACTGTGCAAATTTAGATTTATCCTATAAAAAGTCAAGGGCCATAACAACAGAATAAACAAGTAGCTGGCATAGCAACAAGTGAGCATATGTAAAATTGGTTGAGCACACATAGTTAACCTGTATGCAAATAAAAGAAATATGTAAGCTATTAGCATTGTTGATATTTTCATAGGGAAAAAAAGCAGCAACCCTGATACACAGAAAAATGAATAAAAAGAAGCATTCATTGGGTTTATAATATTCTGCATCACATGTAAGCCTGTGAGGAAAAGAACAGTTTGAATAATTTCCACCAGTGCGAGAACCAGTGTGGTGTAGTGGTTTGTTGGATTAGGACACTGGGAGACCAGAGTTTTAATCCTCTCTCAGACAGGGAAAGCTACTAGGTGACCTTGAACAAGTCACATTCTCTCACTCTCAAAAGAAGATGGGACAAATCCCCTCTGAACAAATTCTGCAAAGAAAGCCCTGCAAACTGCCCTGGGGTTGTCCTAAATCAGAAATGACACAACAACAACAAGAACAATGGCCACCAGATGGAAGAAGCACTAGAACCAAGAATCCAGAAGCCAGAATCCTGTTGTTAATCTCCACTAAAGTAATCCTATGGAATCAATTCGATTTACCTAGCAGAGCAACTATGGTGAGCCCTGGTGCTGGAAGGGAAGGAGGAAGCTAAATAGGTAAATAGAGAGATCCCCTGGAGAGTGTATTGCAGCACTAAACAATTAAATCTTGCAAATTGTTGTAACCCACCAATACTGGAAAATTTGCAGTATTGTTTCCAGCCTGGAAACAACTCATAAAACCTGGGGATTTAGGGCCAGACCCTGGGATCTGACATTCCCATATCCAGCCTACAGTTGCATAGAAGCCAATGTAGGATCCAAAGGTTGTCATTAGACAGAATGAAGCAATAGTCTCTTGGAGAGTGGCAATAAAATCTGAGAAGAGTTGTATGTGCCCTATGGCCTGCCCTCTTCCTGCCCTGGGCCCTTCTGAAAGCAAAGTATGCATGTATTCTACCACTGCACTACGTTTGAAGCTGTATTTGCAGTCCTGGAAAGATTACAGAAGTCTCACCAGTATTACTTTAATTAGCAATAAACTGGCTGTTTAAATGCACGATTCTACTCTATTATCAATGGGGCTACAGTAAATTTCTTTTAGGATTTCAGTCTAGGTGTCAGTGGCTCCCAAATATAAAACAATATTTGGAAGTGTTTGCCACAGGGCCAGATTCACCATCATGCAAGGCAGCTAAGCTCAGGCTCTGTATGGCAAGGTGGAACAACACTGGAGGGCATAGTTGTTTGTGCTATGCCACCGTCCCTGTGCATACTAAGCGAGCCAGTGAACCTTGGATATAGAGGAGTCCATTGGCCCATATTGAATTAAGATTCAGTTCAGTTCCAGTACAATCTACTTCTGTACATGAAACTGGAAGAGATACTATCTTGTTCTTTGCCTCAGGGATTAAAATCTTCTAGGCTGGTTCTTGATATCTGAAATGTGGCACAGCTTCCTGAAGAAAGTTCTGCCTGAGAAAGGCCTAAATATATTTCCTTATAAATTAAACTACTTGTTGGAAGTTTGGGAGAACTGAGAGGGTTTCCCCCCATGTTACTGACTAAAATGACACAGCTACTGAAATGGGCTTGAAAGTGACCACTGCTATGCAGAAAAAAATGGTTTAGGGCTTAGCCATGCAGAAGGTCCCAGGAAGACTGCAGAGTTGATGATTATTTTGAGAATTAGCAGCTGGAGAAACTAACATAAAGAGACAGGATAATGCAAGTGAAACAATATCTGCTGCATAATAGTGGAACAAGCTGACATTCTGATCCGGGAGTAGTATGAGGCTCTGATTATGCCTCCAAGCAAGTTCCATATTGAGTAATGTTCATGAAGTTTAACACCACCCAGGCTATTAAGTATTACAGCAGTTCATTTCCAAGAAACATAGCAGTTTCTGTGAATTTGAGACTCGAGGTATAAAGGTGGTTGTTGTTGTTACTTACAGAGGAACTTATCAGATGGGAGGAATTTCTCCTTATTGCGAATGGAGCCAATTCGAATTCACATGAATTCGCTAGTTTAGCGAATTCACATGAATTCCCATTGCGTTCGGAATGCGTTCAGAATGACTTCCCATTATCTGAAAATCACCCCCCATTGCCTGAAATTGCATGAGATGCTTTAATTCTCAATAAGGTAAAACCCATGATTGCATTCGGAATGACTTTCCTTTTGCATGAGATACTTTAATTCGTAGTAACGTGAAACCCCATGATTGCATTTGGATTGCCCTTGGATTATACTTCCAATTGCTGACGTCTGATAAGGTCCAGAGTTACAGAGAGGGAAAGGAGCCTTGTATACAATCCCATAATCAGTGTAAAAAATCCACAAGTGAGACATCTCCCCCTTTTACATAGTCAGACTATTCTTAAATTTACAAGCTTTCTCCATTTTTAGATTTTCACAGAACCAGAAGCATCTGAAACTCAGGAACATCTGCTAGGAAATAATATCTTTGGATTTAGATCCATTCTACTTTTCTGGAATATCCAGCCCTGGTGGCGCAGTGGTTAAATGCCTGTACTGCAGCCACTTACTCAAAACCATAAGGTGGCGAGTTCAAGACCAGCAAAGGGCTGAAGCTTGACTCAGGCTTGCATCCTTCCGAGGTAGCTAAAATGAGTACCCAGATTGTTGGGGGGCAAATAGCTTACAGTTGTAAACCGCTTAGACACTCCTTAAGGGTATGAAGCGGTATATAAATGAAGCTGTTTGTTTTTTTGTTTTTGTTTGTGTTAACTGCCTGGCTCTCTCTTAGGAAGATGGAAGCATCTCTCTAAATTATTTTTGATTAATGATATGAGCCATAACAAGTGGGGCTTATTTCACAATTGATATACTCCATCCCAGAAAGGATACTTCTCCATCTTCCACTGGTCCCAAATTCCAACTGATATGTCAAAAATAACTCTCTCTTTTTTGCCATTGGACAGATGAAGAATGGTCTAATTTTAGGGGGGATTTCAGCACTGTTTTGTGGTCAGATCATTACCCACACTTGTTACAGAGCCTAGGGAGGTGTCCAGTACATTATCTAGTCAGTTATGGGAAAAGTTCCAGTTATTAATGCCTGATTATGTGGACAAGATGCTTGAACAGTTCAACCTACCACATGTAAGCTTGTCAAGTAAGTAAATATTTTAATGTTTACACTATTTAAAAAAAATGTTGTAGAATGCTTAAACTAATCTGTTACCCATTACTTGAATGCTGCTAAAGTACTACTTTTAAATTATTTTAAAATCCATAGTTTTTTGTGGGGTTTTTGGGCTGTGTGGCCATGTTCTAGAAGAGTTTCTTCCTGACACTTTGTCAGCATCAGTGGCTGGCTAGTCTTCTAGAACATGGCCACAGAACCTGAAAAACCCACAAAAAATTATTTTAAAACCAGTTTAAAATTGATGCGTGCCCAAAATATGCCCCACCAGTAATGCTTTTATCTGCTGCCTTGCAGTGCTATCCTTTCTGTTCTTTGCTCCCTTCAGCCTTTTGGATTTCTTTCTTCTACCAGCTGGAATAATACCATTCTGAAATAATAGGTAAATGTTTCTTGTTACTTTTTTAAAATGCAGCATTAATGTCATTATAATGTAATCTAACAAGATAGCCCCCTTTATTACCAAAAAAAAAAAAAAAGTAATGAGTAATATGGGTTTTTTGTTTTTTTTAATGTATTACTTAAGCCCTGAGCCAAATGGAGAGATGATCTACTTCCGCCTTTTTACCATGGAAATATCCTTGAAATAATTTTCAGGTTTCAAGGAACTCTGCATTAAAAATATGATATCCACAGGTAAAATAATATTTATTTTTTAAAATGGATCATAATTTCTTATGGCACCCCAAACAACCTCTCATGAAATCATCATCATCATCATCATCATCATCATCATCATCATCATCATCATCTCCTCCTCGTCCTCCTCCTTCTTTTTCATTATTCCTCCTTTTTCCTGATGATATAGCATTTCAAAGCAGCTATCAATGGAGAGGCAGACATAGAAATAAAACATTATTATTATTATTATTATCAACAAATTTAAAACAGTACAAATAAAAACAATAAACCTTGGTTGAGAAGCCTTGCTCTGAATACTAAAACTGAACCAGAAGCATGCCAAGCATGGAGTGTATCTGCCATGAACCTCAGTCATTGGACTCTTTCAGACGTGGGAAATTGGAAGTATAATCCAAGGGCAATCCAAACGCAATCCTGGGGTTTCAGTTATTGCGGATTAATTCTTCTCACGCAAATTCGGGCAAAAGGGAAGTCACTCCGAATGCAATCATGGGTTTAATGTTATTGCGAATTTAAGCTTCTCACGTGATTTCGGGCAAGGGGGGGTTATTTTTGGGTAATGGGAAGTAATTCCGAATGCCTTCCGAACGAAGCAGGGGTTCAGGTAAATTCGCTAAACAAGCGAATTTACATGAATCCGCATTGGCTCCATTCGGAATTGGGAGAAATTCCTCCCGTTTGAAAGAGTCCATTTTCTGTCATTGAAGCCAAGCAGTCCTCAAAATGTTGCCTGGTCTTGTACATGTGGAGATAAAACAGCAAAGCAATAATTTCCCCAGGAGAGCCAGTCTTTCTGAATCTTAGGTATTTTGACCAGGAAATTGTTTGCTCTTTTAAAGCTATGTAACTGGAAAGAAAACCTTGAATATTTGCCAAATAAAATGGATTAGATAAAAATATCTTTAAGAATTATACCCATAGGTAATCTATACCCGGTTAAGGTATATGAAGGGTTAAAATGCTTTGTGTCTGCTTCCATGTCATACCAAACACTTGTGCATTAGTATGCTGTCTTGTTCTCTATCCCAAAATAGCTGAAAAATATTGACCTTTCTATTCTGCCTCCTGAAGAGCTGGACCCAATTCAAAGGCTCATGTACCTCCTTCTAGTCACATCAACACTGATAATTGCTTCATCTGTTTTGATATTATTATTACCAAGAAAGGTATACTCATGGGGTTGGATCAAAACTCAGTCACACTTTGAATATGATCCGCTGAAATCATTGCTAAAACAAGTCCCATTTATTTCAGTCTGTTTTTACTAAATATAACTCCAACTCACTGGTTGTCTTCAAGCCAGTTTCCCTCCCTCTCTGTCTAATGTATCACATGAAGCTATTGTCAAGAAGGAAAAAAGAAAAACAAAACAGAATAATCCCATACATCCCCCTTCTAAACTCCTTCAGGAAAGTCTAGGAGACAAATATTATCAACTGAAAAACATAAAAACAAAAGAGGTATTTTTTAAAAGGTTACACTTTAACTACATCTCCCCAAACTACCCACCCAAGAGTTGTAGTGCCAAAAAATCAATTTTTCCCAGTTCTTAAAGAAACTGATTCTGGAAAATATAAAACAACATAGCATTTTCTAGGGCAGAAAGACTTCTGATAAAAGAAAGCAACCCTTCCCAGACCATTGGGTTCATCTGTGACTTTCAATGGACAACACAAAAATGGATTTTATCCTCTTTATAGTCAGTGTCTTGTCCTGGGGCCTTTTCACACTGCACGTTTATAGCACTATGATTCCACTTTAACTGCAGTGTAAAGTCAGGTATTGAGAATTCATTGAGTTTTAATACAGTGCGGTATAGTGGTTTGTGTATTGGATTGCGACTCTGGTGACCAGGCTTCAATTCCCAGGTTGCCCATGAAACCCACTGGGTGTCCTTGATCAAGTCACATTCTCTCAGCCTTAGGGAAAGTCAATGGCATGGCAAACCCCCTCTGAACAAATCTTGCCAAGAAAATCCATCGTTTTAGGGTCATCAAAAGTCAGAAATGACTTGAAGGAACAAAACAAGAACAACAATCTCAGCAAACTACAAACCAAGGAGTCCATAGGATTCAGCTACAGCAGTTAAGGTGGAATCTAGTGCTATAGCTATTTACTGTGAAAGGGCTCCTGGATGGTTACTGTTTTTTCTCAGCAGGACACAGGTTAATGGCATGTCAGCCATTATTATCTGGCTTTAAGAGCTCAAGTTCAGACCACCAACTTTAGCTCTAGAGGTTCCTAGTTTAATCCTTTTTATGACAGCACATCTCTCAAGTACTCACTAGTTTATCCTAAGTGCAGCCTCTTTAGTGTGTCCGTAGCTACTACAAAACTTATTTAGTGTACAGTCCAAAGAAGAAAGGAGCAGAAAGATTAATTGTCTTCATACTGAAGTCTCATATTCTTCCATCCTCTTGCTAGTTGAAGGGTAATTTAAAGGAAGCTGTTCTTCAGCCCTGTCCTTACAGAGATTTGTTTTTCACCTGTATAAAAGAAACCTTTGCATTGTAAGCAGTAGGTTGAAATACTGTTAGACTACCTCTGAGGCTCTCCTGTTTGATGGGTTTGGTGGGTAGGGATTTGGAGACTGAGAGGAGCCATAGTACAAGTGAGTTCATTGTCAATACTAGAAGCCAAAAACACTTTTCTCTCCTTTTCTTTTTTTTGGTCCTGTGAGGAAACATAGAAGCCTGGTTAAGGACCAGAAAAGGGAATCTGTGTCTCCCTCTCTGAATGGAGATCATTGTTGATTACCTCCACAGAGAAGATCCAGTCAATATTTTTGCCCTGAGGCACTGTCCCAGGATCACAGGGCCACACCTTTAATTTCTGACTTTAAATATTATCATAAACATCAAAGGAATTTGTATGACTTTATTTTAAAACATAGTACAGTTATCTGTTTCTAGAACCTTCGTCGTTGTTAACATCTCATCATCATCATTTCATTTATATTACACTCATTCCTCCACAATTGCAACTTTGACTTTTGAGGATTTGAATATTCACAAATTTTACTAATATGTTATCTCAAGGAATATCTAGGTCCTCCAGTGCAACTCTATGGTCAATTTGAACCAAAAGTTGTACTAAAGGACATAAAGATTCCTAGAGAGAACACTCCACTAGGCATTTGTAACTCCTCCAGTGCAATTCCATAGTCAATGTCTGGCAGATGTTGACCACACAGTTGCATTGGAGGACCTAAGATTTAGAGAGGTAAAAACACAGTGTTTTTGTTATTTGCGGTTTTTCCACATTCATGGGGTCCTGTGCCCCTAACTCCAGCAAATGTGGAGGGATGAGTGTAAATATACATTAAACAACATTACCTAATGTAGTCACTCTGAGACATATTTCAGAATACACAATGTATACGTTTTGATTGAGCGTGACACTGTATTTTTCAAGAAAAAGGCCACATGTTTCTATTGCTCAAAGATTTTTACACAGCACCTTTGTTTGTAAATGTCTATCTTATTCATTCGTAACCTAAAGGGAATGGGGAACAGGAAATGTCAAGAAAAATATCAAATCCTAAACTAATACTGATTGCCATTTTAAATAGCCTTGCTATCCCTAGGAAGGAGAAATAGGCATTTTTACAGATAGACAGGTGTTATACTAAAGGCATCCGGATATCCCCTCTCCTTTGAGTCTCACTGCCTCATTCTTTCTTTCTCTCTCATACACACATGCCCATGCAAACAAGTGATACAGTATTACACACATATATACTTAAAGTGTTTGCATTTCTGTGCATTAGACTGCTAAAAAAAATCCAACTGATTTCAAATGCAGAGGACTCCAGCCATAGTGAACAGGCATAAAATGGAACAAACAGGTGTTAGGCTATCAAATCAATGTTAAAAAAAAAGATATCATGAATAAACAGGTGCAGGGCTATCAAAACTGAACAAATAACTGTATTAAGGTGGAGAGTTATCAAACTTAACAATATTTAATGTTGATAAGCCTTTCTATTCTGCTGACATACTAGTATCGTTTCATCCCACTGTTATCTCTGCTCACAGCTTTTGATCATTTATGTAGTGCTTCAAAGATTTGCTTCAGACCTACCAGCAGGCATAACTCCATCTTATCACTTTTCAGCTCTCTTTAAAAAGGGATTTGCCTCAGCTCAAAGAGAAAGCAGAACTTGGGGAAAGTATTTATTGGCTGGCAACTGGCAGAATTCCATAATAACTATGCTGCTTGGAGGAATTCTGAGAGATGTACTCCTGAAAAGTCACTTTTCCAATCTCTGAGAGAAAGAAATATTGCAAAGAAGGGAAGCAGACATGGACATTAGAATGTGCTAAATACCCTGAAGGCACCAAATCCCATCTGATCTTGGAAGTGAAGTAGGGTCAAGCCTGGTTAGTACTTGAATGGAGGAACTACCAGGTGCTGTAAGTCAGAGGAAGGCAATGGGAAACGACTTCTGAGTATTCTTTGCCTAAGAAAACCCTATGAAATTTATGGGTGTACCATACATCAACAAATGACTGGAAAAGCACATATACACACACATAGGTGGTGGGGGTTGGGGGAGAAGCAATCAGCTCAAAGATCATTCGATGCCTCCTCACATTCCTCATCCAGCATAATGCTTGACTTCTTTTGACCCAAGTGTCGCTGGGGTTGGCTTGGCCAAAGAAACCTCAGGGCTCGTCCAATGGTTTGACCAAAAGTTGTCAATCTCATCACAAGATCCTCACTGGCCATCAGGTACAGCAGAGGGTTCAGGGCACTGTTGAGGCTGGCCAGGCCTCGGGTCACCTGGTAGGAGACATAGATGTTCTTTAAGGTCTGAGAACAGGACCCCTGGAGTTGCCACCTACGGGACTGCAAGTTCAGGTTCCGAAAGATGTGATAGGGGAGGAAACAGACCGAGAAAAGCACCAGCACCAGCACCACCAAGGTGATGCTCCTACGCCTGAGGATGGGATCCACATTCTGGTTCCTCCAAAGGACCATGACCACATGGCAGTAGCATCCAGTGATGATGAGGAAAGGGATGACAAAGCCGGTTACGGTGATGGTCAAGATATACGGCATGTAAGTATCCAGGTTCTCGTGGTGCGTCGTGTCGTGGCACCTCACCCCCGCCTGGTCCATTTTACTGAAGCTGAAATCTGGAGAAAGCTGGATGATGACCCAAACCCAAACCACGATGCTGAGGGACACAGATGGAGCGAGGGTCTGGCACCTGCCCAGCATCCTCAGCGGGTGAACGATGCCCAGGTAACGGTGGACACTGACACAGGTCAGAAAGCCAATGCTGGCGTAGAGGTTGAGATGGAAGAGGAGCCGGGTCAAGCGGCACCAACCTGGGCCAAAGACCCACACCCGGCCTTGGAGATAGTAGGACACTAGGAAGGGCAGGGTGATCACGTACAGCAAATCTGCCACCCCCAAGTTGCACACCAGGACCCCCAGGGCGTTCCAGCCGCTCTTCCGAGAGGTGAGGCACAAGTTCCACAAGCCCAGCCCGTTGCCCAGGAGCCCCATCAGGGAGACCACCAGGTAAAAAGCAGGCAGGAACCACTGGCTGAAGTCTGTGTCCACTGGGCACAGGAGGAGCTGGGCCTTCAAGGTGGGGGCAAGGCTGGCATTGAGGACCAGGCTGTCTTGGGCTCCATCCTTCCCCTCCATGATGAGGCAGCGGGCAGTCAGTCAGGATCAGAGCAGACCCCCTTGAAATCTAGGGAAGAAGATTTCTAGGGAAGAGGACTTTTCTCAAAGGGAAGCCAAGGAAGGAGCAGCTGAGTGGAAGGGGAACGTCCAGCCACGGTGGGCCTCTGGTGTCTCCAAATGAAGGGGTGGCACAGGAGGCAGCATTTCGTGGGCAGTGCCAGCAAAGCCTCAAAGGGCACCACGAGGAGCCTAGCAGCCAAGAGCCAACCGGTTTCCAAAAGAGAGCAACGGGAAGGGATGATCTAGAGAGAAAACCAGGTACAAAAGTTTTCGTTGGCTTTTTAGTTTCCCTTGGAGAACTCTTCCGACGGCAGCTGTTTAAAAGCGGTTGGCAGTGCCAAGGTTGGGCAAAAGCGATGCTGGAGGAGGGATCCTCCTGCCCTTGCTTTGGAGCCCTTCTGGCTCCGCAGTCAGTCCTTCTCTGAAGTCTCCCGATGCCAGGCTAAAATGCCACTTGCCCATGCCACCCTCCGAGGCACCGAGAAAAGTCCCAGAGCCCCAGGAGATGGTGCCCAGCGCTGGGCTCAGAGCAGATTGAGGAGGGAAGAGGGAGAGGAAGGAAGGAAGGAAGGGGAGGAGGAGGAGGAGATCCTGGAGGACCAGGGGCGGGCTCCGAAAGGGAAAGTGGAGCAGCTGGACGGGGGGGGGGGCACAAGGGAAAGTCCTGTTCTTCTTCTTCTTCTTGGCGACCCTCTGGAAGAGGCATCTCCAGGAGCCCTTCTCCTCCAGTGCTCTGCTTCACTCCTGCACATTCAAAGCCTGCAGAAGAGAAGAGGGATCTGACAGCCCTAAATTAGTTTTGGAAGAGGTGTCACATTGTGGAGGGAGCAAGCTTGTTTTCTGCTGCTCCAGGACCCAGAACAATGGATGCAAGCTCCAGGAAAAGAGATTCCACCTCAACATTAGGAGGACCTTTTGGACGTAAGACCTGTTGGAGAATGGAATCTGCTCCCTTGGAGTGTGGTGGATTTCTCCTTCTTTGGAAGCTTTTAAATGAGGATGGATGGCCATCTGTCAGGATTGCTTTGACTCAGAGTTCCTGCATGGCAGCAGGGGGCTGGACTGGATGGCCCTCTTTGGGGTGTGGCACCAGTGCTCTCTGACAGAGAAGGCTAAGTGTCTCACAAAACTACAGTTCCCAGAATTCCCTAACATAGAGCTAGGGCAGCTAAAGAGGTCTCAAGCTGGATTATTTCTGCAGTGTATTTTTTACCATAGTGACTGGCAACAACAGAACTAGCTTTCCCTGTTGTGGTGTTCTGTTTACAGACTTCTTTCCCAAGAGAGGTTTGCCTGGTTCCTTCATTGATGCCATTCCAGCAAAGCTTAGAATGGTTCCTTTTTTGGGCTAGAAGTACCAGAATCTCCCAGCTAGTCTGGTCATTGGCCATGGTGGCAGAGGGATTCTTGCTTATAGTTCACAAAAGTAAGATTTATTTAAGTTCTACTCTTTGCAGGAACAAGGAATTTATTTGGCCACACTTTTTTTTCATTTGATGAGATATTTTATACTATTGTGTTGCTGGTTTTTTTCCTTGTTTGATTGTTGTTTTAATATACAGGTAATCCTCAGTTGACAAAGAAGATGTGCTTTTGAACATTCCTTTAACAGAAAATTTGGTGCTGGGTCAGAAAAAAAAAAACATGGAAAGAATAAGATAGGTTCTTGTAGTGCAAAAAAGAAGAGTATAGTTCAACATGTTTCAGGAAACTTTTTATTCCCACCAAATAATATGCACATGTGAAATCACAGAATGTTAGAGTTGAAAGAGACCACAAGAGGCATTCAGTCCAGCCCCGCACCATGCAGGAATATGCAATCAAAGCGATCCTGACAGATGGCCATCCAGCCTCTGTTTAAAAATTCCCCAAAGAAGGAGACTCCACCACTCTCTGGAGTTTATCAGACAATGGAAATTGGAAGTATAATCCAATGGCAATCCAAACGCAATCATGGGGTTTCTTGTGATTGCTTATTAAAATATCTCACACAATTTCGGGCAATGAGGGGTCATTTTCAGGTAATGGGAAGTCATTCTGAACGCATTCCGAATGCAATTGGAATTCACGCAAATTCACTAAACTAGCGAATTCATGTGAATTCGAATTGGCTCCAATTGGCTCCATTCAAAATAAAGAGAAATTCCTCCCATCTGATAAACTCCTTTGAGGCAATGTGTTCTACTGCTGAACAGCTTGCCTCCTGATGTTTAGGTGGAATCTCCTTTCCTGTAGTTTATAATAATAAATTTTATTTCTAGTCCGCCCCTCTGAACAAAGCAATCAGGGTGGATTACAACAGAAGTTAAAAACATAACAGATTAAAATATTCCCATCCAACCCCACCTCTCCCCTTTAAAAAGGATTAAATCAAACTATAGATTAAAACATATACAATAAAACATGTGCAATGGGTTAGGCCAAAAATGCCTAGACAAGGATTTCTAGCTCTAGTAGAGAAAGAGCACACGGGCGGAGGTTGGGGAGGTCTATACCCTGATTTGGAGCCAGGGGTATTAACTAGTGTCTGGGAAGGCCTGCCAGAAGAGATGCATCTTTAAGGCTTTCTTGAAGCCATCGGTGGAAGTTATAAGATGCATCTCATCTGGCAGGTCGTTCCACAGCTTGGGGGCGACTGCTGAAAAGGCCCTCTGGGAGGTCTGCACTAACCTGGTCTTCATGGGCTGTAGTAGGTTCCTCCCAGAGGACTGAAGCGTGCGGGGGGGGTCATACGGGAGGAGGCGGTCCCTTAGATAAGATGGACCCAAGCCATGTAGAGCTTCAAAGGTTAAAACCAATACCTTGTACTGTGCCCGGAAACTGATTGGAAGCCAGTGGAGAGTTTTAAGCACAGGTGTTGTATGTTCTCTCCTGGATTTTCCTATAATAAGTCTGGCTTCCATGTTCTGGACCATTTGTAGTTTCCGGGTTAAGCACAAGGGTAGCCCTATGTAGAGTGCGTTGCAGTAGTCCAACCGTGAGGTTACCAGAGTGTGTACCACAGTTTCCAGATCCCTCATCTCCAGGAAAGGGCGCAGCTGGCGTATCAGCCGAAGCTGGTAACAGGCACTCCTGACTGTCGCATTCACCTGACTAGTCATGTGAAGTGACGGGTCAAGAAGTACCCCCAGGCTGCGTAGATTTAATATTAGTTTGAATCCATAGCTCCATGTCCTAGTCTCTGGAGCAGCAGAAAACAAGTTTACCTCTTCTTTCAGATATTTAATCAAGTCCGTTCTTAACCTTCTCTTCCCTGAGCTGAACGTACCCAACTCCCTAATCTGCTCCTCATGGGACATGATTTCCAGAAACAGCCAGGTCAGGTAAGCCCTGAATAAGTAAACAAAAGCATTTTAAAAAATCTAGAGACCACTTGAAAGCTTCTTCCAAAATTTATCCAGTGTTGGTTTGCTTCTTTCAACATCTTTCTTATTACATTCATATTGATGCCCAAATAATATTAAATCTATGTTTTTTTAACATGGTAGGAGGTAGCTGGTGACGCACATTCATCCGTGTTTCCCCTTTTCTCTCTCTTTTGCTGTTAATGCATGCTCAGTAAGGGATTATTGAAGCAGCTGCTGTTTTCTTTGTCTGTTGTAGGACCAGCACACAAAATTACAACAGGATCAGCTGGAGAATAATAATTAATAATAATAAATTTTATGTATAGCCCGCCTCTCCTAAAAGTATTGAGGCAGGTTGCAACAATAAAATACATTAACAACATATACAATACACACATAAATAAAAATTACATAATCCAGCATTATAAAATACAGATTAAAATCAATTAATTAAAATAGACATAATTAAAACGAGGCATCTTGGGGCAGACAAGGGAAAACCATATCAATATAATGGGACGATCAGTCAGGGAAGGCCTGCTGGAAGAGAAGAGAGGGCTCCTGCTTTTTCCCAGCTCAAGCTTTACTGCATTATTTACTGCAGACACAGCAATGCAACCCAGCAATGGAGCTGTGTGTTTCTCTAGCTCTCTCTCCTCCCAATGATTTTCAACTGGATAGAGAACTTTCAGCTATATAGAGGGCAATGAGAAAAAAGTATGTTGGTGGGTGTAAAATGATTCTGTAAAGAGCAATTTCTTTGTCAGAAGTTTTGTTTAACTAAGGTAATGCTGTATATTTAACACACACTCACACACATTTACACACACTGCCAGTTGATGATGTGGCTTCTTCATTCTGGAGATGCAAAATTTGAAAGAGGGCAAATGTGATAGATTTTGCATTCCCAGGGCAAAGAAAAGGGGGTATCACTTAAAATGGTTCACATTTTCCCTGCTCTTGTTGTTGTTGTTGTTGTTGTTGTTGTATGCCTTCAAGTCATTTCCGACTTATGGCAACCCATAAGGTTTGAGTTTTCCTGGCAAGTTTCTGCCATCCTCTGAGGCTGAAAGAGTGTGATTTGCCCAAGGTTACCTAGCATGTTTACATGGCTAAGACAGGATTCGAACCCTGGTCTCCAGAGTCCTAGTCTAATGCTCAAACCACTATGCCATGTTGGTACTTGTCATTAATTATTAGTCCAAAGTAATCAGATATATTTCTACTCAATGGTTCCATTTAATAAGACTTAGTTCCAGGTAAATGAGCATAAGTTTGCAGCCTAAATAATTAAAGCTTACATATTTGATGTGATTTGGTAAAGCTAAAGTGAAGCTCCTTGATAACGTAGCAGATATTTTTACAGAAGTCTTAGAGAACACACTGGCCAGGAAGCTAGGCAAAAAATTTAATGCCTCTTATCATTGTCCCGTCAGAACAAGAACAGAAAATAGTTGGCAACTAAATTGAATGACACCTATTGACTATATTATACAGTGACATTATCCACAGAGTCATTGATACATTTTCCCTCTTTAATAGAGAAGTAACAAATGGGTGGGAAGTGTTTGGGTTGACTGCAACATTACATCATGATATAATGAAATAAAGATTAAAAGGAAAATGTGCTATTAATTAGTAATTCATTGCATTTTGCCTTTAGTTTAGATAAATACAACAAATGTAACTATAATGACAAAAAGACAATGTAACCAAAGAAGGCAGGAGGAAAAAGGAGGAAAAGGGAGAAGGAATAGGGGGGTGGCTCAACGATCATAGGTTTTCCCAATTCTCCAGGGTCTCCTCTTATAAGGACACCATACATAAAGCCTTCAGCTAGGCAAAGAATTCAATACAGCTTCTAGCTGTTCAAGAGCAACATCTTTCAGAAAAGAATCAAGATTAGCGAAATGTTCATTGAGCTAATAAGGGGGGGGGGGGCAGAGAATAAAGTTTTGAGTGTGTTTATTTATAGGTGGATAGCCGGGACAGAATAGGGATTCTGTTGGTGTACCGCCCACCCTGCTGCACAATAGTATCCCTTTCTGAGCTAGCCAGGATGGTCTCGGGGTTGCTGTTGGAGTCTCCATGTCTATTAGTACTGGGGGACTTCAACATCCATTCTGTGGCTGCCCTTTCAGGAGTGGCTCAGGACTTCATGGCCTCCATGAAAACTATGGGCCTGTCCTAAGTAGTATCTGGCCCTAATCATGCTGCTGGGCACACTCTGGACTTTTTTTCCATGCTGGGTGGGGTGATGATGATCTTGGTGTGGTGGAACTCTCCACAGTTCCATTGTCATGGACAGATCATTATCTGGTCAGGTTTAGACTCACTGGAAATCATAACTTCTGCAGGGGTGGGGGACCTAATAGGATCATCCACCAGGTGAGGCTGATGGATCCGGATGGATTCTTGAGGGCTCTTGTGGAGTTTCCTGTCACCTTGGCAGGCAATTCTGTTGAAGCCCTGGCCAGCCTTTGGAATGAGGAAATAACCAGGGCGGTGGACACAATTGCTTCTCTCACGGAGTGGAGCCAAACCAGGCCCTTGGTTCTCTAGGGAGTTGACGATGATAAAGCAAATGAAAGGGAGACTAGAATGACATTGGCGAAAGACTCAGAGTGAATCTGATAGAACACAGGCTAGAGTCTATTTGAAACTCTGTGGCAATGCGGGCAGCAAAGAAATCATTTTTGCTGCCAGCATTGCATCTGCAAGGAGCCGGCCAGGGGTCTTTTACACACTCACCCTCAAGTGGAGGATGCAGACCACTCGGAGGCTCACTGTGAAGAATTTGCATGACATCTTGCAAATAAAGTCATTCAAATCTGCTCCGACTTGGATGCTACAGTTGATACAGTGTCAATGGATGTAACCTTGACTCCTGTTGGTCCAGTGTTAATGGATACTTTTCAGCTTGTGCAAACTGATGATGTGGACAGGATCCTTGGAGAGGTAAAAGCCACCACATGTATCTTGGACCCTTGTCCTTCTTGGCTTATTAAACAGGCCACAGGGAGACTGGCTGAGTGGGTAAAGGAGGTAATCAATGCATCCTTACAACAAGGCAGAATTCCATCCTGCCTAAAGGAGGCCTCTGTTAAAAAAAAGTCATCCTTGGATTCCACAATAATGAATAACTATTGGCCAGTGTCTAACCTACCATTTCTGGGCAAGGTTTTGGAACGTGTGTTGGCTTCTCAATTCCAGGGGTTTCTGGATGAAACGGATTATCTAGATCCATTTCAATCTGGTTTCAGGCCTGGCTATGGAACAGAGACAGCTTTGACCACCTTGGTGGATCCCCTTATGGAGGGAACTGGACAGGGGGAGTGTGTCCCTGTTGGTTCTTCTGGACCTCTCAGTGGCTTTTGATTTCATCAGTCATGGTATCCTTCTGGACCACCTCTCTGGGATGGAGCTTGGAGGTACTGTTCTACAGTGGCTCTCTTCCTTCCTGGAGGGGCAAACCCAGAAGGTGGTACTGGGGGACTCCTGTTCGATCCCCTGGCCATTGACCTGTGGCCATTGACCTGTGGAGTCCTTCAGGGTTCTGTGCTGTCCCCTATGCTGTTTTAACATATATATGAATCCACTGGGAGAGGTTGTCCGGAGTTTTGGGGTGCAGTGCCATCAATATGCAGATGACACTCAACTCTACTACTCCTTCCCACCTCAATCCAAGGAGGCTGTCCTGGTCCTAAACCAGTGTCTGTCTTCAGTAATGGACTGGATGCGGGCAAACAAGTTCAAACTTAATCCAGACAAGACAGAGGTGCTCCTAGTCAGTCGGAAGGCAGATCAGGAATAGGAATCCAGCCTGTGTTAGATGGGGTCACACTCCCCCTGAAGACACAGGTTTGCAGTTTGGGGGTACTCTTGGACTCAGCTTTGGACTTGGAGGCCCAGGTCTCTGCTGTGACCAGGAGTGCTTTTGCACATTTAAAAATTGTGCACCAGCTGCACCCATTCCTTGAGAAGCCAGATCTGGCCACAGTGGTACATGCCTTGATTACATCCCATTTGGATTACTGTAATGGGCTCTACATGGAGCTGCCTTTGAAAAGTGTTCGGAAAATTCAGCTGGTTCAAAAAGCTGCTGCCAGACTATTAAAATAGGCAGATTACAGAGACCATACAACACCCCTGTTGAAACAGCTTCATTGGCTGCCAGTTTGTTTCCGGATACAATTCAAGGTGCTAGTTGTCACCTATAAAACACCCTACATGGCTCACGTTCACACTATTTGACAGACTGTTTCTCATGGTATAAACCGGCCTGGAGTCTGAGATCCTCTGGAGAAGCCCTTCTCTCTGTCCCAGCATCATCACAAACATGGTTGGTGGGAACATGAGAGAGAGCCTTCTTAGTGGCTGCCCCTAGACTCTAGAACTTCCTGCCCAGGGAGATCAGAATGGCTCCCTCCTTGATGGCCTTCCGCCAGCAGGTTAAGACCTACCTGTTCACACAGGTGTTTAAGGAATTGTTATGAGGATAGGCGGGGATGTTGAACCATTTTTAATGTTTTAATTGTACTGTTTTTAATGCTGTGAAGCCACTTTGAGTCCCACTTCTGGGGGAAAAGCAGCAGCAGGAGGAGGAGGAGGAGGAGGAGGAGGAGGAGGAGGAGGAGGAGGAGGAGGAGGAGGAGGAGAAGAGGAAGAAGAAGAAGAAGAAGAAGAAGAAGAAGAAGAAGAAGAAGAAGAAGAAATAGTAGTAGTAGTTGTGCTTGACTGGGCCACAAAGCTGGGGAGGACATGTGCTGAAGCTCAGCAACTATAGGGCATGGATCTCTTTCTATCAGCCATTGCCAGACAATTGCCTTTGGTGTGCTCAGTTGTTGCTGTGTTATTCTCTGATGAAGGTGAGTGCTTCCACACAACTGCACTATCATTATGTTTCCTGAGTCTGAAACAGAACAGCCACCGAGTCAGAGAGAAATTGGGGATAGTGTTATCCTCAGTCTCTCTCTGACGTGGCGGCTGTTCTGTTTCTGACTCCATCTGTGCTCTTTGATCTTCTGGGACCAATGGATCCTCTCAGGAGAACCTAGGCTCAGCCTCCATCTGCAGATGTTCCTCAGGCTCAGGTTCTGCCACCGACTCTCCCAGCTGGGGCCTCTCTTCCTGGCCTCCTCCTGGTAGGTCACTGGAGGAGATCCCTGCAATGGACATCATTTATGTGGACTTCTAAAAGGCTTTTGGCAAAAGACTTTTGGCAGTGTTAACCTTACCGTTATCATGATTAATGAGTAACAAAGTACATTATTATTGCATAACTTGCAGTGTTAATAAAAAAAATTACATGGGGGAAAATCCAAATTGGCTAATCCCCCTATTCCTCATTCACTCACTGAAGTAATGTTTGTTATGCAAAAAACTATAACATTACAACAAAGCATATAAACATAGCATTAATAATTTTTTTATATTTCTGAAAAAGTAATATTGGCCCTTGTTAAAAACACACATAGGCTGCAATCCTGCATGCATAAAGATAGTGTGGTAGTTCCACATGTGGAACTGTACTATTCAGAGTCATTTACCACCTCCTGGACTTACTGTAGAGCTGCTGAAGAATTGCTGAAGTGACTTGCTATGTCTCCATAGCCTGATAGGAAGCAATTACATCATCCATTGAGAATCTTCCAGAGGTGTCAGCAGCTGATGTAATCATTTCACAGCTGGCTATGGGGATGTAGGAGTTTATCCCATTAACATATAAGATGGTTTACCTTTTCTGGCTTGAATTCAGGATCTGGGATGTCTCCGTATGTTATCATACCTAAATCTCTGCCTATCTGTAAAATAAAATACAGTGGGACCTTGTTATCCACTGGGGTTTGGTTACAGGATCCCTCGTGGATAACAAAATCCGTGATGCTCAAGTCTCATTAAATAAAATAGCTGAGCAAAATGGTGTCCCTTATATCAAATGGAAAATCAAGGTTTGTTATTTGGAATTTATGGTTTTTTTAAAATATTTTCAAGCCATGGATGCTTGAATCCATGGATAAAAAAAATGTGAATAAGAAGGGCTGACTGTAATAATAAAACTTTATTTATATCCTGCCTTTCTGTCAGTGACAATCGAGGCAGCCACCCAGATCATCCCAGGTCAAAGCCTCACTCAGCCAACCAGTTTTTTAAGTCGGAAGTTCCCTGACTTCAAAAAAGTGCTGGCTGAGCAAGGCTTTGACCCGGGATGTATCCGGGCAGCTAGATAGATGGTGATTTAGGTATGATAACATCTGGGGGCATCCCAGATCCTAAATTCAAGCCAGAAGAGATAAGCCATCTTATTTGTTAATGGGATAAGCTCTGTAGCCTCTCTCCACCAGATTGAATGGCTACAGGAAAGGGGCTGCAATGGCTCCCTGGTAAGTCTGATGAGGGGGAAATAGATTCTGGTTGCTACAGAGGGAGGAAGGGAATACCAGTCTCCAGAATGATCAAAAGTAAATATAGACAGGTTTAAGATTTATGCCCATGTGTGCCACTATCCGATCAGCTGTAAGGAATTACAAGCAACACTGTTCTACCCACAACACCATTGTATTTAACACATTCTTCTCAAGCTTTGATGTCATCTCCAACTACTGTTTTGCACCTGGTTCTATTTGATAGCTCCTGGGGGTGTAGTGGACACAAAAAAAAAGCACCAGCCCCAAGTTTGCCCATGATTTCTTAATACAAGGCCTCTTTAGCTCCCTGTGATAGCAGTCCCATTATAAACTTCTAGAACTAGCATGGTGCAGTGGTTTGAACATTGGACTATGACTCTGGAGATCTGGGTCTGAATCTCTGCTCAGCCACAGAAACCCACTGGGTGACCCTGGGCAAGTCACACTAGCTAAGCCTGATAGCGAAGGTAAACCCCCTCTGAACCAATCTTGCAAAGAAAATCCAGGTTCCCCTTTGGGTTGCCATAAGTTGGAAAACAGCCTCAAAGCACACAACAACAACAGAAAGGGAGGCTGAGATCTAGGATCTGTGCCAGTAGAATTGTGCAACAGTCTGAGGATCTTTAAGGCTTCACAGCAGTAAAAACAGGGTGTTTGTCCAAAAAGTAAGCATATGTCCATCTCCTAATGGGCAGTGTTTGCCTATTCTTTTCTTTTTTCTCCTCCGCCCTCCCTTCTTCATTATTCCCTCCTTCCATTTTTAAGGATCTAGCATCAAGAAGGAGGTGAAAGCAATGTAACACAGCACAAGAATGTATAAGACACTGTCTTCCGCCACTTCCAGTAATCTATCTAGTATGGCCTTTTGAAATCAATTGGGTGTAGCTCTCTGGTGTTTCAGACACTGTGGACTCTTTCAAACGGGAGGAATTTCTCCCAATTCCGAATGGAGCCAATGCGGATTCATGTAAATTCGCTTGTTTAGCGAATTTACCTGAACCCCTGCTCCGTTCGGAAGGCATTCGGAATCACTTCCCATTACCCGAAAATAACCCCCCCTTGCCCGAAATCGTGTGAGAAGCTTAAATTCACAATAACGTTAAACCCATGATTGCATTCGGAGTGACTTCCCTTTTGCCCAAATTTGCGTGAGAAGAATTAATTCGCAATAACATGAAACCCCAGGATTGTGTTTGGATTGCCCTTGGATTATACTTCCAATTTCCCACGTCTGAAAGAGTCCAGTGTCTGTGCCTTTACCTACTGCCTTGTCTTTTGAGCTGAAAATGACAGAGACTAAACCTAGAAAACTCTAGTAAAGCATGTACTCTACTACTGAGCTGCATTTTTGCCCCAAGAAGGTAACAAAGAGGCTAAATTCCCTCTCAGCATCTAGATGTTTACTCTCCTTTGCCTTTCCTCTGTCATCCAAACACACACAGCATGTGTGAAGATACAGCCAGATTCCTGGGTCCTGTTTACACATATGGGACATTGTCCCCTTCAGTCATGAGGACGCTGGAATGCTGCCTAGAGTTACTTTTTTTGGATCAGAACTCCTAGAATCTCCCACTAATATCTCCATTCTTTTGATGAGGTTTGTGTAGAAAAAGGAGATTCACTCTGGTTTTGCACCCTCTTGCAGCATCCCAGTCAATGAAGGTGAGGCACTCATTGCCAGGGCTGGGGAATCATCCCTCAGTGCAGCTGCAGTAGCATTCCCAGGAATAGTGCTCTCAATATATGTTGGACTACAGCTCCCGCCATAGCCATGCTGGCTAGAGGATGATGGTAGTCAAAAATATCTTGAGAGTGGGAAAGAGGAATTTCAGCTATTCACATATATGTGAGAAAGAGTTGAAGAACACCATTAGCATCTGAGTTAAGTCTGTTCCCTGCCCTTGGTGACATCAGCTTAAGAGACATTTAAATATATATATAAACATCTTTGAGTGTGTCTATGTGTCCATGTATTATATCCTGCCCAGAGAAGCTTACAAAATTTAAAAGCACAATAAAGCACAATTGAAAGAAAAAATCTGTTTATGGAAGCCATGAATGCTGCACCACCCAGGAAGCAAGGCAAAACTTTATTGTCTCTACTGTTTTGTTAAGGCCTTTTTCAGGTCTGCAATACATTTGTCTGCTGGCTTCCACAACTGCAACTCAGTTCGCAAAAAAAGAGTATGTTTTATTGCTAGCAATACTAAGAATTATTGCTTCCACTTTGTCCAAATCAGTGATTTAATATATTTTGGCCAATTCTCTTTTTTCCACATTGAACACAATTTTCTCATAATGGGGAACTTTGGGGTCTTTTCACTTGAAGTTCCCTTTTCTCAGATCCACTTTTACTCTTTTTTTAATAAGACAAAGAACATTCTGCTGAAAAAAACAGAAAGAACACATAGGAGCCAAACTAGATTTGATGATGGGAACCTTGTGTTTTGTTCATGTGAACACAACAAAGCAGGAGAGATATGTGTTTAGGATCCAGTGGGTTTTTAGCTTTGGTTTTTTAATCAAAGCTAACTTTGGTTAAACTTTGAATGGGCTTTAACTCTGAATGTTTTAACTGCTCATGGAATCAGCCCAAGGAACAATTATTGACCTATCTATTGTTTGACACTTATCTGGAGGCCTACTCTGCTTCATGAGAGCCAGCATAGTGTTGTAGTTCAAGTGTTGTGGACCTTTTACACTACACAATTATAGCACTATGATTCCACTTTAACTACCATGGTCGCACCCCGTGGAATCCCAGGTTTTGCAGTTTAGGAGGTAAATTTAGAATTCTCAGCCAGAGAGCTCTAGTGCACCATGATACTAGAAACCACATTCAGTGGGCTGTTGCCATGGCATTTAAAGTGGAATACAGCAGTATAAATGTGGAGTGTGAATGGGCCCTTGGACTAGGATGCTGGGAGAACAGAGTTTGAATCCCTATTTAGACATGTGAACCCACAGGGAGACCCAGGGCAAATCACACATAAGTGGAAGGCAATGGCAAACCTCCTGAATACCGGTAAATCTAGCCAGGAAAACCCTAGGTTAGGATCACCATACATTGAAATCAAAGGGACATAAGAAGAAAACGTGTGTGGATGGATTTATGTAACAAAGGCTTGAACCAGACAGGCCAAAAGCATCACCTTTGGGCTGATCCAGGGGCATGATGTTCCCCAAACAAATAAACAAACAAAAAACCTTGGACAGAGGTGAGAACTGATACCATACACTAGCTGCACTGGGAACTTATGACCTAAATGTCAATCACAATTGAAATGAGCCCATTAAATCAGTTGTTGAATGATGAGCTGACATGATGATAAATCCCAGTTTGATCCAATTGAACTGACAAGAAGATTCAGGTTTGTGACTGAAACATTGAGGTTGGTGGCTCCAGGTCAGTGGGACGATGGACCCACTCCAGGTCTCAGATAGCTGTGAAAGAGCTGTCAAAGGTGTTGAATGAATTTTGAGGGTAATACTCAGCACCTAAATTCCCTAAAGGCACAAGATCCTGCCTGATCTTGGAAGCTAATCAGAGTCAGCCCTAGTTAGTACTTGGATGGGAAACTGCCAACAAATACTGGGTGCTGCAGGCTGTATTTCAGAGGAAGAAACTGAAAAAAACTAGCTCTGAGTATTCCTTGCCTAAGAAACATATATGAAATTCACGGGATCACCAAAATTTGACAGACAACTTGAAGGCACACATACGCACATCATACCCCCAGAAAAAAAAAAAAAAGCCCCCAAGTGTTCTCTAGGAGACAAGAGCAATTTTAACAGGCCATTTTAGATCCAGGAGAATCCTGTTTCTTACCTGTATGTGAACAGCATAGATAACAAATTTGGTTGCCTTGTCTTATTTAGCCTAGTCCTGGGAATCAAAAAGTTAAAAGAAGACAAACATTTGGATGTAGATCATAACATTTTAAACCTATCATTTTACTACATTGGCCATTGCCATCAGCCTCTGCGTTTGTCTTGCCAACTCTAACCAGACTTCTGGTTTTTGCTCATACTAGATTGGGACAAAATGTTGAGAACTGGCATCATTTTTAATAGGAAAGAAACAGAGCAAGAGGAAACATATGGCTTGATTCATATTTCAAAATAAAACCGTTTCTTTTTAAAAACTGGATTCACTGGTGACTCTTCACCACTTTTCAAATGTTTAGTCACTTTTCCAGTTTTCTGCCTGCAGATCTAGAGTGAGACCATTAGATGGCATTTGAACTTCATTCTTGAGTCCAAATAAAAGTTGCAATCACTTCAGTAAAATCCTGAATAACTCTACAGACATGGCCTGATTAAAGCAATCTCTTGCATGCAGCTTCCCAAATGTACTGCTTAGTTTTGCTGTTCTATTCTGTTATCTTGGCCTCAAGCTATAAAAGATTTTGCTCTAGACAATTTGTGATGGGCCTGTGGAGATGTTGAGAGGGGATATATAAATGCTACTGGGCTGTTTGAAGATGGACGCTTTTTCAAAGAAAGAAACATCAAGAACACTGGGAGGAGAAGAACCCACTTGTTTTAGCAATGAGTTGTACGTGTTCTATTTATTTTTAGTATCAGCTGGATATGGCAGGATAATTATTGTCTTATTCTCGGGAGCCAGCACAAAAGTAATTGACCTTTTCAAAGCAGCAAAGAGAACGAAAACTTGAGCATTACAACTCTTCCCCTGGGCATCAGAGCAAAAAATATTCCTGATAGTTTTTGTTAAATTTCTCAAAAGTAATTCACAAAAGGCAACACTGCTGTCTTGATTAATGAACAGAGGTATGTCAGGATGCTTGTTTGGGATTCTGGCCTTAAATGAGCCAACTGGTTGTCAAGGAGTTAAGACCTCAGAGCAGGCTGAAGGGAAAATGCTCCTGCAAGCAAAGGCAGATGAGTGGGTGTAGAAAGAAGGATGGGGGAAAGAGTGCAGATCAATACAGGTGCACAAGTATGATGCAAAATGCATACAGCCTGAATTGGAACATTTTCACACATTAGACAACAAATCTGGATTTGGGAACAATTAGGAGGTGTAACAACACTTTCCTCCAATAATGTCCATAAATAAACCTATAGGCAGGAATGAGCCATTAGAACATGAGTGAGCAAACCTCTCTACATGAACCCTAAGGTGACTAAAAGGCTATTTGACTTTTTTTTGGGGGGGGGGATAATGTTCTAATGAACAAGGATGTAGGGCACACTTTGTTCTAGAGGTGAATTGCTCCACAGGAGGTATGATTCTGCTACACACCAGACTCTTCAGATGAAATGGAATTAACAGATGGTTATTTGGAGTTTGGGTTAAGGGAAGGTTTTCTCTGAAAATAATGAGGCACATTTTACTTTAGAAAAAACTCAAGCTACCTAGAGGTGAGGTTCTCCCATTTAAGGCTGTGGAATTGGCTGGAAAATAAAACAAAGAAAGGGCTCCTGAGCCTGCAAAAACAAAGTTTAGGTTGAATGATTCCTACTGTTTTGGTATGCTTTGTTTACTTAGACTTCTAAAAGGCTTTTGGCAAAAATTCTTTTTTATTTTTGTTTTTGAAAAGCCAAGTAAAGGGATATATGAAAAAGATATCAAAAATGACACATGGTCTAGAAAACATGAAAAAGCCTTTCTGATAATTTTAGACTCCAGGGCCATCCACTGATGCTCAGTAGGTAGAGTTGCCAATTCCAGATTGTTCCAGGTCCTGAGGTTTCCAGGCCAAAACCTGAACCCTAGGGATGGGTCCTGGTGATGCCAGTAAGCATTTGCATTAAGTACCAACCACAGTTGCTCACAGCTTGTCACACTCTATCACACACATCTGTTTGGAAGGTAAGACACAAATCTTAACTAAATGGGCTGTTCCCAGATTGAAGTGAAATGAGAAGATTATTTCTTTTCACTTACTTAGGGTGATGAGTAAAGAATATTTAATCTAGCTGGTGTCTAGCCAGAAGGTGGAAGCAGAATTGAGTGTGAGTGTGGCACCACAATGACTAGAAGAGAAGGAGGAACCTAACTAACTAAGTACATAGGCCACCTGGAGAGTCTTTGCAAGTTGCAATAACAATTAATCTTTTGACTTTTCATAATTTTAGTTACTCCTGAATACAGCTTGTAAGTTACTAACTGCCAGAACATTGGTCTTTGTCTGAGACTGGGTCAGAGGTCTATTTGCTGTATTCTGTTTACTGCATACTGTTGTCACTGTGTGCCTTCAAGTTGTTTCCAACTTATTGCAATGCTAAGGTGAAGCTATCATGGGGTTTTCTTGGCAAGATTTGTTCTGATGAGGTTTGCCATTGCCTTCCCCTGAGGCTGAGAGAGTGTGACTTGCCCAAGGTCACCCAGAAGGTTTCATGGCTGGGAATTGAACCCTGGCCTCCAGAGTTGTAGTCCACCACTTAAACCATTATCATAGAATCATAGAATCATAGAGTTGGAAGAGACCACAAGGGCCATCCAGTCCAACCCCCTGCCATGCAGGACCTCCAAATCAAAGCATCCCTGACAGATGGCCATCGAGCCTCTGCTTAAAGACCTCTAAGGAAGGAGACTCCACCACCCTCCGAGGGAGAGTGTTCCACTGTCGAACAGCCCTTACTGTCAGGAAGTTCCTCCTAATGTTGAGGTGGAATCTCTTTTCCTGCAGTTTGCATCCATTGTTCCACGTTCTAGTCTCTGCAGCAGCAGAAAACAAGCTTGCTCCCTCCTCAATATGACATCCCTTCAATATTTAAACAGGGCTATCATATCACCTCTTAACCTTCTCTTCTCCAGGCTAAACATCCCCAGTTCCCTAAGGCGTTCCTCATAGGGCATGGTTTCCAGACCCTTCACCATCTTAGTTGCCCTCCTTTGGACATGCTCCAGTTTCTCCACATCTTTTTTGAATGGTGGTGCCCAGAACTGGACACAGTATTCCAGGTGGGGCCTGACCAAAGCAGAATAGAGTGGCACTATAACTTCCCTTGATCTAGAAACTATACTTCTATTGATGCAGCCTAAAATTGCATTGGCTTTTTTAGCTGCCACATCGCACTGTTGACTCATGTTCAGCTTATGGTCTACTTGGACTCCTAGATCCCTTTCACACGTAGTTTCATTCAGCCAGGTGTCCCCCATCCTATGTCTGTGCATTTCATTTTTCTGCCCTAAGTGCAGAACCTTACATTTCTCTTCATTGAATTTCATCTTGTCAGCATTGGCCCAGCTATCTAGTCTATTCAGATCATTTTGAATTTTGATCCTGTCCTCTGGGGTATTAGCTACTCCTCCCAGTTTATTGTCATCTGCAAATTTGATAAGTATGCCCCCAATTCTGTCATCCAAATCATTAATAAAGACATTGAATAGCACTGGGCCCAGGACAGAACCCTGTGGGACCCCACTGGTCACTTCTCTCCAGGATGAAAAGGAGCCATTGTTGAGCACCCTTTGAGTTCGGCCAGTCAACCAATTACAAATCCATGTAACAGTTAACTTGTCTATCCCACATTTTACCAGCTTGTCTGCAAGAATGTCATGGGGAACCTTGTCAAAGGCCTTACTGAAATCGAGGTATACTATATCCACAGCATTCCCTTCATCTACCAAGCTGGTAATTTTATCAAAAAAAGAGATCAGGTTCGTTTGGCATGACTTGTTTCTCTGAAACCCATGTTGACTTTTTGTGATTATGGCATTGGCCTCTAAGTGTTCACAGACTCTCTGCTTAATGATCTGCTCTAGAACCTTTCCTGGAATTGATGTCAGACTAACTGGACGATAATTGTTGGGATCCTCTTTTTTTCCCTTTTTGAAGATGGGGACAACGTTTGCCCTCCTCCAGTCTTCTGGGACTTCTGTTCTCCAGGAGTTCTCAAAGATTATTGCCAGTGGTTCCGATATTACATTTGCCAGTTCTTTTAATACTCTAGGATGTAGTTCGTCTGGTCCTGGAGATTTATATTCATTTAGGTTAATCAGGTATTCCTGTACTACCTCTTTACTTATTCTGTGCTGAAATTCCTCTATTCTGTCTTCTGCTCCATTATCCTTAGGTTGAGCACCCTTTGCCTTTTCTGAGAAGACTGAAGCAAAGAAGGTGTTAAGTAATTCTGCCTTTTCTCTGTCCCCTGTGAGCATTTTGCCATCTTCTGCACGCAGTGGCCCTACCGTTTCCTTCTTCTTCCTTTTGCTGCGGACATACCCAAAAAAAGCCCTTTTTATTGTTCTTAACCTCTCTAGCCAGCCTGAGTTCATTCTGCGCTTTAGCTTTTCTGACTTTACCCCTACATGTGCTGGCTATTTGTTTGAATTCCTCTTTGGTGATTTCCCCATTTTTCCATTTCTTATACATGTTCCGTTTAAAGCTTAGCTCATTTGAAAGTTCCTTAGTCATCCATCCTGGCTTCTTGAGACATCTTCCGTTTTTCTTCCTCATTGGAACTGTTTGAAATTGTGCCTTCAATATCTCCCTTTTGAGAAACTCCCATCCGTCTTGAACTCCCTTCTCTTTTAGTATTCCTGACCATGGGATCACTCCCAGTATTTCTCTAAGTTTATTGAAATCAGCTCTCCTAAAGTCTAGAGTGCGTGTCTGACTATGCCTAGCTTCTCCCTTCCACTGTATTACAAACTCCAGGAGAACATGATCACTTCCACCTAAGGATCCAACCACTTGCACCCCATCAACTAGGTCTTCCCTGTTGGTTAAGATCAGATCTAAAATGGCTGATCCCCTTGTTGCCTCTTCCACCTTTTGGACAATGAAATTGTCTTCCAGGCAAGTGAGGAATTTGCTAGACCTTGAGGATTTGGCTGAGTTTGACTTCCAGCAAATATCAGGATAGTTGAAGTCACCCATCACTACTACATCTCTCCTTTCTGAGTATGTGATTATCTGTTCTAGAAAGGCATCATCCAATTCCTCTGCCTGAGTCGGGGGTCTGTAGTAGACTCCCACAGTAACATCCCTGTTATTTCTCTCTCCTTTAATTTTTATCCAGATGCTCTCCACCTGGCTTCCAGTATTGACTTCCTGGATCTGTTCACTGGTGTAAATATCCCTGACATATAATGCTATTCCTCCTCCTTTCCTGCTTGGCCTGTTTCTCTTAAAAAGGTTATACCCCTCTATTTCTACATTCCAATCATGAGACTCATCCCACCAGGTTTCAGTGATGCCTATTATATCATATTTCCCTTGTTGTGCTAGGAGTTCAAGTTCATCCTGCTTATTTCCCATACTCTGTGCATTCGTGTAGAGACATTTAAGACCATGTGTCCTCTTTACTTGCTGCTTTTGCACATTTTTTTGCCTCCTACTGTTGGGTCCTTGCACTGTTTGCCTTGTTCCCTCTATGCCATTTTGACTATTCTCTCCATCCCTTTTGCCTTCCAGAATAATGTCTCCCTCCCCCACATAACTCAGTTTAAAGCCCTCCTGATCAGATTCTTCAGACTGTTGGCAAAAATTATACCACACTGGCTCTCATTTATTGTATAGGCTTGGTCAAGTTGCTAGTTTTCAGTGTTCCACTTCCTCATCCATATAACTGTAAAGATGTTTTAGTCATTCTAAATTATAATTCCAATTATATAAATTATATCTTACCTTCATAAAAATAGCAAAACTGAGAAAGTTATGTCCTTATGTGGTGCCCTTTAAAACTGATATTGCCCTTTATAGTCTTCTTATGTAACAGAGGCTGAAAAAAACATGTGGTAAAGCTTTTCATGGACTTAGCAGTGTTGAAATGATCCCCCATCTTCAGAAGTTTGTTGGTAGTTGCAGTAAAATGGGTCAAAAATATGTTCATCTATTCAAAGTGAAGCAAAATTTCCTGGATTGCCCTTCCCTATTTGGCTATATAACAACATGATAATATCATATGTATATGTGTGTGTGTGTGTGTATGTGTGTGTGTATACACAAAAGTTAGGCTTCCCCATGTGACTGATCACATACTGCCCAAATCAGACTATGTGCATATCTAATCAGATGTTATCTTGTTCTCACCATGATCCAGGATGGAATATCCTGCACGTTTTCCTGAGTAAGATGTTGACAGTTATACAATGTTGTGGCCTGGAGACTACTGCCAGTCCAGTGATATTTCAAAGTGGGTGTTTCATTTTGAGGAGGAAGCAACAGGTCTGACCATTCATCCTTCAATCATAACAGATAATCATTTTCAGATTATGTCAAATCCCCATTAAGGCACCTACTACAGAAAAGATTGGAGTGGCAGGAGGGGGAGAGGAACAGGGCACAAACACCCCTCAACGTTGCTCCTAAACATGAGCCAGGGATTAAAAAGAACTGCATGATAGTGTCTTGTTAAAATCTGTCCCACTTGTATGTTTCCATTTTTTGTTATTCCACAGAAGCATCTTTGGCTCTTGGACTTTTCAGCTGCTTATCATTTATCTCCCTCTCCCCACCCCAGTAGAAAGCAAGATTTAATACCACTCTAAAACTGTGAGAGACAAAGCTCAAAGAATAACTTGAACTTTACTACAGACTAGTAAACAATTACAAATTCACTTCACTTTGTCAAATTGCATTTGATCAACAGATAATTTTATTATGATCCACAAATTTATTATCTTTTTAAAAAATATTTTTGTATTGTATATGATGTCTCAGTTTCTGTTGTATTGCTGCTATGGCTCCATGGCTTGCCTCTGGATGTTAGATTTGTCCTGTAAGCCACTTGAACTAACCCTGGCCAACCCATACTCAGGCAGTCGGTCACTACGTTTTTGTATTTATTCTAAGAATGGCAGCCTGTTTTGATCAATGGTGGCTGCCCCACCTGCCAAATCTAAAGAGATAGTGCAGAGAGAATGACAGGACATGGTTCTTTGAATTACTGTAGCTCAGCTGCAAAGCATCATTCTACCAGTGAAGGGACTTATAATTGTAGCCAAAAGCTGGCAATAAACAATTCAGTATCTGCAAAGTATTAAAACATACAGTCTGGTTTCTCTCACTGAACTATAACATTTGTCTAGGGTAATGGCAGTAGAATTAAGAAGGAAGACAGGCATCAGCTGTGACAAGGGGTCACTCTTGTTACTGATTACTTCCCATCTGAAGCCAGTGATTTTCTTCTCTCTGTTCTGGGATGGTTCTCTTGTCATCGCAGAAATGTCAGCAACCTGGACCTGTGGTGATCTAGATGCTGGGACAGGTCCAGTGTGTCAACTTCTGAATGGACTGGACCACTTTATAGGTGGTTTCTTCTTCCTCTCTGTAGAGACAGAACATGCCATGTCATTTGTTTCCTGCAGCCTCTAAAAAAGCCCACAGTTGGATTACAGCTATAGGACCAAACTCAGAGTTCACCATGAGACAATGCTCAACATTTCCCAGTGCCTTTTTAAAACCAAGGGTATTTTCAGACAAGGCTTTTATGGTCAACTATCCTGTCTAATGAAAGGGCTTTCCCAGAATTTGGCATTATGACTTTTGGGGACCAGAGGTCCAGAGGCAAGTGAGGAAATCTCTCAAGGAACAGCAGGGAAGTTACACCAACCATTCCTCCTGAACTTCTCAACAACTTCCCTCTGACCATATCTTTCACCCCTTGAAGTCACCTGTTGCTCTTGGATTAAATGGAGGACTATGGAGATTACTGTATTACCTTAGCTGCTGGGATAGACCCAGGATGTAACTTTCTTAAGGTGGATCTTATTGCATTCACCCATCACTGGGCAGTATGCAGCCCATATGCAACCCAGGCTTTTGAAAAAACCCTGTTCTTGAAAAGCTGCAAGAGAAGCCTGGGTTGCATACAGGCTGCATACTGCCCGGAGATGGGTGAATCCAATACGATCCGCCTTAAGAAAGTTATATCCCGTGTCTATCCAGGCAGTAAAGTGAATGTGATAAAAAGTCTCTTTACCAGTGTTGATGTGAAATTTAAATGCCAGCCCAGTCAATTTTTCTACATAGAATGATTGAAGAGGCAACATCTTGTCCTTTTTGTTTTGTCAGGCAGCAAAGTGTCTGGGGTCAACCCATTGCCTTGTTCATGAATTTTTAATCAGGCATCTTGACAGTGGCATTTTCATCTTGCAAACTTCCTGTGTTCCCCCACTGCTTGTTCCAGAGCGTCTTTCTACAAAAGGTGTTTTTAGATGGATGACCCATAGTACTATCAGGTCAAAAAAACATTGTATAGTGATTCCATCTTTTCCTCCTTAATTACAAAAGGGGTGGAGGGATGAAAAAAGAGGGAATAGTAGATGAGAAAACATGGGAGGGTTACATGTGGAAGATTATATTGGACTTCATCACACCGGAGGCTTACTATAAATTGCCATGAATTCATCAGAAATTGTGAAAGAAGTGTGATTGGATTTATACCCTCATGCTCTTCTCCCATCAGTAAATCGTCATAGAGGCATCAGGGCTTGCTTCTCCCATGAGTAAAGCATCCTTCGAGCTGCCATTTGGTAATAATGGGATCTTCTGTTATTGCCAAATGGTGGCTCCATGATCATTTATTGACTGGAGAAACAAGCCCCGATGCCCCCATAATGATTTACTGATGGGAGAAGCATGTGGAGGTGTGACTCTGATCACACTTCTTTCACGATTTCTTACGATTTCATGGTGATTTACTCACAGTAAGCCTCCCATGTGATAAAGTCCATTGTTTGGATCTTTCCCCTTCCCCAAAATGTCAGCAACATGGGCCTGTGAATGAGGCAACATAGGTGTATGATTTAAGCCTCATCTGGAAGTCTCTCACTTCTTCTGGAAGTGATTAAATAACTATTAAGGACACTATTAAGGAAAAAAAGATGGAACAACTTGTGTTTATACATGGTGGCTTGTATGCAAAGGAAACTTGTAGCACTTTTAAAACTAACTGTGCAAAATAAGTTGTAACATAAGCTTTTGTAGACTTGGCCTACTTTCTCAGATGCATGGAGTGAAGTGGTGCTCAAGAAGGACCTTCATAATAAGACTGTATGAATAGCCATAGAAATGCAAAACTTGTGGGAATCATGATGAGGTGACAGGTTCAATTTTAACCATGGTTGTTGAGGGACAAAGACAGGAGGAGGAATGGTTTAGCCTGAGGCCAGGGTGGTTGGATGACCATATGAATGGTGGAGGGAGTTTTGGAATGTGATGTATAAAGGCTGGGAACCAGAAAGGAGATAAAATAAACTGGCTAAGAGTGTCCCTGTGAGGCTGGGCTGTTGACCAATGTTATAATATATATAGTGTGCCAGGAAGCCATTGTCTCTGTTCAGCATAATGTTGATGGATTGGAGTTTGTGGATATAGTCAGATGTTTCGCTTTTCAATCTTCATTTGTAGTTTTTGTTCCAGGACTGCTGTCCTGAAGTCAGGGATGGAATGCCCAGGAAGACTGAAATGTTCTGCAAATATTCTGTTTTGTGTATGTCCATTCCTAATATCTATTTTATGTCAATTTATCCTCTAGTGTTTGCCCAATGTAAAGAGTTAAACAGCACGGTTGATAAAGGATGGTATATATAACATTAGAGGATAAGTAGGTGGAAGTGTCTCTGATATTGTGGGTTATGTGATTAGGTCCTGTGATGACATTTCTTCAGTAGATGTGTGGGCAGAGTTGGCACCTAGGTTTGTGGCAAGGTCTTGTACTTGTCTTCCCATCTTTGTTGTGCATCCTCCTGTAAGTATAGTGGGCCCTTGGTATCCTCTGGGGTTTGTTTCCAGGACCCCCTGTGGATACCAAAATCTGTGGATGTTCAAGTCCCATGAAATACAATGGCATAGTAAAATTGTGTCCCTTATATCAAATGGAAAATCAAGGTTTGTTTTTTGCTATATATATATATATATATATGCACACACACACACACACATTCAAGCCGTTGATAGTTGAATCCATGAATAAAGGATCTGTGGATACGGCAGGCCAACTGTAAGTCCCTTGAGACTGAGAGGCTGTCTGTAAACAAATAAAGTCCTGTCACCAAGAGCCTTTGAGAGGGCAACATTATTGTCCAAAATAGGTTGTATTTCAGTGATCCTCTAACTCTGCTTACACATCTACCCAGGAAATGTCATCACAGCCTCCTGTTGCTCTCCTTCTGTCCAGGTGAATTCAACTCATCCACTTCACACACCAGTTTGGAAGTATCAATTAAAGCTACTTTGTCTTTTTTTCTCTATCTGTCTCCCACATTCTTTGCCTTGGGCAGAATCTTGATGCTTCAATGGCAGATTGACTCTGTATGTTATGTTTCACAGCAAGCACACTATTAGCTGCCCCAACCAATTAACCTCAGGTTTGGGCCTTCCTACCTTATGGTTTTTTTTCTAGAGAGAAACTATAAAATATATAACATTCTGAGTAAAGCTAATATCTCCCGATCAGAGAAGTATGCCCCCCTTCTCAAGCCCAGGCCAATTTAAATCCAGTCAGGTGGCTTATTTAGTCCAAGTTATATCCATAAATCATGTTGCTGCATCTTTTGGGTCAAGAGGAGAGAGCATTGTTATTTTGAGGATTCAGCTGCTTAAATTAGCAGGTAAATTGCAAGTATTGATTTTGCTGGAAAAATTTCTTCTGGAGAACATCTTTCTTGAGATGCTGTGTCCTTTACTGTACTGCTAAATGGTCCATGGAGAATTTAGGTGGGAAAGAGCCTGAGACAGGTCATGAAGACAGTCAGGGGCACTGAAGAACCCTGGAGGAAAAGGTTGTTATGCCTTCCTTCCCGTACTGAAAAACCATGTGAGAAAGAACATGGGACTAGGCCAGCATATAAAGGGCACAGATCCCTTCAATCCAGCATATTTAGCCCAGGGATAGGGAACAAATGCCTCCTTCCCCAATGTTGTTATACTCCCGTTCCCATTTGCTTAAACAAACATGACCATCAGGGATGATGGGAGTTTCACTAGGATACCAAACAGATGACCCACCAGTTTGTTCCACCCGTACACCCCAATTTCATCATTCTTGCCAGATGTATGCATCTGGCTGTATGATTCTGGGAGTTCTTTTCCAAATTCTATGATATGGGGTGGGGGGAAGGCATGTTGTCTTGGAGGAGAAAGTGCCTCTCTCTCAGTGAGTCGGTGTGGGTGGTAGAGTCTTCTTCTTTGGAGGTTTTTAAACAGAGACTGTATGGCCATCTGCCGGGAGTGCTTTAATTGCATCTTCCTATATGGCAGGGAGTTGGACTGGATAGCCCTTGTGGCCTCTTCCACTCTATGATTCTATTATTCTGTTTTATGATTCATCCTCTTCCTACTGTTGTATCCCTGTTGTTAACTGAAGAAAAATACACTTTTCATATACATGCTATAACTAAATCATAAAATGGAAATTAAACATATGACTGCTATCCTAAGCAGGCTTTCTTGAGAGTTAATTCCCTCAAAACCAATTAACAGCTCCTTTGTTATATATAGAATAAGAGGCACTAGAACTCTCTGGCTAAGAATATAAATATCCCTCTCTAATCTACAAATCCCAGGATTCCATAAGATGCAGCCATGACATTTAAAGTGAAATCATAGCATAAATCATTATGTAGTGTGAAGGGACCTTTGGTGAGGTATGCTGCTTCTTAGTCATCTTACTTAGGGTCATCCAAATACAGCAAGATCTGCAAGCTACAATTTCTTTCTTCTCTACATATCACCTTCACACCTGGTGGAGAGTTTCTTATCATTAATTTGTCCAAGCTCACCACTTACCATGTTGGGTATTCCCATGAGACTCTGACAAGGTCCCAGGATACATAAGCGCCTCTGATTTTCAAGCCTGCAGTATGGATTCTGGTTAGACACCCGTATGGAAATCCCGACGCCGCAACTAGTAGAACAGGCAGACCACTCCGTGCTCCACTCTTCACATGGACTGGGGAAAGCCATTGATGCTATCCTAGGCAGTCTTTGTGCTGGGTAAGAAAGGAAAATAAGGAAAGTGAGGGGGATATTTTAAATCTGACACAGATGTGAATGATGTATTAACATTTTCCAAGGATAGCCATGCTAAAGTGTTGCAGAAAGGAAACAAGAGTTTTGGGACACTTTAAAGATTAATAAACTTATTGCCACAGAAACTTAACGGTGGACTAGATTCTACTTTATTAAACACATCTTCATGGAAACCAAGGTCGTTACTTTTGCTAGGCTCAGTCGTCAAAGATGATGATGATGATGCTTTATTTATATAGCGCTGTAAATTTACACAGCGCGGTACATACAATCAATAAAATCGATAAAAATAGATCAAACTAAGCCTGCCTATGGTGTACCTTCTACAAAATAACTAAATAATACATATTAATACAAAGGAGGCAACAAATTAAAAACATCAAATAATGAATCTGTAATGTTCCAGTTTATCAGAAGAGGAATTTGCCATCACAATGCCATGTTCCATCCCCATGTGCATTCATTAGGCTCATCTCTGAATATCTGAAAAGAGCTTGTTTTTTTGGTCAGCCATTTTTGTAAGTCTGTCCACAAAAGGTATTAATCTGAAAAATATTTTACAACAGGTTGAGTATGCCTTATCCAGAATTCCAAAATCCAGAATATTCCAAAATCCAAAATTATCCACATGGGTAGCTGAGATACTGATGCCTTTGCTTTCTGATGTTTCAGTATACACAAGCTTTGTTTCATTCATAAAGTTATTAAGAATATTATGTATATAATTATTTTCATGCTATGTTGATAAGTTGGATACAAAACATAAATGAATTTCATCTTTATACTTCTGCAAATAGTCCCAAAAAAAATCTGAAATTTAAAATACTTCCGGTGCAAACATTTTGGATAAGGGAGCCTGTAGTCTGCTGCATTTTCAGTATTGGACACAGAGGCAAGCCAGAAAGTTCTGTTCATCCTTTGCCAGCTTGCTCACTCCCCTTCACAAAACTGCATTTACAGCTTGCAGTTCCTTTGTGTCTATGGCTACCAGATGAATACTAAAATACAAGGCTATTTTAAGATAGAGATGTGGCTCAACCTAGTAGAAAATGATGCCCATAATTGAGGACCAGAACCCATGAATGCATTACCTGCCATGCTAACTTGCAAGACTTGTCTATCTTGTCTTTCACAAATCCATTCCTGGCAACACTTTCCAGGAATCGTCACACGTCTGGGGTGTGGGCAGTCTGGAGTAGGGAGGCGAACATCCTCACTGCAAAGGGGAACACAGGTGAAACCTCCTCCTGAGCAGCGGCATTGGAGTTTACAGCTTGGCTGAAACACTTCCCCATCTTGATAGATCCTCCCGTTCAGTTCACAATTATCATCATCAGCCGCTTCATCTGCAGATGACATTTAGAATAACCAGAGTTAAAGGACACCTCAATTGTAAGCATCCAGCCTATGATAGATCTAATGCCAGACATTCACAAAGAAATATAGTGTCCCTATGTTTTGAAACCGAATAATAAATTTGCTCTGAATTTTTCAGCGAAGGCATTTATTTGATGCAATAATCCCTAGAAATGGGACACAAAACCAGTTCCATTGTGTCCAGTTTTGGTTCTTCATATCACCAACTCCTCTGACCGGCAGCTGTTCCCTGTTTTGCCAAAGCAGTTAGTACCACTATTCTCCTTCTAATTTAAATGAAAACGGTTCCTAAACCTAATATTTTGTCATCACAAGAGTAAGTAGGAAGTATTGGGGCTTTCTAGATTGACAGGAAAGTGTGACATGAAGTTGCCTTTTCCTTAATGCTTAGCAGCTGCACCACAGTCTTTAGATGGAGCTGCGCTGTTCCGCAGTTTTTTAAAAAGAAGCTGGGAAAACCAGCACCTTTTTAAAGGCGCTTCTTCTCCCCTAAAATGCAAAAAAAGCGTTTTCACGGCAGACTTTCCCTTTTTCTCATCTAAAGGCTAGAGTTGCATGCAGCCATGAACACACTTCTTTTTGCCAATCTAGAAAGCATTGTTTCTCTTTAGTCAAGGTTCCCACACAGATGTTGATTCTGCAAAGTAAAAGCCAGAGTAGATAACAGAAAGCAACCTCCACAATAGTCATAGGGAAACTTCACCCTAATCTAGGGCAATGTTTTTTTTTGGGGGGGGGGGTATCTGCTGGAAGCCACATTCAGGCAGAAGAGGTTCATCAGAAGGAAGTGAACTTGAACAAAGAAGGAGATATGAAGAACCACTTGGAGGAAGCTGAAGGTGCTGATCACTGTAGTTAAAAAGAAGAACCACTTGGAGGAAGCTGAAGGTGCTGATCACTGTAGTTAAAAAGAAAGTGTAGCAGGGAAATGGAGAGTCTGTTGTGCTGAGAAGAAAGGGGTGAAGCCTGACAGATTGCTTGCTAGATAGAAAGGCACTAAAGGCTGGGTCTCATCTTCAGGATGTCAGTTCTACATATTTCTTGTACAGCAGGGCTGGACAGCTGAGGCTTTCCATAAGTTCTTGGTCTACAACTCCCATCATCCCTAGCCAGTGCAGCCAATAGTGGGGGATCATGGGACCCACAGTCCAAAAACATCTTGAATGCCACACATTGCCCACCACTGACCTATGTAATCCAATCAGGGATTTCATTGGGTTTCTATCTGCTTCTTCCAGCATGGCACAGTGTTTTATTGTTCAGTCATCTTGATTCATTAATGGAATTACATGGGGGCCCAGATGTAGCCCTTTGTAGCCCTTCTATATCTCTCCAGAGTTTCTTCCATCTTGTTTTTTTTAAAACAAACAAACACAAAAATCAGTTGAGGGGGGAAATATGGAACAGATGCATAGGGCATTTTGATGTGCAACATCAACCACTGTTCATCTCAAAACATCCACCAACTTTATTGAAGAAACTCAGAAATAAAAAGATCTCTAGCTAACATTTTGAAGTGGGAGCAAGAAGTGTAATGTAGTAACCCACAGAGATCAGTAAGTGGGAACAAACTCCAACCCTGGACTCTCCCCCCGTTTCTTTTGTGTGTATTTGCATTGCATATTGCATTTATCTTAGTCATAAATATGAGGGAAATGATGGCCTTCCAACTTCATTTTCATGTTCTTCAGAAATGTGCTACTCGTTTTTTCACTCCTCTGAAATACTCAAGTTAGAAGGATAATTGAATAATTGCAGAGCTTGGAAAAAAAACTTTTCTGGAATAAAACTCCTGCTGTCCATGCCAGAGAATAGAATTTTGGATGCTGTAATTGAAAAAAGTAAACTTTTCCAAGTTCTGTATAATAGCATTTTTCCTTGCTGTGAAGGAACACAGTGGCTGAGCACATCAGTAAATTCCAAGTTGAATGACCAGTCTCTCAAGTGAGATGTAGTACGTAAGGGAGGACCACTGCTAATCAAAGGAGACAAAGCTGGGCTAGATACACTCTCTCCTGATGTAAGACAGCTTCTTTTGTTTCTATTGAATTTGTCTGCCTAGCACAAAGTAATACCCAAGCAAAGCACAAGAATCCACAGACTGTGGTATAATAAATTTTCAAGACTTGACCACTATACCGCTGACCTTTCTTGAGAGTTTTCTAAGGATTTTGTTCCTAGTTAGGTCTTGTTATTTTGTGAGGAGTGATATTTGTTCAGTTCATATCCTTGTCAACTGGCTTGAACTCACCAAGGAGGAAAGGAAATCAGGGCATATTTGCTGAGTTTTGTTTGCATTCCTGCCAGCTGCCACAGAAGCTCCAAAGACAGAATGTAGAGAAGATACCGTTGTGACGTAAAAGCAAGCATGCATTGTGTACCTTCTTCTTGGAATGCAAATCCTGACATCTGATTTATGTGACTATAACAGTGTTATCCCCCTTTTGCCAGATACCCACAAAACAAGAGGAATGTTTAAAATCATGCATGAAAGCAAGAGAGCAAGGGGAACAATGGGTCTACTGAGTATAAATTTCACAAAGGCCCTTAACTCATGAGTATCTAAGCCTTTTCCCTACTGGAAGTCCATAGCAAGGAAGCATTTATGGGGCTCATTGGCTAAACTAACCAGTCATGACCCAGCTGGTTGGGGGATTTTGAAAATGGTAGTCCAAAAAAATTAATAATAATGGTGGTCCTGCTATCAGTTACTATGTAGTAAGTTAGACTTATGACCTTGTAACTGTTTTCTATTCACATTTACAGCTGGAGTACCACTGCCATGACTTGGACTATTGAGTCTCCACCAAGCCTGCCTCAAATTCCTATATTCACAACACATTGGTGAAAGATGGCAGTTTTCCCTCCCCTTGGCTAGTTGGTTACTGAAAAGGGTAATATAGGTTTGCTCACAATTGCAGATTCCTCCTCTCCCCGTTGGGGCAGCACTGTAGTCACAGATAAGCCCCTGGCTCTGATCACACACATTTATGAAGTTGCAAGGCTCTCCTAGCCTGCGGGCACATATGTTGCAGCAGCCACAGCCATCAAGAACTAAGGGGGAGCCAGGAGGACAACGGGGAGGAAGCCAAGGGCAATAGCATGGAGTTTGGCAACGCTGCATGTACACCTGCAATGAGAAAGGGAGAAAGAAAGGGAGAAAGAAAGGAAGAATGAATAATTTCAAGATGACCAGGGGATTTTGGGAGGTGTGGTCCAAAAAAGCTACAATTACAAATCCTGCTTTTCAGGCATACATTTAAAGCATCTTCCACCAGGGTAATCTCCTGTGTGTACCCACCTCTCCTCAGAGAAATGGATGAAGCTCAGCAATAGTTTGTTGTTGTCATGTGTCTTCACGTTTGACTCCAACTTATGGTAACCCTACCCTAGGGCTTTCTTGGCAATATTTACTTAGAACAGGCCTTTTAAGATGAGAGAGTGTGATTTATCCAAGGTCTCCAAATAGGTTAACGTAGCTGAGCAGGGATTTGAACCCTGGTCTTTCAGAATCCTAATCCAACACTAACAACTGTACCACACTGGCTTTTAAGAAGCAGGGTAGGCCTCCAGGTAAAGGCCAAACAATATTTGTTAATAATTGTTTCTTGTGGGGCTGGGAGTACACCTACACTGTAGAAATAAGGCAATTTGACACTACTTTAACTGCCATGAACAAGTGTGATTGATGCATGGCACAGTGACAACACCAAGGTCTGTCAGGGTTTGAGCCTGAAATCTTAGGGTCTGGCAGTGTCGACATTGGGGTTGGTGTCACCTGGTGCAGCTGCCCAGAAAGAGCTGCTAGAGGTCAGTAGTAGACTGTCCTACCCTCCTCCCCCTCCCGCTGCCTTGCCTGTCTGTCCTCCCCTGGCCGGCTGGCCACCACCTGACTAGACCACTGATGGGTCTGGGGGTCAGTGCTATGGCCTATTGATGGCCTGTTCTGGGTCTGGAATGGCTGCTCATCCAGCAGCCATGCCAGATGTGGAACAGAAGGCATCACGCCAGTGGCCACTGATGGGGGCAGTGATGAGGCCTCCCAGTGGCCCATTCTGGGTCTGGCACAGCTACTGGGTGAGTGCGAAAGGGAGACAAACAATGACCCTTCTCCCTTGCCCAGCAGATGCACTTGCACTAATGCATGTACCTCCCCACTGGGTGTACATCCCTTTCTGGGGTGTCACCTAGTGGGGATCACCCTCCCTGCACCTTCTTAGTGATGCCCCTGGGGCCTGAGACATTCCTGAACAGTCACACCTAATGCTTCCTGACATTTCTTGTTTTCTGAAAAAACAAAAGGGGGTTTAGGCTGTTGTTATACTGTAGAATTAATAGAAACTGAGATGGCTTTAAACTGTATTAATTCTGCAGTGTAGATGCAGCCCCAGTTTTCAAGTTAATTTCTATTTAGATTACTCAGTTAACAGGTGACAGGACTATAAAATAGTCTGCCTACTGAAGAAGCTGCTGAAAATGAGCTACACTATACGCCAGTGTAACAGCTATATTATTACCCATTTGCACTGGGGAGATTAGTTCCACTGTGTTTCTACATGTAACAAAATAACTCATACAGCTGTGACCTTTCATCTCTCTCTTAGAATCTGGAAGCAAAACCTCCCAAAAAGTACTCACAACAGTTCTGTTTGACTACTGGGATAATTAAGAAATGTACTATACCTGACACCAAGCCTTAATAATACTGCAGTAAGGAGGTATTTTTAAAAATTCTGTCCAGAATAAAACAATCAAGACTAACAACCATTATTGTTTGTCAGAGAACAAAATGTTTCATCCACTAAAAATGTTCTCCCTTAGCATCTTGTTATAATGGCTGAGGTATATTAATGTTAATGGGGTACAGCCCATTCCTGGATGTAAATAACATGCTGAAGATTTGGTATGATTGGATTCATTTTACTTCTCTCTGGTTTATTGTAGTATATTGTGTCCTTAGGTACCATCTAATCTTATGTCACAGGCCTGAAACAAATTAAAGTGTCATGCAGCTGCAACCATCTCCACAATTTTACTGTGTCCAAAAAAGAAAAAGAAAAAAAAAGAAACCTTGGAAATTGATCAGCAGTCTGAAACTACTGGGGAAAACTATTTTCAGACTTGTTTTCTGGTGTGTGTGTGTTTTAAATGAACTATGTTCATCCCACACAGTCCTGCAGGAGGCAACAGCTGTACATATGCTTCTCTGTGTCTTTCAGAGCAAAAGTTGGACAACAATTGAGCAATCCTGCAAAATAATGCCAGCTGCTTGGCTCTCTGCCTTGATAGGTTGTAACACTGAGAACACAGTGTGAAGAAGAAACAAACTGAATGGATTACTACACAGGATCCTGAGCTAACCTATGTGCATCCCTGTGATACTGGAGCAATTAATGAATGAGATCCAGATATAGAAACATAGATGCTAAACAAGTTACAGTGGGAATGTATTTTGGCCAACAGAGTTTTAAGAATTGCCCTTTTAGAGGTTATCACACCACCACATTGTCTTTGGCTTTCATGCACATGACACTTAAGCATACATATTAAAAAATATTCATGCTTCTTCATACATCCTTGAACTATTGCATTTTGCCAAATCTGTCTCTTGGTTTTAAATTGTTTTGCAAAGGAGGAGGGAGGCAAAAGAACAAATCCTGATTATCTAAACTAACATTTTCCAGCTTCCTTACCTTGGAAAGGAGGCAGAAGAAGGAGATGAAGAGAAGCTGGATTTTCATTCTGACACTTCAGCACATCCCTCCCCAGGCAGTTTGGAGACAGCAGCGTGTCTGCAGTTTTTAAAGTCTGTGAGTAAAGTCCTGCAAGTGTTTATACTCTTCCCTGCTCTGATGTCACTCCTAGGCTCCAGTATAAACATGAGTAGGTTTGGATAAGCTTCAAGTTGTTTCTTTTTTCTCTTTTTCCCCCCACATTCCAGTTAACATTTCCATTCACCTCAAGGTGAGAACATGCAGCCCATTGACAAAGCAGAGAAATGAAATTAGGCTGTGTGCTGGGGACCAAAGAAGAACAAGCAGAAGTCAGGAAAGATATCAAACCGATAAGGTGCATCCTTTGAATGGACAACCTTCATGTAAATACACAGACCTCTGAGACAAGTGGAGTTCTGTGTTATCAAGACAGCATCTATACTCAGCTTTTGTTATGCTCCATCACCTTATTTGCCTCATTTCTCTTGCACACTGGTCAACTCACATGATTTGAATAAAGCCCCACTGATTTCAACAATTCATTCCAATACTGAATATATTAAATTCAATCCAGCCAGACATTAGTAGTGGCATTTTGTTAGACTACAGCCACCAGACCCTGCCAGACAACATGGCCAATGAGAATGCTGGTTGGAGGAATCTGGGAGTTGTAGTCAGTACATTGTTCTTTAAGAGGTCCAGGGCATCCTATAACAACACGGGGGTATTTTTCATTATAAAACTGAGATTGACAAAACACAGGAGATTTTTTTGTGCATGTCTGAGAGGGCTTATAGGGGAGATTTATTGACTGTTTTGAAATTTGACACAGCTGTCTCTGGTAAATATCACAAGATCTAGTAATGTCTGGATTCTCTGTATGGGTGAGCTGCTACTGACATTTGTAAGAAGATGGTTCATACAAAGGTCTTCCAGTTTTCACTTTTCTCAGCCTTGTTCATCAACCACTCATCCACCCACTCAGAAAAAAACAAAACAATGTGAACTTTAGAGCAAAGGCAGACACAACAAAGAGCTTATGAAAGTTACATTGGTAATTAGAACTCCCAGAATCTCTCTTCAATAAGTGTGATCACGAAATGTTCCTTTCCCTAAATGGTCATACACACTGGAAAGAACTGCAGTGTATTCAGCTTCCAGCCCACCTCTCTCCATAAATTAGAATAATAAAATTATAGAGTTGGCAGGAGTTCCAAAGGCCATCTAGCCATGTTTGGTGTAAGAACCTACAGCAAAAATACTTTGAGAGATGTCCATCCAACCTCTAAAAATCTGCAATGAAAGAGAATCTTTTTCTCTGCTTGTCAATGGGCTGCATGTTCTCATCTTAAAGTGAATCTTTAGGGACAAACTATTCTGCTTTCAAGTACAGTAGCTCTTACCATCAGAAAGTTCTTTCTAAAGTGTAGGACAAGTTTCTTTTCTTGTAATTTGAATGCACTGGTTTGTGTCCTAGCTTCAAAAGTAGTAGAAGCATGCTCCATCTTCTACATGACATCACTTTAGATATTTAAACCTTTGAGCATATAACAGGTGTACATATGATAGCTGATGATTTGATCATAGCAGCCAAGACAGTTGAACAGTACGATGAGATATTAGATCAGGTTAAAGAAACAGCATGTGCTAAAAACATCAAATTTAATAAAGAAATGGTTCAGTTTAAGGTTGACTCTGTAAAGTACATGGGTCACATATTGACTGCTGAAGGAGTTTGACCAGATAATGAGAAAGTTAAGGCCATTCAGGAAATGAAGCCCCTTCAGGATAGACAAGATATGCCCAGATGTTTAAGGTCAGTACATAGTACACTCATCCCTCCACATTCGCTGGAGTTGAGATACAGGACCCTGTGTATGTGGAAAAATCGCAAATAACAAAAACACTATGTTTTTACCTGAAAGAACACCTATCTAGGAATCTCTAGGTCATCCAGTGCAACTCTGTGTTCAACATTTGCCAGACATTGGCCATAGGGTTGCACTGGAGGAGCTACAAATGCCTAGTGGAGTGTTCTCTCTAGGAATCTCTAGGTCCTTCGGTGCGACTTTTGATAAAGTTGACCATAGAGTTGTGCTGGAGGACCTAGATATTCCTAGAGAAAGCATATTAATCAAATAAGTGAATAATCAAATCTGCATAAGTCAAAGCTGCAAATGTGGAGGGATGAGTGTACATAGAACATAGTACAGTGGTCCCCCGGGTTACAAAGGTAATCCGTTCCAGGATTACCTTCGTAACCCGGAAGCTTTCGTTTCCCGGGGGACCGCTATATTCAATGGACCGCGCGGCCGCGCGGTTGTTTTTTTCGTATCCCAGGGGATCTTTCGGACCCCGGGGGATACAATCGCGGTCCCGCTGGTTTTGGATCCCGGGGTTTTCGCAACCCAGGGGATTCGTAACCCGGGGGACCACTGTACATAGTACAGTATATAGGACACTGGTTTGTAGTTCTACTAAATCGCCTTTCAGTGCATCAGCTTAGGTGACAACTGGTTTTGCTTCATCAAAATATTGGAGTACAAGTGCATGACAGCATCTTTGAGAATTTTTTTTAATATAGTTTTTCAGTGGATGGCAGAACATCAGAAAGCTTTTGACAGTATCAAAAAACAGTTGTGTCATACACCTCTACTCCAATATTTTGATGTGTCAAAACCAGTTGTTGTTCAAGCTGATACACTGAAAGGTGGTTTAGGAGCATGCTTGCATCACAACAACAAAGCAGTATCCTATGCTTCAAGGTCATTTAGCTCAATAGAGCAAAATTATACTTGCTGTTGTATATGCAATGAAGTTTCATCAGTATGTGTTTGGTAAAGATGTCTTAGTTCAGATCAAGCATAAGTTTTTGGAAGTGATTTTTTTTTAAAAAAAAATGTAGGCAGTGTTCCTACCTGCTTCTAAAGTTTCAGTGATATAAACTCAATGATTCTATACTCCATGTAAGCGTAAGTATCTGGCTGACACCCTGTCAGGGGCTAATCTGGATTTTCCCTTAAGTGAGGCAGGTATTATGGAAGTGATTGAATGATATAAGAGAGGCCACGGAGGATCATGATTGAACTTACGAGACATGTGTACTTCCAGCAGTAGCCATGCATCCAAATGAAGTGCATACAGTACAAAAAGCAACAAAACAAGATTATCAACTTCAAATGGTTCAAGAATATGTAGTGCAGGAGTAACCACAATATCTGAGAGATGTTGCTCCAGTGGCAAAGTCCTTTTGGCTGGAGAAGGACCATTTGTGGTGCCAAAATGGTATTCTTTTCATGGGATATAGGTTGATTATTCCTGTATCTGAAAGACGTAGCATACTCTTATAGCTTCTTGAGTCTCATCAAGGCATTTGAGAACCAAAGCTAGAGCCAGAGGGTTGATGTACTGGCCTACTATGTCAAAAGACATTGAGACAGTTATTGGAAATTGTTCTGTTTGTGCTCATTGGGCTCCAGGCAATCAAAAGGAGTCACTTAACCATATGAGATTTCTGAAGTACCATGGGAGAAGATAGCTGTTGATGTTTTTGAACAGGCAATTCTCCTTTTCTTTTGGTGGTGGATTAATTTTCAAACTATCCAGAAGGATTAAGTTTACTTGATAAGACTACAAGAACTATGATTGGTAAGCTTAAATCTGTGTTTGCCATAGAATACTAACCACAGTTGTGGGTGGTAATATGCCCTTTGCTAGCCAAGAATTTCAAATGTTTGTAGGGTGGGATGGGGTTTAGCAGTGTTTTAGTAGTCCAGGATATGCCCAATCTAACAGAATAGCAGGTCAAGCAATCTAGTCTATAAAACATATTATAAAGAAGGTAGGAGATGCATGTGTGTATCTGCATTTCACATTGTTGAAATATCACAGTGGCTCTCAAATGGTGGGGAAGGACCCCAAGGGGAAGTGTGAGAGTTGCTCAAGGAGGGCACAAGGTTCTGATCCCACCTGCTTACACATGCATTGAGTTAAATATTGAATTTACTTATATAAAACAGTTCTAATTTGAACAATATTATTTCCTAATAAATATGAATGCACATGAAAGTGCGAATGAAAATATTCACACTAAATAAACAAAATATTTTTATTCATATACTACATCAAGTGGTGGAGGAGCATCCACATGTAGATGCCAAGAGGGTGCCAAGTGTAAAAAGTTTTAGTACCATTAGAATATTGAAATATACCAGTTACAGCAATGCCATACCCATCTGCACAAATGCTAATGGACAGGAGGTTAAGAAATAAACTTCGAGTGTCAACTAATCTACTACATCCTAAGATTCCTACTGACATACATCAGAACCTTCAAAGAGTCCAGAATAGGCAAAAACATTTCTACGATCAAACAGCAAAGTCTCTTCAACTGCTAGAAAAGGGAGATTTAGCATGGATGGAATCGTAATGAAGAATGGCTCCCTGCTGTTCTTACACAAAAATGTAAGCATCTACAGTCATATCAAGTGAGGATTTCAGAATGCTGGACATATCGGCTTAATAGGCATCAGTTAAAACCATGAAGGCAAGCAGCTGAAAGTCTTGGCTGCATAAGTTTAAGATGAACTAAATGCTCAATGTGCTGAGCTTCCCAGTGCTCCCTTGAGTGATATAGATAGGCCAAGGAAGATCATGTTTGAACTTACGAGACTCGTACTTCCAGCAGTATGTGTAACATCTTGAGGCACACCTGTGTTTTTGCCAGAAAGATAATTCCTTCAGCAAGGATGGTGGTACAGACTATCCTCAATGGTGGGCCAAGTACTGGTGACCTCTGCTCCATAAGAATAGTTGTAATTCTTTGTGCTGTTTTTAAAGAATTGTTTATCAACATGTATAGGTATGAGATATATAGTATTTTAAAATGTGTTTATGATATGTATATTGACTTGTTCTATGAAAGAGAGATGTGGTGTAATGTCTCTTTAAAGCAACTGTGCTCTTTAAAGCAGCTGTGTAGTATTTGATGGGCTAAGGCTCCTGTGTTTGTCAGACTTGATTCACAATGGAGTTCATGAAGAAATAAACCTTGGAGCTTATTCCTTGGGCAAATAAGCCAGTTTACATTTTCCAGCTTCAATTCTGGATCTGGGATAACCCTAATGTTATCATAACTAAATTGCCACTGATCTACATGGAATGCCACTACGTGGATGCATCCCAGGTCAAACCTTACTGAGCTGGCCAATTTTTTAAGTCAGAAGCTCCCCAACTTCAAAAAAGTGCAGGCTGAGCGAAGCTTCAACCCAGGATGCATCTGGATGGCAGCATCCTGCGTAGATCAGTGGAGATTTATTTATGATAACATCCCGGGGGCATCCCGCATCCAGAATTGAAGCCAAAAAAGGTAAGCTGGCTTATCGACCAAAGCAATAAGCTCCCTTGTCTCTATACTGCCTTTGGAATCTTATCAGCTTGTGAATCTCTCTTGTATTAATTACAACAGTATATATTACAATTATTTATCAAGATCATGACACATATATATGAAATTTAACCCGTGATACAGTTCTTACCAGCCCCTGCCCTCAGGTAATGCTATTTGCATTTTAAACAACCACCACCACCAAATGCTACATGTTAAATTCACTGTCCCTCTTTTTATAGATCTTCTTTATTACTCTCATAGTCTTTTGCGGTTTTTTTAATACCAGTTATTCCGTTACAACTTGATTCTGTGTTCCTACATAGCAGTGGGTTGGACTGGATGGCCCTTGCGGTCTCTTCCAATTCTATGATTCCTCACCTTATTTCAATTACTGCAAACTAAGATCAAAGTACAAAAGTAGCTTGCATTCAGTTAACTGGGTTGGAAGGGTTGGAATCTAGCTTAAGCAAAAGCAAATGTCTGCAACCTGTCCTAGCTTGTGCATTCTTCTTTATTAATAATTTCTACCATCTTGACCGCACACACTGATATTGCTTGTCCACACATGTCCCATTTTTCAGCTGTGAAATGCTGTAGTGTATGTCACCGTGTTATAACTGTGTGGTGTGAAGGGCCTAATGTAGTCTCGGGACAAGAAAATTACAAAGGAGACTAGGAAGAGAAACTGATGAATTGAATTATATTCACAAATTCCAATCCATTTGTACACAATACATATTAATACAAGAATCCTCACTATTGTACATATAACACAGCTTCTAAATCTATAAACTTACTCCATAAGCAATGTAATAATCTACAATGAGTTAACCTCATATGGTAATGAAGCCTTTAAAAATTACTTTTCAGAAATAATGGAAAAAGCAAGAACAAAGTTAACTTATGGTTGCACTGAGTAAAGCTTTGCATTTACTATCAAAGGCATTTTAGAGGATTTTTTCTAGTTTTATGCAATTCCCTTATCAGTAATAAGGCTCCCCAAGTTACAAAAATGGAAAAATTCATTAAGGGTGTTACAAAAGTAGCTCTATGCTCTGCATTGCTCACCTTTTCATTGATTTTTTGTTATCCGTTTTTGGTGGGGTGGAGCAATGAATTCAACAACAATTAATTACTTCTTAAATTAATACTATAATGAGTAATGGGGACACATTGGACACATTGCTTTTTAAAGGTTAACTTTCCAAGCTCTGGTTATTTCATGTTTGTAATTATTTGATTGGTATACACATATCCATTTGTAGAAGGTGTTAAAGTTGCTTGCTGCCTATTTGTCTGGTCTCGTGATACCTGGAAATCTCTTTTGCATTTTGAGGAGGAAGGCTACATGGGGTTTGGAAAAAGTAACTACTCTTCATTTGAAAAAAGGGGGTGAATGTGAATGAGAGAAGGAAAGGGAATGGCAAGGAGGGGCAGCATAGGAAGTACTAGAAAGCTTAGAATGGAGTTGGGGAATCTCTGGCATCAACTCCCAAAATGCCTCAGCCAGCATGGATAATAGTAACTGCGGGTGTTGTGGTCCAAATCATTTGGAGGGTCAAAATATCCTACCCTTGGTTCTGAGTTTTTACAATTGCCAATAGATGAAAGTGTGAGTGCTTTCTTGACACAGGCTACCCAAATTTCTCTCTATGGATCTAACTACTGTAGTAGGAATGTCTGTTTGCTCCATTCATGTTCCCCTTGGATATATCAATATATAATATTCCAAAGGCCCCTGTCAATATCTAGTGTTCTCTCATTTAAAGGAAGCTACTCCCAGTGATCCTGCCCCAGGATGAACTTTGAGTGTTGCACAGCTAAGTGACAAGGAAGGCATGTGAGAAATATAGGATGACTCTGCTTAATCTGGAATTCCAAAATCTGAAATATTAAAAAAAAACACCAAAAAACAAGACTTTTCTTCATGGTGGTTGAGATAGTGACACCTTTGTTTTCTGATGGTTCAATGTACACAAGATTGGCTGCAATTACCTTCAGGCTATGTGTCTAAAATGTATATGAAACTTAAATGAATTTTGTATTTAGACTTGGGTCCCATCTCCAAAATAGCTGATTAAGTACATATATGCAAATACAGGTATTCCAAAATCAAAAATTAAATAAATCCAAAACATCTCTGGTCAGAAGCATTTCAGATAAGGTAAAGTCAACCTGTAAATCTTCTAACATTTTGTGCCATCAGATCCCCTGGTGAGCTCTGGAAGTCAAAGGCAGCTGCTGTAATTTTCTGAAAATACCAGGGAAAAGTGTAAGCCAAAACCACAAATGTGAGAACAGCCAACAGGCCCATAGTTAAGATTGTATCAGTGCTGTTCAGTGAGAAAATATCCACTGGAGGGGTTTGCTCCTGCCTCCTCAGATTTCATTGCATCTCCAAGGAGGGTAGCATGGGAACCAGGCAATGTTTCCATCACAGAGAAATTGCAGTGCCCCCCCCCCACTCCTTTCTCAAGGCAGAACCATGGGTTGCTGGATTAATTCATCTGCTTCCTGTGCTAGATGTCATTTATAATAAGGTGCCAGAGATAATAACAGATCAGACTTATTCCAAGTTCAGAAGCAAAACAATGAAGTGTTAGGCGAGCTTGTTGGAATTATTAGAACTTAATCTGATTAAAAGAAGTGAAGACCTCTCCTATAAGCCCCCTCACCCCCCCCGCCATGTTCCTTTGTGTACTAAAACATGTGCCCTTGGGAAATTCAGGATAAATTATACATCATACTAAATATGCAGTGTGCAGCTCAGCCTCATTTTCTTTCATACTCCAAAATAAGTGCACATGGACCTGATTTGGATTAGGACCTGCAGGTTGAGGGCTGAAAGCAAGAGGTGCTGAATTTAAGAAACAAAAAACTGGGGAAGTTTTAAGTCACATCTTCCTGTTTTCCATATCAGCCCCACACATACTTTCACTTTGGCAGGAGAAAGGAAATGAAGGGGCTGATCAGACAGACCAGGAGTGCTGACCAGGGTCTGTGCAGGGACAGGCAGGTGTTTATACATCCATCTCAGGACCTGCTACCTTCTACAGGTGCACAGTCCTAACTTTGCCACATCAAAATTTGCATTGCCCCCATTACCACATCTGATATAGAAACAGGGTGCTTAGCTGCACCCACATGACCAAGCACTCCGTTTCCACATCAGACACAGTTATGATGGGTTTCTGAGTATGGGTGATGGCATGGCAAGGTAAGGAGCATGGGGGGGAGAGTCTAAATAGCTGAGGTTCGCCAGAGAGTTTCTAGGGCCCCATTCCGACTTACAAATAAATCGGTGTGTGATCCAGTTGATGGATTGATTCGAGAGCGGAGTGTGGTTCCCATTACATTTGCCACGATCGCATTTCCCCCCTCTAAAATAGTGTACTTGTGGTTCCCATTCACAAATGAATCGATTCAAAATGATTCGGTCCACCTGGCTGAAGGGGAAATTTGAATCAATTCCAATCCACATGTGGTTCTCACGTGCGCTGATTCAATTTATCGAAAAAGAAGCGGAAAATCAGCATCAAAAAGACGTGAGTTAAATGGGTCTAGTGCAAGGGCCCACTCTTGGAATTGCTCCAGCGATTTGGATTAAGTGGGAACCAGGGTTGTTTGAACCAGTTCAAACTGATCCACAATCCAATTTAAAAGGTAGTGGGAATGAGGCCTTAGAAACTCCATGGCAAACCAGGGGCAAATTACCTGAGGGTGATAGCTGTTTTTTATTGGGATAAGGACAATCTGCATCCAGTCTGACAGGATTGGACCTTATCCTGTCCCTGGGATTTTGGCCTGTTATTGTCTAAACTGGACAACACGAGGCCAGGGGGAACATGCGCCTTTTAGCCCATGTGAATAACTCCAAGTCTAGCTGCATGCAACATAATTAACAACAATACTTTTCTGTCTCTGTTCCTGGAGAGCAGGGGCAAATTCTCACCATTAAGGGCATAATCGAACCAGCTCTAAGCACAATTCACTCCCACTGATTTATTTATTCATTTACTTATTTAATATTTTTATCTTGTCCTGTATTCAAATATTGCAAGGATGCAGTCAAGAAAATCAACTGAAACAATTTAAAATAAAATGTAAATCAGTAAAAGATAATTTATAGCCTAACATCACATTGAAAAATCTCACAAATTACACCAAGATGAAAATACATGTACACAAGGGTTTTGTGACATTTATACTTAGTTAAAATATAACGATTTATCTTGCACTGAAGCCATGGTAATTATGAGTATTTATTTACATTGCACCATCAGTGTAGTGACACGTGTAACCCAAACAGAACCATCCTTCCTCAAACACTTGCAAACAAAAACAAAGGATTTGGAGAGAATCAGGTTAGACTGGGGGGGGGGGAATATGGGCAAGTGTTGTTACACCCATAAAACCTTAGAACTGTCAGATGATATTCCTATGAACAGTTTTTGACTATTGTTAAGACATAAATGCAGAAGACCACAAAACAGGGATTGATTTATAAAAGAAAGCTTTAGTTTTATCTTAATGGGAAATTACATTGGCTCTGATTTTGTTTGATTTTTTTTTTTTTGTCTTTGATGTAAAGAATATGTATTTTCATAATCTGGCATTCATAAGTTGAATGTAAGTAGTGTTTTTAATGTAAATAAAATTTTCTTTAAAAAAGAACTGTCAGGTGATATTCCTGAGGACCTTCTGCTGACCAAATGGCTTTTGCCTGCAGAACTGGGAAGAGGCAATTCCCTCTCTCCCACTGACATCTCCCCAATGCACTCTCATACTCTGTTGCAGAGAAAGGATGAGAGTCTTGCTTAGTTCATTCTCACATAAAAGAATGAAAAAATGTAAAAGCTTTCTCTCTGTTGGTGAGGTTATGAGATGATTTGCACATTTTCCAATATTTTTTTTCCACATTTGGGGGCATTTCCCACCAAATTTCATGCTTTCTGCATAAAAACTGTTCTTGCACAAAATAGAACATTTTTCACAAAACATTGGGTAGAACCCTGTTGGTAACATATACAAGAATAAGGGTAGAGGGCAGGTACACAAGCCCTTGGTGAACCGCTATCTCCTTCCTAGATCTCCAGCCTACTAGATTGAGATGGGGACAGATATTGTTTGCTCCTGGGTGCAGAAGAGCAACCAGATGCTGCATCCTCCCCGCATACTAAAAAGCCAAGGGAACACATGCATGCCTTTTCAAGCAGACATATGCATTCAAGTAGCCCTTAGTCATGGGCAACCAGACAAAAGTAGAGCGCTAAAGCCTGCCTGGTGCAATGTCTGACTATTGTCTTTTGCACAAAGGTGGGTTCTTTTTGCACAAAAATAAGTTTTGCACAAACTCTTACTCCTCTTTTGCTATTGCAGTTTCCAACAACAAAACCCTGCTCTTTTTATGTTCATGCAAGGATGAAAAATTTCATAGAAAATGTAAAACAAAAACAAAGTGTCCCACATGAATCGTCTCAGCTTGTTAAAATCATGCTTTCTCATTGAGGGCATTTGTGGAAATTCTATATCTCCCTGTTTTGGAGGGGTAGGAGACCCTTCACAGTACATTTCGGTGGAGTGCAGGGAAGGGGCTGCATAAAGAAGAAGAGAAGGAAACTGACCCCAGAATCTGGTACTAGATAATAATAATAATAATAATAATAATAATAATACATTTTATTTATACCCCGCTCTTCAGCCAAAGCTATCAGAGCGGCTTACAATTTGTTAATTAGACAATTAAGTCCCCTCAAGATGGTGGTTGAAGGGAGGGCTCTTCTTGCTTCCAGCAGGAGGTGGCCTGCATCTCTCTCCCCTCAAGATGGTGGTTGAAGGGAGGGCTCTCTCCCCTCAAGATGGTGGTTGAAGGGATGGGACACTGAAGGTTGCCAAGTCCACTGCCAACCTTACTCAGGGCAGAATTCTTAAAGCTGACTTCCTTTGTCCATCAAGGATCTTTTATATCAATGGCTACATCTGCATAGCAGAAATAATGGAATTTGATAATACTTTAAATGCTTATGGAATTCTGGTACTTGTAGTTTGTTGTGGCAGCAGAGCTCTCTGACAAAGAAGGCTAATATCTCCCAAAACTACAGGTTCCATAGCATTTAACCACAGTTAAAGTGGTGTTAAACGGCATTATTTCTACAGCCTATGGTTCATTTTATCTTTCCTTCTTTAGACCATATGCTTCATATGTGTTCTAATGTTTCATATGTGTTCTAATCTTGTATTTAGTTTCATTATTTCCTTAATGAAATCATGATGTTAGTCTCAAGTTTTTCCATGGTGTTCAAAAGTTGGATTCTCCTCCTGTGACCAGTTGTGTAAGACAAGAGTTGACACAAGGACAGGAATAAAATTCCTTTGCATTTGGAACTGGCAGGTTGTCCTGTGTTCCTACAGAAACTGGGAAACTGATGCAACTAATTCAGATGTTTTGCAGTTAGACTTGCAAGTCTATGCCATTGAGCAGTAATACTAATGACAGCTTAAATAAGATTTTTAACAATATTTTCCAGATAATATTACTTGCTTTACATTAAGCCAGAGAATATTTACTAAATTTATGCAAGCAGTATGAAAAACAGCTCTGCAGTTGCGGCACCTCTTGAAATAATTTGGGGAATCTTGTCTTTACATTTAAATTCCCCTATTATTAAGTAAATACATCTTTCCCAGGCACACCAAACACCCAGAATTTAAAAAGCTCTTAAAACAGCAACAAAGTTGTTAGTTCAGACACCATAAACTAAGCTTCGAATAAATGTTTGTTATGTTGATGCATAAGAATCAAATAAAATGCAAGATTGATAAAAAAAACCCACACTTTTAATATAACCAACTATACAGTAATTCCACAACACTGGCCAATTTTCAAGTTCTTACAATCTCTTTATCACAGTGTTCCCAAACTATGGACCTCCAGCTAATTTGTCCAGCTGTCAGGGATTCTGAGAGCTGAAGTTCAAAACACCTGGAGAAGCAAAGTTTGGGAACCAGTGCTTTATCATGATAGGTAGATTCAAAAATGGGCAGAGCTCTGGCAGAAGAAACACTAATTTTGGAAGTCCAAAAATTTGGTTTGATGTTTTTACCCTGGAGATTTGCTGTTATACTAAAGATGAGAATGCAGGCTGGATGCTTCGTTGGTAGGTGTACCTGTATCAAATTCTATTTGGCAAATGTAATTCCATCTCAGGCTTCATTCCCACTACATTTTAAACTGGTTGGTTTGAAGTGGTTTAAATGAGCCTGGTTTACACTTGAACCAAATTACTGAAGCAATTTGGAGAGGGAGCCATAAACTAGACTAATTTAATTCGTGTCTTTTTGACGCTAATTTTTTCCATGTCTTTTTTGATAAATCGATTCCGTGCAAGTGTGAACCAGATGCAGCTTGGAACTGATTTCAAGAATTGATTTGAAGAATCAAATTCACATTCAATTCTGTGTCAGTTTGAACAAGATGTGGATTGGAATTGATTTAATATGACTTGATAAGGGGTTGCCGGGTGGGGAAGCGGAAATTAACAACCTGTGTCCAGCCACCCTTTGACCTTCATACGGAAGTATATAAATGCAATTGCAGTGATGGACAAAGAAAAAAAAATCCTACTGAAAAAGTTTCAGATTGAACCAATTCATTTCATAGAATCATAGAGTTGGAAGAGACCACAAGGGCCATCCAGTCCAACCCCCTGCCATGCAGGAACTTCCAATCAAAGTATACCCAACAGATGGCCATCCAACCTCTGCTTAAAGACCTACAAGGAAGGAGACTCCACCACTCTCCAAGGGAGTATGTTTCACTGTCGAACAACCCTTATTGTGAGAAAGTTCTTCCTAATGTTAAGGTGGAATCTCTTTTCCTGGAGCTTGCATCCATTGTTCCGGGTCCTGTTCTCTGGAGTAGCAGAAAACAAGCTTGCTCCCTCCTCAATGTGACATCCCTTTCCAGACCCTTCACCATTTTAATCACCCTCTTTTGGACCCGCTCCAGTTTCTCCACATCCTTTTTGAATTGTGGTGCCCAGAACTGGACACAGTATTCCAGGTGGGGCCTGACCAAAGCAGAATAGAGTGGCACTATTACTTACCTGGACCTAGACACTATACTTTTATTGATGCAGCCTAAAATTGCATTGGCCTTTTTAGCTGCTGCATTGCACTGTTGACTCATGTTCAACTTGTGGTCTACTTGGAGTCCTAGATCCCTTTCACATGTGGTCTACAATGTGAACTACAAGTGGGTTATTTTGAGAGACTCCTACAGGAAACAGTTTATATTGAATCGATTCATTCGTCAATATGAACCACAAGTGAGTTATTTTATTTTATGTTACAGCACAAAAGTGCGATTGGAGCAAATTGCCAAACTGATCCATCGATTTGGATCGCAAAGCAATTTATTTGTAAGTGGGAATGAGGCCTCAGAAGACATAAAGCTGTTTGTAGCTCAGAGAGCTGCCTCTTGCTTTATTTAAGCAAACATACAGTTTTCTTGACCAGCAGTCTACATACACATTTGAAAGTAACCCTGCCAATTGGTGATGCTATCTCAACAGGAGTTCCAGTGGAAGTGTGCCAATATGGCCACAGAACCATCTTCGCAGACAGGCAATACACAGACTTCAAAGGTGAGGTACCAATGTTTACATTAGTGAACCTATAGATATGCAAGGAGGAACATGAAAGAGAGATTAAATGGAAACCCCTTCTTTCATGGCTGATGGAACTTCCAGAGACAGGAGCATCCCTTGCAAGTTGTTATGATCCTTTTGGGAGAGAACAGCCCTGCATGAATTATCTGAACATAGGTTGTGATGGTAGTGGTGGACTTCCACGAGGTTACTCTACATCACTTATGCAGCATGCATGTATGTAAATGTCTCTAACATGCCTCTGCTGTGCACAGTTTCTGCCAAATAACATATTCCGTGCTGCCTGCAGAGTAGCCAGGCAGAGTCAGAGTCTGGAAAATACATATTTTTGAACTACAATCCCAAAAATTCTTTAACTAGCATGGCTACTGGGAGCTATAATCCAAAGTAACATGGTAGCTCTAAGAAAAAGTAACATTTCCAAACTCTTGAGTAGAAACTGTGTGGTAGGGTATGGACCCCACACTGGATTTCCTGTAGTTGTCTGTTCCCAGACAGTCAGGAGGGAACACAGAATTAAAAAGAGAAGGTTAAATTCAACATTGCCAGGAGGCAAGCCAACAGTAAATAATAAGTCAGCCAAAGACAAGAAAGAATTCATAATCCTAGCCTACAGGGCCAATTATTTTAATATCAGGGTATCCATCTGCTCATCCTTCATTGTGAGATGTGCTTTCTAATGGCTATCTCAGATATAATTTGTAGTCATGCTTTGATACATTATGCAGTGATTGGACATCCAGATAAATAATGGATATCCAATCTTCGCTATCAGTTAAACATCATCTTTTGAGAAGCTATGCCTGTTATAATTAAACATGAAGCACCACAATCCTACAGGGGTTTCCATTTCTGCTGGAAAACATTAAAACTCATTATTCTTGTTTTATGAATGTTTTGTCTTTTTGCATAGCCACAAAAAAAAAGTCAAAAGACAGATTGATTCCGTAGGGCTTTGTGGAGGTTCTGAATTGGTAAACATATTCCAGTCAGAAGACAGCACAATTTTGTTTGCTCCTCCTACCACCTAGAAATTATTTCTTCTAAATTATTTATAGCAGGGTTGCATGGCAAATTTCGTGTGGTGACAATAACCACACTATACAGTATCATAATTATGGATATTTTCCAGATACCCTGTTCACAGAGTTTTTGAATGAATCACTTAGCAGTGTATCATAAACCACATTCACACCAAGCTTTAAAGAACTGGATTCTTTATAGAATTCATCTTCTTGCTTGTCTGTGCTTACTTATAAAGAAATTATTCCTATGTATATCAATAAATTAGGTCACTCTAAAGAAAGACTTGGAATGCGTAGTCCCCCAGATGCATTCTTTCCACCTCCTTTAATATAATTTTAATCCCATTTTTCTCACAATTTAGGACCCAAGACACCCCACAACACAGACCAAAACAAGATACTGCTCAAATACCATCATTATAATAAAGACTTTTAAAAAAAGAATCTGTCCTATTAAAAAAACACTATTTTAAAACACTTTTTCTCAAACAATAACAAAAATGCAGCCCTTATTTAAAAATCCTTCTGCAACAACCAGTAACAGCCAAAATGGTTGAACTACAGTGTTCATCAGCCCTAGCTAGCATGATGGGAGTTGCAATGGGTCATTCACACATCATTTTTTGGAGCAGAATGATGCAAATAACTTCACCCACGCTTTCCGGTTTTGTTATTCACACTATGGAACAGGATTGATCTGCATCTCTGCGAGTTCAGAGCAGTAGCCAACAGTTGAGCTGGGGTGGGGGGGTCCCCCATTGTCAGGCCTGGGCTCATCCTCTGCAGTCTGGGCAGTGGCGGGGGGGGGGGGGAGAGATGCCGCTTTCTTCCCAGGAAGTCACTGGAAGCCAGCCCGGAGCAATGGGTGTGAGAGGAAAAAGGAAGGAGAGGACAGTCTCCTCCTAAGGCTGGCCGGGCAGACCCTTATCCCCAAAGGAGTCAACGATGTGAATGTATTCAAAACCCATTCAAGGAATGCAGAGTTTAATCCGGGTCTGTTTGCATAGGTGATTCACACTGCCAGCAATGCGAAGTATCTTTTTAAAACTTGGGGAAAGATCTGGGCCTGGGTTCATCTTCCGTGGTCGGGGGGAGATGACGCTTCCCTCCTGGGAAGTTGCTGGAAGCCAGCCTGGAGCATCTTGATGAATACTGAATGAGAGCCTTTCTCACTCTCATCTATGTCCCTTACACTACATTGACTTCAGCATTCCCTTAGTCCTGGGGTTGGCATCTTGCCACCCTCTGGAACAGAATGTTATCCGCCTTCATTTCCCATCATTCCTGGTCACTGGTATTCCTGGCTGAGGCTGGTGGGAGTAGGAGTCCACTACCCTTACCTTAGATATACAGTACCCAGGCTATTTGTGGGCTTTAAAAAGCACAATAACGATCACCTTGAAGTGAGCTTGGGAGGGTCTATGTAAATATACCCTTTATGCCCCTTTCCTGTTAATAGGTGAATTTCAGTATTTTGTGTACCTTCACTATTATTCCCCACTAGAAAAATTCCCTCGCAAATTGAAAGGATTGCCTTGTTTTTAGCACAACATCTGTACAGATTACTAGATGATTTGGGTCTAATTCATAATAAATTCATTCCTTCCACCAAATTCTTTCCATTCGACTTTCCTCGAGCATGTATGTGCCCATAATTACCATTGTGAAAGTACTGTATAAGCCAGTGAAAACACTGATGCAATCAATGGTTTCCACTGAAGCAGCAGTATATTTGAGCTACACTGCAGCTGTGAAGAAAACCAATTGTGTGCCTGCATACTTGTGAGTCAGTGGTAATAGTTTTCTTCTGGAGAAGGCCCATATACAAGAGTAGACTGTATGCTTTGCAGGCAAACGTTTTCAGGTTCTTATGTGTGTATGTGCCTTCAAGTTGCCTGTTGACTTAAGGTGACCCTATGAATTTCATAAGGTTTTCTTAGGCAAGCAACACTCAGGGGTGGTTTTGCCAGTTAACTTCCTCTGAAATATAGCCTACTGAATCTGGTATCCATTGGTGGTCTCCCATCCAAGTATTAACCTGATCTGTGCTTTCCAAGATTTGGTAGGATCTGGTAACTCTGGATTTAGGCCAAGGTTCTTAGAAAGACCTGTACCTCACCTTGGCTTCTTGAGGACCTTCTGCAGACAAAGCACGTACTCAACCAGTCAGTGTTCCCCACAGCTTTTAGCCAAAGTAAGGAAAAGTAATTTTGAACTAAAACTCTCAGAAGCCCCTACTAAGCATGAATCTTAGACAAAGCTCTTTTTATACATTGCAATTCAATCAGAGAATTCCAGGTTCAAGCGCCTGTCTTCTACTTACCTAGTATAGGCAAAGTACTCTTGTTTCTGGCATTGTCCGCCATCTAGTGGAAACACTGTAAATTTTGTTGACAAAGCCACACAAATTGATACTTACTTTGCATCTTGTATGAAAAGAGAGGGCAAGGAGTATGTAAAATGGCCAATAATTTATTAGTATTATATTGGACACAGCAAGTTGTTTCTTTTAATGACCATCTCTTGCAAAACCAGTGCTATTCTTATGGGATATTATCGGAAAGAAATGGGTTCTCCCAGTACTCAGAAATGTTTTGTACCGAGACTTACTGAACAACTTTTTGCATACTGGGTGTACAGTACACCTAGTATCTTCCTCTGCTTGTGCAGTACATAGAGTTTTCAAGCTTGCCTACAAATGGGTTTATTTCTAAAAAGAAGGAATAACTTTTATGACATCATTTCCATTTTATGGAAACTCTTCCAGAGGGCTTTCTTGGCAACATTTGTTTATAGGAGAGGATTGTCTTTCTCTTCCTCTGAGGCTGAGAGACTATGACTTGCACAAGGTCACCTAGTAGGTTTCCATTGCTAAGCAAGTATTCAAACTCTGGTCTCCAGAGTCATAGTTCAATGCTTAAACAGCTACACCATGCTGTAATGTAGTCGTCTTCTTTTCCTACTGCCTTCTACTTTACCAAACATTATTGACTTTTCTAATGAGTCATGTCTTTCCATGATAAGTGCAAAGTATAACAGTTTAATCATCTTGGCTTCTAGAGAGAGCTCAGGCTTCATTTTCTCCAAGACTCATTTATTTGGCCTTTGTCAGTCCATGGTATCCATTGAACATAGAAGCGGGACAGTGTAGAAAGCTGGTAGGAAGAGAATCAAATCATTTGATGTGTGGTACTTGAAGAAAGTACCACACATCAAATGATTCTCTTCCTACCAGCTTTCTACACTGTCCTCCGTTCACAGCCATTCAGATAAATCAGAAATAAGATGTCGTGGACAGTCCTGAACTTGGGATTCAATTATAAACTGTATCTTTACACTTCAGGATCTTATCTGATCCCTTCATAGTTGTTTCTCCAAGTCTCAGTCTTTTTCTAGTATCCTGACTACAACCTCTATTTTGATTTGAGACTGAGCCAAGGTATGGCACTCTAAACTGGGGAAACAGACCAGTCCCTGTGCCAGAGGATAAATGGCCATAAATCAGACATTAGGAATGGGAATACACAAAAACCGGTGGCAGAATGTTTCAATCTCCCTGGGCATTTCATCTCAGACCTCAGAACAACAGTCCTTGGAAAAAAGATAACAACAAACTACAAAAAATAACTAGAAACAGCAGAATTAAAATGCATCCATAAACTACAGTCCCTCACCAATGGCTTGAACAGGTATAATGGCTTCCTGGCTCACTACACACATTTCAACACTATCTGATCCCATGCTCAGGGGGGCATCCTACACTCATCTATTCTCCCCACCTACAGGCTAGTTTCCAAAGCCAAACTGGTCTTACCTCTTCATTTCCATACAGTTCCCAATGTCTTTGTTCATTAACGACCATAGTTAAAACTGGAGTGCTACTTTATTTCCATACAGAAAGGATTTTGAATTTGAAATGACATTCTCACATACCAATGGCATATATATGTGTGTCCCTGTTTCCACTCCACTAAATGCATCTGAGGAAATTGACTGAAGTCTAAGAATGCTCATGCTGCCAACTTCTTTTTTTCAGTTAGTCTCAAAGGTACTACAAGATCTCTCTACATACTGATTCTACCAAACTAATAGCTATATCTTTGAATTCTAACTATTTCAAAGTTTTCATTGTTTACTTTAAAGTTATGTAAATTGTCTGTGATCATTATTTTGGTTTTCTTAATATTCAACTGCAAACCTGACTTTGCATTTTTCCCCTTGACTTTCTTCAACAGTTGTTCCAAGTCTTTGCTAATTTATGCTAGTATGGTGTCATCTGCATATCTTAAGTTTTTGATGTTCCTTCCTCCAGTTTTCAACCCTTTCTTTCTCTGAAGCTAATCCAATTTTATGTATATACAGAAAGGGTATATTATGTATATACAGAAAGGGTAATAAAATGTAGCCTTGTCTGCATCCCTTGCCAATTGGAAACCATTCTGTTTTTTTGTATTCTGGCATATATACAAATGAAGGAGTCAGGAATAGGTGTAAGGACTTTATCACATGGCGGAAATCAGGGGTTTAAAAGGGCATTTTCCTGGGATATTCACAAGATTGCAGGAAAGATTTTCCCATAGTGTTGCAATTAAGGAGGACTTATCCCAGAAAGAACTAGGAATGCTTCAACAACATTGTGATTGTACAAATGTTCTGGGAAAATGCCTTTTAAACCCCCAATTGCCCTCCACCAATTTTCCCTAATGTGATAAACACCTAAGAGATATGAAGAATATACTGACATTATGATAGGGTAACAAATACAGCCTTAATCCTTTGGGTTGTGGGTCACAGAACCATTGGGGCTTTCTAGATTGGCAGGAAAGTGTGACATGAAGTTGCCTTTTCCTTAATGCTTAGCAGCTGCACCGCAACTTTTAGATGGAGCTGCGCTGTTCCACAATTTTTAAAAAAGAAGCTGGGAAAACCAGCACCTTTTTAAAGGCACTTCTTCTCCCCTAAAACGCAAAAAAAGCATTTTCATGGCACATTTTCCCTTTTTCTCATCTAAAGGCTAGCCTTTCATGCAGCCATGAACACACTTCTTTTTGCCAATCTAGATCAGGCCATAGAGTTGTAGACTGGAAATGATCCTCAAGATCATCTTCTTCAATCTTTGGTGATGCAGAAAACACAGTATTCATAGTTAAAGCATCTCTGACAGATGGTCTTCCAGACTCTGGTTAAAAGCCTCCAACAGTGGGGAGCCCATCACCATCTAAAAGTAAACTATTCCACTTTTGAACAGCTCTTATGAATTAGAAGGTATTGCTAATGTTTAATTAAATTTTAATTAAAATCTCCTTCCTTATAATTTGAACCCAACAGTTTGAGCCCTATCCTTTGAAGCAGTGGAAAACAAACTTGAAATGTTTTTCAAACATTTAAGATGGCAATCATATAATTTCTCAATCTATTCTTCTCCAGACTAAACATATCCAGCTCTCTCAACTGTTTCTCATAGGGCTTTCTTTCTAAACCTGGCTTTCTGAAGAGAGGAGAAGAAAGGGCAATAGTATAAATTAGAAAGATTGTACTGGGTTGAGAGAATGGGTGTAAAAATGGAATATGCTGGTATTTTTTTCTGGATAATGACTAAACCACAACAATGTTCTTGTGAAAAATGAGGCTACCCTCTTCTACAGGAAATGCTGATAAACAGACATACATGCCAAAAGTTTCAGAAATTTGATCAGGAGGACTTTAAAATGAGTTATATAGGAGAGGGAGACAGTATTTTGGAAGTTCATCAAGGGCTGGACATAATAGTCAAATGGTTATAGAGTGAACAAGGCAAATAGTGCAGGGACCCAATAGTGGGAGGGAGAAAACTTTATGCACGCTGCTGGGAGGGAGTAAACAGGGAAATACTGGGTAAACAGTAAACAGGGATTTCAGTAAACAGGGAAATACTGGGGGTGATCCCGTGGTCAGGAATACTAAAAGAGAAGGGAGTTCAGGATGGATGGGAGTTTCTTAAAAGAAAATAATGAAGGCACAATTTCAAACTGTTTTAATGAGGAGGAAAAATGGGAGATGTCTCAAGAAACTGGGATGGATGACTAAGGAACTTTCAACTGAAAGTTAAACAGGGCATGTATAAGAAACAGAAAAAGGGAGAAATAACCAAGGAGGAACTCAAGCAAACAGCTAGCACATGTAAGGGGTAAAGTGAGCAAAGCAAAAGCACAGAATGATCTCAGGCTTGCTAGAGAGGTTAAAAACAATAAAAAGGACTTTGGGGGGTATGTCTGTAGCAAAAGAAAGAAAAAGGAAATGGTGGGGCCACTATGTGGAGAAGATGGTGAAACGTTAACAGGGACAGAGACAGAGACAAAGCAGAACTACTCAACACCTTCTTTGCCTCAGAGTTCTCAGAAAATGAAAAGGGTGCTCAACCTGAGGAAAATGGAACAGATGACACAATAGGAGAAATGCGACACAGAATAAGTAAAGAGAAGTACAAGAATACCTGGTTAATCTAAATGAATTTAAGTCTCCAGGACCAGATGAACTACATTCAGGAGTATTAAAAGAATGGGCAAATGTAATCTCAGAGCCATTGGCAATAGTTTTTGAGAACTCCCGGAAAAGAGGAGAAGTCCCAGCAGACTGGAGAAGGGCAAATGTTGTCTCCATCTTCAAAAAGGGAGAAAAAGTGGATCCCAACACTTATCGTCCAGTTAGTCTGACATCAATACCAGGAAAGATTCTAGAGCAGATAATTAAACAGACAGTCTGTGAACATTTAGAAAGCAACGCCATTATTAGAAAAAGTCAACACGGGTTTCTGAGAAACAAGTCATGCCAAACTAATTTGATCTTTTTCTTTGATAAAATTACCAGCTTGGTAGACAAAGGGAATGCTGTAGATACAGCATATCTCGAACCTTTGACAAGGTTCCCCATGACATTCTTGCAAACAAGCTTGTAAAGTGTTGTCTAGACAAGGCAACTGTTACATGGATTTGTAATTGGTCGACCAGCTGAACCCAAAGAGTGATCAGCAATGGCTCCTGTTCATCTTGGAGAGAAGTGACCAGAAGGGTGCCACAGGGCTCTGTCCTGGATCCAGTGCTATTCAACATCTTTATCAATGACCTGGATGAATGAATAGAAGGCATGCCTATCAAGTTTGCAGATGGACCAAATTGGCAGAAGTAGCTAATACCCCAGAGGACAGGATCAAAATTCAAGAAGACCTAGAGATAAGAGTGTTTAAGTATATACAGTACTTTGTTAAGGCAAAATGCCATGCATGATGAAATTACAATTAAGAAGATTATGTAAATATAGCATATAATTAAAAAAAATTCAAGAAGACCTGAATAGATTAGAAAGCTTACAAAATGAATTTCAACACAGAGAAATGTAAGGTACTGCACTTAGGGTAGAAAAATGAAATACATAGATATAGGATGGGGGACATCTGGCTTAATGAAACTACATGTGAAAATGATCTAGCAGTCCAAGCAGAGCCCAAGTTGAACATGAGTCAACAATGTGATGCAGCAGCTAAAAAGGCCAATACAATTTTAGGTTGTATCAATAGAAGTATAGTGTATAGATCAAGGGAAGTAGTAGTGCACTGTATTCTTCTTTGGTCAGGCATTTAAGTATTTGAAGTAAGTATTTGAAGGGGTGTCACATTTAGGATGGAGCAAGCTTGTTTTCTGCTGCTCCAGAGACTAGAAGATGGAACAATGGATGTAAACTACAGGAAAAGAGATTCCATCTAAATATTAGGAGGAATTTCCTGACAGTAAGAGGTGTTTGACAGTGGAACACACTCTCTTGGAGAGTGGTGAAGTCTCCTTTTTTGGAGATCTTTAAACAGAGGCTGGATGGCCATCTGTCAGGGATGCTTTGATTGTGATTTCCTGCATGACAGGAGGTTGGACTGAATGGCCCTTGTCTTCCAACTCTATGATTCTATTGTTGTATTGGGCTGCCACAAATACAGCATACGTCCAAGGGCACCCAATTTATGCCCCGCTTTGTCCAAAGGAATGAACTGTGGTTTGTCCTTGTTACTTTGAGCTGCCGCTACAATAAGTTGCCTCCTCACCAGAGCGAACCATACTTCAAAACCTAGGATTCTGTAGGATAAAATCATGGCAGTTAAAGTAGTGTCAAACCACTTTAATTCTGCAGTGTGGCTATACACTTAGAAACAGCTGCCCAGTGCTGATCAAAGCTGGAACCAGTTCTGCAGCAGCCCTGTCCAACATTACATCAGGCCACCCTGTCTCTCTCACTACAGGGATGTAGCTTTCTAAATGAAGTTTACATCCTGTCCGTTTTCACATGTAAATCAATATATGACTAGGGTCTTCTTTACAAGAGATACTGCCATGGTACCATTGAAGAAGTTCTCTCTTACCCTTCCTTCTTTAGCTATCAAGATGCTTCTCACTCACAGGCAATATATATGATCTGACAAAGCCAATACAGAACATCTTTTCTCAGTATTTTGGCCCAATCAAGTCAATAAAGATGCAGCTGAAGCCTATGTATGTCAGTGTGCTTGTGTTATGTGTGTGTGTGATTCAGCTGAGGGGGGCAGGGAAGTTTGGTCTAGTCTGGTTATGAAAACCACAGTGTCGCCTGGAAACTATGTAAGGCTGAGAGAACATCCTGTATCAGGGGCGTGGATTGCTGCTTAGGCTGAATTCTAAATCAGTGGGAATCATTGGGAAACATAATTACTCTGGCTCCAGTCATGATCAATCTCACTAAACGGAAACGCCTGTAAAGAGTAAGAGAATGCAAAGTATGTCGAGTAATTTGTAAAAGGTGTTTGGCTTAAATGCTAAGGCATGTTTTTGTTGCATCTGCTGTGTAAGGCTGGATGAGCAGATTGGGCAGCTTCATTTGAGCTGGAAAGCAGCACCTCACATCTAGAAAAAGAGGTGCCAGGACTCAAGTATGTCTGGAAAAAGCTTTCCGTCTTTTGATTTGGAAACCTGGTCCTGTAATCTCTGCTCTTCTCTTACTGCATGAGAACTCTCTGTGGTTATTCAGTGACAAACGAAACTGTACTATGTACCTGACTGGGGTGGGTTGGATTTTTTTTTTTATTCAGATATTGCAGTAATACAACACTAATTAAACTTGTGGTGGTGAGATCTTCAGTGCAACCCAATGCATGTCTAATAATAGGACTGCTGCCATTGTATCTTTAAGGTGGCACTCAAAAACCTCTTAATTTTGTATTGGATTGGGAACATGTGTTCCCTATGACCATTTTTATAGCCCACAAACATGCCACTAAAATTCAGTGGTTAACCACTAAAGCCATCTTTTTTAAAACAACAACAACAAATATTTAATGCTTGTTTTAATGTTTCCCCCCTAGTTTGCTGTAGAAGTTTGGCAGTGGTAATAGGTATGTGGACTTGGGCAGGTCTTGGGAGTGAAACTGGGCTCACTGAAGTTGCCCGTCCTTGTTTTATATATATATTACAGTTGTTGCTTTTCATACATTTCATTATGCCAAGGTTTGTTCTGGCCAGTAGCCAAGATGAATAAATGTGAATTACAGTATACAAAATACAAGGCTAGCCGTGTTGGACATAGAACAAACTCCAAAATCCAAACAGAGGCCAAGCAAAAGTCTGTGCAAGTTTTCAAGGCCTTCAGTTCCTGTCAAGTCTGTCATGACTTCTAGTTCACAAAATCAGGCTTCAGTGTTAAAACTCAGTAAACCTTTACTCAGTAACTACAGAACCATTCCACTGATGTTCAGTGTCAGACCTAAACAGCAAGCGTTAACATTGACTAATTAAACAGTACATTATTTCAAATTTGTGGCAGGCTGCATTCTCATTCCTTATGATTTGTAAACAGATTTCTGAATGTGTTGCGTAGAGGGGTGGGATTAATAATTATTTCCCACTCTGGTTCTGAAACCATCCTGTTGTTCTTTCTCCACCACCACATACCTTCCCACATGGAACAACCTTGAGTAGGCTTGAGTCATGCCTTTCTCCTTTTGGCCATAGCTCCTCACCTGTGTAATAGCCAATAGCTACTATGTCCATTACGACTATATAACCCATCACACTAGTTTCCCACATATTATGGTAGGACAAAAGCAAATGCAACTCCTAACAAGTCCCTTTTTCATGCTCAAAGATATTAGAAAAAGCAGGCACAGGGAAAGAGAGTGAGGAGAATGACTTGATTTTAAAGTCATGAAGTCTGCCGTGTGGCATAGTGGTTTGAGTGTTGTCTACAACTCTGGAGAACAGGGTTCGATTTCCAGCTTGGCCATGAAACCCAGTGGGTGATCTTGGGCATGTCACATGCTCTCAGCCTTAGGGGAAAGCAATGACAAACCACCTCCAAACAAATATTGGCAAGAAAACCCCATGAGAGATTTGCCTTAGGGCAAGTCAGAAACCATTTGAAGGCACACAACAACAACAGTCTGCCATATGTTGGCACGCGACTGAAAGGCACATATCCACACATTCTGCATATTGTATTAACTGCTTTATCACACTAGGGGGCAAACAGGATTTAAACGAGAGTTAAACGGGAAATGTCCTATGATAAACATAGGGCATAATCAGTCTGAAATGTTAAGGGAAGAAGGGACTGCAAACTCAAACAGGGCTCTTCAGGCATTCAGCTGCACTCTGAATGGGACCCAGACTTGCTGGGAATAGGAAAAACAATAAAAGGCAATGAACATTGAATCATCATTTTGGGGAAAGGAAACAACCTCCTGAAAACTCAAAACTGAGACAGAGGGGGGGATGTTCTTTTGCTGGGCAATAAAAAAGATTCCTCAGACTAAAGTGACCCAGCCATGTTGGTAATTAGCTCCCCACAGATGTGTAAAATCTTCCTGTTCAGGCTGAGTCAAACTAGATGTGTCTTGAAGCAGATTGACTGAAAAACATGTTTGCACTGGACACAACTCTCTGTTTATGAAAAGCAGCCCTTCCATTTGTATCAGGCCCAAAGTGTGAGAAAATGAAGGGATTAACCCTTTTCTTCATGCTGTTTCCTCATAGAAAACCAGCTTGCCTCATCTGCTATTATGTTTAATGTGGGACAAATAGCAACTAGGTTGATTGTTGATGGGAAAATAGTGTAGGGGGAAAAAAAGATTTACCACCACCATGCAAAGGTCTTAACGTGGATCAGGAGGCCCTGTGATTGATTTTTCTAAATAAAAATGTGGCTAGTGTCACCATAGGTTGAATTGTGGGCTTAAGAGAGTGGTGGGCAACTTCTAGATGAATAGGCTTGGAGAGACTGCACACACTCAGACAGGACATTCTCATTTGGGGCAGGATGAAGACTGGTGCTTAAGTGGCTGCTACTGTGTATGCTCAGTTTTCCTGAGCATGCTCTGTACTAATAATGGCATCTGTAGTTGCTGACTTTCTCAACGGACTGACCATAATGGGTGGAGGAAAGATGCCATGATGGCTACAGTTTTCTGTAGCCCCTTTGTTTGAAATTTCTTCTTTCAGTACACTAGGCAAGAGTCTAGTCCAATGTGTTGACAGTTGAGGAGGGAAAGGGTGTAGCTAAGCAAGAACTGCACATGCATATTTTTCTGATAACAGAGTTACCTTTCCAGGATTCAGGGAACTGCTGAGGACTTCCTCTAGTGATTTCCTGGCTTATCCATCTGTATTTGTGATTAGATAGATAGATAGATCACAACAGATTTTTGGCCTACTGCAGTGAATCGTAACCTTTTCTTTAGCATGGATTCCCTTTAAATATCTTTTGCTGCCACAGACCACCTAGACATAACTCAAGATTTAAAACCCTAAGTCTGACCCTACTCATACTTTCTCATATACTTAAATTCTCCCTCTCTCCCCCTCTCCCTTTCTCTAATCCATGGATTTATATAACATACATATATCTATTCATATTGTCTGTCTGTCTGTCTGTCTGTCTGTCTGTCTGTCTTCTATACACACACGTGTGTGTGTGTGTATTCATGCAGCACTCAGGCCTTGAACTGCCAACCTTCTGATCATCAGAATTGGTATCTTAACCACTAAGGCACCGCATCCTATATACACACACACACGCACACACACACACATATACACACACATTATAATATAAATTTATATAGAGAGATGATAGACATATGATATATAGATAGACAGACAGATAATTTATATGAATAGATATATGAAAATGGTGAATCATGTCCTCAAGAGGTTTCTGAAAGTGAAACTTAAATTTTAGATCAAGGGCATAAAAATGGTGGTAAAATGTTACCCCTACCCACAGGATACATTTTCCTACCACCTGTCTCAAAGTCTAATTTGACCTTTTGCCTGGGCAACAGTGAAGGTAAACAAGATTGTTTTCTTGTTTCTTCTGATTTTTGCTTTGTGGATATTTTCCACTTCTGTCCCTTGCACAGGTGTTTTCAGCATACAAGATACCTTCACTCCATATTCTCAACCTCCAGATATTTTGGATGATGATGATGATGATGATGATGATGATGATGATTATTATTATTATTATTATTATTTATATAGCGCTGTAAGTTTACACAGTGCTGTACATACAATCTTATGTACAGATCCCTGCCCTCAGGCTTACATTCTAAAATACAACACAAAAGGAAAAGGGGAAGATGGTGGGAAGGGGATGAGGTGCAGTGGTTCTTCTCTCCCTCTGGGGCCTGGATCAAGGTAGATGGACTGGAGGAAGGGCTTGGGTTCTTAATACATAGTTAGAAGGAGGCTTCCTGGGGCAGATGGCACAGTCCTGGGAATGCTTCCCTAAACAATATAGTCTTTAACTTACTTTTGAGCCTGGATAGAGAAGTGATGAGGCGTATATGTGGGGGAAGAAGGTTCCAGGAGTGAGGGGCAGCAAGTGAGAAGGGACGAATCTGGGACAGGGCAGTGGAGATCCTCGGCTGGGACAGGAGACCTTGACTACCAGAGCGGAGGGTACGAGAAGGAGTGTGAGGAGAAAGAAGTTCAGACAAGTAAGGAGGGCCCAGTCCGTGGAGGGCTTTGAAAGTCAATAACAAAAGCTTGTACTGCATGCGGAAGGGGAAGGGGAGCCAGTGAAAGGAGGATAAGAGGGGAGAAACATGGTCAAAGCGGCGAGCAGATGTGATAATAATTATAACTCTCATCATCCCTGAACACTGGCTATGCAGACTGGAGCACATGGGAGTTGCAGTCAAATGCATTTGAAGGGCACTATGTTGCCAACTCTACTATGCAGCAACCTAGTTTATTTCTGGTGCCATCTACTCTTCTGTGACCATATTCTCCAACAACTACTGCAAATAAAAACTACTCAAGGGGTGGAGATGCAGCAAGAACAAATGCATCACTTAAAAGAAATTATCCAGATCTGTCCAACTGACATCACTAGGACATAGGGACTCAAGGAAAGAGCTAGTCTTCTCACCTAATAGGTAGCTACCCCAGAATCAGGGGGGAAAGTTACCTGTTGGACTACAACATCCAGAAACCTCCAATCAGCATGATCAATGGCCATGTCAACTTAAGGGGGTGGTATAGTCCTAAAAAGGTAATTTTTCTGATCTCTAAGCAAAGTTCTAACCATATTGTCACTGATGTTTGCTTTCATTTCTATCCTGTTGCTCTGTTATTTAGGTTTCCAGATGGAAAGAGTACAGTGTGAAATAGCCAAAGCAAGACTCTAGGGAGGCTGCGGAATTTGAGGAATTTCCTAGCAGATTGGAGCAGCAGCTAAATTTTCCACTGTCTGGATCTTCAAATATGAGATGGCAAAAAATCTCAGCTCAGCACACAATGGTGCAGTTAAAAGGTGAAGTCTGTTAACCAGACTTTCAGAAAAAAGGATATATGTGAAACTTAGGTAGCACAGGTGAGTACACAGATTTTATGAGAGCCTGGGCTGTATTCATGCAGTTATTTCCCTGGGTACCATAGAAACACATGCATGTAAATGCATTTGAGGAAGTACTTAGGTCTATGAAAGCTCATGCTGCCAACTTCTTTAGTTAGTCCCAAAGGTGCTACAGGATCTCTCTACAAACAGAAACAGAAACATTGAACTTGCTCTCTTGCAAACAACACTTTGGGGCAAAACAGATGGGTAGGAAAAAGTGGCTTGAAGCTGTCTTTTCTGAAGCCACATTGAAACCAACCACACCACCAGCTCCCAAGGCAACTGAAGTGCTCATGTCATGACCACATGATATGGCTTCAAGCCAAGAAGAAGCAGGAAAAAGCTGCTTCTTTTTGAAACAGCTTTTCACTGCATAAGGCGCCCTGAGGGCACTTTCTTGCTGGCTTCAAGGCATGTGTCATCTAAACACCACACCTTCAAATCAGACTTGAAGGGACCTCTTTTTGCCTGTCTGTTTAGCCCCATTATATTTCCAAATGCATCTGTGTTTTGCAATTCACTAAAACTCTTTAATGCTTTTGCAATGAATTCCCAAATTCATCTTTTTAATTTAGCTAAACTTCCACAAGGAACTCAACTAGAACTATGCAAAAACAGGACGCATTTAAGTCTTTTTGTTGGAATCATTTGCTTGGTTTTCCTAACTTTTTCCCAGAATGGGAGAGCACCAAAGAATTTCAGAATAAAATAGATGATAGCAAATGTACAGATAATGAAAAACTATGCATTGTTCTTAAAGAAATGGGTGCACCACAGCATTTGATTGTCCTTATGCATAGCCTGTACTCAGGACAAGAAGCTACTGTTAGTGCACAATACAGATAAACTGAATGGTTTCCAATTGGCAAGGGGTCAGGCAAGGCTGCCTCTTATCACCTGATTTGTTTAACTTGTGTGCTGAAAATATCATCCATATAGATGGATTAGACTTGGCGGAAGGAGGCATGAAAACTGGAGGCAGAAATACCAGCAATTTAAGAAATCCAGATGACACGATCCTACTAAAAGAAAATAGTACAGACTTGGACCAATTACTGAAGAAAGTCAATATAGAAAGTGCAAAAGCAGGTTTACAGTTGAACATGAATAAAATAAAAATAATGATCACAGATGATTTACATAACTTTAAAACAGATAATGAAGACGTTGAAATAGTTCAATATTTTCCATACCTTGGTTAAGTCAGAATCAGGAAATCAAAAGAAGACTAGGACCTGGAATGGCAGCTGTGTAGGAACTAGACAGGATAGTGAACTGTCAAGATATATTTGAATACTAAACTTAGATTGTCCATGTCATTGTATTTCCCGTTGCTAGATGTGGTTATGAAAGCTGGACAGTAAAGAAATTTGATAGGAAGAAAATCAACTCATTTGAAATAGGGTGGTGGAGAAGAGTTCTACAGATACCATAGGCTGCTAAAAAGACAAAAAAATGGGTCCTGGAGCAAATCAATATCTCTCTAGAGCCAAGGTGACTAAACTAAGGCTATATTATTTTAGCCATATCATGGGAAGACATGACTCACTAGAAAGGCCAATAATGAATAGCAACATAGAACGCAAGAGGAAAAAAGAAAGATTACATTCCAGGTGGATAGGCTCAATCAAAGTAGTCATGGCCCTGAGTCTGCAAGACCTGAGCAGGGCAACTGATGACAGGGTGGCTTGGAGGTCTCTCTTTCATAGAGAATTGGTGTTTACTTAACAGCAGTTGACCACAACAATTTGCTACATAGCACAATAGAATAAACAAATTGGCACAGCCTTCATCATCCTAATCAAAGAGCAGACAGGTGCCACTTCCAACTTTCTGCCTGCCCTGCAAATACAAATTGGGGGTGGGCACAAGTGTGTATATTGGGGTTGTTCCCGAGAGTAATAGTACTGCCACATGGCTGCACAGAGCCCTGTTAGCTTTGGAAATAAGTTCAGCACAGCCTGTGCAAATTGTTTTCACAAAAAAGAACAACTGTCATAACTAATATCACAGCAAGTTTGGCAACAAAGGTGATGATGGTTCTTGGTGAGAGACAAAATAAAAAGGCTAGAGGTGCATGTTGTCTATTCCTGAGCTATATAACAATGGACTATAAAGAACATCAAGTATCAGTGACCTGTTGTCTAATTCTGTACATTATAATTAAAATAGGCAATATCAGAAGACAGGAAGACCACCCATTCCTGCTTTAATGCATCTCTGCTGTAGCAAGTAATTTAGACCACCTGTTCTGACCTGTGTGTTTATGTGCTAAGTTCTGGTAGTTGGCTTACAGGCCTGGCTCTTGGGCTAGAACTAGTTACTTTGGCATCAAATATTTATCAAGCAAAGAGTACGCTCATCCTTGAGCACAAGGAGCCAAAGGAACAAGTACTCCACTTTCAATTGGCTCAGAATAGGATCCAGATATGGTTGTTTGCTTTTATGTGCTGAAGTTTATTTCTCATAGCTGCAAGGAGAGCAAAGAGGGCCAAAGAAAAAGGAAAGATAGAAGCAAACAGGAAAAAGGCAGGTTACCATCATGACTATTTTTAACCGCTACAGTTTGCACTGGAGTAATTTTAGAAAAGAAAACGGAAGGCTTCCTGTCTTTCCTCTCAGCACTTACTTCAGCTGTTTCATGGTATATGTTTTTATGGTCAAATACCTAGTAGAGAAAATAAATGGGCAAATACATCCAATGAGCAAAGGAATGCACTTCCAAGGCAAATTTACAGCCAGCTACATCCTTGTCATCTATCCACCAAGGTGAGGCAAGAGAAGGCTATAGAAGAGAGCCAGCTCTGTCACATCTAAAGGCCATTATTCAGGTATGGCACATATCTGACTTGGAAGTGACAGAAATACAACTGAAGGGCTCAACAGACTGCCCCAAAGGGTGGGCTGGAGCCTCCCATTTTTACTCCTGATGGAGGTTGCGGCAGCCAAACAGCCCAGCCTCCATAGCAGGTTCTTTTAAGTCCATGCAGCGGACGCCATGAGTGCCCCATTGGCAGATTGTTGCTCATCGATGATGCAAGCGCAACACAGTGACGTGTGGACACTGCATTGTGCTTGTGTCATTATGGCGGCCCCTATGTGGATGGGAGGCTGCCATGATGGTGGTGCATTTACGGACTAGGGTTTGGAAGCCACTCTGCTCTCCTGAACCCTAGTTTTGGCCCCAGGCTGCCGCAAACTGACGGTCTGTACCAGGCCTTAGTTTGTAACTGTAGTTATATGCATTTACATTGGAGGAGTGGACAGATAGATAAACCTCTAGGTTTCCTAGTCTGCCCTGTATGTATTTTGACATCTCTGACCATCCTTTCAATCCTAGATGAATAGGATTCTTGTCCACTCCTGATGCCCTCCTCCTTGGCAAGGCATCTTACCTTTCTCCCTGGGAGCCAGGTGGCAAACATGGTCCCTGCGCTTCCAACTTAGTTAGAAGTAGGATTTCTACCATTTTTTTCTATCTCAGTGTATTTCTTAGAATAAACATTAGCTTTTTGTTTTCTTATGTGAACAACCTGTCACTCTTGTCACTCTTGCTCACCATAGAAGAGGCAATGGCAAACCACCTCTGAACAAATCATGTTAAGACTGCCATAACTTGGAAGCAACTTGATGGCAAACAACAGCACAGTGCTAAAGTGTTGTAAGGCTATATCACTTTAGCATTATAACTCTGCAAAGAAGGAGAGGGGAGAAATGTTCAGCCTGGTAACCAGACATGCAATGAGGCAATGAATGCCAGCAGAAAATCTCTGTGACAAAGAGTGGAACTATCCAAGTACAATGGGAGGGACTGAGATAATAAATATAGATATTTGACATCTATTAAACATTCTTCACTTGCCTTAGACAATTTCATTGTCCAAAAGGTGGAAGAGGCAACAAGAGGAAAAAACATACCTATTCTCCTTAGCAAATTTCTGATTAGTAAAATTTTCAGTTATCTGAATGAAGATCCCTAATGTGCAGATCAGGTGTTACAGTGCCAAAACCTCTGGAAGTACAGGGGTCCATTCACACTATTCAGTCATAGCGCTTTTATTCCACTTTAACTGCTATGGTTGCACTCTATAGAATCCTGGGGTTGACATTTTAGGGACAAACATTCAAGAGTTCTCAGTGCCTCATCAAACTACAAACCATAGGATTCCATAGGTGGAGCCATGGCAGTTAAAGTGGAATAATTGTGCTGTAACTGTATAGTGTGAATGGGCCCCAGGTTGTCTACCCAGGTTGAGTAGGAAAATAATTACAAATTAGCATTGGGAACCAGTGATCAAATTCTATATTTAATCATCCAAAGAATCAAGACAGTATGACCACAAATTAATAGTTGTGGTAAACTCTTCTACTTGAAGTAAATAGTTAGGCTGACCAAGCTAAAAGATGGGAAGATGTTTCTCCTTCCATTTCACCTCCCCACCCTTGCATCAATTTTCATCCCCCTGACTGTTGACCATCTGACCTCAAGTATATAAACTAAGCATAAAGCAGTGCATTGGTTACACTTGTCTAAAATAGTAATTCAGCCTGCTTTTATTTCCCATCTGGAGTGTTTATATTGCCAAGCACCACACAGGTGGTGCTTATTAGTGGTGGTAATAATGTATTTTTAACAGTCTTGTAAGCAGACCTTTATAAAGACACTGGGTGACAGCACTTTGTACCATTTTTTGTGGTCTGCGGTTTGCCACTTTGGTCTGTGGCTGGAAGAGTAGAGATCAATCTGTAACCTGGAGAATGGTCCTGTCTTGAATCTTTTCCACCTATTCTTCACTCACCTCATAGCATTAGGCATTGTGTTTCCATGAACCTCTTTCTTACACTCACACATCTGTATCCTACTAAGTGGGGGCTTTGAGAAATGTGGAGAATACAGCAGACTGTAGCGAGCCCTTTGTCAGGTAGATGGAGCAATCCTGTGTAGTTCTGCTCAAAGGTAATTCCAAGTACTGTCTTTGGAGCCATTTTATGGTGGTGCCTACAACAGTTTTTCAAATTCCCCATTGTGCCCACAGAAGCAAGAAAGCTGAAAACCCTGCTTCTAAGTTGTCCGTCTCCTTCAAAACCACTTGAAGCAGACAAACAAAAAGTGGAGGAATGTGAGAAACCCATTTTTACAAATTATGTCAGATACTATGGCCCTCGGTCTCTGGGTGGCCACAGGTTCCAGAAGGAATGTATGGACCATGCCAAGCTGCCATCTAAATGCATGAAGCAGCCCTGAGACAGGAATCTTCCAGGTTTCTTGTGTGTGTGAATATGAAAGAGGAAATTTCTCTGACTCTAGTAAAATTCTGCTGATGGTGGCCAAATCCTTCTTTTAACCTAAGGGAGACTGATTCTCAATGCAAATTTAAAAGACTGTTTCCACAGGCTGAAGTTTACTTAACTCTTAATGTTTTTGCTAGTTAAACTATGTGGCATTCAGGAAGTGCTGCAAACATAATCCATGTTGAATCATTTCCAGATGTGAAAGAATATTGGCATTCGTACTGTGTTATTCCCCAGGCATTTACCTTTTCTCTGAATCCCAAGCTTTTCTGTTGCTTCTGGGGGAGGGGGGTATTTTAGGCTAGACTTACATCACAGTTGAGGAATGGTCAGGAGGGAGCCAACTTCAAGAGAGACAATTGGATGGCTACATTGTGAAATGGTTGACTCCCCAACTGTTTCCAGTTGCTTTATAATTTCAGCTTCGCCAAAATCCACACACAACCAACACTTTTTAGATTTTCTATATTGCCCAGCCAACAAGGCAAATAGAGACTGTCCCATTAAAATCGCAGCTGCAATAAATGGGGCTACACTGTCTCTCCAATAGAGTTTGAAAAAGTTATTTGTTTGGATCACAAACACCAGAATCACCATGGTATCCTGCAAAACACACCTGATCCAATCTGATTTTGGAAGGTAAGCAGGGTTGGGTCTGATTAATACTTGGATGAAAGATCCCCATTGAACACTAGGGATTAGGAAAGAGCCCTTCCTGAAACCCTGAAAAGCAGCTGTCTGTCAGAGTTGTCAATATTGAGCTAGTTGGACCAATGTTCCAACTCAGTATAAGAGCATTATTGCACGAGAAATGAAAGCTGAAATGGAGCAGGAAAGTAGCAGCTTTCTTCATGCCTCTCTGTATGCCATTGTAGCACTTCCATTCTCCTTTCCAAGGGAGATGGTTATAAACTAGTGCCTTTTGTCAAACAGATTTTTCCAGCATGAAAAAGGCACGCTTGTACGATCATTTCCCTCAGAAAGAGAAAAGAAATGCTATGACGACATAAAATGCTACTATTGTTCTGCTCTGGTTCAGCTTTCTTTTCTCATGCAACAAAGTTTTGGGACATCTTTTTATGCTCCCATATTGACTGGAGGATGTGGGGAGTTCCAGTCCAAAAGAAGTATTTTATCTAAGCTCTGCTTTCAAGGCAACATGTTAAAAACCCTTCACCTATGTTGAGGTGATTGGAATGGAGACATAGGGAGTTTCCTATTAACGACTCTGTAAAATCACAGCTTGGCCTCAAATCAAGCCACTGTTCTCCAGCTATCAGATTTTCTGTATCCTCCTCTTGCTAGTACTAGTTTACCTTGTAGGTCAGTTGCAAGGATTTTATTGACATAACATATCTGAAGCATTTACAAACTTTGCATGTATATGTTACTTAGAATAGTGCTGTATCTTTTAAAATGTCAGCTACAAAATGTTCTGAGCAATGAGATTTGGTGACTTAGGCTTTTTGCCAGCACACTCTACTGTTGCTGAACTGATTTCTCATGGACAGCTGTTTATGCTGGGCAACATTTGGAAGAATTCTGCCAAGCATAGCAATTGCTAAGGCTACTACTATTACCACTTTACACCAATCAACAAGAGTTCACACAGCATGGGCAGTTAAAGAGCAACAGGACCATATTTTTAACTCAGCAGATAATTGTGTGTCTTCAAGTTGTTTCCAACTTATGGTGAGCTACTAAGGCAAACCTATAATGGGATTTTCTTGGTAGGATTTGTTCAAAAAGCATTTACCATTGTCTTCCTTAAAGACCAGAGAGTGTGACTTATCCAAGATCAACCAGTGGGTTTCCATGGCCAAACTAGGATTTTAACCCTTGTCTCCCAGAGTCTTTGTCCAGTGCTCAAACTATTACACCACACTGGCATATGCCACATCTCCAGTTCTTCAAAATGAGATTACCAAACAGATGCAAGCTTGTGGCTTTCCCCAAGTTTATCTCATGTTTCCTGAAGTATCCCCTGCAACTGCTGATCCTGATTGGGAAAGGGATACTAGAAAGGTGGGCCAATGCTAACAAGATGAAATTCAACACACAGAAATGTAAGGTTCTGCACTTAGGGAGGAAAAATGAAATGCACAGATATAAAATGGGGGACACCTGGCTGAATGAGACCACATGTGAAAGGGATCTAGGAGTCCAAGTAGACCATAAGCTGAACATGAGTCAACAGTGCGATGCGGCAGCTAAAAAGGCCAATGCAATTTTAGGCTGCATCAATAGAAGTATAGTGTCTAGATCAAGGGAAGTAATAGTGCCACTCTATTCTGCTTTGGTCAGGCCCCACCTGGAATACTGTGTCCAGTTCTGGGCACCACAATTCAAAAAGGATGTGGAGAAACTGGAGCAGGTCCAAAGGAGGGCAACTAAGATGGTGAAGGGACTGGAAACCATGCCCTATGAGGAACGCCTTAGGGAACTGGGGATGTTCAGCCTGGAGAAGAGAAGGTTAAGAGGTGATATGATAGCCCTGTTTAAATATTTGAAGGGATGTCATATTGAGGAGGGAGCAAGCTTGTTTTCTGCTGCTGCAGAGACTAGGACGCGGAATAATGGATATAAATTGCAGGAAAAGAGATTCCACCTCAACATTAGGAGGAACTTCCTGACAGTAAGGGCTGTTCGACAGTGGAACACACTCCCTCGGAGCGTAGTGGAGTCTCCTTCCTTGGAGGCCTTTAAACAGAGGCTGGATGGTCATCTGTCAGGGATGCTTTGATTTGGAGGTCCTGCATGGCAGGGGGTTGGACTAGATGGCCCTTGTGGTCTCTTCCAACTCTATGATTCTATGATTCTATGATTCTATGGATCACATTCAGGGTTTATGTATACTCCATATTAAATAAAAGCAAAACTACCTTTGAGAAGAATCTTAATAAAGAATTGCATCCCTGGTGTGTAGCTTATCCTTAAAGACTCAGAAGAGGCTGTAGAATTTCTCTGCAAAAGATCCCAGATCTAATCCCACACAAAGTGGCCATATTTCCCACTTTACAGAGGACTGTTCAGTGTTGGGCAACTATCAGACAGCAGTCCCTGGGAGTGCGGAGGCAATTTCACCACATATTCTGCTCTCTCTGTGCCATTTTGGGACTCAGAAAGTCTTTTTTCTCATAAATTAACTTCGAAGTCACTTACTGTAGGAAATAAGGTCTCTCCTAGCCCTAAAATAGGGAGCAGAAATGTGTCAAAATGTCTACCACACACCCCCAGGAGGCATTTTAATCTCCTCAGGAACACAAAAACAGCCCTGGGCCATATGCGACCCATGGACAGCACTAACCCCACCCCTATTTTAACTGAAGGGCAGACCTACATGCCCTAAATGCACTGGAGCCCATCTGATCTTGGAAGCCAAGAAGGGTCAGCTCTGTTTAGTACTTGAATGGGAGATTGCCAACGATTACCAGCTGCTGTAGGCTATAGTTCTGAGGAAGGAACTGGCAAAGCCACCTCTACGTATTCCTTGCCTAAGAAAACCCTATGAAATTTTTAAGTCAAGAGGCAACCTGAAGGTACATACACACACTATCCTCTCTGAGTCCAGTGTAAAGTTTTTATATAAAATATAATAAAAAATAAAGAGAAAACAGGACTTTGAAATTGCTCATTAACAAGTAGCACTTGCACAGCAGACTGAATAAGCTACACAAGCTACCTTGGCTCCTAGTCCATGAGAAAGGCAGCATATATATAAATGAAATACATGCACATGAACATACATGCATACATACATACATGTCTCCAGGTCACAGTCTTTCACATATGCATAGAGATAGGAAAGATTCCTGTCTGAAACTCTGGAGAGACCCTGAAAACTCTCAGGTAAACTGACTAGTAGTCTCATTTTATAATTCTGTTTCCATAAAGGAAGGCAAATTAGGTTTATGTTTTATTGACATTGTACCATTTTATTTATTTGCATCTAGTTTCTTTCTTTTTTCTTTTCCTTTTCTTTTTTGCAGTGACAAAACTTAGGCTTGTAGAGCAGTAAACAACACACAAATTATAACAAAAAAGAACAATACATTTTGCAATGTAAAACAAACTCATCATAAAATTTCAGATGGCAAGATTGGCTTTTATATGTCATTAGGAAAGATCATCCTCAAATCACTCATAATCATATTTCACAGAGAATTAAAACACATACATACATACAGTGAGGCCCTCTTCCTTGTTGCTCAACAAGTTGGGCAGCATATAAATAAATCCTATTAGTGTTATTTTTTGTATTATGCTTTTTGCTGTTATTGTATTGTTTTGTTGTTATTGAATTGTTTGTTTATTTTATTATGTATTGCTATGTTATATTTGTTTATTATTTCATGATTATTGTTATTACCTTGTATTATTCCCACTATTGTAAATCGCCCAGATTCCCAGTGATTAGGCGGGGTATAAATAAAACCTATTATTATTATTATTATTATTACTACTACTACTACATATGCACTCCTTGCTCTACTAGTGTAAAAAGTGTTGCCATTATGAGTTAGTAGCAAAACAAAGACACATTTTCATACACTCACATGGGAAGCACTTCCATACTGTATATGGAGTTTAACACACAAAGGAGACTGTGAGTTTATCCTGTGAATATCCCAGGAAAATCATGTAATTACGCGTAACGATTTCACATGACATCGCACAAAACCTGCCATTAAAGTGGTCACAAACAAGCATTAATGCACATCTTTTTACTTTAGGGATTTCAGTGACAATGCATTTCCAATATCACTTTATTTGCGCAATTGCATGTGATAATCATTTGTGCAATTACCATTTTTCATTTTCAAATGCACTTTAATCTCTCTTTAATGTTGAAATCAGTCCCAGTGTGATAAGATATAGCCATCTTAATCAGCATTTAGAGAGAGTGTGTAGCACCTTTGAAACTATTTGAAAGAAAGGATTTGGGAGCATGAACTTTCGTAGACTTCAGTCTATGTCCTGCCAATTTTTTTCTTTCTGTTAGTCTCAAAGGTACTACAAGAGCTCTCTACATAATGTGCATGTGTTAGTTAAATCCTGCACCATTAACACAATCACATTATTGATTTGAGACAACCCTCCCCAACCAGACACCTTCCAGAAGTGTTAGACTAGAACTATTATTATTCCCATCCTCTGACAGTCACATGGGAAGATTAGTTATGATGGGGTTGTACTTCAATATATCTGGTGGGCACCAGTTTGGGAAAAGTTGTTCCAGCATAAGAAAGTGAAAGGAAAGAAGGTTAGTTAGTACAAGAATAAAATCTAACAGATCTATTGGAAAAGTGACACAGGCCTGCAAAAGCTGGCTTTGCAGCCAATTCAGTAAGTTCAGAGTGCCCTCTACTGTTGTACAGATGCCGACAAGAGACATTTCACCTTGATCTGGGAACAGCCCCTTTAGTTAAGGCTTCTGTCTTAATTTCCAGACAAAATTTGTCATTTCTTAATGCATAACGCTTATATGACATCACCAGGGGCCATCCCTAGGTCTCAGGTTTTGGCCCCAAAACCTCAGGGCCTGAGAAGATACTGAACTGGCAGGCCTAATCTGGAATAGATATACCTAGAACAAAGTTGGTCTTTGTGTGCTTGTTTGGAAACTATCCACATTAGTTACAATTACATCTGTTCTACCCTATGCCCTTAGCTCTACTTTTTCTTAGAATTCAACCCAAAGCCCTTCTCAAACTGGATAAAGCCTGACACTGAGGCCAAAAGAAAAAACCCTGCCCCTTTACTAATGTCAGTACTTCTTCACTCAATATAGGTTAAACTGCAGAATTTGGTACTACAAAATGTAGTGATGGCCACCAATTTGGACAGTTTTGAAAGGAGATTAGGCAGCTTTATAAATGATAATTAATTCATTTGAGATGTGGTGCTGGAGAAGAGTGCTAAGGATACCGTGGACAGCTAAAAAGACAAACAAATGGGTCCTTGACAGATCAAGGTAGAACTCTCCCTGGAAGCCAAGATGACTAAATTGAGGCTTTCATACTTCAGCCACATCATGAGAAGGCTCTCGACTCATTAGAAAAGACAATGATACTGGGGAAAGTGGAGGGAAGTAGAAAGAGAGGAAAACCATATGCCAGATGAATAGACTTAATCAGGAAGATCAAGGGCCTGAGCTTGCAGGATCTGAGCAGGGAAGTAAAGAATAGGGGGGCTTGGAGATGTCTCATTCATAGGGTCGCCTTGAGTTGTGAAGGCAACTAACAATAAACAGCTATCAGTGGTATGTTATGAGGATTACATGCCAACTGAAGAATCAGAGGCAGCATGCCACTGAGTACTAGCTGCTATGAACAATTGAAGAAGACACGTTGTACACATATATTCTCCTTATGGGCTTCCTAGAATCATTTGGTTGGCTACTGAGAAAAACAGGATGTTGGATGTGATAGGCTGTAAGTCAAAACCAGCAAGACTTTTTAAAAATTCTTAAAGTGGACATGAAAATATCTTCGAAGTCAAGAGAATCTTCCTGACAGATTGTGGGTGGTGTTCATTTCATGACGAAGATGTATGTTTTATCTGTCTTGGAGCCTTTTATCAGTTTTCAGCTTCCAGCTGTGTGTGACAGATTGATAAGCTCTTTAACTTTATGAGCCACAAAGCTAGCAAGCATTCCTTTACTGTTTTTTGTGGGTTCCTTTGTACTCAGGCTGCATCCATGCTGCAGAAATAATAATTAACTTTAACTGCCATGGCTCAGTGCTATAGAATTCTGGGAATTGTAGTTTTGGGAGACATTTGGCCTTCTCTGTCAAGAGAGCTCTGGTGCCATAACAAACTACAAATAGCAGAATTACATGGCATTGAGCCATGTTGGTTAAACTGGGGCTAACCTGGATTAAGCCTGTATCTGAGGCAGCAGGCTCAAATCTACGAAAGCTCATGCCACCAGCTTCTTTCTTTCAGTTGGTCCCAGGGGTGCTACAAGACCTTTGCAGACTGATTTCACAGACTAACATGTCTATAGCTTTCAATTCTATTGTCTAACAATAGAATTCTATTGAATTCTATTGTCTAACGATTGCATTCGTCCTTTCAGTAGGCCTACACTAATGCAGAATTTGGAATTTTCCAAAACAAGATTGGAAAACATTAATGAGTCATTTTGGCCCATACGTTCCCTGTTGTTCAGACCCAACTAGGCATTTACTACAAGTAGATAATAATCCCTGAATAGTAATTTGAGAACTCTTTGTTGAACTTAAAAGCAAACAGTTTTGGCCATAAGAAAAAGTCCAAAATCCATCTTAATGCAATACCTTTATCAGGTTAACCTCAATGGTGCAAATGTTTGAGATCATGAGTTCTCTTCATCGGGCAAGTTATTACAAAAAGCAGTATTAATGTCATTTCTAAGCAAGGACTATCAAGACAAAATAATGGTCTCAGAAGCTATAGCAACACTTGATTGAGTCAGGTTAAAAATAGATGCATTGGATCAAGGTCAGGCCTAATAAAAGCAGCCTGACCCTAACTTCAAAGCTCTGTACAAGAGGATTTTGTGTGCTATACACAATAGTGCTCATGTTTACATTCGTTGGACGTGTAGCACAGGCTTTGCTGGCTCAGCAGAACAAATTCATTTAAACTTCAGCTCTCATGCCTCTGTCTAAGGAAGTGATTCAATTTTATTTGCATACTTATACTCAGTTCTTGTCATGTTGCTCTTAAAATAAAAGATGAATAATCGTCACATCCAAATTAGATTATTATGAATGCCTTGCTTATCTTTCCATGTATCTTAATGTAACCTTCTGCAGGATATTACTTACCTTCCTTCCATTGTCTTTATGTTTGCACACTCACGTTTTTATACAGATATTACACTGCATATAGAATCATAGAATCATAGAATCATAGAAATTTAGAGTTGGAAGAGACCACAAGGGCCATCCAGTCCAACCCCCTGCCGTGCAGGAACTCCCAATCAAAGCATACCCGACAGATGGCCATCCAGCCTCTGCTTAAAAACCTCCAAGGAAGGAGACTCCACCACCCTCCGAGGGAGTGTGTTCCACTGTCGAACAGCTCTTATCGTCAGGAAGTTCCTCCTAATGTTGAGGTGGAATCTTTTTTCCTGCAGTTTGCATCCATTGTTCCGAGTTCTGTTCTCTGGAGCAGCAGAAAACAAGCTTGCTCCCTCCTCAATGTGACATCCCTTCAAGTATTTAAACAGGGTGATCATATCACCTAGTAACCTTCTCTTCTCCAGGCTAAACATCCCCAGTTCCCTAAGGCGTTCTTCATAGGGCAAGGTCTCCAGACCCTTCACCATTTTAGTCGCCCTCCTTTGGACGCGCTCCAGTTTCTCCACATCCTTTTTGAATTGTGGTGCCCAGAACTGAACACAGTACTCCAGGTGGGGCCTGACCAATGCAGAATAGAGTGGCACTATTACTTCCCTTGATCTAGACACTATACTTCTATTGATGCAACCTAAAATTGCATTGGCCTTTTTAGCTGCTGCATCACACTGTTGACTCATGTTCAACTTGTGGTCTACTTGGACTCCTAGATCCCTTTCACATGTTGTCTCATTCAGCCAGGTGTCCCCCATCCTATATTTGTGCATTTCATTTTTCCGCCCTACGTGTAGGACCTTACATTTCTCTGTGTTAAATTTCATTTTGTTAGCATTTTGTTAGCAAATGTTAACATTTCCATTTTTCATTGACATTGCAAAATGGAAAGAGAAATTATCTCACAACAGTAGACAATATTCAAGCAGTCATGTGTGCTTATTAGAAAAAGCAAAGAGAGAAAGGGAAGAGAGAGAACCTGTACTGCAGCCACTCACTCAAAACCAGAAGGTGGCGAGTTCAAGACCAGCAAAGGGCTGAAGCTTGACTCAGGCTTGCATCCTTCCGAGGTCGCTAAAATGAGTAAACAGATTGTTGGGGGCAAATAGCTTACAATTGTAAATGAAGCTGTTTGTTTAACAAATTGTAAGCCGCTCTGATAGTCTTGGCTGAAGAGCGGGGTATAAATAAAAAAAAAAAAGAGAGAGAGAGAGAAGAAAAAATGGTGGCAACGCAACACATCCATGGGGCTGTCTAGATTGGCAGGAAAGTGTGACATGAAGTTGCCTTTTCCTTAATGCTTAGCAGCTGCACCACAGCCTTTAGATGGAGCTGCGCTGTTCCTCAGTTTTTAAAAAAGAAGCTGGGAAAACCAGCACCTTTTTAAAGGCACTTCTTCTCCCCTAAAACGCAAAAAAAAAAAAAAAAGAAAAAAAAAAGAAAAAAAGAAAAAAAAAGCATTTTCATGGCACACTTTCCCTTTTTCTCATCTAAAGGCTAGAGTTTCATGCAGCCATGAACAAATAGGCCTATATCTAGTTTTCTGAGCATCAACAACAAAAAATATTCACTAGAAAATGTGCATCAGAAAGATTTTATAAGATATGACAAACCAAATCAAAGCAGGATCATTTTGGTGCACACACCAGCTTTTCTTCCAAAATGCTCAAGATAGCAAATTGAGCAGACACAGCAAAATATATAGAATTATCTTTCCATTCATTTCTGGCACATGTTCAAGTTGCTCATTCTCTATAGGTTAATAAATAGTTTAAAGCCATCAAAACAGGTTCACTTGACAGGCAATGAAATCACAGCCCTTTCTGTGACAGCCACTCAAGTTATGAAATTCCTTCCAAGGGCATACTTGACTATAAATTGACCTCATATACAAGTTGAGGCCAGTTTTGGGGGCCAAACGTATGGATTTTGTCATGACCCATGGATAAGCTCAGGGTAAAACTTGGAGGCTCCTTCACTGTGTGTTATGTGTGCATGTGGCAAGAGGGACTCTAATTGAGGCTTTTTGCTTCAGCATTTCAGCCTTCGTTTCAGCCTTCACTGCCCAAGCAGTGGTTCCACCCCATCACAGAGAGTCAGCATTAGAGAGAAAACTCATTTCTCAGAAAACACAAAGGTATTAAGCAACTGGATTCCTTCCAGAAAACATTATCTCAGTTTGGACATTATAATTGCCTGCCCACTTCCCTACATGCATTTTTGGAACCTAAGCTAGGAATAAAAGGAGTGAGGAAGGATGCTGTATGTGAGCTGAAATCTAAGTGTGCAAAGGAATGACTGCTTCTGAATGCACAGATGCAGACATTTGAATCTGAATGTACAACTTCTGCCAGTATTGATGTGTCACTTGGCAGGGATGTGGAATAGGATGACCACATGTTCTACTTCATAGAGGAGAGTCCTCTAGTGCAAGACATCTTTTATGTGAAGAGCTGTCCAGAATTATTCTGATTTAAAGATTTATCCTTTTGAAACAAAAGAGGGCAAGGGCTTTTAATGTGGCAATTCACCATTAGAACCTGGGTAGCAGACAGACCAAGCACACGGATCGCTTGGGCAGAGTATAATGAGAGATACTCTATTTCTATTTCAATGGTTGTAAAATTTATACACAAGAATGAGTATACACACATTTTATGCAAATTTCTGTCTTTTTTGTTTGTTGGTTTTTTTGGGGGGGTTAATAATAATAATAATAAAAATTTTTATTTCTAGTCCACCCCTCTGAACAAAGCAATCAGGGCGGATTACAACAGTTTAAAAACATAACAGATTAAAATGTTCCCATCCCTCCCCACCTCTCCCCTTAAAAAAGGATTAAATCAACTATAGATTAAAAACATATACATTAAAAACATATGCAATGAATTAGGCCAAAAAATGCCTAAACAAGGATTTCTAGCTCTAGTAAGAAAGAGCGTATGGGCGGAGGTTGGGAAGGTCTATACCCAGATTTGGGGCCGGGGGTATTAACTAGTAACTGGGAAGGCCTGCCGGAAGAAATGCGTCTTTAAGATTTTCTTGAAGCCATCGATGGAAGTTATAAGACGCATCTCGTCCAGCAGGTCATTCCACAGCTTGGGGGAGACTGCTGAAAAGGCCCTCTGGGAGGTCTGCGCCAACCTGGTCTTCATAGGCTGTAGTAGGTTCCTCCCAGAGGACTGGAGAGTGCGGGGGGTTCGTACGGGAGGAGGCGGTCCCTAAGATAAGATGGACTCAAGCCATGTAGGGCTTTAAAGGTTAAAACCAACACCTTGTACTGTGCCCGGAAACTGATTGGAAGCCAGTGGAGAGCTTTAAACACAGGTGTTATGTGCTCTCTCCTGGATATTCCTATAATAAGTGTGGCTGACATGTTCTGGACCATTTGTAGTTTCCGGGTTAAGCACAAAGGTAGCCCCATATAGAGTGCATTACAGTAGCCCAACCGTGAGGTTACCAGAGCGTGCACCACAGTTTCCAGATCCCTCATCTCCAGGAAAGGGCGCAACTGGCGTATCAGCCGAAGCTGGTAACAGGCACTCCTGACTGTTACATTCTCCTGACTAGTCATGTGAAGCGACGAGACAAGAAGTACCCCTAGACTGCGAACAGAGTCCGAGGAGAGTGTGACTCCATCAAGGACTGGGAGTTGTATTCCCAAACCTGGTTTTGGGCCTGTGACTGTGAGTACCTCCATTTTGTCTGGATTTAATTTCAATTTGTTTTCTCTAATCCAGTCCATTACCGCCACAAGGCAGTCATTGAGAGGAGAGACGCCATCTGAGGTCTGAGTAGACAATCTGGTCATGGAGAGGTGTATCTGAGTGTCATCAGCGTACTGAAGACACCGAGCTCCATGCCTCTGAATAACCTCGCCCAGCGGCTTCATATAGATATTAAATAGCATCGGGGACAGGATGGCGCCCTGAGAGACGCCACAATTAAGCTCAGTTTTAGAAGAGCAACTGTCCCCGAGCCTCACCCTTTGATACCTACCAGAGAGAAAGTACCGGAACCACCAGAGCGCGGCGCCACCGATCCCCAACTCTCTTAGTCGATTCAAAAGGATGGCATGATCGATTGTGTCAAAGGCTGCTGAGAGGTCCAAGAGCACTAACAGGGTCACACTGCCCCTGTCCATGCTCAGGCGGAGGTCGTCAGTCAGAGCAACCATGGCTGTCTCCACTAAAAATCCTACCCTGAAACCGTTTTGACATGGATCTAGATAAATGGTTTCATCCAAGACGGCTTGGAGTTGGGAGGCAAACGCTCTCTCGATCACCTTGCTGGGAAAAGGCAGCAATGACACTGGTCTGTAGTTGTTCCTGTCCAGGGGATCAAGAGAATGTTTCTTTAGGAGGGGCTTCATGGCCGCCTCCTTCAGAGAAGATGGAACAATGCCTTCCCTGAGAAATGCATTGATCACATCCTGAAGGGGTGTGTGTGTGTGTGTGTGTTTGACACTGGGTATTTCCCCCTCATGTGGGAGGCAGTCATGCCAAACTTGGAACTGCTTGGTTAGGTTCATCTCACTCCTACATTGATGACCTTTCACAGCTCTTCCAGGAGGTTTAGGAACTTCTGGTTAAGTAAGGGGCTGTGCATACCAGCGGGAAAGGCCAGGCTGGAGCGAAGTCAGGGTGTAGCGTCCCCAGGGCAGTGTGACACTGCATGCTGCACCAGACAGTGCATGTTGTCATGGTGCTGCTTTGGCCCTGCATCTGCATGACACAGTGCCAAAGGAGCACTGTAAAGCCGCAGCACCATGGCTATCATGCCCTTTGCAAGGCACAAAAAGGAGCTGCTTTTTGTGGCTCCTTTTTGCACCCTGCAAAGGCCAGATTGGGGCCACAGCGTGTGGTTGCTGCAGCCCCAATCTGGCTGTAAAAGGGGTGGCTGCAGGCTGCCCCTTAGAGGCAATTGGCACAGCCCCTAAGTTGCTTTTATCAAGTTGTATTTTGATGCTGCTCTTTCAAGATATTATTTTAGCCTTCTGCTGCTACTTGACAGTTGACTCTTTTATAACTTTTTTATATGCTTTCTTTGATATTTGGTTATATTTGATATTTTCATGTTTATCCTTTTGTTAGTTAACTTGGACACTTTAACTGGAAAGATGGGATAAAGTATCTTTAATGATAAATAAATGCAAGTCTACCTTCATACATGCCACTTTGAAACCTGTCACCCTTCTTGCTCTGTCAAGAATGGCCTTTTCAAGGCTACAGTTGGGTGGGGCTTCCTCAGGAATACATCTCCCTTGAATGATTAGTTTGTCACCCACTCTGATGCCTTTTGCCTAGAGATGTTAGGAAGGATCTCTCACGTGGGGGGATTAATTAGCTCAAATGCTGCCGAGAGGAGGTCCTAACAAAGCTTTAAGCTGAGACCAGATCTCCTATATGTATACCAGAGGTCGCCACAAACCCAAGAGAATAAGGCACCGATACAAACTGAATTCCAATAACTATATATCCTTTATTAGGAAACACACAATATGGGGAAAGCATACACATACACACACACTCTAGCAGGAGGGAAGGGTTTAGGAAGACAGGCACCACTGAGGGATACTACCTTAGAAGTCTTCTCCGGGAAGTCTGATGGAACGTGGATAGATTATGAGACACGGCTGCAGGAACTTGGGGAAGATGGCCGAGGGAGCTAGGATCAGAGCTCAGACTGGCATGGAGCAGGGAGCAAGCAGATACTAGCATCAACATGGGGTCCCAACTCAGTGTCTTTTATAGGGTGAAACATGTCCGGGGGCTACTAGGATAGGCTTGGACAAAGGTGCTGATGGCTTGGACTTTATTAAACTAAAAGTGGGTAATGTGTAACACAATGCATTAGATCTGGACACAATTCGGAGGGGAGTCCGACTTGTATAGCCAAGTAGTTAGGCTGATGGCTGGCCCATTAAGTGTGAGGCCGATTCTATTGTCTTACTCAGGAGAGCAGTGGCGATTCTGGTTTGGCAACTCCCAAACTTCCTATAGAGATTTCCTTACTAGGGACTCTGCCCCTCTAGGCGGGCTTGCCTACATGACCTCCTTGCTTGAAGCTGATGGCGGGTCCTTGCATAGGTCAGCCAGGGGTCATAGTACAGTCCACATGTCCCCATGTGGCACTTACGATAACAGAGAAGTTGTTGTTTTGTGCCTTCAAATTTCCAACTTATAGTGACCTGAAGGCCCACCTATCATAAGGTTTTATTGGCAAGATTTGTCCAAAGGAGGTTTGCCATTGCCTTTCACTGAGTCCGAGAGCATGCAAGTTGCCCAAGATTACTCATTAGGTTTCATAGTCAAGCTGGGAATCAAACCGTGGTTTCCAGAGTCATAGTCCAACGCTCAAACCACTACACCATACTGGCTCTTCCAAACAGATATATAAGGTGAATTGATTTCCCAATAAAAAGTAGATAAAACCACCTTCCACCTTTCAAAACAAATGACTGGACCAAGATCAACCAGAGTTCTTTTTAGCTGAGAATCTGAAGGCAGCTATCCCCAGTCTAAATCTGCCACTCTAACCCCTACACTACCCTTTCTCTCCCTTCATTGGGTGTCCAAGCCCAAGGACTGTCTGTTCTCAGTAAAGCCACATCTCCATCCTCTTTCAAAATTCATTCCAAAGCCTATTTCTTTATCAAAACAGCTTCAGAAGAGCAGTGGTTTCATAATTTCCACATGTTATTTTCTATAATTTCCCCTTGAGTCTGTCTTCTTTTCCACCCCTTGTTCAGCTCCTATTGACAATTTAACTTCTGCTGACAAAGACCCAGCTCTCATGGAGGTGGTAAGCCTGTATCTCAGCTGTACCTTTTCAGGCTACAAATGGCTCAGAGAGGTCTTGCTGTCTAAAACTAAACAAAACAAAACACCTCCCTTCTTTCTTAGAAATTAGAAGTCAAAGGCCCAGACTCTTTCCTCAGTTGTTAGTTCTGTGTGGAAAAATTGCAGGGAAGGGAAAAGCACTCTGAAACCCTAAGCTCCACTACAGGTTTATCATCTCATCATGAGAGGCAGACTCAGGTTTTCCATTACACCTATTCCATCATTGGTAGGAAATAAATAGCAGGTGCATTATTTATTGTTGTATGCTTTGTTGTTGTGTGCCTCCAACTTATGGCAACCTGAAGACAACCCTAACACAGGGTTTTCTTGCCAAGTTTCTTCAAAGGAGGGTTGCCATTGCCTTTATGACAGAGTGTGACAATATTAGGAACAGTTTTAAAGATTATATGGAAGGCATTATTATTAGGCATTTTATTATTAGCCAGAATGTGTACTAAAGAAATAAGAAATGTAAAGAAGAATTGCAATAGGCTCCTGCTCTTCTCTCAAATATATATATATATATATATATATATATAAAATGGGGCTTTCTAGATTGGCAAAAAGAAGTGTGTTCATGGCTGCATGAAACTCTAGCCTTTAGATGAGAAAAAGGGAAAGTGTGCCATGGAAACGCTTTTTTTGCGTTTTAGGGGAGAAGAAGCGCCTTTTAAAAGGTGCTGGTTTTCCCAGCTTCTTTTTTAAAAACTGCGGAACAGCGCAGCTCCATCTAAAGACTGTGGTGCAGCTGCTAAGCATTAAGGAAAAGGCAACTTCATGTCACACTTTCCTGCCAATCTAGAAAGCCCTAATCTTGTCTCTCTGTGCCTTTTCAGAATCCAAAACACTTATCATGTACAAGATACGGGACTGCCTATATAATGATTTGCTGTTGTTGTTTTGTGCCTTCAAGTTATTTCTGACTTATGGCGACCCTAAGGCAAACATATGGGGTTTTCTTGGCAAGATTAGTTCAGAGGAAGTTTGTCCTTGCCTTCCCCGGAAGCGGAAGATATGTGACTTGGCCAAGGTCACCCAATGATGGCTGAGTTGAGAATCAAACCCTGATCTCCAGAGTCACAGTCCATCACTCAAACCACTACAACACACTGGTACCTCCACCTTATAATGCCCACCGATGAAAGATCTACTTCACACCAACATTAAGTGTCACAGAGAGTAACTAGGACTAAAATCAAGTTTTATAGGTTCCACCGGCAAACTAAAGTCTTCTGCCCCTCTGCTGCAAACAGACGTTTAAGGTGAAAAACAGCCCAGCAAGGCAGGATGCAATCACCCCTCAGCCTGTGTCTCAGGAAACCTAGTCCTACACTGCATGCTCTTGAGACTCACACAACACTGTTATACCACAATTGCACTGTATTCATCTCATCTTTGCCTGGAGCTTATCACACAATGGAGCTACTGGTTCTGTACAATGCCGTTGAGTTGTTTGGAAAATGATTCTTTTTCCACTGGAAAAAAATACGTTAATGTCTGCCTATGGTTTAGTTGATCACTTTCAGTCTGATTGTCTCATTCCACTTTGTTGTGATATTGGGAGCACAGTGGATGCACTGTGGGTGCGGTTTCATTGCTTCTCCCTTGGGGATTTTCCAGGTAGCTCAAGCAAGTAACCCCCTGACTAATTCCAGTGGATGGGCTGGGAAGAAACAATTGTTACCAAGTGCTCCCAAGTGAACTGCTGTACATTAGTTCTGTTTTCCAGAATATCTGACTATCTATTTATACGAGAGTAGTGCAATATTGCTGTTCTGATGTACTCTACTAAGGATTAATGCCCAGAGAAAACATAAGGTTCAGGAAAAGTTTAACGAATAAATAAAGAGTAAAATAGATTAGCTGAGTGTCCCTTGTCTGAAATGATTGAGAGCAGAAGTGTGTTTGATTTCAGATTTTTATTTTTTGGATTTTGGAATAATTGCATATACATAATGAGATATCTTGGAGATAGGACCAAAATCTAAACACAAACTTCATTTATCTTTTAGATACACCTTATATGCATAGCCTGAAGGTAATTTTATAAACAATCAGCCCTGGTGGTGCAGTGGTTAAATGCCTGTACTGCAGCCACTCACTCAAAACCATAAGGTGGCGAGTTCAAGACCAGCAAAGGGCTGAAGCTCGACTCAGGCTTGCATCCTTCCGAGGTCGCTAAAATGAGTACCCAGATTGTTGGGGGCAAATAGCTTACAATTGTAAATGAAGCTGTTTGATTAACAAATTGTAAGCCGCTCTGATAGTCTTGGCTGAAGAGCGGGGTATAAATAAATAAAAAAAATATTTTACATAATTTTGCGCATGACACAAATTTGTGTGCACTGAGCCATCAAAAAGCAAAGGTGTCACTATCTTAGCAACCTATATGAACAAGTTTGGATTTTGGAGTTTTTCGGATTTTGGAATTCTGAATAAGGGAGACTTAACCGGTACAAAGGTTTAAAGAATAATGTACAAAAGAAGAACCTGGCAAATGTTAGTTCACATGAAAAGGGAAACAAAAATGCTTTTGGAAGTTGTGTGGTGTGTGTTCATTTTCCTGATCTGGGCAGGAAGTGGGGATAGTTCCATAATAGTGTCATTGTGCAAATTGCATAATTGCACTTGCTTCTTTTTTAAAGCAGTACCAACAACATCAATAACAAAAACATACATACCAGTCCTGGAGGAGGTGAAGCAAACAGGGCCATATAAATGGTATGGTCATATTTCACATGTGAGAAAAGCAAACAAATGTCATTGCAGTGCAAATGTAGTGATGATCTGAAAGAGTACATTGCCATTCCACTATTCTTCTGAGAACAAGAGGAGCTGTTTTCAAACAGAACAATTTGAAACAACTGGCTAATGTGATAAGCACATAAGAGACACTTTGGGAAATACATTACAATTGTAAAAAATAACAAAAATGTAGCCCAAATGAATATGCATACCAAAATTTCAGGCAGGATCTCCGATCACTGGGACTATACAGGCTTTCCCCATTTTTGATATTTTGTTTTCCAGTGACTTGTTCTTTCAGTGCTTGCAAATTATAGATAAGTTCCATTGATTTGATTTGACAGGGGTTCCGCTTGTTCATCAGTTCTTGCCTATGAGGTTCACTTGGGACTGCTCACATACATTTTTATCTGTGTGTTTGTGTGTGTGTGTTTATGTGTGTGTGTATGCTTGTGTGTGTACATACATATAGTATTAATTTAGCTTTTGCATACACTCAAAACTGCTATATAGAGTATTATGTTTTTAGTGGCCAAAGTGCATATGCAAGTTAAAAAACCACCAGATTCCATTTTCCAACCAGTTTCACTTTCCAACAGTTCTTCAGCCCCTAACTTGTCAGATAAGTCGGGGCTTTCTGTATGCAGAATACAAGACTACACACCAAAGGAGGTGCAATGGTCAATACTGTACAGAACTATATATCACAAATTCTGTCATCAGTGGGATTAGTGTCATCCAGTGTAGTAACTTCAGGAGCGAGCAACAGCAGTGCTCTTCCTCCAAATGCCTCCCAAGGCCTAGGCACTGGTTTCCAAGGGCAGGCAGCCCTGGAGACCACCTGCTGGAGGATGCTTGGTAGGGAGGGAGAAATGGAGGTAAGGGTCCCCATGAGAAAGAGAGGGTGCTTTGAGAGGGACTTCCTCCGCTTTCTCCGGCTCTTTGGTGGTGGCAGAAGCCTGGCAGCTCAACTGGGCAGTGCAGAGGCAGGTGGGGAGACTCCTCTTGCCACCCACCTGTCTCTGTGCTGCTAGGCTCAGCCATTGCCAAAGAGCAACCCAGCAGCTTGACCAGGCAGCATGGAGGCTTTGCAGGCAGGCAGGGAAATTCCTCTTGCCACCCACCGGCTTCTGCATTGCCCATTGAAACTGCCATGGAGCTGCTGGCCAGATGAGAAAGAAAAGATTGTACGCCAGGCTTTTTACATATTCTTGATTTTATTTGATTTTTGTACAGCGCCGTGTACACTTACGGTGCTTTATAAATAAAGCTAATTTTAATAATTAATAATAAAAGAGACTCTATTTCTCATCCATCCTGCTACACCACAACGTTTCTGGGTTTGATGGAGCTGCTGGCTGTGCAGAAGAGGAAGGAGATTCCCTTCCTTCCCCTGCCAGCAAAGCCACCGGACTGGAACATAGACACCCATTTCCAGCAGTGAACCAGTTGGCACCTTCTGTGAGGTGTCACCCAGTCAATCTGCTCCACTGCACCTGCCCAGTGATGACCTTATAGCCATATAGCAATAGGAGTTTCATTTATATACCACTTCATACCACACTAAGCAGTATCTAAGTGTTTTTTGTGGTTTTTTCGGGCTATGTGGCCGTGTTCTAGAAGAGTTTATTCCTGACGTTTCAGCAGCAGCTGTAGCTGGCATCTTCAGAGAATCAGCATCTGTGGCTGGCATCTTCTCTGAAGATGCCAGCTACAGATGCTGGCAAAATGTCAGGAATAAACTCTACTAGAACATGGCCATATAGCCCGAAAAACCCACAAAAAAATATGGATGCTGGCCATGAAAGCCTTTGACTTCTAGCGACCTTGGAAGGATGCAAGGCTGTCTACCCTCAGCCCCTTGGCTAGGATCGAACTCACAACCTTGTGGTTTGTGAGTGAGTGGCTGCAGCACTGGCATTTAACCACTGCACCACCATGACACTTTGTAGTATAAAGAACATGGGCAAAGGGGGCTTTTTATGCTTTGTACCCAGTCTGGGCAAGGGTAGGCAAAGTGTGGCCCACAGGCCACATGCAGCTTCCCACAGTTGTTTTGGAGTGGGGGAGGGGTTGACCTGGTTTTGTTTGTTTGTTATGTTGCCTTCAAGTTGTTTCAAACTTATGTCGACCCTAAGGTAAATCTATCATGAGGTTTTCTTGGATAGATTTGTTCAGAGAAGATTTGCCGTTGCCTTCCCCTGAGGTTGAGAGAGTATGACTTGCCCAAGGTCAGCCAGTGCGTTTACATGGCTGACTTGGGAAATGAATCCTGGTCTCCAGGGTCACAGTCCAACACTCAAACGACTACACCATGCTGGCTATCTTTTTGACCTGGGGGGTCACAAAAATGGGGGGAGGGGTATCACCCTGGGTTTAAAAATGAAATTTTTGCAAAAAAAAAAAAAAAAAATTAAATTCCCCTCAAAATGCCCTCTTGAGTCCTCCAAAACATGCTCCCTTGTTCGCTAAAGTTCATGTAGTGGCAAAACAAATGTTATTGAGGCTTTGTTTAGGTTTTTATTTTGCAAGAGCAGATGTGGTGAGGTGTGTGACCCTCCAAAATCTTCCACTGTTGCTTGTCCCTGAACTAAGACATATATTGGTAACATTTCCAAGCCAGAATTGTTTTCACTCAGACCTCTCACCTTGACTTTGACTACCCTGATTGTCTGATACACGTGTTGATTGTAATGAAATGAAAGGCTGCAGAGTTGATCAAAATAATGATGAAACTGCAGACTGTGATGTTATGATGAAAACAGAAGCTGCTTTTACTTATGGAAATTTCTTTAACACATAGCAAACCAAAGCTGTTGCATTTGTGTAGGCATCATAAAAATGTATATTTTTATATAGCTATATAAGTTTATATCTATAAGTTTCTATATTTTTAAATTTAAATTTGTATCTTTAATACTGTTTTGACAGTTTTTAGCCTTTCAGTGTTATGGTTTATGGTTAGATTGTAAGTTGTTTACTGAACTGAATTGTAGGTACACACCTGAAATTCTTTGGTATAAGGGCACTATAACACACACACCCCACACACACTTAAAAAAATAAATAGTTTTTTTAAGGGGATCATGGGAGATAAAGTCCAGCTACATATGGAGGACCACACTTTCTAATGTGCACACCTTAAAAAGTTTATAGGATTCTGTATTAAGTCAAGTGTAAACAAAGCCAGTGATGAATCATGGGACTCTAGTGTGAAAATCAGGATATTTGGAGAAGTGCAAGTGCACCCTGCAAATGTTGGTATGTACATCCACATTTGATTACATTCATCTTTTCTTTACCTTTTGTTTCTTCTTGTCTAGAGTCCAGTTGTCTCCAAGTTCGAGAGATTAAGGGACTACTGATGCCAACTGAGAAGATTTAAAGCCTGAGCAAAGCCACTGAACCAGAAATCCAAGAGCTCAAAACATTGGAAACTCCCAAAATTGAGGTGCTGGAGACCCAATGGAACTGAGGTGTCAGTGGCCCTTGAGCTTACACCTAGCAAAGGCCCAGTATACATACATTCAGGGAACTTGCAGAACTACCGAACAAGCCATGCATCTTACATAGGCTTTTAGGGAGATAAGGGAATGCTAGGCTCAAGACCATTTTTCAAGGTGGTGCAATGCCTATTACGTTGTCTTGGATGTCAAGGCATAAAAAGGCTTTACTCTGGGCTGTTTGAGTAAGTTGTTCATTTAGAGTTCACTGTGCCCCCACCCCCAAGACTAGGAGAGGGAAACTCTCTTTCTTGCCTCTCCCTTTGCTGTGTTTATACACAAGTTGTACATTCCTTGGAATAGAAGGCTAATCTTTGTTTGCTTATGATCCATAAACATAGTTCTACATGAATACATATAAGCAAGTGGACAACAATTATCTCATCAATGGGAACATGAAGGAAAAAGGAAAAAGAAGAAGAACAGAACCAGAGCTGGAAGGTATCACAAGGGCCATCCAGATCAAACCCCTGCCATGGAGGAATTACAACTAAAGGCTCCCACATGAGTGCTGTTCATGTGGGTGGGTGGGGGAGGATGGAAACATACTACATTCAGAGCCCCAATATCATACTGGAATCACACAACTGGGGCTGCTGCTGCCATTGCACTCTCTGAGTCCCCTTTACTCCTGCCTCCCTGCCTCTTCCCTTGATTCAGTATTATTTATTTATTTATTTTAAAAAAGCAAATATTGCCTGCTGAGCTCCGCCTGATTGCTTCCCTCCCCCAATTTAAAAAGGAGCTGAAAACTTACTTATTTAATCAGGCTTATCCTTGATTGCCATTTGTTATCGCTACCTCCCCCGATAAGCCATTGAACAATCCATTGTATACCGCATTGGGACAATAATGTTTTTATTTGTTGTTTTATTGTAATGTTTTTATTGTACTGTTTGGAATGTTTTAATGCTGTACACCGCCCTGATCGAAGGAAGGGCGGTATACAAATAAAAGATTATTATTATTATTTAATATTTATTTTAACTCACTCAATTCCAGACCTCTGCTAAAAAAAGTTTTTAAAAGAAAGAAAAGAAATAGGGGGGAAAGGTAATTGGGCTGCTTGGGAATAGTGAGGAAGAGGGGGAACAGGAGGAGAGGAGGGGATACTGACACCACATGAATGGCAATAACAAGACTGCCCCAGCAATGATGAGAACTCATTGACAGGTTTCCCCTTCAATGAAATGGGATGTCCTAATCGTGATTGGGGGAATGCAGCAGCTACAGGTCTGAGGCAACTGCATGCAATAAGCATCATCAAAGCCCCCCTTTTCCAGTGTAATTGCAGTTTAAAAGCCACATGTAGTGATCTCCTAAAGCACTCCTGAAAGTTGGTCATACAAATTTTGTTTAAAGAGCTCTTAAGTAGGGGATTCCACCACCCTCCGAGGCAGTCTGTTCTTGTGTCGAACAGCTCTTACAGTAAAACTGTTCATCCTAGCATTTAGTTGGAATCTCTTTTGTTGTAAATCAGTCCATTTATGCATATCTTAGTACCTGGCAAAGGAGAGAACTTATCTCCAGAGGCCCCACCACAGCAAGAAAACAGCTGTAGCTCTAGATATCTAGCTATATTGTGTAAGTTCTTCCAAACCCACAACTCCCCTTTTCATTGTCAACAATAACAAACATCCTATCTCTTTGTCAGCAGCCAGTGTTTAGCAATAGCTTTTATCACAGGGCAGAATTATAAAACAGATGCAAGATAATGCGGCATGTGGTAAAATCAACGTTAGCATTCAGGAACAACATGCTAAAAACAGTAAAGCTTGAGTATATTCAAAATATACATTATAATAATATTTTAATCATGTCAGCTAACAACAAGAATTTACATAAACACTTTCTTCTTGCCCTTTCTGTACTTATTTACACTTTCCCCAAAGGAGGAAATAGAAAAACCCCATCCTTCCTGTCTTTTCTCAGTAGCACCAGTCTTTTCTGAACTGGCCAATCCTAGGCATCTTCTTTAGATTATAAATAGATTGTAAATAGTTTGCACAAAACTCTCTGGAAACATGAAATGGATGCAGTGAACACTTAGAGACAACACTCAGGGGGAAAGGCAAGAATCTAAAGGAGATACTGCTGTTTTTATGACCATAGATTCAGAAGGTTTGGCTTGTCTTAAACAGGAGGAAATTAAAAGACTGAGAAGTCTTCCCCAGTGTGGTGCCTTCTAAATGCATGGGACCACAACACCCATCCTTCTAGCAGGCATGATCATAGTTTGGGGAAGGCTGGCTTACAGCAGGGATGGGGATTCATAGAATCATAGCCAAGGGCCATCCAGTCCATCCCCCTGCCTTGCAGGAATACACAATCAAAGTACTTCCAGTCCCAACAGATGGCCATGCAGTCACTGTTTTAAAAAACTCCAAAGGAGACTCACCACTCTCTAAGCAAGGCAACTTGTTCCACTGTTCTTCCAAATATTTAAATGAAATCTCTTTTCCTGCAGTTTGAATCCATTGCTCTGTGTCCTAGTTTCTGGAGCAATGGATTCTGCTCCATCGTCAATGAGGCTCTCCCGATGTTGTATCACCTGGAGGGCCCATCAGTTCCCAAGCTCTGTTGTAGAAGGTGGCTGACTGATATAATTCCATGTTTGAAGCAAAAAGTAGATTAGCCCATTAAAAAGCTGGGAGTATGCCATGCAAATAACACCCATCAATAGGTAGTGGTTTGAGCACTGGAGTATGATTCTGGAGACTGGGATTTGAATTGCTGCTCAGCCATGGAAACCCATTGGGCAACTTTGGGAAAGTCACACTTTCTCAGCCTCAGAGGAAGGCAAAGACAAACCTCCTCTGATCAAATACTGCCAAGAAAGCCTTGTGACAGGGTTGTCTTAGAGTTGCCATAAATCAGAACAATGTAAATTACCTCAGGTTCCTGAAGGAAAAGTGAGAATGATAGAACTACCTTAGAGGTAAAAGATTTTAGTTAAAACTAGGACAGATGAACACTAAGACTTAAAGCAAGGGTTGGGGACTGTAGTGGGGCTGGGAGATGCATTTAGACATTTGTAACTACTTTGGGGCTGGTCCTTAAATTTTTTTTAATAAAAAAATTGAAAAATTAATCCATTCATTTATAGAACAATTAATTTTCCTCCAAAACTGGAGTGAGGGGAGTGGAAGGAATGGAAGGGAGCGTTTGCAAGGGTTGAGATTTTAAATTAGGACTGTAATGAGTGAGGGATACATTTGCCCAGTTTTGTCTGTACTAAGCCACAGCAAGCTCTATTCACTGTTTAAACATTGGAGGTCTTGCCACTTTGCAGTGGGGGGCTCAAGAGGATGGGGGCACACTTTTGGGTTTGTCCTTTAGGCTGTCCATGGGACCTTCAGCACTCTTCTCCAGCACCACATCTCAGATGAGTTGATTTTCTTCCTATTTTCTTTCTTAACCGTACATCTCTCAGATCTATACATTGTAATAGGGAATACAATGGCTTCTATGATTCTAACTTTTGTGCTCAGTTGGACATCTTTGCATTTAAGGATCTTTTCTAGTTCTTTCATAGCCACCCTCCCCATTCTTAATCTTCTTCTGGTTCCCAATAGGGCACTAATTTAAAAGTAATACTAATAACAGTATAAAGAAATAAAATAAAAGGCCAACAGAATGGGTAGGAAAATAACAGATGAACTAACTCTCCCCCAGATATGGTAATCATTCATGCCACACTCCAGAAGTGCTAGTACAGTATTGCAAGCCCCAACAGCCTTGTCTAGCTTAACCAATGGTGAGGAATGCTATGAATTGCAATCCAACAGAGGAGTTTATCATACGACGGAATATGGGGGTATAATGCAATGGCAATCCGAACGCAATCATGGGGTTTCATGTTATTGCAAATGAGTGTATCTCATGCAATTTCGGGCAATGGGAAATCATTCCGAACGCAATCAGGGGTTTCACATAATTGCGTATTAGAGTATCTCACGCAATTTTGGGCAATGGGGGTCATTTTCGGGAAATGGAAAGTCATTCTGAATGCATTCCGAACGCAGTCAGATTTCACGTAAATGTGCTAAACTAGCAAATTCACGTAATTGTGAATTGGCTCCATTCGCAATTGAGAGAAATTCCTCCTGTGTGATAAACTCCAGCATCTGGAAAGAGATGGATTGATGACCTTTGCTATGCCGCAGTCCAAATGCTCTCTGATGCAAAAATATTTTGGAGATGCAGAGAGAACTCATCACATTATATCTGGGTTTAGCAGCCAAAAATTCTACTTGTCAGCAAGAAACATAACCAAAAAGCCTCTGAAGACATAGTGTCTTCCCTTTCGTACTCAACCACTGGCAGCCTGCCCATCCCACAGAATTAAGGAAAATGGCTAATAGCACATATGGCATCGTTCCTCATCCGTAAGCCAGAGTTTCCTGCTGTTATCTTTCTCAAATCAAATGTTTGCCCGCTGCCCCACCTTCCCCAGTAAACTCTTCTCAAGACCACCAATTAGCAGTTTTCAAAACAAAGGCCCCATTCACACTGCAAAAATAATCCAAAAATAAATAATCTTGGTTATTTCCTTGGTGTTCACACATGCCCCAAATGCACTCGATGGAAATAATCTGGTTTGATGTTACTCTAACTGCCCTGGCTCAATGCTAGGGGATCCTGGGAACTGTAGTTTTGTGGAGACATTTAGCCTTCTCTGTCAGAGAGCTCTTGTGCCACAACAAACTACAAATCCCAGGATTCCATAGCACAGAGCCGGGGCACTTAAAGCGGTGTCAAACTGCATCATTCTCTTAATAACTATCTGTTTTAATACTGTAATAGTTTAATTCCTTTTAATCTACGTTTTTAACTGTACTGTTCTTTTTTAACATTGCGAAGCCGTTCTGGGTGGTCCCAATTGTGGGAAAGGGTGGGATACAAACAGATAATAAATAATAATTTATTATAAATAAATAATGAATAGAAATGTAAATGTAAATAATTATAAATAAATAGCAAATATAAATAAAAATAAATAAATAAATATTAATATAAGTACTTATAAATAATAAATATAGATAACTTTAGACATAAATATAAATAATAAACACAAATAATTACTGTATAAATAATTTATAAATAAATAAATATAAATAATTATAAATAAATATAAATATAAGTAATTCTACATTACAAATATGAATATAATTATAAATAAATAATCAATATAAATATATATAATTATATATATATATATATCAATAATATAAAAATAAATATATTAAAATCTAAATAATTATAAATAAATATAAATAATATTTATGAATATAAAAGGCCACATCTACAGTGCAGAAATTATTATACATCTATTTATAATTATATTATATTTATATTATATTTATTATTTATAATTATAAATAAATAATAATTAAGAATTTTAAACAAATGATAAATACGAAGAATTACAAATAATGTGAAGAATAATTTCTGCAGTGTACATGTGGCTTTGCAGCAGGGGGCCAAAAAAGAAAAAAAGAAAAAGTCAGTTAGAAAGCGGGTTATAATATTTTACCTCAGTGTGGACACCCCTGAGGTAAAACAAATAATAAGGCGGGCTGTAGTAGTAGTAATAATGGCTCCCTTACTCGGGGCTAGTAGTGTGTGTGTGTGCAACAAACTTTCCCGCCTCAGAGACACACAAAAAATTACACAGAAAAAAGTGCCACACACTGGAGGCGGGGCTGGAGAAAGAGAGGGGCGGGTCGGTCGGCTACAATAAAAGCCCTGCTGCCTTTGGCCGAGGCTAGCCTGACTCTCACTGAACCTGAGGAAGGAAGAGGAGGAGGCTGTAATAATAAGTGGAAGTATGGAGAACGGCCCCCCAGTTTTTAAGAAGCCGAAGGTGAGTGGCTGTCACCATGGGAGCCTGGCCTGAGGGTCCTCTGAGGAGGGACCCACGGTCCATGGCCCTTGCTTTTATTTCCCTCCCCCTGAGGCTGAGAGAGTGTGACTTTGGTCGCCCTCCTCACTGCTCAGGCTTACAGTCTAAAAGAGACAAAAGGAGAAGGGAAAGGTGGTGGGAAGGGGATGAGGTCCAGTGGTTCTTCTCTCCCTCTGGGGCCAGGACCAAGGCAGATGGACTGGTTGGAGAGCTTGGGTTCTTAATGCATAGTTAGAAGGAGGCATCCTGGGGCAGACAAGGGCACAATCCTGGGAACACTTAAAATAGAATGTATTTTAATATTTGTATTTTATTTTATGTTTCATATTAATATTACTACGTTAAATATTTTTTATGTATAGCATATATATATATATATATATATATACACACACACACACATATATATATATTATATTTTATAAATTATATATATTTATTTATTATATAATATATAATACATAATATATATTATATTTTATATAATATATATATTTATATTATATTTTATATTATATATATATATATTTAATATATTATATCATATTATATTACATATATTATTATTATTATTATTAACCTTTATTTGTATAGCACTGATAATTTACACAGCTCTGTACATAAAATCTGCTAATTAGACGGTTCCCTGCCCTCAGGCTTAGAATTATATAGCATATATATATATATATATATACACACACACACACACACACACATATATATTTAATATATTAAATATATATTTATTTTTTATATTATATTTTATGTTGTATTTTATTTGGTGTTGTAAGCCACCTTGATCCTGCAGGAAGAGGCAGGATAAAAATAGAATTTTATTATTATTATTATTATTATTATTATGGGCTTTTTTTAAAAAAAAAAACTTTATGGTTTTTTTAAAAAAAACTTTAGATGCCAGCTGTGAAAGTCTTCGACTTCATTATAATAATCAATATTCCAGTTATAAAGAAAATAACTTTTTAAAAAATACTTCTTTATTCATTTTTACACACAATATCGTTTTCACACACTATCTTCTACACAATTTCAATACGGTACAATAAAGAAAAAAGAACTTCTTAAAAGGAATGCCAAGAATAAAATAAAACTTGAAGCAAACATCAGAGTTACACTTGAGAGAGTCAGACCATAAATTAGGAAGGATAAGTGTATACTACACAAGACATAGACAGTTATTATTTTATTTTAATCATTTAGTATGAATAAGTCATGGGAATAATAGGACTATGTGAATATATACACAGATAGATCACTGTATAAATTACAGAGGCAAGTAATGTGATATTCTTTGTTAATGTACAGTTATGTCAGATGTAAGGTAAAAGTACGTGGCATGCAAGGAAATAACTTGGACATTTTTCCACTTTAGTATAATAACTGTGTAATGTAATGCTGATGTAATTTTAAGGTATTAATGTGGGGGGGGGGGTAGGGATGTTGTGGCTACAAAAAATCAATAAACATTTTTTAAAAACCACTAATCGAAACAGAAATTCATGCTTCTTAGTCATGCTCAAAATGAAGGGTACTTTGGAATTCCTCCTGGATTGAAGGATAAAACATAAGATATATCCCTGGAAAATGTAGGACATGTCCTAGACAGAAGGCTGGAAATGTAGGACACGTCCTGGACGTCTGGTGTTGGATGCCCTTTGAAAGGTGACTGTGAAAATCTTGTAAATTAATGGAGCCGCTACAGGAGACTTGAAGATGTGTGTTGTGTGATTTCAAGTCATGAATTGCACAGGGTTTTCTTTTAGGCACCATTCAAAGGGCAGCCAACAGCAGCATTGTGTCTTTTTACCACAAAGCTTTGAGAAGGCTTGTGTTGTGTGTGTTGAATACCTTCAAGCCATTTCCACCTTATGGCAACCTTAAAGCAAGGTTTTCTTAGCAAGTTTCTTCAGAGAGGAGTTAGCCATTCTTCAGAGGGGGTGAACCATCGTCTGAGGTTGAGAGTGTGTGACTCCCCCAAGGTCACCCAGTGGGTTTCCATGGCCAAGTCAGGATTCAAACCCTGAGTACAACACTTAAGCCACTATGCCACATAAACAGATGATTTTGGCCAGAGGTGAGCTACCTCACCTGCCTAATCTGCCTCCTTTTCTGTGTATGTTTCATCTTTCTTGCTATAATTGTCCCTCCAAGAAAAAGGGAAAACAATATAAAAGGCTGTTCTTTTAAACTGTAAGCTGCTATGAGTCCCAGTATTTGGGGAAAGGTGGGATACAATTAAATAAATAAAGTGAAGGAGCCTCATCTCTCTTTGCAGTTGTTTTTTTCTTGGTTCAGTTATATTTTGTTTTTCCTGCCTCAGACATGCCTGCTGTTTTCAGTGGATTTGCATTTCAGACTTATCTGTTGCTGTTGTTGTCGTTGTGTGCCTTTAAGTCTTTTCTGTCTGGTTTCCTTAGCAAGATTTGTCCAGAGGGGGTTTGCCTTTGCCTCCCAGACTCACTTACCCTTGAGGCTGAGAGTGTGTGACTTAAGTCACCCAGTGGGTTTCCATGGCTGAGCGAAGATTCAGACCTTGATCTCTGTGGAATCATAGAATCATAGAGCTGTAAGAGACCACAAGGGCCATCCAGTCCAACCCCCGCCATCAAAGCATCCCCGACAACCTATGTATTAATTCTTCTTTGTACCTCACTATTCAGGGCATAAATGTCTTCCCTTCCCTTCCATCATACTATAACTAAATCTGTACTGCAGAAATAATGCAGTTTGATGCTGCTTTAACTGCCATGGCTTCATGCTATGTAATCCTGGGATTTGTAGTTTCTGTGGCATCAAAGAGATGTCATTTAAAGTGGTGTAATTTAAAGCCATGTCATTTAAAATGGTGTCAAACTGCATTATTTCTGCAGTGCTAATTCAGCCTATATGAGTGCGCCTATGCAGAACTTTCCTTTTATCCCTTATCTTTGGTAGGTATCCATCTTGAGCATTCAAGTCCCACTAGGTTCCCCCTTCGAAAAATAGTTTTTCCTTGTATTTTATTGCCAACCCAAGATTCCCCCAGGCATGCCACTTCCTCTTGTACATGAATGGTGCAGTTTTGGCTATGTCAAGATAATGAGAGCTTGCTATTACAATTGTTTGTTGTTGTGTACCTTCAAGTCGTGGCAATCCTATCACAGGGTTTTCTTGGCAAGGTTTGTTCAAAGGAGGTTTGCCATTGCCCTCCCCTGAAGCTGAAAGCAAGTGACTTGCCCAAGATCACCCAGTGGGTTTCATGGCCAAATGAGGAATCGAACATTGATCTCCAGAGTTATAGTCCAATACTCAATCCACTATTCTATATTGGCTCTCCTATATAGATTGAAAGCAATATACAGTGGTCCCCCGCCTTACGAATCCCCCGGGTTGCAAAAACCCCGGGATCCGAAAGGCGGCGGACCGGCATTGTATCCCCCGGGATACGAAAGATCCCCCGGGATACGAAATAAAAAAAGCCGCGCGGCCCCTTTAAATGGCCGCGCGGTCCATTCAAAATAGCGGTCCCCCGGGAAACGAAATCTTCCGGGTTACGAAAGGTAATCCGGAACGGATTACCTTCGTAACCCGGGGGACCACTGTATTTTATCAGGTTCTATTTACTAATTTGACTTTCGGGTCTTGCTAGTAATTTAGCAAACTGAAAGCAACAGCAGGTTAGAAAAGCTTGAGAAATGCCATTTTGAAGACCAGCTAACTTCTCCTGATTAAGAATGTCATCCAAATATATGTCTCTAGATTAGGGCACCAAGATGTTGTTAGACTTCAAGTTCTAGAAGGTCTAGCCAGTATAGCTAAAAATATTCTGCAAAGTCTCAATATCTGGAGCCTCACTAGTTAATACCCTCAGTCTAGACAAACCTTCCCCAACCTGGTACTCTCTAGATGTTTTTGACTAATACTCCAAAACCCCGATAGCATGACTCCATGCTGGTTGGAATTTGTAGGAGTGTCGGCAATAGATAGGAGTTCAAAACATCTGGAGGACACCAAGCTGAGGTAAGATTGTTGTAGACATTCACAAATTGTGTACCCATGTTGATATGAAAATACACATTCTACATTGCAGTGTGAGTGGCTGGGAATTATGATAAAATTACATTATTCTTTTTGTATATTTTAGCAGCTCCTATCATATCATGTGCAAATAAAAGTAATCAACTTTGTATACAGTATACAATTTAATGAAATATTGCTCAATGTGTACTTTATGTAATATATAGCCCTAATCTATTTAGCACTGGTGATCCTGAATCCACTGCTGACAGTCCTGCAGCTTTTTATTGGAACCAGATGACTTTTCTTGAACAAGGCTCTGAGGAAACAATAGGAATGACTGACTGAAAAGAAGAGAAGAGAAAAGAAAAGAAAAAGGAGTTAACCTGAGTCTAATCCATAGATGACAAATATACTGCCCTTCAGATCAATCTGTCAGTCTCAGCCATGTATGATAATGGATTGTGAGAATTGTACTCCAACAAGTAAGAACCTTTCCTTGTTGCTCTTCAGATATTGTTGGAGTACAGTTTTCACAATGCATGATCACAGAAGGCTGGGACAGGCAGGGTTGATCTTATACATGGTCTAATCAATAACTGTATGGGTTAGACCTTTTTCCTTGTTGAGCATTCAGTGATAACACATCCTACCAGTCTTAAGTTTCCAAATGATGGCATGAGGAAGTTAAACACATAGGGGCGATACAGACCGCCCGAAAGGAGCGGTGTGGCTCCACTTTTTTTATGGAGCAACTGTGCTACAGCAGCTAGATGATGCAGCGCAGTTGTGCCGCAAAAAAGGAGCGGGGAAACTGCGCTACTTTTTTGCGCTGTGATTTCCAAAAAGGCACTGTTCAAACACCGTCTAAACGTCATTCAGGAATGGCGCCACTGCCATTACACGTTAGGTTCGTGAGCATGCAGATGCTGCACGCTCACGAACCCTAATGGCACACTAAAGAGCCCTAATGGTGCTCTTTAGTGCCCATCTAGATTGGGCCGTTGTGCTGACCTACAAGAAAATAAAAGATTGTGGTATGTATAAAAATAGTTTGTGATTCATTCCCTTTATGAAGCCTAGATCTCCCAAGTTCATATACAAATGTTGGTTGGGTTTTTTTGTTGGTTTAAGGGCAGGATTGCTTATTTATAATAAAAACATTCCCATCATCCTAATACGTAGCATACATGATGTTAGCTTAAACAATTATACTTTGATCTGGGTCGTTTGATATAAAATGAGCCGAATGGCCCTGTATTGAGGTAGCTTACCTAATTCCTTTGGTGGATTGTTTCTCTGTCAATGTGAAGAGTCTGTATGTTAAATTAAAACCATATAGTCTGCTAAAGTGCAGTAGGAGTGATTAAGCATCCTAGTACTAAATCCCTAAAGGTGGAAGACATCAGACATTTAAACCATAGCAATAAAGTATGCAAATAACAGGACAATAAAAACTAGTTGAGAATAGATGAAAGAACAGAAGTGAAGATTTGTTGTAAAAGTCACACCTACATAACCTTTCCTTCACCCCAAAATAAGCAAGCTCGTCTGTACATACATAGCATGTAGTTCCCAATCTAAATTTGGACCATGGAAGGAAGTGAGGTTTGAATCTTTTCTTCCTATCCATGACTTACATATTGATTAGTGATTAAAAACAAAAAGGCTCCTGTCTAAGGTGTTATTGTGGCCCCAGTGCTCACCTAGGTTGGTCCCTGGGTTGGCGCGGGGCCAGGCAGATGTTTATATATCCCAGTGCTGACCTGGGACCCACTACTGGCATTCCTGACTGTGTTTGTCAGTACCAGTGATGAAGGAACTCAAGGGGCCATGTAAAGAGCAGGGGTTTGCTGAAGAGTTTCCAAAAAACCCTTCCAAAAAAAAAAAGAGCTCCTCCTCTTTAAAAAAAACCCAGCAAAGTGTGCTTACTTGGACGTGTTAGCAAATTCAATTGGAGCAGATCATATTCACTAGATACAGTGGATCACAGGGCTTGCACAATACTATCAATACAATTCCCTGCTGGTCACTAGTGAGCGTCAAGGCTCTTGAGTTAAGACCAACAAATGCACTTAGCACCAGACCCTATTCTGTTGATGGATTCCCTTTCGAAAGAGCTTAGTCCCTGTGTACCATGTGGAAGAATACATATATTCTGGTTAAATCTTTTCCACTATTTTTCTGTAACTGTATTGTTAGCTGTTTATGGATAATACACATAAAAATGTAGGGGGGAAGAATGGAGAAAACAACATCCAAATACTGTGGAGTATAAAATCTGAATTAACATATTCATATTATAATGAGTTGCCTAATAACATATCGGCAACTAATAACATATTGTGGCATTTCTAAGATCTTGGGAAGCCTCCCGAAGGCATGACTTTTACCTTTTCTGGAACAGTCCTGGGACTATACCTTTCTCTGCTGTACGCATTCCAAGTTCTTTACGACTGATGGTGATTGCAGAGCAAATCTATCATGGGGCTTTCTTGACAAGATTTGTTCAAAGGGGTTTTTTCCTTTTCCTTTCTCTGAGGCTGAGAGAATGTGACTTACCCAAGGTCACCTAGTGGGTTTCCATGGCCAAGAGGGATTTGAACTCTAATCTCTAGACCTCATACCTCTCTCTGGTGTTTCAATATATATATATATATATATATATTTCTTCTTCGTGGTCTCTGTGCCTCACACAATAGAGGTTTTGCGCCTGCGCAGAAGCTCCATTCGGAATGCTAAAAAGCTGAGCAGATTGGCGGGAGCCCCGCCCCTCCCATTCCCTGAGCATGCCCAATCCCACCAATCTAGCTCCTCCTTCAGTTCTCTTTTGTCCGCCGCAAGAGTAACATCTCCTTCGGAGTGCTCTTCATCGCGACGAAAGCTGAGTAGCTAGACTCTGTCTATTTTGTTTTATTTTACTTTATTTTGTTCTTTTTCTTAGTTTTTTCGTTTTACTCCCGTTTTTTTCCTTGAGCTGCCCCTTTTTGTTCGGAACTCGAGGGTTTTGACCCGGACGGGCCCCTCGCGATCGGACTGGCCTCTTATGGCCGCCCTGTTCAAGAAATGTTCCGACTGTGGCGGTAAAAGGCTAAAAGGCTTTTTAATGCAAGGCAATGCCATATATAATAATAAACTTCATTAGCACTTAAGAATACCATTTAAAAATCTACTTTCTTTTCCCACCTGTTTATTACTAAGTGTATATGCAAAGTCTTTCTTTTGTCATTAAAGACACCAACCATTTATAGAACGTACTATTTCAAAAGAGGCAAAACAAAAAAACAAAAAAAACACATGAATTAGTCTAAAGATAGAGGGCTTTTTAATGCAAGGCAATTTAATTCAATGCACTTAGGCCTTGCATTATTTGTGTAATAAGTCTCATCACTGACGTCACAAAATTGAGGTGGAATCATCTGCTTTCTCCTGATACTGGTTTACACAGGCTGAGCAGCGTTGTCATGGTCAGTAACTTGCAGTACAAGAATTTTCAGTATCAGATCTCATTTATTCCACATTGCATGTATATGGTATATAACGTGTGTTTGAATTCTATAGCTCTGAAATTTTTTATACGTTTTGTCCAGTATCAGCATTAGTTTCATGATAATAACATGTCTCACATATAGAAAAAAGGAAATTGTTTAGACACGGCCAAAAGAATGTAAACAAGAGTGTTCTTTCTCTTCTTAAAAGTTAAGTATGTTGTATGGAGCAGTTTGTGGGACTCTTTTTAAGGGGCGTCTTGGAATACACATCTTTTCAGAGCAATAATATAGTTTGAATTATGAGGAAATGTATTGTATGTAGAGTTAAATAAACAAAGAGTAAAATACTGTTCCGTCCACTGTGGTTGCACTATACATATCTTTTTACAATTATTATTACACTCACACCTAATAATAGTATGTGGCCCAATATAGTTATGAGTGAGTGTATATATAGTTTTACCTTTGATGTGCACTTCATTGTATGGAATAAAATGGAAGACAGATTACGCATTCACTAAGTGTCTTCAGAGTCTGATATTTCAGCTTCTATTACAACCACCCCTTTGAACTTGTGAGGGATCCATTCTGGATTGCCCCGTGAGTTTGAAATCTCACGCATATTCAAGCCCATAGGCTTGAATGGGGTGCATGCATGTGAGGTGTGTGCCATGGGCACACACCCCATTACAGTTAATAGCGGTCGCTCTTTGTGGCTTTCCATGTCCACACATTTCAGGTCTGTGGACTTGGAGGAGCGACCATACTCCTGTCTGTTAAAGGGGTTTTCTCTCCACATTTAATTTGTATAATATTATTCAGGCAGGCCTTTGAATTTTAATTATGGAGCAGTAGTCTCTGTGTTAAGTAGTGTCCCTTATTTTTAATCTTTTACTGGGAATTATGTTTTGTAAATGTTAAGTGGTTTTAACTGTCTTTAATCATGACTTTAGAAAAGCATTGTTACTCCGTTCTTTATTTAACTTTTCCAAACTAATGTTTCAGCTTTAAATGTGATTGCTGCAGAGACCTGGACCTCTAGGTTCAAAGCTGAGTCCAGGAATACCCCCAAACTGCACGCTTGTGTTTTCAGAGGGAGTGTAATACTCATCTAACATGGGCTGAAGTCCCATTCCCTGATCTGCCTTCCAACTGACCAGGAGCACCTCTGTCCTGTCTAGATTAAGGTCCAATTTGTTTGACTTCATCCAGTACATTACTGATGACAGGCACTAGTTTAGGACCAGGACAGTCTCCTTGAATTGAGGTGGGAATATTGATGGCACTGCACCCCACAACTCCAGATGACCTCTCCCAGAAGTTTCATGTATATGTTGAATAATAATAATAAATAATAATCTTTATTTCTAGCCCGCTCCTCTGTGAGTACAATCGGAGCGGGGTACAACAAGATTAAAACATACAAATTAAAACACTTCATTGACCCATTCCCAGCCACCCACCCCTTAAAAATAAATTAAATTAGCAATAATTTAAAATCAACAACATTAAAAACATGATTCATCCTCCATAGTTCTTACATTGAGGAAAAGATAACACCAGGCAAGGGGTCAATTTATAGGTCCCATTCGGAGCTGGGATCTAAGAGGTGTCAGGGAAGGCCTGCCGGAAGAGATGCGTCTTCAGAGCTTTTTTAAAGCAATCAAGAGATGTTATAAGGCGCATCTCATCCGGCAGACCATTCCAAAGTTTGGGAGCGGTCGCGGAAAAAGTCCTCTGGGAGGTCTGCGACAGCCTAGTTTTCACCGGCTGTAGCAGGTTCCTCCCAGAGGATCGGAGTGTGCGGGGGGGTTCATACGGGGAGAGGCGGTCCCTGAGATAAGGTGGACCCAAGCCATGTAGGGCTTTAAAGGTTAAAACCAACACCTTGTACTGCGCCCGGAAACTAATTGGCAGCCAGTGGAGAGCCTTGAGCACCGGTGTTATGTGCTCTCTCCTTGATGTTCCAGTTACAAGCCTGGCTGCCATATTTTGGACCAGTTGAAGTTTCCGGGTTAAGCACAAGGGTAGCCCCATGTAGAGCGCATTACAGAAATCCAGGCGTGAGGTTACCAGAGCATGTACCACAGTTTCCAGGTCCCTCATGTCCAGGAAAGGGCGCAGCTGGCGTATCAGCCGAAGCTGATAACAGGCACTCCTGACCGTCGCATTCACCTGACAGGTCATGTGGAGCGACGAATCTAGGAGTACCCCCAGACTGCGAACACAGTCCTTAGAGGAGAGTGTGACTTCATCCAGGACTGGAGACTGTATTCCCAAGCCTGGTTTTGGGCCTGTGACTGTTAGTACCTCCGTTTTGTCTGGATTCAGTTTCAATTTGTTTTCCCTCATCCAATCCATTACCGCCGCAAGACAGTCATTAAGAGGAGAGACGCCATCTGAAGTCTGTGCTGACGATCTGGACATGGAGAGGTATATCTGAGTGTCATCAGCGTACTGAAGACACTGAGCTCCATGCCTCCGAATGACCTCACCCAGCGGCTTCATATAAATGTTAAATAGCATCGGGGACAGGATGGCACCCTGAGGGACGCCACAATTAAGCTCAATTTTGGAAGAGCAACTGTCCCCGAGCCTCACCCTTTGGGATCTGCCAGAGAGGAAGGACCGGAACCACTGAAGAGCGGTGCCCCCGATCCCTACCTCCCTCAGCCGATCCAAAAGGATGGAGTGATCTATAGTGTCAAAAGCCGCGGAGAGATCCAAGAGCACCAACAGGGTCACGCTACCCCTGTCAATGCTCAAGCGGAGGTCGTCAGCCAGTGCAACCATGGCGGTCTCAACTCCATGTCCTGCCCTGAAGCCGGTTTGAAATGGATTGAGATAATCGGTTTCATCCAAGACAGCTTGGAGTTGAGAGGCGACTGCTCTCTCGATCACCTTGCTCAGAAATGGGAGCAAGGACACTGGTCTGTAGTTGTTCCTGTCCAGGGGATCAAGGGAAGGTTTCTTCAGGAGAGGCTTGACAGCCGCCTCCTTCAGACACGATGGGACCGTGCCCTCCCTGAGGGATGCATTGATCACATCCCGAAGGAATGTTCTCAATGAATCCCCTCCCTGGACGACCAGCCAAGATGGACATGGATCGAGGGAGCATGTCGTCTTCCGAGTACTGCCAAGGAGCTTGTCCACGTCATCGGTACTCACCGATTGAAACTCATCCAGTAAACTGACAGCAACGGAGTTGCTGGACACCTCGCCAATGGATTCTGACAAAACATTGGCGTCCAAGTCGTCTCTTATCCGAGAGATTTTATCTGCAAAGTAGGTGTTAAACGCGTCACAGCAGGCTGTCGTCGGGTCAAGTAGGGGGTTCGGCGCAGGAGGAACCTGCGTCAGTTCCCCCACCACCCTGAACAGCTTTGCTGAACGGGACTCTGCAGACGCAATGCGTGCAGAGTAGAAGAGTCTCCGCGCTGCACGCAAAGCCTCCCAATAGGCGCGAAGATGCTGCCTATGGCGAGTTCTGTCGGACATGAGGCGAGTTTTCCGCCACTTGCGCTCTAGTCGTCGTCCAACCCGCTTCATCTCTCTGAGTTCGTCTGTGAACCAGGGTTTACGATTGGGAGCGGGTTGGAGAGGACGCTCAGGGGCGATCGCGTCGATAGCCTTGGGAAGATCGGTGTTCCAAGTATTCACCAAGGTTTCGACTGGATCACCGGCGTTACCAACCATTAATCCCTCTAAGGCCTTCTGGAAACCAATTGGATCCATTAGCCTTCGAGGGCGGACCATTCTAATGGGTCCACCACCCCCGGGGGGACGGAAAGTGGCTTTCAGTTCCATCTTGATCAGGAAGTGATCCGTCCATGACAGTGCGGAGGTTTTGGTTATCTCCGCCCACGGATGCTCCTGTTCCGTACTAAAAATCCCATCGAGTGTGTGACCTGCACAATGGGTGGGCCCGTTGACCAATTGGGATAGGTTCATGGCTGTCATGGATTCCATGAACTCCCGAGCTGCTCCAGATAGATCAGAAGGGCTGGTCTCCAGAGGGATGTTGAAGTCACCCAAGACCAGAAGTCTGGGGGACTCCAACAGCAACTCAGAGACCAGCTGAGTCAGCTCAGTCAGGGAGTCTGTTAGGCAACGGGGTGGCCGGTAAACCAACAGAATCCCCAAGCTGTCCCTGGTCTTCAGGCTAAGGTACATACACTCGACGTGGACTGTTTTCCGGACAGGTTTCCTGATCAGAGTTAGGTTGGTCTTATGGACTATGGCCACACCGCCCCCCCGCCCACTTTCCCTTATCTGCTCGCTGACCGTGTAACCCGCTGGGAGAGCCTGTGCCCATGTAGCAGCACTGGCATCTCCCAGCCAGGTCTCGGTAAAGCATGCCAGGTCGGCCTGCTCATCCACAAGAAGGTCATGGATGATGTGGGTCTTACCTTTGGCCGACCTGACATTGCAAAGGAGCAGATTAAGGGATTGTGGAACGGTTGGTACGCTCTCCACATTATCCTGGGAAACAGAGTGGACTGAAGAAGGGATAGATACCAAACATCGATCCCTTCTTCTTTTGTAACATGTCTCCACTCTGTTACCGCCGTACCTTCCCTGCCCCCACACTACCTCAATACCCGCCCCCCGGGGCATAGGGGACAACACAGAACCCTGAGGGACCACACAAGTCAATGGCCAGGGTGTCGAGCAGGAGTCCCCCAGTATCACCTTCTGTGTTAGCCCCTTCATAATACTTACTGTATTATGTGTAGGGGAGGAACACCCTTTAATCTTGAATATAATGTGGCCTTTAGAAGAATGAAAAGTAGCCAAATCTCAAATGCTTGGAGGTCAGTACATCTTCTTTGTTAATCATGTACTAAAAACCAAAACAGGAATAATGAAATCAATGCTCTCAAGTAGCCCTTGTGTTCATTTATTTTCTTGGTAAATGAAGAGACTAAAAGCATTTGCCGTCTCATCAAACGTCTTTCTAGTGTAGTGAGTGTATACTTGCAATTTAACTGTCCATATGTCTGATAATGAAGTCACAGTAATAAAAAGTTGTAGGTGTTTGTAATAATGTAGATAGGTTTAAACCACTATCTTGCTACTATATTTCTGATTATTGCTAGGCATTTGATTTCAACGTGATTATCCAAACACATTTTTGTTCACTGATGTTAGCTTTGGCTCTGTACACATGGGCCAAAATGCTTATCCCCACTACCATCATCCTGATTACACAGTGGAGGCCAATATGTCTGGCCTGGGATCTGGATGCTGATTTGGTTTTCCGGCCTGATCCCAGTCCAACTGGTCCTTATCTAGGTCTAAAAAGACCGACTGTTTGCAGTGGCGTTTCTCAGAAACTCCACCACAACAACTAGCAGACCGGATGGCTATTGTGCCCCCTTAGCTGCTGCTGCTGCTGTTCACTATCAAGATCCCTTTCATGACCTGTGATGTTGGAAGAGGTGACTGACCATGTGGGTGAAGCCAGGCGCATAATTTCTGCCCTTACAGGCTGTGATGGGAGTCCTCACAGTGAATGGTGTTGGCAGCAGATAAGGGGGCGCAGTGATACTGGCATCTCCATGGGGCATGGCGGGGGGAGCGTCAGAACACCTGCACATGATTGCATTGGGCTAGGTAAGAACCAGGGGATACCACAGGGTTGACATATGGTATCTGCCCATGCGTTCAATGCCTTCTTCTTTTAGAACCTTCACATTTGTATCAAGTTCAGAGAAACAAACATTTTGGGACAGATGTGATAAAGATATGATAATCTCAAATGGATCGCCCCTCTTGTGATGAGATTGTAATGGATGCAAATGAAGCCAGTTTTCTTCAGCCATCATGTTTCAGGGAGATGTCTCACTTTAGTATAACATAAGCATTCCAATCCTGCATGCTTGCTCAGAAGTTGTACTGCATTCATCAGGCCTTTCTCTTAAATAAATGTGTCCTGAGTGTCTGCCTGGAATTTGGTGCACCCACCTCTCCTCCTTCCAGTAGAAAATCAGGATTAAAGTTAATTGAGTGGTATTACATTTTTAAGATAGTCAGGGAATAATGGCCTTTAGATAATCACAGTAAAGTGCAGCTTACTTTTTCCTACTGGGAGGAGGCAGAGATGTGTCCTGTCCGTAAGCTTAAAACAATTCTGTGTTCAAAGTCTTGTCCAAACAGGCCTAAGGCGATGTGGGTGGAGGGGGAAGACGGAAAACATTTTCTTGACTTGGCAATGCTCTTTTAGAGCTTGTGTGTACATGTCAAGTATAATTAATGGAACTGGTTGAGTGGGAGAACATTCTAGATTAATAATAGTGTTGATATCGCTGTGAATTGTTTTGTAGGCTAAAAGCTTGTAATCAAAGCAGTAACCTGTTTACAGTAGAATTATTATGATGCAGGTTTGTGAAGATGCTTCCTGGCTTGTTCAGCCATGCCTCTGTAGTTTATTTCTAGTACAGGTAGTGTCATTTTCTGCATGCTCTGTCAGTGCAATAAAAGAATGACAGTGGCATTGTCTCATAAGATATACGTTGCTTGTGTGCCTTCCAATTTCTGATTTATGGTGACCCAATCATGAGGTTTTCTTGACAAGATTTGTTCAGAGGGGGGTTGCTTTTGCCTTTCTCTGAGACTGTGACTTGTCCAAGGTCACCCAGTGGGTTTCCATTGCTGAGTGGGGATTTGAACCTTAGCCTCAAGAGTCGTAATCCAATGCTCAAACTACTACACTATTCTGGCTCACAGGAGACAGGCTATGCAGTGCATAATCCCAGTACAGGTTTCTGTTCCTGTGACAAAATTTAGGACAGTATGCTCCCTGATGTTAATCTTCAAAAGGTTAGGAATATAAGCAAGATGAAGAGATCTTAAACTATATTGATCTGCTTTCTTGGTTTTATGAGACATTAAATACTCACCATCTGTCTTCACTGACTATGTGACATTTCTGTCTAGTTTTTCATGACAGAGCCTGTTCAGTTGCTTTGTACTGCTGCAGGGAAATATGACAGATAGGGTCTTGTTAGAATACTTTCTAAACCCTACACCTTCATTTGAATACTTTGTAAAACATACACCTTCATTTGATAGTTTAAAGAGCTATGTGATTAATTATGCTCCTGCCGACAAATTGTCTTAATAAGAAGCTGCCTTCTACCTATGACCTCAGAACAGCTGCCTTTGAACAAAGAAACTACAAAGGAAGAATGGAAAGAAAAACAGTGGACTCTACCCATCCATGGGGGTTTGGTCCTTCCCATACAGATGGCAACAACCTCAGACAGTCACGCCTTATATATTATTCAGCTGTGGTGATATGTGTGGGCACGTCAAAATGCATGCACTGCCATTGAATAATATGGGCCATGGCAATCTGCAGGTAATCAGGTTCACAGATTGTAGGCCAACTGATAATGAAGGATAAACTGTATCCACAAATTCCAGTCTATCAACAGTGGGTTAAACAGAGATCATGGTTTCCTGTTCCATAGTTCATTACTTGTATGGGAGGAAGTAGAATAAGTCTACAGGGCTAAACAGACAGGCAAAAAGAGGTCCTTTCGGGCTGACTTGAAGGTGTGGCGTTTAGATTATGCATGCCTTGAAGCCAGCAGGAAAGTGCCCTCTAGGCACCTTATGCAGAGAAAATCCATTTCAAAAAGTAGTAGCTTTTTTCCACTTCTTCCTGGCTTGAAGCCATATCATGTGGTGTGGTTGGTCGGGTTTTGATGTGGCTTCAGAAAAGGCAGCTTCAAGCCATTTTTTCCTGTCTGTCTGTTTCGCCCCTGTGAAAGCTTATTCTACAATTTCTTTCTCTTGGATAATTTCAAAGGTGCACTGGTTCTCAAACTTTGGCTCCTGTGACCCATCTTTTCAGTCTATGTGCATATGTCGCACCCCTCCCAATATACTGCATAAATAAAAATATTTTCTTTGTGTACATTTTTGTTCACCTCAAAGGTAGCATCCTGTCAATAACGCTTCTGTCTCATACACAGGCCTCTTGTGCTGCATGCACCCTATGCCTTAATGCTGAGTTCTTGTGGTCTTTGCCTTTCATTTCCCTCTCCCCCACCTGTAAACTGTCTCATAGTTGATAAGGGACATGTATCTGCTGCACCAAGCATGAAACATACAGAGAAGCTGAGCGGGAAATGCATTAAAAAAGGGAAGCCAGTTTTTGTTATGCCTGTGATTGGAAGAAGGCATAGTGGAAATGTGTAGAGGTGGCTGTAGAGCCTTTGCAACAGTCTTGTTTTCTTCCTTCCTTCTCCCCCGAGCTGGGCAGACTAGCTTCTGTGTACCTTATGGCCAGTAAGTGGCATGCACCTATTGTGCCAATGGTGGAGCCTTCAGAAGAACTGAGCAGAAAGTGCATTAGAAAGGGAAAGATGATTTCTGTTATGTCTGAGGTTGTGATGAAGGAAGACTCTTAGTGTTGCTTTTGTCACTCCTCAATAGTGCACCGATACACATAGGCATGTCTTTCTTTTTCACGTTTACTGTACTTGCACGTTGACTTTTCTTGCGCGCCCTCGGGAAGCCTGCCCCACAGTTTGAGAACCACTGTGCTACAAGATCCCTTTGCATACTGATATTCCAAATGAACACAACTAAGCCTTTGAATTCTGCCTTCTACTGTCTTGGTCTGGTCCTGATAACTCTGCAATGCAAAGTTATAAATGGGGGAGGGGGGAACCTAACAACTTGCTTCTGCAGTACAAAAAAGCTGCACTCTGGGATCATTTGCTCACTGAACAAAAGATGCCCTCTCCATTTCACAAAAGACTTTAAAAACTTCTTGTTTCGAAAGTAGTCTGCCAATCTTGCACTGGGATATGCAATTTGTGATATGTCTCGAGTATGACCATACCACTCAGAACACCCCTGATCTTCTCTAATTTCAGAAAGGCAAGGTCAGCCTGGTTAGGACTTAAATAGGAGAGAACCAGAGAATTCCAGGGATCTCCGGGTAATGCTCAGAGAGAATCTGCTGTAACCCTGGAAAGCCACTGCCAGGTAGAGCTGATGGACTAGGCCAGATCAGGACAATCAGGCAGATTTATATATCTTCCCTCTTAAGTAGTTTTGATATTTCATAGGCAAGTGAGATCCTTGTATCCTTAAGAACCATCAGTGTTTGCTTCATTTTTAAAAAAAATGGCTTAATGCTTCTTATTAAGTGGGTATTAGAATGTAACCATCTAGATTGTTGGACCTAGCTTGCATAGACCTTCTTATTGACAAAAGTTCCAAGCATATATTCACAATGTTACAGTGAATATAAACAATGTAGGCTGTCTTGAAGGGTGAGATAATACTGTGATAAATAAAAATAATAAAATATAATATATAATGTATGTTGGATACTAAATGATCCACAAGATCTGCCCATTCTTGAGAATCTGAGTGTATATCACAGTAGTCTTCATGTGAAAAGAAGCCTTAGGGAGCTATGCAAGTAAATTTTATGTATATGCATGAAACAATTTTCTTTCTTTCCTTCCTTTCCTTCCACCATCTCTCCCTTCCTTTCATTCTGCTACTCCCCAAACTGATGTTAAACTTCACCAAATTTCAAATATTACCTTTACTTTGCAGAATGGGGAAAGGGCTTCTGTGCCAATAGGACACCTTTATGGCAATAGTGTGTGTGTGTGTATGTGTGTATACACACACGCACACACACATACACACACACTATCTATCTATCTATCTATCTATCATCTATCAATCATCTATCTATCGTTATAGATATATAGTGTGATTGAAAGGGAATAGCACAAACCCGAACAAGAACAGCTTTACTTTTACAGCTTTTCATTTTGAATCACCCTGTATATATTGATTGGCGTCACTAGGTTTGGGTCACTCCTCATTGACCTTTTTCTGTAACAGACCATACAGAATCTCTAGTAATGATCTGGCCTGGCTGAGGCAGCAGCTTCTCCTCCAGTTTGTCAGTGCCACCCACCCACACACCTCACACCTTCCAGGCTCAGCTGCTAGAGTGGAAAGGCATGCTGACCTCGCTTGCCTCCTTTCTCTGCCCACTGAGCTGCATCTCACCCCACTTTTCTCACCCCACATCACTTTGCTTAGGGTGCTACCTCATGTGGTCCGGACTGTCCACTCCCATCTAGTGATGACATATGTATTTGTGTGGGTGTGTTTGCATACAGGTTTTCACATATTTGTTACTCTGTTGCAGGTAGAACTTCATGTCCACCTGGATGGAGCCATTAAACCAGAAACTATTTTATACTTTGGCAAGTGAGTAAACAGTGCCAGGTTTGAGTTTTCTTCCCTCTTTTTTCCCTCTTTTAATAGTCTTTATTTACAATAAGTCTTTATATGCAAAACATTCCTTATGGATTCTGATTCTGTTTCCAATGAAACATAACATTCGATTCTTTCTAACTGTTATAGAAGAGGGGTGGTTTCATTAGCAAAATCTTACACAGGTTTTCTCAAAAGTATGCCTCACTATGTTCAGTGTGTCTTGTTCCCAATTAAGTCTTATCAATATTGCAGACTTACCAATGGTGAAAATGGGTAGGTCACAGTACTGACATGTGTCTCACCACCTAAAGCAGGGCTGGGGTTGCTGTACTTTAACTGTCAGGATTTCTCATTGTTATCTATGCTGGCTAGGGCTTGCTGAGAATAGAAATCCAACAATTTCTGGAGGGCTGCATGGTTTCCATTCCTGATCTAGGCCAGTTCACCATTACTGCTCATCACCAGTCAAGTAAGAAGGGAAATCTGGAAGGAAAGGAAGCCAACTCGACAGACTCTTGTTCTATCACATTTGGACAATTTGATGTCACTGATAATAACTGAATTCAGACAAGTCAGGGAACTGCAGGAGTAGTTTACATAAGTGCATGCACTTTGTTTGCTTCTGCTTGCAGCTTTGTTCCGTGACTTGTTTATTCAGTGATCAAAATGTGGGCACTTGCGCCTTTCCCAAAGAACAAGATAAGGAAACCCCAGAGGAAGTTTCCCACATTCAGATGATAAGCAATGGAAACACTAAACAAACTGCAAGTGGAAGTAGTTTGGCAGGGTGCACTAGTATGCTCTTTGTAACCAGAGTTCTTGTGATTCCCTAGTCTATCATGTCAATTAGCCATTCCCATAATTGTGGTATGATTGTTCTAAGACTTTTTCCAGATGTGAGGATTCATTTGCTAACAGAATATATTATAGAGTACACTCCAGTATTACAGCAAAATTCAAGTATCATTCAGCTGTGGGAGGAAAGTGAGAACAAGGGTCATATACCAAAAATTTGTATTGCAAAGGAATGGAATTTGATTGGTGTGGGTTCAGGGGAAAAATCCCTTATCCATCCCATGGAAAAAACATGCTGTCATCAACCCATGAATAATGAATGTTTGTTTGCAAAAGGGGACTGCTCAAGCCAATATTGAGATGCATTTGTTTACTCAGACATGGTTTCTATGGCCTAAGCAAATTGCAGGGAAACTAAGGGTCAGGAAACATCTGGCATGAAGGGGTATAGTTTATCAGCAAAGTTACTTCAAGAAAGGAAATTGCTATCCCACTTCACAGAGAAGAGTATTAAGTTTAGAAGTTAATTGAGGATACATATTCTATGCTAAAATTTTTGAGCTGTTCTGAACAAAACGTTAAAATCTTACATGTATTTTATGTGTCTTCATTTGATGTACAGTTCTGTTGTTTTTCCTTTTTATAGTTTCTGTATATTTGAACTCCCTCTTCTTCTCCTAATGCTCTATCAACTGAAGAGGAATTGTAATCGTTTATATAGGAAGGAGCAATCTGACCAGGTCATGGGGAGCAGATGTGATAAAATACTAAACGTTATAAACCTGCCTGTAGGTTGTGAAAGTCACCTCCTTTAACAGAAGGCCAAGAAATTTTATTTTGTAATGTACAAGTTACTATATATAGGGGTTCTATAGAATGATTCTGGCCATACCTTCCTCAAGGTAAACCTGTGCTTCTCTGTGTGCCTTTTGATTGGGTAAGACCTTAAAATTTGAATTTGTGAGCCATTTCATTGGTTCATTGGGGAGGAGGAAAGAGAAATCTCATTTTATATAACTGCTAGGAGAGGCTTCTGGCCATACCTTCCTCAAGGTAAACCTGTGCTTCTCTGTGTGCCTTTTGATTGGGTAAGACCTTAAAATTTGAATTTGTGAGCCATTTCATTGGTTCATTGGGGAGGAGGAAAGAGAAATCTCATTTTATATAACTGCTAGGAGAGGCTTCTGGCCATACCTTCCTCAAGGTAAACCTGTGCTTCTCTGTGTGCCTTTTGATTGGGTAAGACCTTAAAATTTGAATTTGTGAGCCATTTCATTGGTTCATTGGGGAGGAGGAAAGAGAAATCTCATTTTATATAACTGCTAGGAGAGGCTTCTGGCCATACCTTCCTCAAGGTAAACCTGTGCTTCTCTGTGTGCCTTTTGATTGGGTAAGACCTTAAAATTTGAATTTGTGAGCCATTTCATTGGTTCATTGGGGAGGAGGAAAGAGAAATCTCATTTTATATAACTGCTAGGAGAGGCTTCTGGCCATACCTTCCTCAAGGTAAACCTGTGCTTCTCTGTGTGCCTTTTGATTGGGTAAGACCTTAAAATTTGAATTTGTGAGCCATTTCATTGGTTCATTGGGGAGGAGGAAAGAGAAATCTCATTTTATATAACTGCTAGGAGAGGCTTCTGGCCATACCTTCCTCAAGGTAAACCTGTGCTTCTCTGTGTGCCTTTTGATTGGGTAAGACCTTAAAATTTGAATTTGTGAGCCATTTCATTGGTTCATTGGGGAGGAGGAAAGAGAAATCTCATTTTATATAACTGCTAGGAGAGGCTTCTGGCCATACCTTCCTCAAGGTAAACCTGTGCTTCTCTGTGTGCCTTTTGATTGGGTAAGACCTTAAAATTTGAATTTGTGAGCCATTTCATTGGTTCATTGGGGAGGAGGAAAGAGAAATCTCATTTTATATAACTGCTAGGAGAGGCTTCTGGCCATACCTTCCTCAAGGTAAACCTGTGCTTCTCTGTGTGCCTTTTGATTGGGTAAGACCTTAAAATTTGAATTTGTGAGCCATTTCATTGGTTCATTGGGGAGGAGGAAAGAGAAATCTCATTTTATATAACTGCTAGGAGAGGCTTCTGGCCATACCTTCCTCAAGGTAAACCTGTGCTTCTCTGTGTGCCTTTTGATTGGGTAAGACCTTAAAATTTGAATTTGTGAGCCATTTCATTGGTTCATTGGGGAGGAGGAAAGAGAAATCTCATTTTATATAACTGCTAGGAGAGGCTTCTGGCCATACCTTCCTCAAGGTAAACCTGTGCTTCTCTGTGTGCCTTTTGATTGGGTAAGACCTTAAAATTTGAATTTGTGAGCCATTTCATTGGTTCATTGGGGAGGAGGAAAGAGAAATCTCATTTTATATAACTGCTAGGAGAGGCTTCTGGCCATACCTTCCTCAAGGTAAACCTGTGCTTCTCTGTGTGCCTTTTGATTGGGTAAGACCTTAAAATTTGAATTTGTGAGCCATTTCATTGGTTCATTGGGGAGGAGGAAAGAGAAATCTCATTTTAGGAGAGGCGCGCGCCTAACGGCGCGCGAATTTTTTCTTTTCATACTCATTTTTATATTTGATAGCCAAGGCAGGGGGGAAGTACAGAGGAGAAGGTAGCCTGAACACAGTGAGGACAAACTCATTCAATATTTATACTTTTCTTCCCACTATTCCCTTAAGGGGCTGTGGGGATTCAGAGAAAGTGAATCAGGGACTTGCCTCTGGAAGGAGCTAGCAGCCAGGAACTTTCTAGATACCTATAGGCCCAGTTGATTGAGCTCACTAACAGAGCTTGGGGACAAAGGCCAGCCACACAGGGATTTTTTACACTGGTGTTTTACAGGAGAAGCCCACAGTCTTGTTTCATTGCCTCCTTAAGACTTCTCACTATGGACACTGAGGGACCTGCAGCAGTCACCTGCAACACCTGTGGGATGTTTGTCTTCTTGCCTATAGATGTGGGGAACTTCACCTGCACCAAGTGCAAGTTGGTAGCCCTCTTAGAAGGAAGAGTTCAGCAGTTGGAGGCCCAGGTGTCAACACTTCAGCATCACAGAGAGCAGGAGGTTCTCTTGAACAGAAAGGACCAGATAGTCCTGGACAGGAAACACACAGAGAAAGTTGCTGAGGAAGAAGAGGTCACTTCACACACAAAAGAAGGAGATGGTTGGAGGAAAGTTACACGCAGAAGTAGGGAAACCACGGTTCGTTCTGTGAGCTTGCAGCTACAGAATCACTTTGAATCTCTCTCTGTTATCAGAGATGATGAGGAAAAGCAGCAGGGACAGACATCAGGGACAGAGCAGGGGAGACTGAGAGTACCACGAAAGGGAACAGCCGCTGCTAAGCCTCGGAGGAGGCGTGTGGTGGTTGTGGGGGACTCCTTGCTGAGGGGTACAGAAGCAGTGGTTTGTGGGCCTGACAAGATGTCTCGGGAGGTGTGTTGTCTCCCTGGGGCAAAGATCCATCATGTAACTGAGAGGCTGACAAGACTTGTCAAGCCTACTGATCAACACCCCTTTCTTCTGGTTCATGTGGGAACCAATGATACTGCAAGGCACAGCCTTCAGAATATCATAAGGGATTATGAGGCTCTAGGAAGGAAGCTGAAAGAGATGGATGCACAGGTTGTCATATCATCTCTTCTCCCAGTAGAAAGGCATGGTCCAGGAAGGGAGAAGAAAATAGCAGAGGTGAATAACTGGCTCCGTAGATGGTGCCGCCAAGAACAGTTTGGATTCTTGGATCATGGGCTGCGGTTCCATGAGGAGGGACTTCTGGCAAGGGATGGGCTGCATCTCACACCAGTTGGCAAAAACATTTTTGCCAAAAGTCTCAAAAATCTGATCAGGAGGGCTTTAAACTGAGTTATATGGGGGAGGGAGACATTATTTTGGAAGGCAAAAGGGCTGGAGAAAATAATCAAACTGACATAGAGGGAACAAGGCAAACAGTGCAAGGACCCAACAGTGGGAAGCAAAAAAATTTGCACAGGCAGCAAGTAAAGGGAACACATGTTCTTAGATGTCTCTACACTAATGCACAGAGTATGGGAAATAAACAGGATGAACTCGAACTCCTAGCACAACAGAGCAAATATGATATAATAGGCATCACTGAAACCTGGTGGGATGAGTCTCATGACTGGAATGTAGAAATAGAGGGATATAACCTTTTTAAGAGAAACAGGCCAAACAGGAAAGGAGGAGGAATAGCATTATATGTCAGGGATATTTACACCAGTGAAGAGATCCAGGAAGTCAATACTGGAAGCCAGGTGGAGAGCATCTGGATAAACATTAAAGGAGAGGGAAACAACAGGGATGTTACTGTGGGAGTCTACTACAGACCCCCGACTCAGGCAGAGGAATTGGATGATGCCTTTCTAGAACAGATGAGCACACACTCAGAAAGGAGAGATGTAGTAGTGATGGGGGACTTCAACTATCCGGATATTTGCTGGAAGTCAAACTCAGCCAAATCCTCAAGGTCTAGCAAATTCCTCACTTGCCTGGAAGACAATTTCATTGTCCAAAAGGTGGAAGAGACAACAAGGGGATCAACTATTTTAGATCTGATCTTAACCAACAGGGATGACCTAGTCAATGGGGTGCAAGTGGTTGGATCCTTAGGGGGAAGCGACCATGTTCTCCTGGAGTTTGTTATACAGCGGAAAGGGGAAGCCAGGCATAGTCAGACACGCATTCTAGACTTTAGGAGAGCTGATTTCAATAAACTTAGAGAAATACTGGGGGAGATCCCATGGTCAAGAAAACTAAAAGAGAAGGGAGTTCAAGACGGATGGGAGTTTCTCAAAAAGGAGATACTGAAGGCGCAATTTCAAACAGTTCCAATGAGGAAGAAAAATGGGAGGTGTCTCAAGAAGCCAGGATGGATGACTAAGGAACTTTCAACTGAGATAAGCCTTAAACAGAACATGTATAAGAAATGGAAAAATGGGGAAATCACGAAAGAGGAATTCAAACAAATAGCCAGCACATGTAGGGGTAAAGTCAGAAAAGCTAAAGCACAGAATGAACTCAGGCTGGCTAGAGAGGTTAAGAACAACAAAAAGGGCTTTTTTGGGTATGTCCGAAGCAAAAGGAAGAAGAAGGAAACAGTAGGGCCACTGCGTGCAGAAGATGGCAAAATGCTAACAGGGGACAGAGAAAAGGCAGAATTACTCAACACCTTCTTTGCTTCAGTCTTCTCAGAAAAGGCAAAGGGTGGTCAACCTAAGGATAATGGAGCAGAAGACAGAATAGGGGAATCTCAGCACAGAATAAGTAAAGAGATAGTACAGGAATACCTGGTTAACCTAAATGAATATAAATCTCCAGGACCAGATGAACTACATCCCAGAGTATTAAAAGAACTGGCGAATGTAATATCGGAACCATTGGCAATAATCTTTGAGAACTCCTGGAGAACAGGAGAAGTCCCAGCAGACTGGAGGAGGGCAAACGTTGTGCCCATCTTCAAAAAGGGGAAAAAAGAGGATCCCAACAATTATCGTCCAGTTAGTCTGACATCAATTCCAGGAAAGATTCTAGAGCAGATCATTAAGCAGAGAGTCTGTGAACATTTAGAGGCCAATGCCATAATCACAAAAAGCCAACATGGGTTTCAGAGAAACAAGTCTTGCCAGACAAATCTGATCTCTTTTTTTGATAAAATTACCAGTTTGGTAGATGAAGGGAATGCTGTGGATATAGTATATCTTGATTTCAGTAAGGCCTTTGACAAGGTTCCCCATGACATTCTTGCAAACAAGCTCGTAAAATGTGGGCTAGACAAGGTAACCATTACATGGATTTGTAACTGGTTGACTGACCGAACTCAAAGGGTGCTCAACAATGGCTCCCTTTCATCCTGGAAAGAAGTGACCAGTGGGGTCCCACAGGGTTCTGTCCTGGGCCCAGTGCTATTCAATATCTTTATTAATGACTTGGATGACAGAATTGGGGGCATACTTATCAAATTTGCAGATGACACCAAATTAGGAGGAGTAGCCAATACTCCAGAAGACAGGATTGAAATTCAGAATGACCTGAATAGACTAGAAAGCTGGGCCAACGCTAACAAAATGAAATTCAATGCGGAGAAATGTAAGGTTCTGCACCTAGGGAGGAAAAATGAAATGCACAGATATAGGATGGGGGACATCTGGCTGAATGAAACTATGTGTGAAAGGGATCTAGGAGTCCAAGTAGACCATAAGTTGAACATGAGTCAGCAGTGTGATGCAGCAGCTAAAAAGGCCAATGCTATTTTAGGTTGCATCAATAGAAGTATAGTGTCTAGATCAAAGGAAGTAATAGTGCCTCTCTATTCTGCTTTGGTGAGGCCCCACCTGGAATACTGTGTCCAGTTCTGGGCACCACAATTCAAAAAGGATGTGGAGAAACTGGAGCGGGTCCAAAGGAGGGCAACTAAGATGGTGAAGGGTCTGGAAACCATGCCCTATGAGGAACGACTTAGAGAGCTGGGGATGTTTAGCCTGGAGAAGAGAAGGTTAAGAGGTGATATGATAGCCCTGTTCAAATATTTGAAGGGATGTCATATTGAGGAGGGAGCAGGCTTGTTTTCTGCTGCTCCAGAGACCAGAACGCGGAGCAATGGATGCAAGCTGCAGGAAAAGAGATTCCACCTCAACATTAGGAGGAACTTCCTGACAGTAAGGGCTGTTCGACGGTGGAACACACTCCCTCGGAGTGTGGTAGAGTCTCCATCCTTGGAGGTCTTTAAGCAGAGGCTGGATAGCCATCTGTCGGGGATGCTTTGACTGGGAGTTCCTGCATGGCAGGGGGTTGGACTGGATGGCCCTTGTGGTCTCTTCCAACTCTATGATTCTATGATTCTATGATTGGAATTGTGTGCTCCAAATCGTATTTATTTATTTATTTACGATATTTATATCCCACCCCTCAGCCCTAAAGGCTCTCAGAGTGGCTTACAATTATTATTTTATTTAGATGGTTCCCTGCCCTCAGGCTTACACTCTAAAAAGACACCACACAAAAGTAGAAGGGAATGGTGGTGGGGAAGGGGATCAGGTCCAGCAGTTCTTCTCTCCCTCTGAGGCCTGGACCAATGGACAGCAGGAAGGGCTCTTCTTCTTAACTGAGGCAGGCTCAATGGTGTTGGGCCTGTCTTTTCACTCCCTCCAAGCCAGAAGATGACAGTTGACAAGGAAGGAGGGCTCTTTTTCTTCTGGCCCGATGGCATTGGGCTGCCCTTTCACTCCCTCCGGGCCAGAAGATGACAGTTGGCAAGTTTCCTTTGTTCATAAGACAGAGACTTGAGAATGTTTATAGATCCAGGAAGTTCCATAAGCTTAATTAGTGACTACGTGACAAGTTAGAATCATAGAATCATAGAATCATAGAGTTGGGAGAGACCACAAGGGCCATCTAGTCCAACCCCCTGCCATGCAGGACCTCCAAATCAAAGCATCCCTGACCGATGGCCATCCAGCCTCTGCTTAAAGACCTCAAAGGAAGAAGACTCCACTACGCTCCGAGGGAGTGTGTTCCACTGTCGAACAGCCCTTACTGTCAGGAAGTTCCTTCTAATGTTGAGGTGGAATCTCTTTTCCTGCAATTTATATCCATTGTTCCGCGTCCTAGTCTCTGCAGCAGCAGAAAACAAGCTTGCTCCCTCCTCAATATGACATCCCTTCAAATATTTAAACAGGGCTATCATATCACCTCTTAACCTTCTCTTCCTTGTTATTCAGGGCTCTTCTGCCATCATTTTGTTTCGTCAGCATACCAAGTAAACATTTAGCAACTGAAATGTGTGTTTTTAAAACTTTTAGGAAAAGAGGAATACACCTCCCTGCAGATACCATAGAAGGCCTGGTACAACATGTTAGTTGCAAAGAGCCTCTCAGTCTTACACAGTTCCTAGCAAAGTTTTCTATCTACATGCCTGCAATTGCGTAAGTAAAGTAACTTGCTCTATCTTAACTTTTCTCTCAAACCTTTCTTCATTCCCTGAGGACAGTTGCTTGTTGATGCTACCAGCTTGGGAATTGGTTATATTATATCTGCCCTGTTTTCTTTCCTGTTAAGGTGTTGGATTAAAAAAACCCATAAAATTTAAGTTTTCAGGTTAACTAGAGACTTAGCACTATCACTGCTGAGAAAATAGCAGCCCAATAAAAGTGACTCACTGGTACATGGTGACCCTGTAGCTTTACAAGCCAGTTGAATAGAATAGCTTTTAAGGACATGTGAAAAACATTGTCCTTTGGAAACCCTGTGTAGGCAGTTCTGGCACTGTTGTCAGAAGCGATGGGATTCATTGAGATCAGCCCAATGTTAATTCAACACTTCACTCTGGATTTGAGGCCAGAGCAATATCAGAGACACAAGGTGTGGCCAGTTCTCACAGAGCTTCCAGAATTGATATAGTACATAATGTTCTAATTATGACTCATTGAAGAAACATCTTCCAGTAAATAGGACTCTGTAGTCACATTCTTGGAATTGTGGAATTTTGGTCCATATTCCAGCTCAACAATTCCCAAACTGTGTCCTTCCAAGTGTTTTGAATTTCAGCTCTCAGAATCCCAGACCATTGACCAAGATAGCTGAGGCTTCTGAGAGCTGAAGTCCAAAATACCTGGAGGACCAGAGTCTGGGAATCACTGTTCCAGCCATTCCTAGCCCTGGGTCCCCAGATTTTTCAGGGATATAACTCCAGTCATCCCTGGCCATTAGCCATGCTAACTGTGGATGAACAGAAGTGAAACTTCTGGCTACTTTTGATTGGGAAAGGCTGAAGCATTTTATAGGCTAGCTTGCAATGTTGGGAAGCTAATAGGGGGTAAAGATTTGCCAATGTGAGTGGTTTGGCTTGTATACCATCTTGATGTACTCTGTATATTCTAATAGGAGAGTGTGTGTTCATCACAAAGTGTCAGTTCCTTTCCTCTAAACTCTTTAAACATTTAGCAAGAACATTTCCGTTGCAGTATAAAAGGTCATTTGCAAGTGACTGAAAATGGATAGAGAATATTGCTCACTCAGATCCAAATTAACACTTTCCAGAAGTATTCCAGTACTGAAGTAGACTCCCCATCACACACACCCCTGCATAAAGAATTGTAATCTATCTGGAGGGTGTCAGCTTGGGAAAGGTAGAATGTGCTTGCTTATATTTCATTAAGAATGGCCAAATGCTAGCTTGCAAATCACAGGCTGTGCTAATGTTTCAATGTTAGATTTTTTCGCCCACAAACATGCAGTGAACTTGATGAAAAGTAGTATTAACATAACAAAGGGTACTTAAGGATTTTCCTATTTAGTTGTGGAGGAGATCTGAAGTCCTTCCCAATCTTGCATAGAAACTGTTGATGGAAAATTAGGGATAGTGAGATGTGCCCATGAGAGCATGCATTTCTCCACTTCAAATTCACACTACTCTATGATTTCCATTACCCTCAGTGTTGTGCTGGGTAAAAGTTGAAGTCCAAATTAAGCCCCAATGACATGAAATATAGTAGGACTAACACTAAGTAGAACTAACACTGGATTTAACTGAATATTTGGCATCTATCTTTCAAGCATTCAAAATGTGCCTCATATATTCACATAAATAAGTGCATTCAACTTAGGGGTCATTCATACTACATTTTGAACTGGTTTGTGAACCGGTTCAAATTGGGGAAGTTCACACTAGTGCTGGCTCTTCCTGGGGGTCGTTCACACTTGCACCAGGTTTCCCTGACACGAATTGAGGGAAGGGGGGGCAGTGCAAATCCCTCTTAACCTGGGGCTTTTTAAGATGGGGAGAAAAGAGGTTATTTTTAAAAGAACCGGTGTTTTTGCAGGAGCTGCCAATGGGAACTTACAAATCAATCTCATTTGCTCTGCTCTTTTTCCTCTTTTCTCCTCTTCCTCTCTCCCACCTACTATTTCTGTTTTCCCTCTTCCTCCTCTTCCTCTTGCTTTTGTCACTGTGGTGTCTGTTGTCCTCCTCCTCCTTATCTGCCCCCCCCCAGCACCTGCCTTTGATCCGCCTTCCTCGACAGCATCCTCCTCTTCCTTCCCCTCACCTCCCTCTGCCTTGGAGGCTTGTTCCCCTCAATCTCCTCTTCCTCATCCTCATTTGCCCTCGCCTTGGAGCCTTCCTCTCCCCTGATCTCCGTTTGCCCCTCCCTTTTCCTGCTTCCTCCTCTTCCTTAGCCACCTCCACTCTTTGTCCCCCTCCTCCTCCCCACCTTCTGCCAGGATCATGGCATTCCAGGCTTATTACTGGAACATCAAGGAGAGAGCACATAAAACCAGTGCTTAAAGCTCTCCACTGGCTGCCGATCAGTTTCCGGGCACAGTACAAGGTGTTGGTTTTAACCTTCAAAGCCCTACATGGCTCAGGCCCATCTTATCTTAGGGAATGCCTCTTCCCATATGAACCCTCCCCCTCCCCCCCCCCCACACACACACTCCTGTCCTCTGGGAGGAACCTGTTACAGCCTATGAAAACTAGGCTGTCGCAGACTTCACAGTGGACTTTTTCAGCTACCGCTCCCACCTTTGGAACGATCTGCCGTACGAGATGCGTCTTATTACACATCACTTGCTAATTTCAAAAAGGCTTTAAAGACACATCTCTTCCGGCAGGCCTTCCCCTGAAAAAATCATTAATTCCCGGCTCTGAAACAGAAATTGGGTAGATAACCTCGGTTGTCCCCTTTATTTAACTTTCTTGATTTCATGAATTGCTTATTTGCACAAGAATTGCTCATGAGATTGCACTTTGTTTTTAACTGTTGTCGATTTTAATATTTGCTGGTTTAATCTAATTTTAAGGGGGGAGGTGGTCGGGAAGGGGCATGTTAGTTGTTTTGGTCTGTATTTTTTAACCTTGTTGTACCCTGCTCCAATTACTTTGCTAGAGGAGCAGGTTATAATTAAACATTACTAAATCAATCCTGGCAATAAATGCCATGGAGAGATTCAGTCATGGCATTTCAGGGAAATAACCCAGTTCCCACACCAAGTTATTTCTCCAGTGTGAACAGGGCCTTAATCGGGGAGAGGAAGGCTCCAAGGCAGGGGCAGATGAGGAGTAAGAGGAGATCGGGGGGAGAAAGGCTCCAAGGCGAGGGCAAATGAGGAAGAGGAGATTGAGGGGAACAAGCCTATAGACCAGTGTCCTTGCTCCCTTTTTTGAGCAAGGTGATCGAGAAAGCAGTTGCCTCTCAACTCCAGGTTGTGTTGGATGAAACCGATTATCTTGATCCATTTCAAACCGGCTTCAGGACAGGACATGGAGTGGAGACTGCCATGGTCACTCTGATCGACGACCTCCGCCTGAGTATCGACAGAGGTAGTGTGACCCTGCTGGTGCTCTTGGATCTCTCGGCGGCTTTTGATACTGTAGATCACTCCATCCTCTTGAGTCAACTGAGGGAGTTGGGGATCGGGGGCACCGCACTCCGTTGGCTCCGGTCCTTTCTCTCTGGGAGATCTCAAAGGGTGAGGCTCGGGGACAGTTGCTCCTCCAAGATTGAGCTTAACTGTCACCGATGCTATTTAATGTCTACATGAAGCCGCTGGGTGAGATCATTCGGAGGCATGGAGCTCAGTGTCTTCAGTATGCTGATGACACTCACATATACCTCTCCATGACCAGATCATCGGTTCGGACTTCAGATGGTGTCTCTCCTCTTAATGACTGCCTTGCAGAGGTAATGGATTGGATGAGGAAAAACAGGCTGAAACTCAATCCAGACAAAACGGAGGTACTAGCTGTTACAGGCCCGAAACCAGGTTCAGGAATACATCTTCCGGTCCTAGATGGAGTCACACTCTCCTCGAAGGACCCTGTTCACAGTCTGGGGGTGATCCTTGACTCGTCGCTTCACATGACTAGTCAGGTGAATGCGGCAGTCAGGAGCGCCTGTTATCAGCTTTGGCTGATACGCCAGCTGCGCCCCTACCTGGATCAGAGGGACCTGGAAACAGTGGTGCACGCTTTGGTAACCCCACGTTTGGATTTCTGTAACGCGCTCTACATGGGGCTACCCTTGTGCCTAACCCGGAAACTCCAACTAGTTCAAAATATGGCAGCCAGGCTTGTTAGCGGAATACCTAGGAGGGAGCACATTACACCTGTGCTTAAAGCTCTCCACTGGCTGCCAATTAGTTTCCGGGCGCAGTACAAGGTATTGGTTTTAACCTTTAAAGCCCTACATGGCTTGGGTCCATCTTATCTCAGGGACTGCCTCTCCCCATATGAAACCCCCCCCCCCCGCATGCTTTGGTCCTCTCAGAGAAATCTGTTGCAGCCCATGAAGACTAGGTTAGCGCAGACCTCCCAGAGGGCCTTTTCTGCTTCTGCTCCCAGGCTATGGAATGGCCTGCCGGACGAGATGTGTCTCATTACATGACTAGACTGTTTCAAAACAGCCTTAAAGATGCATCTCTTCCGGCAGGCCTTCCCTGAAACTGTATAATCTACCTGGCTCCTAAAATCTTTCAGCCAATTCCCAACTCGTTATCCCCCCCGCTCTGTATTTTGTTGCTACCCATACTGTGACCAGCATTGCGGTTTTTGTGTATTATGTTGTATTGTATTTTTATGGTTAGTAATTTAATTTAAACTTAACTAGTTTAATCCTATTTTAAGGGGGGGAGGTTGGGATGGAATTCTTGAATTATTTTAATCTATAATCTGTTTTTTAACCTTGTTGTACCCTGCCTCGATTGTTTTACAGAGGGGCGGGTACGAAATAAATATTATTATTATTATTATTATTATTATTATTACACAAGTTTTTGCAGCTGTAAATTTTAGTTACATCTTTACAGAAAGGCTTTTGGATTAAGAAATGCATGGGATAAATGCAATCTGTTTTAACATGATGAGCAAAAAGTAACTAGCAGCACCAAGGGGAGGGATGATAATCTGTCTTTGTTTAAATTGATTCAGATGTAAGTGTATGCATTTCTCTTATTCACCACAGCTTCTTAACTGACTTCTGAATTCTGAGAAAACTGTTGTGTACTGTTTCATCCAATGCAGACAAATCATGTTTCACTCAAACCATGGTTTGACCATTTTGTGATCTTGGTTTGGAGACAAATTAAAGTTGGGCAAACTGTAATTTGTCCAGTTCATCCTTTCAATCCAAACTCCTAAATTAGAACTAACATATAGCTCAGGGACACACTTTCTAGAATTTAAGAGTCCTGGAAAACAAATAGGCAGATTTTGATTAATAGTAGGAGAACTTTGGCAAATAGAAGTAGTCCTGGTTCCAAATAGAAAGTGATGCAAGCCACATGTCTATTTTTTGTATGCTTGCCTGATGGTCTCCCTTTTGTGCAGCTAGAGCTAAACCCTATTTTTTCTTCAATCCCCTCTATGAGCAAACTTGTGCAACACTTGGACTAAAACTGCACTGATACACAGAATGCCAGTGGATTGGAAAGATTCTGTGTTGCAGCTAATTGCATTTTCCACATCAAGTAGACCACATATAATCCAGGTTCAAATAGAGCATATGTTTTCCTGTTCTATGCATGACAAGCATGGCTTAGTCACTATATCATATTTTGGGATTGGAAGTGAATCAAGTCATGATTTGTTTCTATATTATTTCAGTTGTCGTAGGTAGGCCATCTGAAACATATATTGTATTGAAAGCCTAAATGTTAGTGTATTCAAATATTCTTTCCTGAGCCCGAAGTCTGGATTGTAAATCCACCCAGGCTTTGATTAGTGTGTTGGTGAAGCTTGGAACTTGAGCTGTGGCAGAGTATGAAGTTCATGTTTTTCAGGCTCTTAATTGTAGATTGGCTATTAAAACTCATACTGTATTGCATTTGCAGGGGGGACCGTGAGGCTATAGAAAGAATTGCTTATGAGTTTGTGGAAATGAAAGCAAAGGAGGGTATAATCTATGTGGAGGCCAGATACAGCCCTCATCTCCTTGCCAACTGCGAAGTGCATCCTATCCCTTGGGAACAAAAAAAGTGAGTAACCCTTTAAATATGTGAGATAATGCACCTCAATGTAATACTTACAAGAAAAGCAAATACCTGATTAGGTGCACTGCAGTAGGCAACTGAAAATATTATATTTGTAGTAATGTCGTTCTGTAAGATCACATCTGCATTTGAGTGCATCATCAGTGACGATGCTGGTATTGTGTAAATCCTCTCCATGCTAAGTTCTAAGCTACATTGTCACAGTAAGCTTCTTATTTTGGTAGAAATGTAGTGGCTTAGTGATTAAGGTGGCCAGTTCTGATAATCGGAAGGTTGGCAGTTCGAGGCCCAAGTGCGCCATGATGGGGTGAGTTCTGATCAGTAGTCCCAGCCTCTGCCAACCTGGCAGTTGGAAAGCATGTAAAAGTGCAAGTAGATAAATAGGGATCACTTTGGTGGGAAGGAAACAGTGTTCTGTGCAGTTATAATGGCCACATGATCAAGGAGTCGTCTTCAGACAGTGCTAGCTCTTCAGCTTAGTAACAGAGATGAGCACTGCCTCCTACAGTTGGTTATGACTAGACATTCATAGCAATAGAAGTAGTAAGTACATTTCTATACTGCTTATCGGTGCACTTAAGCACTCCCTAAGTGGTTTACAATTGTAAGCTAATTGCCCCCAACAAGCTGGATACTCATTTTAGTAACCTCAGAAGGCTGCCAGGCTGAGTCGACCCTGGCCGGGGTTGAACTCACAACCTTATGGCTTGTGAGTGAGTGGCTGCAGTACAGGCATTTAACCACTTTGCCACCAAGGCTTCTTATAAAAGAGGGGGGGCACCTGAATTTGAACCAGGGGCTTCTTGCTCTGCAGTCAAATGCTCTATTACTGAACTAGACTCCTCATATCAAGGGGAAATTTTACCTTTAAGTAGATAGCCTAATGATGTGGACTGAGATGGGAGCCACCTGTGGGCACAGCAGCTGAAACCTTTTTACTCATCTGTTTTATCTACAACCCACTGCCTTCCCCCTCCATACATACAGAAAGATGTATGTGGAACTGGTAGGAATTTTAAAAAGAGGAGAAAACTTCACAGGTGCTGCTTGAGTTTTCACCTCTTGACGCACACCCCTTTAAGAAAACTATCTGAGGAGTAAGCTTTAAATTTCCCTTACCTACACTGAGTGTAAATTTCCCTTACCTACACTCTCCTTCTGCTTCCTTGCTTGCAAGTAAAACAAATTTCCAAAATAGTTTGTTGTTTTAACCTTAGCACTCCACACCACACAAGAAATTGGGATACTATGCTTGATCAAGTTTCTCCTGACCAAATAGGAAAGCAGTGTCAGTATATTTAAAGGTTGTTTCTTGTATATTTCTGGTAAAATTTCCTTACATTTGCTACTTTTTGTATTGTTCTCCAATCATGAGAAAAAGTACTGTATATATTCATGTATAGTTTTGAAATTTAGGTTAAAAAAATTAACACAAAAAACCTGAGTTGACTTATCCCTAGGTCAATGTAAGTACTGTTCTGAGCTCTTATTTTAAAAAGGAACCATCCCCTGGTGAAAGGCAAGAGCATAATCTATCCTGGAAGCACTAACTCTCCCTCCCCCCTCCCGCTTCTGTCATCCATCCAATCTTTAGGGTGAGCAGAAACAGTTATACCTGCTGGAAGTTTGTAAATTATTTGTCATCCTTTTCCTCTGCTTTGTTCTTTTCATCGTTTGTTACATGCCCCCAATTTTTACCCTCGACTTATCCATAATTAAGCCCCAAAATCCACAGTTTGGGGCTCAAAACCTGCACTCAGTGTATACATGAGGTTGACTTATAGTTGAGTATCTATAGTATATTGAATCTCATACACTTTTCCTTAGAGCAAAATTGGATGAGTATATGTACTGGCTTCCACTGTTAAAGTAATGCAGCTGTCAATGGGAAGGAATTAGGAATTGCCTATTTCTTCAGTTTAAGATAATTACACTCAAACAGCTCAAATATTTGCTGGATCATGCCATGCTGTAGCTGAAAATAATTCTGTAGGGCAGTGCAACTCTAAATGGTGATCTGTGGATGAGTGCCAATCTGTGACCCATTACTTGTCCATCTGCAGCATGTTTCCAGGAAATTCTGTGAATATGATGATAATATGGAACAAACAGGGTACTAATCTCTGGTATACTGGAAAAGAAAACTGCTGATGCACCACATCAGGTTACTTGAGAAGGACTGTGTAGTGCAATCTGACACATGTGTGCAAATAAGTCCCACTCAACCCAATCTCATTTAAGTTGTGTAACATTGCAACCTTCACGTCAATTTTATTATATATAATTTGAAATACTGTATTGTATTTACAGAGGACTTCGAGCATATATGCATTTATTTTTCCCTTCTGAAAGGGCTAGCCAGTTAATTAATCCACCCAATTACTTCTCCCATCTTTTCCATAGCCAGTTCTCTGAGAATGGTTCCATATTAATGGGACCTCTTGCCCTGAGTACTTCATCCATCCTCCCTGTGTGAAGCAGCTGTAGGAGCTGTTGGCAGAAGTGATTCAGCTTGAGAGAGAAAGCAGAGTTAATACAGAAGCATTTTCTTCCCCAGCAACTTTTTAAAACAACCTAGAAGTTTTGGCTCTTAGAATTGGTGGGTTGAGACCCTGCTGGTGATCTTTATAGCTCTTAATTCCTTCAGAAGAAACCAGAGCTTTATTTGACAATACATCACCAATATATATTTTGAACCAGCTTTGTAAAGGAGCTTCAGGAGGGAAGGAGGAAGTTTTTGCTGCTTCTGCTGCTGGCTGTATTTCCTCCCAGGATAGCCTGGAGCATGTTAATTAGATGCTGAGGAGGGAGTGCAATCGGTGATTCTCAAAATAATTAAAGAAGTACTTGCTGATATAGCATGGACATTATCAATCTACAGCTGACACATTTGAGCTTTACTGCCAGGTAGCTCTTTATCTGATCTTCAGAAGAAGGTGTGTGTTGTTGATGTTTGCTTTCTGTACAAATAGTCAAATGCTGAAAGATTTATCTATACCAGTTTAATTTGAATATGAAGTATCACAATTAGGTTTCTATTCTGGTATGTTAGAATCATAGAATCATAGAGTTGGAAGAGACTACATCGGCCATCCAGTACTTAAATGACATTTTGGAATCTACTGAATTTGAACACTGGAATCATCTTGGCCTGAGCTGGACTACTTAACTGTTTCCCTCAGTATTGCCCACCATGTCTGTCAGGCCTTTCAGGGTTTCTGGCAGAGGTCTTTTCCAACTCTTCTGGTGGGGATTTTGTTAGATGGAGATCCTGGGATTAGGTTTGGGACACTTTACATATTATGCAATTAATCTACCAATTTATAGGTTTTTGGCATGTTTGCTACTCGTGTTCAGGTGTTTCCTAGTGGTGAACCTTGTGAAATGTTAAAGAATTTTCTTCTCTTCATTTTTTATGGCATAGTTAACTCAATATTTCATATATTTCTTCTAATAAAACCCTGAAGATATGTTTTAGAGCAGGAGTGAGAAAACTTCTGGCTTTCAAAACTGACTTTTTAAACTTGAATCTCAAGATCTGTTAAACAGATGGTGCAAAAAACATATTAAACAATCTTGATCAAAGGAATTTGTTTTCGAGGGCCAGTCTGAACTGAAGACACAGATTTTCCAAACAAAAATGCATTCCTTGTCACGTTGATATCTTTTTTCTTTTTCTTTTTATCATTACAATTTAGGGCAGTTTTTTTCCTATTGTTCTGTTGCAGACAAATCAGAAATTTTTGCTAATCTGCAAATCTGTCTGTCCACTTTTGTTTTAGAATAAAATAACTTGAGAAATGAGACAATTTTGAGTTGAGAAGTGGATTTTCCTACATGCATTTCCCCCCTGCAACTTGCACCAGGGCCATTTTTCCAGACATACATATATTGTAGTCTTCAAGGGGTTTATAACTTAAACTGTATATAATATATAATTTGCAGTTATACCCTTTAATGATTACTGGGAGAGGATCGAAGCACTATTTTGAAGTGTGAAATGGGTTTATTCAATTATTTGTATCTCACTTTTTCTTCCAGAGTGAAGCCCCAAGTAGCTGAAAAATAAAAGTTGGTAGAAAAACAAGACAATATTTGCAAAAGATTAGTAATATGAAAAATAAGAATGTTCCAGTAAACTTATAAATAAATGTTCAGTTCAGTACTTATGGAAACATTGGCCCGAGGCAGACAGGCAAGAAGTGGCATGGCAGCGGCGATTCTAGGGTTAGGGGCCACGCGCCAACTGTGTGGTCCCTATCCCTAGTTCGTGTTGGCGGTGGCATCGTGTCAGCATCCCATCCATACAGGTGCCTCCATGATGACGTCACGTGCACACTGCGTCCAAACAGCGCAACACGCACATAATGTCTCCATGCCACCCCAGGCAGCTTACAGCAGTGCAGCAACCAAACAGTCATGCCAGTGATGTAGAGGAGAAAAGGACCACCTTCTCTTCTTTAGCCGGGTGCAGTGAGCGCCTAAGGCACAAGGGCACCCCTTTTCCAAGCCAAAGAGAAGCAGCATTTTGCCACTTCTCTTTGGCCTAGGAAAACGCCAGATTGGGGCCACAGGCTGCCAGTGAGGTTGCCCTGGCCCCAATCCAGTGTGAAAAAGGGCGGCACAGAGCCACCCCTTTCAGGGCTATCTGTACAGCCCCATTATTATCCCAAATAAAGAATAATGAATATCAGTAAACAAAGGGCTAATAATATAAGTGACCCTGAGATGCACTCAGCAAGTAGACTTTTCCCTTATCTCTAATATCAAGCAGTGATAGTGGGGAATAATGAAATACTAACTGATTTCTGTATTTGTTTTATTCAGGGGAGACCTCACTCCGGATGAAGTGGTTAGCCTTGTTAATCGGGGGTTAAAAGCTGGAGAGAAGGCTTTCAACATCAAAGCCAGGTCTATTCTATGCTGCATGCGCCACATGCCAAGTAATGTATTACAACTCAGCCACGGCACTGTGCCCTATTTTACCAATTCTGTCTTATTCCTCATCCCACTGTTCAAACACATTGATTCTGAAGATTCAAGTCCCTTTGAAGAAGTAATTCTTTGTGGTGTAGATAGTCAGTTATCCCATAACATTAATTATCAATCCTGCTGAAAAATAGGTACAGGGAATAGGTATAAACATATAAACAGAGCACGACAAATGGAAGATTTTGCCTTGTAACATCTAAAGCAACTTGAATAGATCACCAATTATTTCAGCATGAGAAATTTGCTTGTTTTTTTAAGTTAAAAATTAGTTGACAGCTGTTGACAAGCTATGCATTTTAAATGGTCTGCTTAATCAAAAATTGTTTCCATACTGGAATTGCCATTCTTAGCCACTCAGTTTTAGTTGGGAACAAAATGTCATCATTGACCAAATATCTTCTGTGTTGGCCTCCCATGTCTTTCATACCTGTTTTTTCGAAGGCCCCCCCCCCAATAAAATGCATTCCTAATGCCAGCATGTGTAGTGTGAGTAACCTGCTTCAGGGGTTATTGTGCCTTGTGTCTAGCGCTTCCTGAAAATATACTCCTTATATATAGTGCGGTAAATTTGTGATTAATTTCCCGGTGGTAGTTCCTGTACTGCTGTTTCCCATATTTGCTTTTCTTTCATTGGAAAGCAGTGATATTTGGCTAGGAGACAGATAACAAAACAAAGATTCTCACCCACACTCACTCACCAGGCAGAAAAAAGAAGTTGACCAATTAGAGACAGTTCTTCAGTAGCCTTCCATTTCCACTTAACAGCAAGAAAAAAAACAAGATGAAATTGAGAGGAAACATTTGTTTAACACTACAGGGGATTTTTACTGAAAGGGATTGTTAAAAAGCACTTTTATAAGTGGATATTGGACAAAGGGGATAATTACAGGAGTGCACAGTATGGTATATATCAAGTTATATATGGAACTACTGTTTGAATTGTTTCTGGAATTCTGCTAAGAGCAGAAAAGTAATACCTCAGCAGGTCTATAAAACTTCAGTGTGGAAGCATCCTAAGTAAAAACTGAAATAATACACTCAGCATAGAAAGTGTAGTTTAGCATAGCATATTTTAGCTTAGCATAGAAAGACGTTATAGTAGTAATGACTACAAAAATATAAGCCATTTTTTTAAAAAAAGAAAACCCCTATATTTCTCATTCTTATTTATCTTTAAAAGTCTAAAGATTTGGATTGTAGAAAATGATCTGTATAGAGAGTCTAATTATATTTAAATTTACACATTTCTAAAAACACCTACTTTATTGGTCCCCTAAAACTATGTACAGAATTGTGACTCTAGAGCTGTTACAGAAGGGAGAAGCATGCTTACATTGAAGTGTCTTATAGTTAGTCTTGAAACCGTCATTTTTAACTTAATATTTTTTATAATGTTGGAAAGACTATATCTACAAACACAGCTCACTTTTGACTGTATACTAACTATAAGATACAAGGCCCAGCTCTTCTTTTGACTTTATATTCAAAGCTATTCAATCATGCAGTTATAACATTAGCATACTTAATGTGTGCTTTGCATTTATTATAGCAATCTAAAACTTTGCAGTCCTGAATTGGCTTACAAACTTCACGTACTTGATTCTATGCTATCTTCTGCACACATAATTCTTCAAATTGAAAATTTTATTTAAGGTTGTCAGATCTTATAATGCAGTAAACCCTTTACTTTTGTGACTGCTGTGACTAGATGGAACTAGTCACATGAAACTAGATGGTTTTGGTGGCAGAGCAATGATAACAAACCTTCTAAAACTCATGAAATAATTCACTACTTCCTAAATTAACATAAAAAATTGGAATGAAATTGATGCTTGTTGCCTTAGTGTGATTGGGAAAAAAATCTTAGAAACTAGAGTTTGTAAGTGTACGGTATATGGAAATATGTTCATTGAGTGTCCAGTATGTTTGCAGACTTTTAATGACAAATTAGGCACTACCTTTTGTGTAAAGCATGTAAAGCCAGCGTGTGTTAATTGTTAATTTCCTATCTTATCTCTGTCCCTTGCTTTCAGCAAAACTAAGTATGCCATTGGTTTAAGACTCATTATATCCTAACCTATGTTCAGCATTCCATCTTGATCATAGATTGTTCCAAGCTACTGAGAATTTTCCTTCTCTGAGTTCCATGAATATATGGCAGTATATTAGAGATAGTGTTAATGAAACTTTGCCCATGCAATGAAATCTTGGCAGATATAGATACGGTGGAGTTTGAAAATATTTCCAAACACCTAGAATGGTCTCTTTGTCCTCCAGTACTTTGCATGTAATTGTACATCCATCCACATGAAAGAGTAATTGTCAAAAGGGGATCTCAGGAGCCATTCATGTCTCCCAGCTGGCTTCAGTCTTAGGGGTCATTCTGCCATTATTATTATTTTTTAATTGAGTTGATGAAGATGAGCCAACTCGCACATTCTGATTTTGTTATTCACAGGTTTTTTTCCCATTGGAACTGCATCGCTTCGCATCTCCCCATGTTCTATGCTCACCAGCCCTGCACCTCTACCCCCCCCCCCCCGCCCCCACAAGGGTGCAGGTGACCTCTGGGAGAACAGTCTCCAGCAGCAGCCATGTCTCCCATTGCTCCCTGGAGCTGCCAGCTGCCAAGAGACAGTTGGGGCAGAGGCAAAACAAGAAAGAGAGAATCCTCCTCTCCCCTCATTGGAGTGGAAAGACACAGGCAGGCATGCAGTGTTCAATCCTAGGTCTATTCGCATCGGTTATTCACACTGCCAATGATGTGAATCTTCTCTAAAAACTTGGAAAAAATCCAGCACCAATTATGCTGGGTTAAGTGGGGTTTTTGGCAGCCCATCCCACAAACTGAATTGAATGAGTTCGGGATGCATGTGAACAACAAAGATTCAACCCAGATTCATCCTGCATTATTTTCATAGTGTGAATAACCCCTTAGTAAGCATTGGTGATAGAGGACAAGTGACATCTGTGCTATTCTAGATCCAACTACAACATCCTTTAGGGTTCCCTACCCCAATCCCATCATTCTGCTGATTGCCATGAAAGGTTCCCCCACTCCTGGTAAGGATCTACACAGGCAAGGCAACTGCTGGCTCATAGCTTCTTAAAGCCTTCTCCTAAACTACTTTGAGCAGACAGGAACTGTAGGAGTGTTGATGATCAGCAGTAGACATAGCCAACAGCATATAGCTTTGAACTTTTTGTTTCACTTCTGATGTCACCATCCTCAATTAACACAGAGATAGGCACTTCCCCCTCAGTTTCTGCTGGTGCCTGAGAAGACACACTTATCAACACATTTTTTTATGCATTTCCTTAATAGTTCTGTGCCGTGATGTACATATTGTGGTCTGGTCTTAGAAGCATTTGAGACTGAAATGAGGAAGGCTGTGTAGGTCCCTGCTGTCGCCCTGCTCAGTACTTCTCAATAACATTATGTGGTTTAATTTTTGTAAGAGGCTAGTGTCATGTTAGATGAACACTCAAGGGCTAAAGCATTTAGCTGATCATGCCAGTGATGACATTGTGTCAGGGCTTCATCCTTCACAAAAGTGTGTGCCTTACAAGCTGTCTGAGTATGCCAGAATGGGGTGGGGGACAGATGCTGGTGGGACCAAATTGAGAATCTTAAGCATGGTTTTGAACTCAGCATTACTCGTTAACCAGCTGTTTTCATTGGTGGAAGTGATTGTGATTTCTAGATAGACAACTATATTGTACTATATGATATTGTTCTTGACATTCTGAAAATATAAAATGATTCAAAATAAACCTAAATACCATAGGTCTTTAGAATCCAGGAGAGCATAATCTCCTCTGTGAAACCTTCTCTAAGCATTACCATTTGTAATTGTTTCCTTGTGTTACATTCTATAGGAGTATACAAAGCAGAAGGCTATTCTTTTTCTGCCACATATTGCAAGTTAAAACTAAAAAGGCCTTTGAAGCTATTTTGAGGTTTGTTAATGCTTAAGAGAGAATTTCTGAATTTGGAGAGGAGGCAGATCTTCCTCTTAGATTTCCTGGGACACTTCTGTTCTTTGATGGCTTCAGATGTTGGAGAAAATCAAGTCTGTGAACCAACTCCATTCCTAAAAGCAAAGTTTTCCACAGTGTAGATTCAAGTGATTTTACTCATTTATTGTATTTTGTATTGCCACCAAAGCAAGTGATTTACTTGCATCAAAACTGTCGTTGAGTAATGAATATTAGTATAGCTTTCAAGCCAACAATACAATTTTGTAGTGAAAAGCATTTGTAGTAACTACTTTTCTTTGAAAAATGTAATATTGAGGGTGTGTCCAACAAACTATGATCCAAATATGTCAGGTCTGTAGTTGTAGTGTTTCTGTAATGTGGCTTTCTGTTAGTAATCTAGCTTTGAGTGTGTTGCATATCACCTTATGGAGATAGCAGCCCTAAATACCGGTAATTGAACTTAGCTAGTCTCTGAGTTGTTGCAATTAGTTTTATGCAATAGAAGATATTTATATGGGATATATTGTTTAAAAAAATGTGAACTATAATTTTTGTTCTCTGATTAGCTGGTTGTTGCCTGAAAAGAATTGTTCTCTGAAGAATGTGACTGTTCCATTATTTTCCTTTCTGCTGACTTAGGTATATGAGAAAAGAACCTTTGCATTTAGAGATTAGATAACAAAATAAGTATCCCCATGTTCTTTCAAAAGTCCTAATATGGATAAATATGACCTTTATACTTTATATTTACTTTATATGAAGTGTGTGTGCGTGTGTGTGTATGCATGCATATATATGTATAGTATTGGGGGGAGTACTTTATAAATATACTTTGTATTTAACCCTCGATTGAAAGAAAGTGTGCAAATTTCGCACAGATGGAAAACTAGAAATATTTTGTTGCATAAGTGTTTGCAGTTTTTCAAGAATTTCTTGTTGACTGTATATCCTGTCTGATGTTCAAATATATGCAAAGATATGTTCTCACTGGCTGTTCCCTATTTGTTTCTTAAGGGTCTGTCTAAACTTGAACATTGTTAGACCTATCTCTTTTACCTGCCAGTTGATAACCTCTGCCAGACAGAATAACTACAGTTTCTATATAATTTTTAATTCATGGACATAGATTATATTACCTGGATAATGTTAGTTGCAAAAAAAGCTGGTAATTGTATTGCATGTGGAAGTTTTTATTAATTTCTCCATGGTAATGGAGATGCTAGCATCAAATTCCTCAAAGCAGGGTGAGGAACATGTGGTTCTCACGATGTGATTGGTCTACAGTTCCCATTAACCCCAACCAATACAGCCAGTTATACCAGTTGATAGCAGCTGCAGTCTGGTAACACCAAGAGACTACACTTTTTCCATCCCTGCCTGTAATTTTGAAGTATGTCTCAGAGAAATGCCTGTAGTAAAGAGTCAAAAGATCAGGAGGTAATTGTGTCATTGTTTTTGTTGTGTGCCTCCATGTCTTTTCTGACTTATGGTGACTCTAAGGCAAACCTATCATAGGGTTTTCTTAGTAAAAGACAGAGGGGGGTTGTCATTGCCATCCTCGGTGGCTGAGAGTGTGTGACTTGCCCAGTGGGTCACCTAGAGGGTTTTTATGTTTGAGTGGGAAATCGAACCCTGTTATCCAGAGTCATAGTCCAGCACTAAAACCACTACACTACATTGGCTCTTTGGATGTGTCATAGCCTTGTTTAAACATTACATTAGAAAGCTTTTATAAGGAATGTTTTCTTCCTGTTTCTTCCTGTTGCTGTTGTGTCCTTCGAGTCATCTTTTACTTATGGCGACCCTAAGGCGAACCTACCATGGAGTTTTCTTGGTAAGATTTTTGGAGGTCTTTAAACAGAGGCTGGATGGCCATCTGTTAGGGATGCTTTGATTTTGATTTCCTGCGTGGCAGGGGTTGGACTGGATAGCCCTTGTGGTCTCTTCCAACTCTATGATTCAATGGGGCTTTCTAGATTGGCAGGAAAGTGTGACATGAAGTTGCCTTTTCCTTAATGCTTAGCAGCTGCACCACAGCCTTTAGATGGAGCTGCGCTGTTCTGCAGTTTTTAAAAAAAGAAGCTGGGAAAACCAGCACCTTTTTAAAGGCGCTTCTTCTCCCCTAAAACGCAAAAAAAAAAAAAGCGTTTTCATGGCACACTTTCCCTTTTTCTCATCTAAAGGCTAGACTTTCATGCAGCCATGAACACACTTCTTTTTGCCAATCTAGAATGCCCTTATGAGGTTGAGAGCATATGACTTGCCCAAGGTCACCCAGTGAATTTCATAGCTGAGTTGGAAATCAAACCATGGTCTGCAGAGTCATAGTCCAACACTCAAATCACTACTTCAAACAGGCTCATATAGTAAATATTAAGAGCTTTTTGTTCAAAAGACCAAAAAAAGAAACCTGATTGAATTATGCCGGCCCACTGGAAAGCACAAGTTAGAACAAGCAAGAGGTTGAACTAGTGCAATTCCACTAAGAAAACGGTACTGGCAAACTCTCTTCATATAAATAACCTTAAAAAGGCAACTGCAGGTTTTGTTGAACATATATTATGAAAAACATTTGTTAACTGCCTTCCAGTTGCCCTTGACTCATGGCAACACTGTGAATGAGATACCTCCAAGGCAGGTCCTGCAGACTGCAGGCTGTGTCTTCCTTGATTAAGTCTATCCATGTGGTATGTGGTCTTTCTTTCTTTCTACTGCCTTCTGCCTTCCAAGCATTATTGTCTTTTCTAGTGAGATGCCTTTTCATGATGTGGCTGAAGTAGTTTCTACATATTAAAAACAATTTTGTTGAGTAGTATTTGTGACCCTCATAGTCAGTACACATACTTGTGAAGATGGTGGAATGGAAGAAACAAACTAACTCTTCCATTTCCAATAGACCACCTGCAAAACCTCAGTTGAAAATTTTCTTTTGAAGAAGTTATTGACCTGAACAGTGTTAAATCTTAGAAATTAAAATAAATTATGACTTTCGATAGAGTTCTCAACTTAAACAAACTTACTGGTTTTGCAGCATGGATTGCCCAAATTATAGGCCTGGTTGTCTCTTGGTTAGCCTCAAAGGCAGAATGCAAAAATGTTTGTCCCAGTCAATAGAAGGTGTCCTTCCAATCAATTCTCATGTATCTATAGGATAGAGAAAGGTAAATTACACAGTACCCATGTTTCTTGTTGCCCTTCCCACCATTTCTGGAGGGGGCTTTTGTTTTAGTCACCTTTTGGCTGTCCAGGAACAGATGGCCAGGGACATGGGAAATAGTGTCACTCTCTTCATAGGTGTTTGCTCATGCTACAAGCTTCCTAGGGCTCTTCTTATGAGGACTTTAAAGTAGTCTGTATTTTATCATGCAGTCATAATCCTACTTCTTCTGTTTGTGTGCCTTGAGCTGAAAGCAAGATTTCTCAAAGCGAAATAAATCACCTGCCTTATACTTTGGGAGGCTGGTGCAATAATTTTATTCCCTTTTCAGTGATTATGGGAAAGATAAAGAATGTCTTAATTAGGCACTGCCTACTATCAAACAGGTAAAAAGTGCACACACAAGTCAATCATAATGTATCTCCTATCCTTTTCCTGTAAAGGAAAACCGATCCTTTTTTGTATATTATACTCCTTATAAAAATAAACGATCTTTGAACTGATTCAGTTAGGAGTGTCATAATACAGGCAAGTTAAAGGTAAGTGGCTCAACTTGAAGCCTTTTCATTTGTTTAGAATAACAGTACATGAAGGTTGGACAGCATCCAGTGGCACTTGCCAGAAAGCTGCCTCCATTTTCCTAGGCCAACCTTTAATGAAAACCATGTGTTTAACATACAACTTCCTAATGTTCATTTGAGTGATTAGGAGGTTAGACTAATAAAGTAGAAACAACAGTTTTCCATTTTTCACTCACTGTTAAATGTATGTAACCTGCAAAACCCATACAGAAACAGTAACTGATGTGGTAGAGAAGAAGGTCCTGTGAAATGTCATGCTGAAGTCTGTTTTATTTTGTTTGAAAACAGAAGTTGTTGGTTTCGATTCAAAGTCTGCTTTCCATGGAAGGAAGGGCTCTGCTCATGGAAGATGCCTCTTCCTGATTTTAAAGGATAGTTCACCCCACACACACAACTCTACACCACAATTTATCCCCATTCACCAGGATTCCCTGTCCTTGTGTGTAGCATTTTCAGAGGGCTGTTCTATGAAAGAGAAAATAGAGAGGTCTCCTGCCACTGCCAGCCCAGCTACATATGCCTAAACTGGATCCAATGTAGCGTGTGTCTCTAAAAGCCAAGTGGAAAGAGCATTGTGACAGAGGTTCTTGGAGAAACAGGTTTTCCAACAGTGTTTATAGGTATACAGCATTGCATCCCATCTTCATTAAGACTGGCCACAGTATTTTAGGATAAATATTTGTACTTTCCCTTCCATGTATTTGCAATTTGATCTGGCAGCCTATTCCATTAAATAATTCTTAACAAGATGCCTGGAGTTCCCTGAACTCCTCACCTGTAAACATTTCAACTCTTTCCTCTTGTAAAAATTGGTTCTCTTAAGGAGCATGCTTAATGTCATGTGTTGCTATTTTTAAAACATTTCCTTATGCCATAGGAAATTGTTTTAAGGTTTGGTTTGTTCTTTGTCTCTGGATAATTTAATGGTGCTATATATAATGTACTAATACAGAATATTTTATTGATTTCTGTATAATAAAACTAAGAGAAGAATATTTTTCAACTTGTCAGTTTGTGTGCTGCTTCTCAATACACTGCATTAGATGGCAGTCCTTACAGTGTATTTTCAGAAATGGAAAAAGCCAACAAAAATATTTAGAGAAAAAAAAATTAAAAGTGATCTTGGTTTGTAGCCTGCAGATTAGATTAGAAAGTGTTACTGTTCTAAAAAGATCCCCCAGTGTTTATAACAGGTCTAAGGTGGATGATTCTTTAAAAATGTACTGAAATAGGTGGTAAATTCAGGCACATAATTGAAAAGCAATACACTTATTTCAAGCGTGCATGCAGTTGAGAGCCAGCATGTTGTAGTGGTTTGAGCATTGGCCTCTGATTTTGGAGAGTTTGGTTCAACCTCCTGCTTGGCCATGAAAACCCACTAAGGTTACCTTGGGCAAATCATTCTCTCAGCCTCAGAGGAAGGCAAAGCCAAACTACCTCTGAACAAATCTTGCCAAGAAGGTCCCATAATAGATTTGTCTTAGGGTCATCATAAGTCATAAATTACTAGAAGTGTTCATGCAGATAATTATCACAGACTGTACCACTTTATGGACATTTAGTCGTGGAGTTACAGAGGGAGAGGTGGTCACTGAGAAAAACATTTCATGTTTCAAATGAATTGGACTCTTTGGCATTTAGTAAGCACATGAAAATATACTTTTCCAGTTATAAAGGGAGGTTAGTTGTAGCTAGGATAACGTATTGCAGTGTATGGGTTGTACATGTACCTCAGTACGATCTGAAGCAAAACCATAGTACACAAGGTACACTGCAGAAGGGTTGCATCCATGCATATCAGAAAGCTGGTACCTCAGTATACAGCTTATAATTCACTTCTGAAACATTCAGTAACCATAGCTGAAGTGTTCCACGCCCAGAAATAAACTTGCTTGTTGCTCCTGGACTGTATTCAGTATTTGCCAGATCTTCTTGACAACTTTGTCAGGAGGAAAAACCTGGGAAAACAAAGTTCTGTTTTTGTTTTGTTTTTAATGATGGATATTTTCCTGTGAACGAATTCAAGTGAGGCTCTGAGGGTTTGGGGAGGAAATTCCCTCCTTCATGGTGTTTTTTGTTCCTTTTCTTTCCAGGCTGGTCACCAGAAGTAGTGCAGCTGTGTAAGAAGTATCAGAATGATTCAGTGGTTGGTATAGATTTAGCTGGGGATGAGTCAATAAATGCTGAGACCTGCCTAGGACATCGGACGGCTTATGAGGTTTGTTTATTTCAATATGGAATAACAACCAAAGATGGTTATTATGTAGCTGGAGAGTATTTATTTATTTATTTATTTATTTATTTATTTATTGGTATACTGCCTCTCTCCCAATGAGAAAAGTATGACCTTTGGGCTATATACAGTCCCATTAGGCTTTCTTTGAGAGCCCAGGGCCCATAACAACCTATCCCCAATTTTTTCCAGTTGACTGTCATTTTTTTTTTTTAAAAGCTTTTTCTTGGCCTAAAATGGCTAGTGTGGGAAACATGGCAAGATTTCCCACATACCCTCTGGCCTAATTTTTAAGTTGCACTTTTATGTGGATGGAAGATCATCATAGTATTATCTTATTAAATTCTTTGGCCTTTATAATACGTAGTATTTCCCCAGCACATACACTACAGTAATTTCTGGTGTTTCATAAATTTTGATGCTTCCAGTATTTTGGACTACAGCTCCTAGAAGCCCCAGACAGCTTGGCCAACAGTCAAGAATTCTGGGAACTGAAGTCCAAAACACCCGAAGGACCAAAATTTGGGAACACTGCTGTAGAACAAATTTCAAAAATGTTTATAACATAATATTTCCAACATGTATTGTCTTTCCCAAAAGTATTTAATTATAACACATTGTTTATCTAGTAATTTCTTATCCATTCTAATATGCTAAAAATTCTTGCCATGAAATATGTGAGAATAGCATTATATCAGTTGGCTTCACTGTCATATAAGCCAGCGTGCTTGTAGAAAGTGTGGGATGAGTCCTTCCTGAATCTTCATTAGTGAAGAAAAGCCAGAGAAGCCAACTGTGATAATTGTTATGAAAGAACAGGAAGGAAGGATATCCAGCTTCCTTGTCTTAAGAATCAGTTATCAAAGTAGTTAACACTAGCTGATAAAGCTCCAATATTCATCTGCTTCTTCTTCGTGGTCTCTGTGCCTCACACAATAGGGTTTTGCGCCTGCGCAGAAGCTCCATTCGGAATGCTGAAAAGCTGAGCAGATTGGCGGGAGCCCCGCCCCTCCCATTCCCTGAGCATGCCCAATCCCGCCAATCTAGCTCCTCCTTCAGTTCTCTTTCGTCCGCCGCAAGAGTAACATCTCCTTCGGAGTGCTCTTCATCGCGACGGAAGCTGAGTAGCTAGACTCTGTCTATTTTCTTTATTTTACTTTATTTTACTTTATTTTTGTTCTTTTTTTCGTTTTCTCCCGTTTTTTCCTTGAGCTGCCCCCTTTTTGTCGGAACTCGAGGGTTTTGGCCCGGACGGGCCCCTCGCGACCGGATCGGCCTCTTATGGCCGCCCCGTTCAAGAAATGTTCCAACTGTGGCGGTAAAATCCCGGTTGTGGATGGACACTCGAAGTGCATTTTCTGCTTAGGCAGTTCCCACATTCCGGAGAAATGCAAGCATTGCAAGGCTTTTAATCCCGCCACACTCCGCCAACGAGCAGACCGGCTCAAGGCCCACTTGTGGGAGAAGGCCCTCTCAGTCTCCCACTCCTCGGACCCGTCCACGGACCCCTTAGGACGTCTTCCAATCTCTAAGTTCCCGAGGATCCCGAAAATCAAAAAATCGACCTCGACGTCGACCTCGACCCCGACGGAACCCTCCTCGACGCCGGCCTCGGCCACGACTACTATGCCTCACCCTGAAGGGCAACACAGGGAGCACAAGAAGCGGCCTCCTCCCATCGAGCTGGAGAAGCCGCAAGCAAAAAAGCATAAGCATAAGGAGGTCCTCACTTCGGTTGCCTCGGCGGCTGCCCAGGCACACCTGGCCATGTCTTTTCTTAGACAGCCTTCGGCCATTGACCTCTCAGTCCCGGCCCCGGTCACTGTACTAGACTCGGCGCCGGAGACTCTGGAACCCGCATTTCAGCCTGCATCTACCCAGGTCCTCGCCCCTACGGGGACGGTCTCGACCTCGGCCTCTACTGTCTCGACGATTTCGGCTCCGACCTCTGTTCCACCGAAGGAAATCCTAGCCTCTTCGGAGCGTATTTACAGGCTGCGGTTCCCATCTCCTCCACCCCGGAAGTCTCCGGAGCCATTTGAGGAGCACTACTTCGACTCGCCCCACTCGTTGGCCTCCTTTTTGGCGCGACATCGGGCTGAATCATATTGGAGAGAGCGCCATCCGTCCTACCGCTCCTACTCTCCTTCGTACCGGGATCGGTACCATGTTCGTGACCTCCACGTCGGAGACTTCTCACGATCTCGATCTCGATCTCGCTCGCCCTCTCGGTCCCGGACCGAGTACAGAGCCATATCTCCTCCACCGGCCTCGACAGCTACGGTGTCGAAACCTTCGGAATCGAGCGCCATTATGACCGTCTCGGCCTCAGCTACCGCTACTACTTCGACGTCGATAGTCTCCGCTCCGATCAGCTACGCGGACGCCTCGACGTCGACCTTCTGTACGGCACCGACACAGCCCTATGTGGATCCGCAGTTGCCAGCCTCCCAGTCTACGGAGGAGTCTACGGGAGAGACGGACAACCGTCCTGACTCCCCACAGCCTGCCATTTCCTCTCCCAATGAGGAAGTTGAGGACCAAACACCGGGCTCGCCTGTCGAAGACCTCCATCTCTTTACTGGAATCGTCGACAGGATGGCTAGGGCGGTAGGCCTCCAGACGGCGCAGACAGCCCAGCCCCCTAGGGACCCCATCGATGGCCTCGTGGTACGTCCCCAGCAACCAGCGGTCATTCCATTCTTGCCTTCTTTCTCGGACATTATGGTGGCCTCTTGGACCAAGCCGGCCTCGACGCCACCCGCTTCTAAGAAGCTTGACTCGTTGTACCGGGTACAGTCGGATACGGCGCCATTCTTATTCACCCACCCAGCTCCCAACTCTCTCGTGGTGGAATCTACTTGCAAGTCTACAGGCAAGTCCCATTCTGCCCCTGTGGACAAAGATGGCAGAAGGATGGACATCTTTGGTCGGCGTTTCTATTCATCTGCAGTGCTGGCAGCAAAGGTCGCCAATATGCAAGGTTGCATGGCCGGCTATCAGAAGTTTTTGTGGGACCGTGTGGCTGCTTTCATTCCCTACCTGCCTCAGGCACAACAAGAGGCAGCTCAGGAATTCTACGCTGAAGCACTCTCCCTCATTGCCCAGGAAGTACACTCAGCTAGACATGTCGTGGACTGTTCTGCGAAAGTGATGGCCGGTGCAGTGGCACTCCGCCGTTTCGCCTGGTTGAGGTCTACTTCTCTCTCCGAGGAGGCTAAGTCCAAAATTGAAGATCTTCCTTTCGATGGTGAAGGTCTATTCGCTGCTAAGACTGACGAATCCCTGGACACCATGGCCAAGGCTCGTCTGAACGGGAAGAGGCTTGGGCTGACACCTAACAAGCCCTCATCCAGTTGTGTTTGGCGCCAAAGGCCATACGACCCTGGTTTCACCCGCTCTCGTTCGGCTCCGTCCTCTACTTATAGGACCCAACCCTACAACAGGAGGCCTTACAGACAGCCTCAACAGCAGCAACAACAGCAGCAACAGCAAAGGCAAGGTCAGCAGCGTCAGCAGCAACAGCCTTCTAGAAAGCCATCCTCCAAGTCGCACTTTTGACGGGCTCTTGGAGGCGACACCCAATTTTTGTTTGCCAGTCTCCCTCTCCTCAGTCCCCAGACTTCGCCATTTCTACGAGAACTGGTCCAAGATCACCACGGACTCCTGGGTGCTTACCATCATCCGCTTGGGATACGCCATAGAGTTCTCAAGTATTCCACCAAATGGCGTTTTCTGTTCCACTCCCTCCTCTCCTCCTCTTCTGGAGGAGATTTCCTCCCTTCTCGACAAAGGAGCCATACAACGTGTTCCACCGTGCTTCAAACACCAAGGCTTCTACTCCAGGTACTTCACAGTTCCGAAAAGAGGAGGAGGTCTCCGCCCCATCTTGGATCTGAGAGGCGTCAACTCATACATCACGATTCGCAAGTTCAAGATGGTGACTCTCCAATCCATCTTGCCGTTCCTGCACCGAGGGGACTGGTTTGCATCCATAGACCTAAAGGATGCTTACTTCCACATCAGCATCAGGCCTCAACATTGGAAGTATCTCCGTTTCGCTATAGATGGAGATCTCTATCAATATACCGTTCTTCCTTTCGGCCTCTCTACCGCTCCTCGAGTGTTCACAAAGTGCATGGCGGTGGTCATCTCTCACCTTCGTCTTCAAGGAATAAAGATATTCCCTTACCTCGACGACTGGCTTCTGGTGTCGTCCTCCAAGACACAACTGTACAGAGACGTCCAGTATACTCTGGATCTGCTAGCAGACCTGGGACTCAAAGTCAACCTGCCAAAATCCATTCTCCACCCTGTGAGGGTGACAGACTATATAGGCACGTCCCTGGACTCTGTGATGGGTCGAGCCTACCTTCCCACCAGACGGGCGGAGGCCCTCTGGGAACAGCTGCGGTCTGTCCTTTACTCTCACCGTCCGTCGGCAAAGGACATTCAGAGATTGCTAGGCCACCTGGCCTCAACTACAGCGGTGACCTACCTGGCTCGTCTCAGGCTCAGGCCTCTCCAAGCTTGGTTCCTGGCTGCCTTCGATCACTTGAGGGACAATCCGTCCAAGAGACTCTTGTTGCCACCTCATGTCAGAGACTCTCTCAGGTGGTGGATGTCTCCCTCCAACATCCTCAAAGGGATGCCCTTCCAAACGCCAGAACCGTCCAGGATGGTTACTACAGACGCGTCTATGTCAGGATGGGGCGCACATCTCAACGGCTTGTGTGTGCAGGGACAGTGGTCTGCTCAGGAGGCAGAACTGCACATAAATGCCTTGGAACTGTTGGCAGTCATCAAAGCCTTCAGGGCATTCGAAAATCATCTCCTCCACAGAGTTGTGCAGGTAGTATCAGACAACACAACCACTGTCTGGTACATCAACAAGCAAGGAGGAACTCACTCTCCAGTCCTCTTGCGTCTCTCCCAGCAGCTGTGGACGTGGTGCCACCACCGATCCATTCACCCAGTGGCCATTCACTTGGCAGGAAAGGACAATGTGCTGGCAGACTCCCTCAGCAGGGACAAGGTGCTGCAGCACGAATGGACTCTGTCGAGCCCAGCCTTCAACCTCCTGACATCTCGTTGGGGAATTCCCTCAGTGGACCTGTTTGCCACACCGGAGAACGCCCAGTGCCAGGCATTCTACACCAGAGCTGGCAAAGGACGAGGATCCTTGGGGGACGCCTTCCTTTGCAGTTGGAGTCGAGACCTCCTGTATGCATTTCCCCCCTTTCCTCTGATCTCCAGGACGGTGGCCAAGATGGCCAGGGATCGGTCCAACGCCATACTGTTGACTCCGTTCTGGCCCAGACAACCCTGGTTCACTCCTCTTCTTCATTTGGCCAGGGGCCAATACTTCCACCTGCCGAAGTGGCCAGACCTGTTGTCCCACTCCAATGGAGCGGTCCTGCACCCGGACTTGGTCAATCTACGGATGACGGCGTGGAGGATCCAACCATAGAGTCTCCTGACTTGCTCAGGGTCCTGTCTGCCTCGAGAAAGGACTCCACCAAGAGATCCTATGCATATAAGTGGAAGCGTTTCTGTGCCTTCGCGGAGGCTAGGTCTGAACCTTCCTCACTTGTGAGCCTTAGTACTGCTTTGCATTTTCTGCTGCACCTCAGGGATCAAGGCCTGGCCTTCTCTTCCCTCAAGGTCTACTTGTCGGCTATTGTAGCCAACCAGCCACCCGGCTCACGATCAGCTCGCCTCTTCACGTCACCCACGTTAAAGAGGTTCTTCAAGGGACTACATCACCTTTATCCACCGTTGCCACCACTGGCTCCGGCCTGGTCTCTCTCTCTAGTGCTTACACAGCTTACGAGACCTCCATTTGAGCCCTTGGGCTCTGCTTCCTTGAGACTGCTGACACTCAAAGTGTCTTTTCTTGCGGCCATAACTTCAGCCAGACGTGCTTCTGAACTGACAGCCCTACGCTCAGATGAGCCGTACTTGACTTTTCATAGGGACAAGGTGGTCCTCAGACCGGACATTTCCTTCCTCCCTAAAGTGGTTTTTCAGTTTCATCTCTCCCAGGAGATTGTGCTTCCTAATTTTTACCCAGATCCTTCTTCACCTCTGGAAAAGACTATGCACACCCTGGATGTTCGCCGTGCTTTGGCTTTTTATGTTCAGCGTTCTCAAGAGTTCAGATTATCCAATAAGCTGTTTATTTGTTATGGTGGTGCCAGGAAAGGCAACCCAGTTTCATCACAACGGTTTGCAAAATGGATTGCTCAAACCATTTCTTTAGCTTATGAACTGGCTAAACGCCCTCTCCCGGTTGGTGTTCGTGCCCATTCCACCAGGGCTACGGCTTCATCTGCTGCCTTCCTCAGAGGTGTTCCACTGCCAGAGGTTTGCAAGGCGGCCACGTGGTCTCAACCATCCACGTTTGTGAAGCATTACCGGCTGGACTGCAGGTCCCGGAGAGATGCCAGTTTTGGTCGTGCCGTTCTTTCATCGATCTTGCAGTGACCTTCCCACCTCCATAGGTAAGCTTTTCAGTCACCCTATTGTGTGAGGCACAGAGACCACGAAGAAGAAGTACAGGTTGCTTACCTGTAACTGTGTTTCTTCGAGTGGTCATCTGTGCCCTCACACAAATCCCGCCCTACCTCCCCTCGGTCAGGTCCCTGCCTTTTGCGGCGGACTTGAACTGAAGGAGGAGCTAGATTGGCGGGATTGGGCATGCTCAGGGAATGGGAGGGGCAGGGCTCCCGCCAATCTGCTCAGCTTTTCAGCATTCCGAATGGAGCTTCTGCGCAGGCGCAAAACCCTATTGTGTGAGGGCACAGATGACCACTCGAAGAAACACAGTTACAGGTAAGCAACCTGTACTTCTTTATTTTATCTGTTCTGGTTCATTGCTCTTTGATGACAAAGATAGTTAATCCTACAAATAATATCTTATTTAGTTAGGCATCAAGAAGACATAATATTTTGGGCTGTCCTAGGCAATAATAATAATAATAATAATAATAATAATAATAATAGATATGAGTCAGTTCTTCTAAATCTACAACTAAGAAAAAATAAAGTTAACAAATGCCAGCCATAACTGTTATACCTCTCTGACATCTGCTAGTCAGTTTAAATCTCTCTGCCTCATATTCTGTTTTGTTCAGGAAGCTGAAAGATGTGGCATTCATCGGACTGTTCATGCTGGAGAGGTTGGGCAAGCCCAGGTTATCAAGGAGGTAAAAATTGCACCACAAAAAAACAAACTTAGATGTTTTCAGAGAAGCTGGTAATTGGAAATGATACAGCAGATTATAGAAGGTACTTTTCAGGATGGAAATAGCGTGTACTAGAACCCTGATGTTTCTGGCTCACTTTAGAAACATTACATGGCTGATAAACCCCATTAATTAAAGGTCCTCTAGATGATGCTTCAATATATATTAAAAATCACATATTTGTTCTAAATCTACTAATGAAGCTCTTCTAACTTTGATTTTTGAATTTGCTGTAGTTGTGCTAACTGCATAACTCATAGCAGTATTGATTACATATTTGCTAATGTTCATATTTCACATCTTTCCTATACCTTTACAGGCTGTCAGCATTCTGAAGGCAGAGCGAATTGGCCATGGCTACCATGTCTTTGAAGATGAATATCTATATAAACAGCTTTTGAAAGAAAATATGCATTTTGAGGTTTGAAAGACTTTACAAGCCTAGAACCTTTCCAGCTATTATCTTGTATAAGTTAACAGTTCAAAGGAAGCTGCTTTATATTTCTTTATTGGTTATAACAGGGATGAGTAATTGGCAGGGTACAGTGGGAGTATGTTTAGATTCTGCATTGACTGGCAGTAACACTAAAGCATTTGAGACAGGCCCATTTTCGGTCCTACCTGAAAGTGCCAGGAATTGAATCTGGAATGTTTTGCATGTAAAGCATTTACTCTTGCTGCTAAACAGCATCTATAGGAGTTATGTTCCAGCAGAACATTTCAGATAGGCACTTCATCATGGGTAAACACTTCATCATGAGGAAAAAGTTGAGATCTACATTTCTGCTGAAATCAGGAAATTTGATTTGAAAGCCAAAGTGGCTTTCTGTTCCATAAGACTAATCAGCGGATATGTTACGAGACAAACATAATGTAGTTTGTTTCTTAATTGTTAATAATAATCTCCTCCCCAACTTACACAGACAGGAAAATTCCAATATCAGTATAAGACTGTAATTACAAAGTTCTTTTCATACTTCTCCCTCCATATACAAAAACCAAAAAACCCAAAACCATTCTACATGAACTCCATAAAGAAACAAGTTTGGTTCCTTGATCTATATCTGAATGAGTATACAACCTTTGCAACATCTATAGAAGAAGGTATCCTGTTGTGCACTATATAGTGTCATCTTCTTCATGTGGCACATACACTCAGCTGTAATGCCTGTATTGTCACAGGCTTACCAGTTCATTTTTAGTTAAAGTGCTTCAATTTATTGTATTGCTTTTCTGTGATGAATATATAGGAACTGGATACAAAGGCACAGATTAATCCATACTTTGCAGAAATGTTTTAATAATGTGTGCACTTAATACAAATCAGTATCTTCACAAGCACTTTCTTTCATGGTGGCGGAAAGAGATGGATTATCTGTGCTGGAAAAGTAAGAATAGCATTGTCATGTTATATAAACTTCTGTGCAAGAACAGATCCTTGTATCTGATGTGGCATGCTCAGTGTTGGTTTGCAGTAGATTTTAGTATAGAGGCATTTTAAAGGAAATCTGTATTGATTTCTGTTCTTTGTTTTTGTTTCTTGATAAACATACAGCTCTGCCCTTGGTCTAGCTACCTCACTGGAGCATGTAAAACACCCTTCAATAATCATCCAGTAGTAAGGTATGGTTGATAATCCCTTTATGTATTGTTATTTCATACTAATCATCCCATACTTCATTTAAATTCAGCTTTATTATTCCTCAGTACTTGAAGCAAATTACCCATCCAGTTAATCAAATGTCTTTTGTGGAGTCAAAGGCTTTTATGGGTAGCATCCATAGTTTTTTGTGGGGCTTTCGGGCTATGTGGCCATGTTCTAGAAGAGTTCCTTTCTGACGTTTCACCAGCGTCTGTGGCTGACATCTTCAGATGTTGGCGAAACATCAGAAAGGACCTCTTCTAGAACATGGCCACATAGCCCGAAAGCCCTACATAAAACTACACATGTCTTTTGTTTTGTTGTTGTTGTCTTGACTACTTGAATAAGTTGTTAGCAGTATGGGAAATAAATATTTCCCCCCCCCCCTCTTAACTACTGAAATGAGTTGTCAGTAGTAGAGGAAATACTTGGCTAGCATCACAGGAACATGCTTTGGCATGTCTGTTTGGTTTGTAATAGGATACATTTTTGTTCCATCTCAAATCTGACTGTCAAAAAAGACTTATGTTAGGACAATGTTAGTACTGTACCTTACCTCTAATAAAAAAAGAAACATCCCCTTCTCTCAGCAGAGTGGTGAAAGATAAGAGCTTACTCTGGGAGAACCTAAAAAAAAGCATTTACCCCTCTACTTTCTGCTCTATAGTTCCGTTTCTGGCCTTTCTGACTGCCTAGGTGGGAACATGGTGGCAGCTCTTTGGCACTTCCCTCAAAAGAGCACTGAGAGAGCAGAGGGATCTGGTTCTTCTTTTAAGGTTCTCCTGTGATGGACTAAGCTGGATTCCATCTATGAGGTTTGAATGAAAATTGTGCATATATTTGTCAGCTTTTCTGGTTAAAATCAGACAAAGTTATCATGTTAAAGTTTAAGATTGCAATCATTGCTAATGTAGTCACTATTTTCTTTGCCTTTACATCCTTTTTGACATGTGACTTATGTGCCTGTGCCTGGTTGCTTCCCCCACACACTGCACAGCTAAGATTTACCATAGTTTCCTCCTCATCGACCCAACATTATGAGTGAGTGCATTAAGTCTGCCACAGTTTTGTAAATTCTTTGGCATCATTGACATTTGCTTTATCCTTCACGTCCTTTGTTACACCCCTTCAAGTTTTACCCTCAGCTTCTCCATTGGTCATAGCAAAATCCATAATTTTGGCCCCAAAATCTCAATTTGTGCATGAGATCAACTTATATACAAGTATATGTGGTAAATCCCAATTTATGTTTCTTTATTTGCCTTGCCCTTCATTTCTGCCCAGAGCATTTTTGAAAGCATAACTTAATTGTCATTTTAACTCTTAAAGAAAAGTAGCATGTAACTGAGTCACTGAGACAATAGCTATGGTGGTTTCTCATCTTATTTTCCAGGTTTAAGAAAGATGGTGCAAATTATTCTTTGAACACAGATGATCCACTCATTTTCTGCTCCACTATTCAGACTGATTACAAAATAGCTCAGGACTCAATGGGTTTCACTGAGGAGGAATTCAAGAGAATTGTAAGATCATCTATGTGTTCTGCATTGGTTGTGCTTTTTCTTTTACAATAATTTATGTCTTGATCCTAAGGCTGCATCCGCACTGCAGAAATAATCTGGTTTGATATCACTTTAATTACCATGGCTCCATGCTATGGCATTCTGAGAATTGTAGTTTGTTGTGGCTCCAGAGCTCTCTGACAGAGAAGGCTAAAGGTCTCACAAAATTACAGATCCCAGAATTCCATAACACTGAGCCTTGGCTGTTAAAGTGATGTCGATCTAGATTATTTCTGTAGTGCGGATGCAGCCTAAGTCTATTTGTTTGAAGCTAAGATCTTACTTCCAGAAAAACTTTAGGGCTTCAGTTAGAGTCATCTTTTCAAAGCCTTCTCAAAGTTCACCAAAACAGAATGCCCAGGGGAGTATCACAGCAGCCTACAGCCACATGTTTAGTGTGTCCACAGCCATTTGGATAATGTTGAATACCCTCTATCTGCAAAGAGACAGAAATCTAGGTCGTAGGGGCATGTTGGAATTCTTATCATAGCATATTCCGCTTGGTCAGGTACAGGAGTTCATTAGCTTCCTCCATGACTGGAAGCTATTACAAAGATACTGTTTGTAAATGGCCATCTGCATGTATTGTATATATTTCCATATATTCACAAGGACTCTAATCAAAAGCTGTGTTGGAAGCTGATGCACCTTACTGATATATTTACTCTGTCCCCTCCCTTTTTTTGAAGTAACCAGGAAGTTGAGTATTCCATTCAAGGAGTTATTGATGATGTAACAATAAACTCAACAGCATGCAAAACAATTCCATTATTGGGGATTTGCCTTTTTTCCCTCCTTAAAATGTTTAAAGCCGAGTTTTTAATGGGTTTTTTTTGGGGGGGGGGCTATGTAGCCTTGTTCTGGAAGAGTTTATTCCTGCATCTGTAGCTGGCATCTTCAGAGAATGGTGGCATAGAGGTGTGTAGAGTATATATACTGTGTGACCCTTGCTTGGGGGACATGATTTACATGTTAATCTGTGTTGGCCTGTTGGTGAATGACCAGGCCTCATGATGGGAGGAATACTCCTGGGTCACAAGGAAATAAATAAATGCTGGATCATCTTTTAGCCGATTAGTGAGTCAATGAGTTGCTATTTTAGAACTGTTTTGTACACTCTAAATTTAGAAAACAGGAGAAGGCCAGAGACCTAACCAATCTGGTCACCCCAAATGGTTTGTGGCAATTGATTCAATGGAGCAGAAGCTAAGTGAATAGCAAGTCAGTAGAGTTTAATGGAACTGAGGTATTTACCTATAGTAGCCTCAAGATCTGTTTTTAAAATACTCAGTTTTTTTTAAAAAAACAGACTAGGAAAAAACACTGCCAACTATTCATTATTTCCACCTAAATTTGATTTGCCATGCATAGAAAGTCACTGGCAAAATCTCATATTTTTGCTGTAATGTAACACACACCACCGAACAAACCCCCCCCCCCCAAAAAAAAAACAGTGATAGGGTTACCTTAGGGTCGCCATAAGTCAGAAATGACTTGAAGGCACATGACAACAACAAAAAACTTCCATGTTCGTTCTTCCTATATTTTATTTTATTTTATTTTTATTTGCAGAATATAAATGCAGCCAAGTCCAGCTTCCTGCCAGAGAAGGAGAAGAAGGAACTTCTCTACAAGCTGTATGAAGCATATGATATGATAAAAAGCACCGAGTTCTAATCCCTTTTCTGCAAACCAGCCATGTCTTCTTGTCCTGGGAATATTCATGCACATCGCAGACCTCTGTTTTGCTTCTTGGAAGGCAAAACCTAAACTTAGTATTATTATTATGTTTACTATTATTATCCACAGAGTGGGGGCATGCACTCAATAAACAGAACAGTATTTCTATGATGTTTATATCATTATCTACCTTTAGCACAATTCCATTGATAGAATGTGGAACTTAAATTAACCCTATTCAGTTTTATAGACTGAAGACAGTCATTTTTCAGCAATCTGATGTCTTAAAAGCTGGATTGCTGCTTGTAATGATTACATTCATCTCCCTTTCCACCCTGGTACATAGGTTTTGCAGGTTCTGATGACAAAAACAGCTGGTTTACCAGATGTGATAGTAGGACAAAAATATACCCACAGAAGCAAATAATTAAAATAATTTTGCAAATAAAGAAGATAATTCATTTGTGACCTTACAGGGTATTCCCTGTAACTGGTCTGCATTCTGTGTGCCCCCATATGTGAAAGAGTGAGTAATAAAATTACAAAGTTCTACTAAGCATTGTCAGAGTTGTGATCTTTTGGTGGAAAATCTCAAATAGAAATGAGTATATCATTTCATTCCCATGTAATATCAAATTCTGTAGAATTCATATCTAAAAATAATGGCTTCAGTCCAAAAATAGTTGTATACACATGGAATTATTCTATATACTTTAAGAAGCTTGGGAAAGTGTATTACTCTCCACACAATCCTGTGAATGTGGATTATTATCCAGGTACACATTTGCATTTGATTTGTGAATGTAGTTCCCAATGTAGCAAGGGATCCACACATGAAATACCTTTTTTGCATGCTGCTCCCCTGCTGAATTGGAGTGAATGACTGTATCCATTCAAAATCCATCTTGCCTAAGATGTCTTAAACTGACAACGAACAAAGAACCAGCATTTTAAAACTATACATATAAACTGATTTTGCTGAAGAATAAATCTTTTAAACATACTTAGTCCAGTACATTTGCTGACACAACTCCCCCCCCCCATAAACACATACCTGTAATATGGAAACAGTCCTGTTTAACTGGCAATTTCGATTAAGTTAGACAAGAAAAAAGATTAACACCCAGATAACATATAATGTGCTAGGTCAACGTACATTAACTGGGGGTAATTGCTTAATAGTCTAATATGCAAAGTAGTAACGCTGAGCTACTAAAACCGAACTAGATTGAACAATTGAACAATTTTTCAGTGGAACAAGCTTGGTTGAAATGCAAGTACTTTAAATACTTTTTATATTATATAACATAGTTTAAGTAGCATGGTAGTTAAATAACTTTCTGGTAGAATAATTGTTTTGTGCAGCAACATTAAATAATCATATCAAAAAGCAAAATGATTGTGCAGAAATTACAAGTGCCTCATTTTAGCATAAATATGTAATGTTTCTTTTAGTGATTGTGAAATTTTATTTTGCACATTTAAAATACTAATTTTGGGGAAAGTCTCATATTCATAAAGTTCCCATGCATCTGATCAGAAGTTTGGGTAGTTACACTTTATATTATAAAATTCTGTGAGGATCACGTGTAATATACTACAAAATTTGCCTCAGTGATTCACAGAAAACTTCCATTCTAGAATTTAAGAAATATATATTGCAACCTCAAATCCAAATTTTACATTCATAAAAAGAACAAAATTCGCAGAGTAGTGCTTTCCCTACTCCCACATTTTTCAGCAGCTACTTATTGAATCATAGAATCATAGAGTTGAAAGAGACCACAAATACTTTTGGAAGAGACACAAATACTTAAATACTTTTTATTGGTATAATAAAAATAAATAATATATAAACATATATTTATATGTTTATATAAAGTTTAAGTTTATTCCATCCCTATAGGTCCTGCTTAATGTCCTCCCAAACTTTAACATACCATATACTCGACTATAAGTTGACCTAATGTATAAGGTGAGGGCAAATTTTGGGTCCAAAATTATGGATTTTGCTATGATCCATGGATAAGTCGAGGGAAAAACTTAGGGCATATAGCAAAGGATCTAAAGAATGAAGTAAAATAAAACAATGTCAAAGAACTTACGAAATTCCAGCAGATATAACTGTGCTTGCTCTAAAGGCTAGATGGATGAGAGAGTAGAGGAGATCAGTGCTTCCAGGGCAGATTATACTCTTGCTTTTTACCAGGGGATGGTTCCTTCTTTTAAATAAGAGTTAAGATACAGTGTTTACATTCACCCATGGATAAGTCAACTTAGTTTTTTTGGGGTCAATTTTTTGACCTAAATTTCTAGACTTATACATGAGTATATACAGTAATTATCTTGAAATAGTAAAGAGTTTTTCTCTGAAAAGTAACACCTAGGGGCAGTATGCACAGACCAAAAGGCCCTTGTTTCCCCAGCCTCTCATCATCACATTCGGATGATGCAGTCCAATAGCCCCAGGCTAGGATCAGGCAGATCAGATGCCAATCCAGTGGTCTGATCTTGACTCAAAAGGGCCTTAGCCCAAGTGAAAAAGACCCACTGTTTGCCAGACAATTTCTAGGAAACCCCGTGGCAACACCTATCAGACTGGATGGTCCTGCATGCCCCTTACCTGCCTCCATTGTGGCCTTTAGTGAAAAGACTCCTGTCACAATCTCTGATGTGAAAGCAGGCTGCCTGGCCATACAGCCAGGCACCCCATTTCCAGGTCAGAGAATGTGACAGGGCTCTTCTCAGTAGAGGCAGTGGTGCAAGGTAGTAAGGGGCATGTAGCGGTAGCAAGTCTGTGGTGCAGCAGGGGGCGGGTGAGTAAACATCCACCTTTCCTCACACCAGCCTGGGGACTGACCAAGGTCAGGATAGCACAGGCCTGGCTGATGCTGTCCTGGCCAGTCTGCTCAATGCCTTAGATATTTTACTTGTCAACCCTAAAACCTGACAGCTGGATTCATTTCATTTTTTTCCCTTCTTTCCTCATTCTCTTGTTTTTGTGTATTGATTTTAAATCCTGCAGTGTCTGCAAATTCTTCCAGAATCATCAATAATCTTTCCATACTATCCAAAGGATCTTCCAGAGCAATCATCAGGTCATCTGTAAATGCCCTTACTGTATAACTGTGGGGTTTTTTTAATGCAGACTTTTTGTTTCTTCCCTCTTTCTAACTATACTCATTAAATCATAAAATGACAAAATAAACAACAGGGAAGAAACCAGGCATCTCTGCCTTGTTCCTTTTTGAATCTTGCATAAATTCGTTAGTTCTCCATTAGTATTCTTGCAAATTGGATATTATAAATTGCTTTAACCCAGGTTATAAAGTTATCACCAAATTCCATCTTTTCTAATAGAGTAAGTGAAAGTTCTCAATTTATCAAATGCATTTTCTGCATCAAAATAGTGTTGTTTTTCATTATGTTATTCCAGATGTTCCACGACATCTAGTACTTGTCTTGTGTTATTCCTCAGAATTGTTTTTTTAGGTAAGAAACCATTTTGGTCTTGATGTATTAACTCTTGTACTACCATTTATAGTCTTCCTGCCAATATTGAGGTAACCATTTTGTACCCATTTAATAGAAAAATGGGTTTATAATCACTGGAATTTATCAGATCTTGTCCTTTTTTAGGTATTACAATTATCGTTATCACCTCTTACGGTTCTGGAATTTTTCTGTCTTATAAAATCGAATTAAATGTCTTGCATTGACTAACACAATTCTTTTTAAAAATGCATATAATATAGTGATGATAACCCACCTGCAACAACCAACACAGAAGTGAAGATGGGAAACAGGATGTTGTGGCAATAACACAGAGTGATGTCAGAGTGATGGCCAAGCACTCAGTTTCCACGTGTAGCAGTAATTGTACATTTTGCTTAGTTTGAGTGAGATGGATCCACACAATCCTTTTCCCCACTATCAGCAAGAGCTGATTATCCTGAGACAATGTATTTAGATTTGGCAATCTGATTAAGAACCAGTGTGGTGTAGTGGTTTGAGTGTTGGATTACTGGAGACCTGGGTTCAATTCCCTACTGAGCCATGAAACCCACTGGGTGACCTTGGGCATGTCACACTCTCTCAGCCTTAAGAGAAGGCCATGACAAACCTCCACTGAACAAATCTTGCCAAGAAAATCCCATGATACGTTCACCTCTGGGTCACAATAAGTCTGAAATGACTTTGAAGGCACAGAACAATAACAACAACAATCGGATTAACCCATAGTTAATGTATTAAACTATATATGTTTGTGCATGCCTACATGAATTCATGGGGTTTTCCTAGAGATACTGACAGGTGATTTTGCCAGTTTCTTCCTCTGAAATATAGCCTACAGCATATCTGAATAGTTAATTCAAGTTGTGAATGACTTGAAAAAATGAGTATGACTCTAACAGTACTGCGAATTCCTGAAACAATTTGGAATAATTCAAATTCAACAAGATCGCCTCAGAATGTGAAAATGCCACTCAAATTTCTAGTTTTGTGTGTGTGTGTGTGTGTGTGTGTGTGTATTTCATGTAGCCATGTGAACATAATCATTTGGTGATTTGAACATAATAATTTGGTAAAGCCAGGATGAAGAAATATGGTTCGCCAGTTATTGTTAAGACTACAGCTTCCAGAATTCCTCACCAAAATTGTTGGCTAGGGTTGATGGAAGCTACAATCCAAGAAGAAAGGACCCATGTTCTCTATTCATGTTCCCAATTTAGTTTAGATCATAAATTGCTATTTGTGTTCAGAAAAAGTACAATATCCAATTAACACTGTAATGCTCGAAATTCATTATATGCTTTCATGGAAGCTGAAAATGAGTCTGAGGCCCTACAGGTTAAGCAGATGATTGTGCTTTTATTGAAAAGAATAGTTTTCAAGGAGCTGAACTTGCTTTAAGCACTATGACCATGTAAGCAACAATAAAGTTCTCAAATTGGATCTGTTAATAGCGTGTCTCCACTGGCTCTGAATCCTGCTTCAGAGTACTGTCCTTTATTCTGCTCAAATCTACTTGTAAAGCTTTAGGTTTTATTTGTTTGTTTGTTTGTTTTTTGAATACACATAGTTTGGGCAGTTCTAACTGCTACAAACATGAATGTTAACACTTCTGCAATACAATGCAAGCAGGATTTATTCCTGATCATGAGGTGTATTCCCAGGCTGCTTTCTGTGGTGCTTACCCTTTAATGCCATAGGAAATTACTGAAGTAAATCTTTTGGGTCAGCTTGACCCAAGCTCTGTCAAAATGCACTTTGACAATGTGTTGCTACATTGTATTTATTGAAATGGTTGTGGTTTTATATATATCATTTTTAATGTACTTATAAAGCCGTAAGCAATGTTGAAGGAGTCATATAAGCTGGTGCTGTCACATTTCAAATGTTTATAAAGGCTGGAATTATAAAAATTGAAACACCAAAATCTGTGTCTAATGATTGGCTTTGACATCAGTGTCATAGGTGAGAGTAAAAGAGTGAGTCTTGTTATCGCATGCATCAGAAAACAGTGAGCCAATTAACAAATATACTGGTGAAAAGGAAATAAGTTTTTAATGTAAATGCAAGTGTACCTTCAGGACACTGTATAGAGGAATTACTCTGTTATTTTTGTAATGCTAATGAAAATGATCTTGTTTGTAAAGGCTTCATAAGCTGTCATCTACTTCTTATTTTGTAATGGCTTTTCATAATTTCATTTTGAGGAGATAGTTCACATCCTGAAGAACAAAACAGACTGACTGTCATCATTTAATAAAATAAAGTCAATTTTAACTACATGAGTATTTCTTTTTTTTTTTCTTGACCATATCAGGGGAAAAATTAATTGATATATAAAAGCTAGTCCAAGGGATCACAATGAATTTGTTAATGTTATAACTCAAGGCAGGGAGGGCAGATTGCTGTGCTTTACCTGGGATTCAATGGTTATGAAGCACAGTAACGCACCTGATTTTTAGATTGTAAGCCTGAGGGCAGGGAACCGTCTAATTAACAATTTTTCCTTTAAGGAGGAGAAAGAAAAGGAGGAGGCTGTAGTCCATGTGCTTGGGTGAGATCTAATCTAATTTACACTTGAGCCATTGCATTCTGGGAGCCATTGCTGGGAGGCTACTTAAGGCTACTCAAGGCTAGCAGAAGCTTCATTTCCTTTAACAAAGGAGAAAGAAAAGGAGGAGGCTGTAGTCCATGTGCTTGGGTGAGATCTAATCTAATTTACACTTGAGCCATTGTATTCTGGGAGCCATTGCTGGGAGGCTACTTAAGGCTACTCAAGGCTAGCAGAAGCGCTCGCCTAACGGCGCACGAATTTTGATTTTTTTTATCTAGTCAAGGAGGTGTTTAGAGAATAGAAGAGGAGCCAGCCTGAAGCATCAGAGGAAGTGAATCAGAGACTTGCCTTTGGAAGGAGCTTTTAGCCAGGAGCTCTCTACATAACTATAGGCCCCGTGACTTGAACTCAGTGACAGAGCTTGGGAATAAAGGCCAAGTCTAGCAAGGGAAGCCCACAGTCTTGTTTCAGTGCCTCCTTAAGACTTCTCAGTATGGACACTGAAGGCCCTGCAGCAGTCACCTGCAACACCTGTGGGATGTTTGTCTTCTTGCCTACAGAGGTGGGGAACTACACCTGCCACAAGTGCAAGTTGGTAGCCCTCTTGGAAGAGAAAGTACAGCAGCTAGAGGAGCAGATATCTGCACTCCAGCATCATAGAGAGCAGGAGATTCTCCTGAACAGATCAGACCAGAATGTCTTGGGTGGGAAACAGACAGAGGAAGTTGTTGGGGCGGAGGAGGTCACTCCACATACAACAGAGGTAGATGCCTGGAGGAAGGTCACACACAGAAGTAAGGAAACCAGGGAATGTTCTGTGAGCGGCTTGCAGCTACAGAATCGCTTTGAATCTCTCTCTGTTGTCAGAGATGATGAGGAAAAGCAGCAGGGACAGACATCAGGGACAGAGCAGGAGAGCCTGAGAGTATCACGAAAAGGAACAGCCACTGCTAAGCCTCGGAGGAGGCGCGTGGTCGTGGTGGGGGACTCCTTGCTGAGGGGTACAGAAGCAGTGGTTTGTGGGCCTGACAAGATGTCTCGGGAGGTGTGTTGTCTCCCCGGGGCAAAGATCCATCATGTGACGGAGAGGCTGACAAGACTTGTCAAGCCTACTGATCAACGCCCCTTTCTTTTGGTTCATGTGGGAACCAATGATACTGCAAGGCACAGCCTTCAGAATATCAAAAGGGATTATGAGGCTCTGGGAAGGAAGCTGAAAGAGATGGATGCACAGGTTGTCATCTCATCTCTACTCCCGGTAGAAGGGCATGGTCCAGGAAGGGAGAGGAAAATAGCAGAGGTGAATAACTGGCTCCGTAGATGGTGCCGCCAAGAACAGTTTGGATTCTTGGATCATGGGCTGCGGTTCCATGAGGAGGGACTTCTGGCAAGGGATGGACTGCATCTCACGCCAGTTGGCAAAAATGTTTTTGCCAACAGTCTGAAGAATCTGATCAGGAGGGCTTTAAACTGAGTTATGTGGGGGAGGGAGACATTATTCTGGAAGGCAAAAGGGATGGAGAGAATAGTCCAAGTGGCATAGAGGGAACAAGGCAAACAGTGCAAGGACCCAACAGTAGGAGGCAAAAAAATGTGCAAAAGCAGCAAGTAAAGAGGACACATGGTCTTAAATGCCTCTCCACTAATGCACACAGTATGGGAAATAAGCAGGATGAACTTGAACTCCTAGCACAACAAGGGAAATATGATATAATAGGCATCACTGAAACCTGGTGGGATGAGTCTCATGATTGGAATGTAGAAATAGAGGGGTATAACCTTTTTAAGAGAAACAGGCCAAGCAGGAAAGGAGGAGGAATAGCATTATATGTCAGGGATATTTACACCAGTGAAGAGATGCAAGAAGTCAATACTGGAAGCCAGGTGGAGAGCATCTGGATAAAAATTAAAGGAGAGGGAAATAACAGGGATGTTACTGTGGGAGTCTACTACAGACCCCCGACTCAGGCAGAGGAATTGGATGATGCCTTTCTAGAACAGATAATCACATACTCAGAAAAGAGAGATGTAGTAGTGATGGGTGACTTCAACTATCCTGATATTTGCTGGAAGTCAAACTCAGCCAAATCCTCAAAGTCTAGCAAATTCCTCACTTGCCTGGAAGACAATTTCATTGTCCAAAAGGTGGAAGAGGCAACAAGGGGATCAGCCATTTTAGATCTTATCTTAACCAACAGGGAAGACCTAGTTGATGGGGTGCAAGTGGTTGGATCCTTAGGTGGAAGTGATCATGTTCTCCTGGAGTTTGTAATACAGTGGAAGGGAGAAGCTAGGCATAGTCAGACACGTACTCTAGACTTTAGGAGAGCTGATTTCAATAAACTTAGAGAAATACTGGGAGTGATCCCATGGTCAGGAATACTACAAGAGAAGGGAGTTCAAGACGGATGGGAGTTTCTCAAAAGGGAGATATTGAAGGCACAATTTCAAACAGTTCCAATGAGGAAGAAAAATGGAAGATGTCTCAAGAAGCCAGGATGGATGACTAAGGAACTTTCAAATGAGCTAAGTTTTAAACGGAACATGTATAAGAAATGGAAAAATGGGGAAATCACCAAAGAGGAATTCAAACAAATAGCCAGCACATGTAGGGGTAAAGTCAGAAAAGCTAAAGCGCAGAATGAACTCAGGCTTGCTAGAGAGGTTAAGAACAATAAAAAGGGCTTTTTTGGATATGTCCGCAGCAAAAGGAAGAAGAAGGAAACAGTAGGGCCACTGCGTGCAGAAGATGGCAAAATGCTAACAGGGGACAGAGAAAAGGCAGAATTACTCAACACCTTCTTTGCTTCAGTCTTCTCAGAAAAGGCAAAGGGTGCTCAACCTAAGGATAATGGAACAGGAGACAGAATAGAGGAATTTCAGCACAGAATAAGTAAAGAGGTAGTACAGGAATACCTGGTTAACCTAAATGAATATAAATCTCCAGGACCAGATGAACTACATCCTAGAGTATTAAAAGAACTGGCAAATGTAATATCAGAGCCATTGGCAATAATCTTTGAGAACTCCTGGAGAACAGGAGAAGTCCCAGCAGACTGGAGGAGGGCAAACGTTGTCCCCATCTTCAAAAAGGGAAAAAAAGAGGATCCCAACAATTATCGTCCAGTTAGTCTGACATCAATTCCAGGAAAGGTTCTAGAGCAGATCATTAAGCAGAGTGTCTGTGAACACTTAGAGGCCAATGCCATAATCACAAAAAGCCAACATGGGTTTCAGAGAAACAAGTCATGCCAAACGAACCTGATCTCTTTTTTTGATAAAATTACCAGCTTGGTAGATGAAGGGAATGCTGTGGATATAGTATACCTCGATTTCAGTAAGGCCTTTGACAAGGTTCCCCATGACATTCTTGCAAACAAGCTTGCAAAATGTGGGATAGACAAGTTAACTGTTACATGGATTTGTAATTGGTTGACTGGCCAAACTCAAAGGGTGCTCAACAATGGCTCCTTTTCATCCTGGAGAGAAGTGACCAGTGGGGTCCCACAGGGTTCTGTACTGGGCCCAGTGCTATTCAACATCTTTATTAATGATTTGGATGACAGAATTGGGGGCATACTTATCAAATTTGCAGATGACACTAAACTGGGAGGAGCAGCTAATACCCCAGAGGACAGGATCAAAATTCAAAATGATCTGAATAGATTAGAAAGCTGGGCCAGTGCTAACAAAATGAAATTCAATGCGGAGAAATGTAAGGTTCTGCACTTAGGGCGGAAAAATGAAATGCACAGATATAGGATGGGGGACACCTGGCTGAATGAGACCACATGTGAAAGAGATCTAGGAGTCCAAGTAGACCATAAGCTGAACATGAGTCAACAGTGTGATGCGGCAGCTAAAAAAGCCAATGCAATTTTAGGCTGCATCAATAGAAGTATAGTTTCTAGATCAAGGGAAGTTATAGTGCCACTCTATTCTGCTTTGGTCAGGCCCCACCTGGAATACTGTGTCCAGTTCTGGGCACCACAATTCAAAAAAGATGTGGAGAAACTGGAACATGTCCAAAGGAGGGCAACTAAGATGGTGAAGGGTCTGGAAACCATGCCCTATGAGGAACGCCTTGGGGAGCTGGGGATGTTTAGCCTGGAGAAGAGAAGGTTAAGAGGTGATATGATAGCCCTGTTTAAATATTTGAAGGGATGTCATATTGAGGAGGGAGCAAGCTTGTTTTCTGCTGCTGCAGAGACTAGAACGCGGAACAATGGATGCAAACTGCAGGAAAAGAGATTCCACCTCAACATTAGGAGGAACTTCCTGACAGTAAGGGCTGTTCGACAGTGGAACACACTCCCTCGGAGTGTAGTGGAGTCTCCTTCCTTAGGGGTCTTTAAGCAGAGGCTGGATGGCCATCTGTCAGGGCTGCTTTGATCGAGAGTTCCTGCATGGCAGGGGGTTGGACTGGATGGCCCTTGTGGTCTCTTCCAACTCTATGATTCTATGATTCTATGAACAAGATTTTATGTCCAGTGCTGTGTAAATTTCCAACGCTATATAAATAAAGGTTAATAATAATATTAATAATAATGATAATTGTGCAAAATAATAACTTTTAAAAATGGCTAAGTGAAATAGAGGAGCTTGCTGCTTAGAAAGCTTAGCCATAATGCTACAGAAATGGGGATCTGTTTTGCCTTATGTCTGCCAGACAAACTAGATGTGATGTACAATACTATGTCACTTTCCCAGAGCAAATGCATTTCTTTTAATTAAAACACTGCCTTGGTTGTCTGCCCATTTGAGCAGTGACACTGTTATCTATTTAGTGGTTTCCTTTTCTATGCTTTGCACAAGATCACCTCTCCCTAGCAGTTGCTTTCTCCATTTTTTTCCCAGTGAGCCACAGAAGGGAAAGGGTAAAACCTCACCCCAGATTATTCTTACACAATAGCAGCAGTTCAGGCTTTTTTCATCTAAAAACAAACATTGGTGATGGGGAATAACTCTGACATCTTTGATTCAAGGACTGTGTAGTAAGTAATGGAAGTCAGTGCCAGTATGTCTGGACAGGAAGCTAGACGAAGGAAGAAGCATTTATTGGACTCAGTACATGTTCTCTTGGGCCAAACTACCAAAACTGGTCTGCAGTGAAAATGCCCTCAAAGATGTCTTGTGGCTAGACTATAGCAAGGACCTGGGCTATTATAAGAGTTCAATACAGTAAAATGTTTTCAATTTTTTTAAATGGAAGCTCTCATTTCTCCTTGCATTGCAGGAAAGGACATTATATGTGAAAAGTATGATCCTTCAGTAAGTTCACCTCACCAGTGAAACTGAATGCTGACCTGTGTAGCTTGCAACCAGCTCACAAGGGGATTTGGCTAAATATAATACCTAGTCCAGGAATACTTAACAGTGTAGAAGCACTAAGTTTAGCATGTCTCCTATGATATTACAGTTACCAGTGAACATCCTACTGTATTGACCTTTTTGTGTGCATGCAGGAAATGGAAACATGAACACTCATTTTAGAAAAATAGAACAGTTATTGGTGGTTCCATTTTAGAAAACTCCAATATTGTTAAATGGGTCCTCATAAAATTCCTATTTAAGAAGGAAAGAAGGATTATACCTGGAGTAGGAGACAGAGTGCTTCAAAAGTGGTGGAGAAATAGCTTTATTGAAAGAGACAAGCAGAAGGGAACTTTAAAGAAAGAAAGGAACTGTTTTCTTTCTAGGAGAGATGAAGTAAAGCTGAGTAGCTTTCCAAGAGGGGAGGGGTAATAGCATGACTGGCTTCTGACTATCAGCTTTGTCAAAATAAGTTAATGTCAGTGTCTGGAGAACACCCAACATTAGGGAAACTAGGCTTTGGCAGTCTGTGTTACTGATTCTCAGGAGTGTCTGTTTTCACAGGAGGACTTGTCTTGTTTCCATAGGCCCCACCTGTTTCATTTACATGACAAAGGTTAATTGTTTTATTTGCTAGTGTGTCTTTTCTGACTGCATTATCTCTCTATATTGATGCTGGTGCACTGTAGACCAGAAGATGATCTATGGAATAACAACATGAGCATGAGAGCTTGGATGAATCAGTAACTAAGATCGTAAGAACCATGCTCAACAAGATCAAAGGCCTATTGAGCGCAGGATTCTGTTCACATAAGGATAATGGAGCAGAAGACAGAATAGGGGAATTTCAGCACAGAATAAGTAAAGAGATAGTACAGGAATACCTGGTTAACCTAAATGAATATAAGTCTCCAGGACCAGATGAACTACATCCAAGGTTATTAAAAAAGAACTAGCAAATGTAATATCAGAACCATTGGCAATAATCTTTGAGAACTCCTGGAGAACAGGAGAAGTCCCAGCAGACTGGAGGAGGAAAAACGTCCCCATCTTCAAAAAGGGGAAAAAAGAGGATCCCAACAATTATCGTCCAGTTAGTCTGATATGAATTCCAGGAAAGATTCTAGAGCAGATCATTAAGCAGAGAGTCTGTGAACATTTAGAAGCCAATGCCATAATCACAAAAAGTCAACATGGGTTTCAGAGAAACAAGTCATGCCAAACAAACCTGATCTCTTTTTTTGATAAAATTACCAGCTTGGTAGATGAAGGGAATGCTGTGGATATAGTATACCTCGATTTCAGTAAGGCTTTTGACAAGGTTCCCCATGACATTGTTGCAAACAGGTTTGTAAAATGTGGGATAGACAAGTTAACTGTTACATAGATTTGTAACTGGTTGACCGGCTGAGCCCAAAGGGTGCTCAACGATGGCTCCTTTTCAACCTGGAAAGAAGTGACCAGTGGGGTCCCACAGGGTTCTGTACTGGGCCCAGTCCTATTCAACATCTTTATTAATGATTTGGATGACAGAATTGGGGACATACTTATCAAATTTGCAGATGACACTAAATTAGGAGTAGCTAATACCCCAGAGGACAGGATCAAAATTCCAAATGACCTGAATAGACTAGAAAGCTGGGCCAATGCTAACAAAATGAAATTCAATGCAGAGAAATGTAAGGTTCTGCACTTAGGGTGGAAAAATGAAATGCACAGATATAAAATGGGGGACGCCTGGCTGAATGAAACTACATGTGAAAGAGATCTAGGAGTCCAAGTAGACCATAAGCTGAACATGAGTCAACAGTGCGATACGGCAGCTAAAAAGGCCAATGCTATTTTAGGCTGCATCAACAGAAGTATAGCGTCTAGATCAAGGGAAGTAATAGTGCCACTCTATTCTGCTTTGGTCAGGCCCCACCTGGAATACTGTGTCCAGTTCTGGGCACCACAATTCAAAAAGGATGTGGAGAAACTGGAACATGTCCAAAGGAGGGCAACTAAGATGGTGAAGGGTCTGGAAACCATGCCCTATGAGGACCACCTTAGGGAACTGGGGATGTTTGGCCTGGAGAAGTGAAGGTTAAGAGGTGATATGATAGCTTTGTTTAAATATTTAAAGGGATGCCATATTGAGGAGGGACTAAGCTTGTTTGCTGCTGCTCCAGAGACTAGGATGCAGAACAATGGATACAAATTGCAGAAGAGATTCCACCTCAACATTAGGAAGAAGTTCCTGACAGTAAGGGCTGTTCGACAGTGGAACATGCTCCCTCTGAATGTAGTGGAGTCTCCTTCCTTGGAGGTCTTTAAGCAGAGGCTGGATGGCCATCTGTCGGGTATGCTTTGATTGGGAGTTCCTGCATGGCAGGGGGTTGGACTGGATGGCCCTTGTGGTCTCTTCCAACTCTATGATTCTATGAGAAGGCAACCAATTGTTTGAGAAGCCCCAAAACAGATAATGAATGCAATAGCACAATCCTGCTCATCACGAGCAACTGAGGCATACTATCTCTGGTTAAACATTGAATAACAAAAATGAATTGGTGGCCAGTACTTATTCTGTAAGTTCTCCAGGGTACTGTATTAGGACCAGTACTTTTGCTATAGATGATCTGGAGTGAGCAGTGACGTAACAATACTTAACTAAGAATATCAAATCATCCAGTGTTTAAAAAAATATCTGGGTTACGAGCACCAAAAGGATATCTAAAAACATGATGGCTGGGCAAAAAAATAGCACATATGGTTTAATTTGGGTGGAAAGCAAATTACTGGGATAAATAAATATATCTCTTAACACCACATATACATAGGTGGAATTGGAGTAAGCAGTAACTAGCCAATAGAGATCTTGAGGCTGTTGATAGCTCTTTGAAAATATTGACCTATTGTATTGCAGCTGTGAAAAAAACCTGTGCTCAGGAATCATTGAGAAAGAAAATATTTATTGCCAAAATTATTGGATAGCAAGAAGCATAACTCATACTACAAATCTTGGTCATCCAGTTAAGTTAAATGGTTAAACTGTGAAAATCTGTGTGTATGGCTGCAACCAGCTAAAGTTTCCACTCCAAACATACACAGATCAACTAGTATTTTTATGTCCCCCATAATCCAGGTTGAGAACCTGGCTATATTTCATGTATAAATGAGACTGATTGATCCTAAATGTTTGTTATTACATCAGTAATTAAGATCTTTTCATAAGACCAGCAGTGAAACTTGCAAACCTAGGGATAAAGTGCCAAAGAAAAGTGAAATGTATAAACAGCAACCCAAAAACCTTTTTTGGCTTTATTTGTTGAAAAATGGGTTTACAAATTTGCATACAAATTTCAACACAAGATTTGCCTGTTAACAACAGATGTAAAACTTTACTGGATCACTAAAAGGTATAGATGAACCAGATGGTGTGGATTTCAGTCCCTTCTTCTATGCCAGAAAAGAGAATTACTAAGTTGGTGAACTAGAAATAGTTGTATTTTGCTCGTATTTCTCTTCAAGAAGAAAGAATATGGGAACATTCATGGGAACATTTCCTATGCAATCCCCAGTGCACTCTACTGGAATTCTCTAAGAATATGCCGGTTGTTATGCATCTTCCAGTGGCTTCAATACCTTCACATTGAAGAAGTGTCTGGTGAATTATATCCTATGATCTCCATGTTCACAACCCCAAAATATTAGCCATGTCATGTGCCTGGAGAAGGACACAACAAAATATCTGATAATCTACAGGGATGTAGGAATAAATAGCTTGTATTTACTATGTGAATAAAATGTACCTTTTACAATAAAATCTGAAGTGTATATATTATTAATTATGTATTTTCCTGTACAGAAAAATAACTGCTAAGGTTTTCTGAGGTTGTCTGGCTCAGGTCACTAAAACAGATATTCCTTTGCTGTTATAGAGTTCTTTAGAGGTACCAGCTATTTGCCACAGAAACTCACTGTAAGACCCACGCTGTCATGGTAGAGACGTTTAAGTGAGGACCTCCTTTTTGCAGGTTGACCTCTATGCAAATAGAGGAGTCCCAGCCTTTTGCAGACCAGGTCAGAAAGCTTATAATGTTGAGCTGCTGTCTTGGCTCTTAGGTGTTATTCCAGGTTTCTTCTCGGTGTCATCATCCTCTACTTGATTTTCTGTGGGGGGAATAGTAAAATGGGTGAATGTGGAGAAAAGAACTACCTTGAATCCAATGAAAATGTATTTCTTTGACAAGTAAATGTAGTCTGGCTAGTAACTATACTGGCAGAACTGTCTTTCACCCCTTGGTAGTTGGCCCAGTTTGTTCTGTGTGGACAGGTATGAGGAGGGAAATAAAATCACATTGTGCTGATCATTAAAAATATTGTTTCTCCTTTTATATCCTGCCTTTTAAACTGTATCAATGCAGAAGGAACTCTCTGGTTTTTAATAATATAAATTGAAAAATAAAGCAGTAGAAGAGCCTGCACATTTATCTTTCCTCATTTGATACCACATGTCTATCTTATTTGTTTGAGCCACCAGAAGCAAACTGCTGTACAGGGACATTGGTGGACAGCAGTCTATTTACTCCTGTTCTCACTGGCTAAGGAATACAGTGGTGGCGGTGGTGTCTCTGAAATAAGAGCCTGAAGTATAAAGAATGATGGCTTACAAGTGAAACCTGGCAGTTGAGTACCCAGCTTGTTGGGGGCAATTAGCTTACAGTTGTAAACTGCTTAGAGACTACCTAGGTAGTATGAAGCGGTATATAAATGAAGCTGCTATTGCATGATTTTTAGTTCTCCAAGCTTTAAAATTTAACCAAAAGAATAGATGCCAAAAGAAAGAAAAAAGTTTTATTTTTCATTCACAAAAATGGTTAAGAAGTTAATCTTGAACTTTTCATAGGAACCCTTTTAGATAATATTGCTAAAATGAAAAACATATAATTCAACAGTCCCTAGTTAAACTGGGAGAACTTTATATTATGACCTATCCTTAGGAAAACATTTATCTTTCACTTTGGGGGGGGGGGGAGCCATGATAATATCTTGTTTGCACAAGTTGCTAGGACTGTTTTTAATCCAACTTTAGCTTCTTTCCTGAGGTTGCCACTAAAAGTGTCTGAATGAGTATTGTATGCATCTTATTTCTACTGCACAACCAGGTAAATGCTTCTCCAAGCACACTGAGTCCATACTGTTCAAAGTGAGCCATTTCATGTAGTTCAGCTTCTGAGGTATATTTTGAACTGTTGATAACACAGTCGTAAAATTAAAAATTTGGAAAAGGTGAAGAGGCATCAATCCTCAGAGTGAAAAATGGTCTGATAGAAGCATGTCCCTCGGCAATCTGTGAAATATTGGTAGATATGGCATTACTTAGTAGATTTGCCATTGGGACGCACTTTCATGATTATTCAGCTCTCCATGTAAATTTTGCGTAACATTTCCATGTTAGCTTCCTGAATTACCTTGACTGCCTGCTGGGTTTCAGTTTGTTTGGAACACTGAGTAACTCACCTTCTTCTTCAAGGGCAATGTCATTCAGGGTGCTGGCCAGGTTCTCCAGTTTAAGGGCAGCTGCGTCTCCTTGAAGATCAGCGATTGCATTTCTTCGGCCGCTCCGGTCACAACTGATGAACTCAGAGTAAGCAGGCTCAGTCTCCATAATCTCACTTACATTCTTTGTGACCGAATCCCTGTGTAACAGAGACATGAATGGTAGGGAGAGTATCAAGCACCACAGGATACATTCTCATTAAATATCCATGATAATTATATAAAACCACTGTAGCTGGTCAACATGAATAAGGGTGGTTTTTTTTTTAATTTAAAATTTTATTCTTTTAATTTCTTTTTCTTTAGAAACATTAAATGTTACCAAATTTTCACTTCAGCCATAAGAAACTATGTATATTTAAATATGTTTAGGCTGTGTGTATGATATTGTAATTTAAAGGTATAACATTTATTTCACTAATTGTTTTCATCACAACTACTACATTCAATAATATATGGAAATTATGAAACATAAGTAAGATTAGTATTAAAAACATTGCTAAGAATTCCATATGGCGTGGTACACAATGAGGTCAATGGAGGAAGGACACCATGAGTTACTACACCAGGTGATGCCAATCCTAGTGATTCCACTGGTTAGGAATGGGCTCAGGGGAAGTGGATATAATTAATTCAAAGGTGTGAAAATGTGCACCAAGTCGCATACACACTTATGTGCAGGTTAGCACTTAGCTTAGTAGATTGGATGCAAAACTTCACTCTTTTCTTGGGCATGACAGTCTCTTGTTCCACTCTCTTTTCAACACATCCACAAAATTCCATGATTGATGAGGTGCTAAAGAAATGCAGTGCTAAAAACTAATCACCCTTGAGAAACATTTTCACCTTCAGCACTGTAAGGATCCCCTTTCTCTAGCTGGAGCATTCAGTCTTCTCAAGAACTGTCCTCTATTGACAATTTAGATTGGAATCGTCTTGCCAGAGACAACTATGTTGTAGCAAAAGTAGTGGCACCGAAACTAATGTAGCTCTTGTGACATTAGGGCATTATAAGATTTCAGACTTGTGGGATTTACCTAGAGCCCCACTAACCAATGACAAGTGCAAAATGGTGGCCAAATAGGACAGAGACTCAAAGTGGTGGCTTGGGGTGGAGCCAGTTACTTCTCTTATGCACACACCAGGAGCCTGAGAGAGATATAAAAATTTAAAGAGGTCAAAGTTGTGGGTTGTTTTTTTTTTACTGTCTAACTTTCAAATTGACAAGTAGAGCTATGCAAAGACCTACTCAAAGCTTCTTACAAATAAAGAACGCAAAATCTGATTAGTACAAGGTCAGCTATGATAGATAATTTTTATTTATTTTTGGTAGTGAGAATTTTTCTAACAATTTTTAAACTTGTGAGAATCAGAAACCCTTGGAGGTCTACAAGTAGATCTATATCTACTTTCTGCCTATAGCTTTAATACATACATACATACTCTGGAGGGAGCAGAAAACTTTGTATTCTTTTCCTTTTTGGCCAGATATACAGATATACAGACAGGAATGCTGGCTGTGATTTTAAAACTCTGCAAGGAAAGCGGAGAGTATGGTGTTGCGGATTTAAAACTCTGTGCACCAGCAGATGGAGCCCTTGGATTATGTAGCTTTTCCCATCACAGTATGGGATCTTAACAAAGTCCCAAAGCAGAGAGAATGTTGCTGTTTATAAGCAGTATAGCTGACCTGGCTGAACTGCATGTGAAGAAACACAGAGATTCCCACATTAAATGCTGCCATGTGTTTTCGCTTTTGAAGCACTCCATCAAGACTGGCGATATCAAGATGCAAAGGAAGCAGCAGTGTGTCTTGCTTTAATTATTCTGTGGTATCAATTGATCTTGCCTGAAAAAGGAATTCTTAACACTGCCCCCCCCCCAAGGCCAGGGCTGAAAGCATATAGTACAGTGGTCCCATTACATTCGCTGGGGTTAAGGCTGAAGGACCCCCATGAATTTGGAAAAATCACAAATAAAAAGCATTATTCTTTTCACCTGAGAGAACACTTCTCTAGGAATCTCCAGCTCTTCCAGTGCAGCTCTGTCGTCAACATTTGCCAGAAGGTGACAATAGAATCATGCTGGGAGACCTGCAAATGCCTAGAGAAGTGTTTTCTCTAGGAACATCTCGGTTCTCCAGCACAGCTGTATGGTCAGCTTCCAGAATTGCACTGGACAATTTAAGAGATTCCTAGAGAGAACATATTAATCTGAACAGCAAATAATCAAATCTGCAAAAGTCAAAGCTGCAAATGTGGAGGGTGAACTGTATTGGGATGGAGAAACATGAACAAATTGGTCGTAAAAAAGGAGAAATATAAAGTACAGTGGACCCTTTGTATACACAGGGGATCCGTTCTGGACCTCCTCACATAGAAAATTCATGTATGCTCAAGTCCCATTAAAATCAATGGGTACGCACTCCCAGTACCAGTGCCACACACGCCCCTTTAGTACATGCGCCATTGTGTCCTCTCAAGCTTGCCTTCTGCAGGCTGCCCGCCTGTAAGCAGAATTATATTTTCTGGTTGTGCAGTGGTTAAATGACGGTCCTGTAGCCCCAATGTTGTAAGTTCAGTCCTAGAGGAGGGCTCCAAGGTTCGCTTGGCCTTCCATCCTTTTGTAGGTCAGTAAAATGAATACCCAGCTCATTGGGTGGCGATTAGCTTACTGGTTGTAAACTGCTTAGAGAGTGCTGAGTTCACTAATAAGCAGTATAGAAATGTACATGCTACATGTTATTATATTTTTTATTCTTGGTTCCACTGCTGAAAACCTAATAGTATCTCGGTAAAAAGAGACTGCTTTTAAAATGTTTTTCCAAACTGAAATATTATGATCTAATTAGCTCTATAATCTTCTTTCAGCAGTATCTAATTGAACCTATTTTAGTAATTCACTAGACTAGACCTACAGAATAAGGTATGATTATTATTGGCATTGGTACTCTAGTCCTTGCTACAATAGATGCCTAGATCTTTATTCATAGGATATAAAGACGTGCTCAATTATTAAACACAAGAAAAGAATTAGATGAATGCATATTTAATTAGGTGTCACATTGCAACAGCAGGCTCTTAAATCTAGGGTGATACTAACATTTTAATTTTGGAGACTGGAGTGAGAACATTTTTACAGTTATAAATCAATTAGGAAAACTACTTAGAATCACAGAGGTGGAAGAGACCACAAGGCAATTCAAGTCCAGCCCCCTGCCATGCAGGAATTCACATTCAAAGCACCCCCAGCAGATAGCCTGTGTTCATTTTTTTATGAAGGCTAGAAAGAAAATTGTGACTTTATTTTTCTACTGATAAATAATGTTCACCAGAACAGTGAGCAGAGGTTAAACATCACAGGGATCCCTTGCCTATATAACCAAGGAAGCTAAGACCTCTTATAAGAACATACTTTTAAAAAGTATATTATACTTATGGAGGGTCAGATCATAAAATGAGTAATACGTTCCAAAGATCTTTGTCTTTTCCTGCTATTCTCTTACAGGCTAGAGCCTTTCTATCATGCCATTTATGTTGCTCCATCAATGAAATAAAATTATAAGATTCAGCATCACAGTCATAAGTGCATAACCTTATTTTGGATGTACTTTATATAGTCAGTACTCAAGAAAACCAGTACTTTCCTTTTATTTAAAACAAGGGTTGTAAGTTGAATTGATTATACTACAATCAATTGGTAAATTACTTCATTTTAAAAGCATTTTAAATAAGTTGAAATAGAAATAATATTTAAGTTAAGATTGCAAGCTATAGAGCATCTTCCCTTCTTTTTGACAGAGGACCAAATATCTCTTCTTAAGGCAATGTGTGCTATGACATATACATACACCATCTAAAAATTACCTATACTATTTGTACTCACAGGCGAATATAACAATAATACTGACTAAAATTCACTATTTGATTAACATTTCTTAATCTATTTAAACTATTTAATACCAAAATTCCCAAAATATCACTAGATGAAAAATTAGGAATTAAATACTCCACCCATTTCAGAATGTCTCTTCCTGATTAATTTGGTAGCTGAATTTGTTTCAAGAACGCTAGAGACTAACAGGTTGAGCCCCAAAGTTCCTTCTCCTAAAGCCCAATAGAAAGGCCAATCTATGCAAGTGGTTTTGTGATATGCAAGTCAGTATGCGTATAATAGCATATTGAAAAACCTACAGAAAACAATTTTCCGCATGCGATTTTTCCAAATAGAGATGCTTTGCAGCACCTATTTATCAAGTGCAAATCAGGTTGGTGGGGTGTCATCTGACAACAAGTGTGCAGCAGGTTCACTCCAGAGTATTCAGTTCTTCTGGTCAAGCAAGGTCCACACTCTTATAGAGAGCACACCACTAAATGAGTCAATACTCCATTCAGTTTCCTGCATTTATGTATTTGTCCCATTCTCTAATATCTTAACTTTAAGAGCATAATAGTGGAATTCAAGATATAGCCATGTTAGTCTGTAGAATCAGTATTGTAGAGAGATCTATGGGACTTTTGAGACTACAGTAACTGAAAAAAAAGTTGGCAGTATGAGCTTTTGTAGACTTCACTCTACTACTTCAGAAGCTTTTTGGTGGAGTGGAAGCCAGGGACAGACTATATCATATACATATCTGTCCCTGGCTTCCCCTCCACCAAAAGCATATGAGGAAGTAGACTGAAGTCTACGAAAGCTCATGCTGCCAACTTCTTTCTTTCAGTTAGTCTCAAAGGTCCTACAGCTCTCTCTACATACTGATTCTACAGACTAACACAGCTGTATCTTTGAATTCTACTATCATGTTCCTAAAATGAGAAAGGAGACTGAAGTCTATGAAAGCTCATGCTGCCAACTTCTTTCTTTCAGTTAGTCTCAAAGGTGCAACAAGATCTCTCTACATTTAAGAACATAAGATGGGGATTTAATTTTTTGCTAATTTTATTCTCAAAGGAAGCAAGAATTATGTTTTCCAAAAAAGGGTCAAAGACTATTTGCAGTTTGGGATTTATTCTGCACAAAAATTTCTGAATAGAAAAGAGCTTTTTCTGCACAGAAAATAACTCTGCATTAAAATGCTCTTTCCTGTTGTGAAAATGTTGTTTCATTCACAAAACAAGCATGTGTATGTTTTGCTCACAATAAGTCCCAAACTGTTAAGATTCTTGTCAATCTAGGATTCTCTTCATCAAGGTTTCTTTACATTGGAGAAACACTTTTTTCTACAATTTTTCAAATATTTTTAATATTCTTTCCATACTTAATATAAGACCCCCCTGATCTGCTAGATCAGACTAAAGATCCATACAGCTCAGCATTCTGTTTCCAGCATTGGTGAGCCAGGTGGCTCTAGGAGATTTAAAAGAAGGGCATGAAGAGAACATCCCTCCCTCTCTCATTGTCCCTTGCTCCCACTACACCTCCACTATTTAGAGCAAGGATGCTGCTTGGGGGCTGCATGTAGCTTGCATCTTCTGAAGCTCCTCTGGAGACTGCCAAAACTAATTTAAAACACATACTGGTTTAACTATCCTTACCTCTTCACCAAAATCGCAACCAAACGTTGGAAATCAGATGTATCTTGGTTGATTCCCAGAACTGAAAGTGATGCTGAATTATGTCAGAAGTAGCCAAGTGGCTCATTGGAAATGGCCCTGCAGTTGGCCTACCCCTGATTTCAGGCATCTGTCTCTGAACAGGGGAGTCTAACCAGTTAACATGGTAATTAGCTACTGAAAGATCGACCCTCCATGGATTTGTCCAGTGATTTTTCTCCCTCAATATTATTCAGTTATTAGACACCACCACCACTGTTTGTGGCAGTAAATACTGTATTTTAATCCAAATCTTGCCATTCTGCCCTGCCTTACCTATTGCCTTTCTGGTTCTTTTGCTGCTCCTCTCCCGCCTCAGCTTTGCAGTGAAGACACACACCTTGAGCATCTAACATGTCTCCATTCATATCAACATGGCATTTCTGACACTGTTTGAGACAGATTCCCTTTCTGCTGTCAGACATTCCTAAATGTTAAACTGGCCAGCTCAGCACTCCTGGACTTAACTGTAGTGAAGGGGAATTTGAAAAACGAGAACAGCTTAAGCATAGGGCTTGCAGCAGTACTGTACTTCAATCAAACCACCTACTTTCCTTTTTTTATAGTTAGGGGCTTCAAACCATTAGTATTCAGCAAGCTTCTCCCCAGGGATATCCTATTGGCAGGCCATAGGCACAAGAATGCCAGTGTCAGAGATAAGATTGAAATCAAGTGGTATTTTTTTCCCCAAATCACCCCTATTATAGGGAGTCCTTCATCTTAAAAGCACCAATAAACAATTCCACTAGGTAGATCAGTACTGTATTATGACCATCATATTGCAGCAGATGGGTTGCTGATGCTAAAAGGACACCTATGTAGGCTATAGTTATGTTTCTTCTGTTATGGATTTTGAAATAAGAGAGGAAAAATGAAAATAAAAATCAGCAGTTACATTTAGACATAACTGATCCTTTCCTCCTTTGGTCTGCTGAGGGGTGTGTGCTTATGGAAAAGAGACCCATAGCCTCATAGCAGTCGAGTCTCCCTTATCCAAAATGTGTGGGACTAGAAGTGTTTTGCATTTCAGATTTTGAAATATTTGTATATACTTAATGAGATTATTTAGAGATGGGATCCAAGTCTAAACACAAAATTCATTTATGTTTCATATACACCTCATACACACAGCCTGAAAGTAATTTTATACACAATATTTTAATAATTTTGTGCAAGAAACAAAGTTTACGCACATTGATCCATCAGAAACCAAAGGTGTCACTATCTCAGCCACCCATAAAAAAAGTTTTGGGTTTTGGAATTCCAGATAAGGGAGACTCAAAATGTACATTTCATATATTAAAACATGGATACCTATATAGCACCTGATTTTTTTTTTCCAACAAGGGCTACTGCCTGAACAGTCTTCCCTCCCCTCCTACCCCCTCCCATTGTTTCATATTGTTGAAAGCCATAATCTATAAATCCTACAATTTTATCTTTATCTTAACTGAGAAAAAAATGTCATCAAATATATTAAAAGTGCCAGACATACCTCAATGGCTGAAGTCAGACAATTCAGTGAGTGACTTTGCCATCTTATGTTTTCTAGGCATTCATTTACCTATGTGTGTGCAAGAGACAAAATATATCTCCCCACTACCCTGTTTCCCCCAAAATAAGACATCCTCTGAAAATAAGACCTAGTAGTAGTTTTGCTGAATTGCTAAATCTAAGGCCTCCCCCGAAAGTAAGACCTAGCAAAGTTTTTGTATATAAATATATATACAATATATAATAAATGTTAAGTTTTTTGTTCAACAATAAATGTGAATTCTTCTTCATGGAAAAATAAGACATCCCCTGAAAATAAGACCTAGTGTATCTTTGGGAGCAAAAAATAATATAAGACACTGTATTATTTTTGGGGAAACACGGTATATTTAGAAGGCTAGGGGAAGAGACTGAACAAGGGCTGGGGCAACTGGGTAATACAGAGACATGATAAAAACTTCATTTTGGGTAATATGGATACATGATAAAGATACTGTGTTCAAAAAGCCAGTGTGGCATAGCGGTTGAGTGTTGGACTACAATTATGGAGACCAGAGTTTACTCCCAGCTAAGCCATGAAACCCACTGGGTGACCTTCGGCAAGTCACAGGCTTTCAGCTTTAGGGGAAGGCAATGGTAAACTGCTCTGAACAAATCTTGCCAAGAAAAACCCATGATACGTTTGCCTTAGGGTTGTCATAAGTCAGAAATGACTTGAAGGCACACAATAAACCTGTGTTCAAATGTTCTCCAGCTACTCAGTCTAACAATGTACAACATTTTCATCCCTAGTTCTGACTGTGACTAGTCGTATCTGCTCTCACCTCCAGTTCTGGACAGGGACATATTTGCAACCTAGAGAAGACCAACTATTTGCAGAGAAAATGGTGTATTATGCCAATCAGCCTTATTGTCAAAGAAGCACAGGCCCACAAGACTAAAAAATAGGTCTGTTATTGGCTTCTTAGTGACTGAATCTCTAAGTCCCATTCCCAAACCACTCCTCCTTTATCTTATTTTGGCCAAAGAACAAACAACCCCCCTCCCATTTCCCTATGGCACATGAGTCCCTGACCTGGCAGTTAGGATCTAACAGCTTCAACTGTAGCACTGTCTTGAGGCACACATTCATCTCACCCTGGAAGTTCTGAATGGAATCCTTTACCATCTCATAATTACAGCAGGGATTAGGGGTTCCCATATTGGCTAAGTGGCGAACATGCTCTTGGTTTTAATCAGATTTGTGAAGTTGCTCTTCAAAGTGGTCAAACCTATCCCTACCACTATAAGCAGTTCCTTTAGATCAGTGATTTCCAAATTCTGGCCTTCCAGGTGTTTTGGACCTCAGCACCCAGAACCCCAAATCATTGGCCAAGAATTCTGAGACTTTTGGAGCAAAATTCCAAAACACCTGGGGGCCTATCCTTTCTCCTCCCACTGAGCCTCATCCAGCTCACACCATCTCTTCAGCATTTTAAAGGGATGCAGGCAAACTCCACAGCCCGTTTCTGCCAAAAGGCAGATGTTTAGGGAACAGTGGTGTCACGTTTATATACCACTTCATACTGAACTAAGCAGTCTCTAAGTGGTTTATACAACTGTAAGCTAATTGCCCCCAATAAGCTAGGTACTGATTTTGGCAACCTCAGAAGGATGCAAGCCTGAGTCGTGCTTGAGCCCTAGCTAGTACTGAACTCACAACCTTATGGTTTTAAGTGAGTGGCTGCAGTACAAGCATTTAACCACTGCACCACCAGGACCCCTCATACCTTCTGTAACTGAGGCCTGGGACAGACTATTCTATGATTCTATGAACGCCAGAACTAGGGCTTGGGAATGCACAGCAACCGCACAATCCCAAGCCCTAGTTCGTATGGACGGCGCCGTTGTTACACAGTGCCATCTACACGGTGTGTTTATTGATGACATCACACATATGCCGCATCCAAACAGCACAGCACACACACGACATCACCACACCACCCTATGCCGCTTATGACGTCACAGGTGTGGTGCAAAAAGGAACTGCTTCTCAGCGCTCCTTTTTTCTTCCACATAGTTGCTGCCCTGTTTGGCTGCTGCGGCAACGATGCAGAGCAAAAAGGAGCAGCTCCAGACCGCCTTTTCAAGGTGTTATGTCAAGCCCCTAAGAATTATGTACAACAGTCCAAAAGAAACCTACTTTAGTCATATAAAAAACATAGGCATGCAGAGAGGTATTATTATTATTATTATTAAGCTTTATTTATATAGCACTGTAAATTTACACAGCACTGTACATACAATCTAAAAAGACACAAGGGAAAGAGAATGGTGGTGGGAAAGGGGATCAGGTCCAGCATTTCTTCTCTCCCTCTGGGGCCTGGACCAACTGGCAGATGGACTGGAGGGAGGGCTCTTCTTCTTTCAGGTAATGACTGATGGAGCTAGCTTGCCTACTTTTCACTACTTTTGGATGATGGTGGATGTAGGGAAGGCTCTTCCTCTTTCCAGCAAGGCCTGATGGTTCAGCTCCTGAGGTTCACCTCCTGAGAGATAGTCCCTTAACAGATGTTCCAGGGCTTCAGAAAATCCTTCTGGAGAATCATGACCTTTTCACACTGCTCACATTATATAGCTCTATAATTCCACTTGAACTGCCTTGGCTCCAGGGTGTGGAATTCTGGGTTTTGTAGTTTGGTGAGGCACTAGAGTGGTTTGTGTTTTTTATACAGCCAAGTTTTTCAGCCAGGGTCCCCTCAATCACTGAAACTGTGAAATGGAAAACACCTTTTTAATCTGTAGATATAATAATTTTATGCAGGGATTCCCTGAAACCTGAAAATTATTTCAAGAGTAAAAAGGTTGAGAAAGGCTGCTATATAGTCATTTAATAAATTTTAATGGTTTCAGCTTTATATATTGTTTGTCTTCAAAATAGCTTTTAAATTTAGATTTTTAATTGATGTTTTTGTATAGTTTTAAAACTATTGTTTTTAATATGTTTTAAACTGTCTTAAATCCCATTGCTGGGGGAAAAGGCGGGATAGAAGTAAATAAAATAATAACAACAATAACGATAATAATGAAGATGTTTTTTAGCTGAGAATTTTAAATGCCTCACTTCAACCTTCAAATCTCAGAATTCCCTAGGATGCAATCATAGGTGTTAAAGTGAAATCGTAATACAGTCACCCCTCTGTTTTCACGAGTGATCTGTTCTGGCCCCCCTCAGCGAAAACAAAAAAATTGCCAATATTCAAGCCCCATTGGCTTGAATGATGGCATGCACCCACTCATCCTATTTTGTCCCCCATTTTCTGCCCACAAACAGGTGAGGGATGCGGACTTCAAGTCTGCAAAAATGGAGGGATGACTGCACTCTAATTCTCAAGTGTGAAAAAGGCCCTCAATCCTAGAGCATCTTTGAGGGGCATTTTTCATTAGTTTTACTTTCTGTTTCTCTATGAAGGCTCCTGTACTGGGAGAGATACCAGGATATAACCTGGAGACTTACTGGCTGCTTTATCTTCTCCAGTTAAATGGAACATTTAGTAGCCACATCTTTATCTACTTGTCATCAGTCACATAGGCTATAAAGTGGGACCTTGTTATCCACTAGAGTTTGGTTCCAGGATCCCCCATGGATAACAAAATCTGTGGGAGCTCAAGTCCCTTTAAATATAATGGCAGAGCAAAATGGTGCCTCTTAGATAAAATGGGAAATCAAGGTTTGCTATATGGAATTTATACTTTTTTGGAATATTTTCAAGCCATAGATGTTTGAATCCGTGGATAAAAAAATTGGTGGATTAGGAGAGTCAACTGTACATCACTTCTAGTATCCCAGGCAATATGCCTCTAAATTCCTGTTGCTGGGGAAACACAGGTGTGAGAAACTATTGTACTTATACCTATTGGTGAGCTTTCCTTGGGCACCAGGGAACAAAAACTGGACCGATCTAGTGAAGTGAGACAGTTCTTGCATTTTTATGTCCATCCTATCTGCCTACCTTTCTTTTTAGTTAGTAGTGGAAATCCTTGACATACCTTAGTAAAATTTTACCCAAGAGCAGTTTTGCATGTGTTTATGTAGGATTCCCAGGGCTTGAGAATCCTCATTTCTTACGAAATGGTGGAGGAAAATTGATGGCAATTCTGCTAACAGTTCCAATAAATTCTTGAAACCAGGCCCATCAGTCTCTCTGCTTTGGAAAATAGCAGGGAACATTCAGAGCAGCTACAAGAGAATAGCCAGAACTGTTTGTCTGGTACTCTACAGTCAAATAAGACCTCAGAAATAAATAATCTTTACTTTTTATACATTTGTTAAACTCTGTGGGATTCCTTTATCATGTTATGGTTCTTAGTTGGACAAGAAGTTCTAGCAACAGTCTGAACAGTATTAAAAAATTGTTCACATTGTTGTGAAATTTTTGAGACCCAGTGAAGTATAGTTGAGGGAGGCCATGTGTTGGAATTAGCTTTAAAATATTTGTTAAATATATGAAAATGGCCAAGTGATGATAAATCATGGCTTTATATATTAAATTTCACAAGTTCTACTTACTGCATTTCCTTTGGCATCTGTCGGTACAAAAGGTTCTTTCTGAATCTCTCCCAATCCCATTTTAATTTTGTATGAAAAAATCAAAATAAGTGACCTTTCCAGACAAGCCAAAAACTGAACTTTATATATAGATATGTTCAACATCACCCCAATAGATTTTTTTATACTAGAAAAGCTTATACTTGAATAGTAATGGGAAATGGAGAAATGGGATGCAGTCATAGATGTTAAAGTGGAACTATGCCTCTACTGTATAAGTTTGTAGTAAAAAGGGGCCCAAGAACACAAAGCACTTATACACAAAGCCTGTAGCACTTATACTCGAAACATGGGCCCTCCAGATATTTTTGATGACACCTGCTATAGTTCTAATAAATATGTTTCCATTAATATATTGCCATTTTTAAAGTAAATTTATTATTACCATTTATTTATATAATATCAAATATGTACAAAGAGAATAAAATATTTATAACTATTTCAATAATATAAAATATTAACTTACAATACTAAAATACAATGTAAAAAAGCCAGACACACAAACAAAACATGCAGAATAAAACTTGGTGCAGATAAATAATTATAGCAGAAATATAAAGCATTAATCTGAAATTCCAAAAGTTTTTTTGTTAACAAAACTTGTTTTAAATTGTAAAACTATTCCAGGAGATTGTGGAGGAGGTGTCTTGGTAACGTTGGTACAGGGACACCCAGGCTGCATCTATACTGCAGAATTAAAGCCGTTTGACACCGCTTTGACTGCGATGGCTCAATGCTATGAAATTCTGTGATTTGTAGTTTTGTGAGATATTTAGCCTTCTCTGTCAGAGTGCTCTGGTGCCACAACAAACTACAAATCCCAGTTTCTGTAGGATGGAGCCAGGACAGTTAGAATGGTGTCAAATGGCATTATTTGTAGATAGATGCAATCTTCGAGTTAGAAGGCACCACAGCAGCTGTCCAGCCAAATCATCTGCCATAAAGGAATATACAACTGAAGTGTTGATGAAAGTTGCCCATCCAACTGTGTGGCAGCCATCCCAGTGAGCAACATTTCAGATTTACACAATTGTTTCCTTCTCCAGGATTTGTCTTCGGAGACGAACAGTACATTTTGAATGAGCAAAGGGTAGATCCCTTCCTGAACACAGCTCCACTGTGTTAAAAGTATTATGTCTTTGCCTGCCACTCCTTCATAGCACACCCCATAACTCTTCATCAAAGGTAAGCAAACAGACTTGCCATTGTGGCCACTGCATACATAGTTTGGCTAGCATACTTGATCTTACATATTTCTGTGGGAATAACTTGCAGCTTTCCAACAGTATATTTATTTTTGCATGGAAATTGAATTTGACAGTATTCCTTGAAAATGAATGTCAAATTGTCTGTAGCACAGCATGAAACCTTCACACTCTTATCACTTTCTGTAAACAGAAATAAGACAGGATCCCAGAGAGTATCACTATGGAAAAGGTTTTTGCTGAATGGCAACAGGGAGATTTCTTCCCCCAACCAAGACAATATGGTTCATATTCTTCCATTTCCTTTCTTTTTTTTTTTTTAAACACCATTATACAGTGTTTTTCTTTTGTTTTTCTTTGAAGTAGCTGGAGGCTTCCTGATTCCTGTCTTGGGATATGCAATTACAAAGTCACCCAAAGACAATACCGTTTATATACACGGCAAGAATGCAAATTACATCCCAGTCTAGGAGAGACTAGGTCAAATGACAGTACTCCAGTCTTGCCATATCACACAGTAGACTATTCATGAGGCAGAGAATTCAGTGCTATATTTAGATCCCTTGCTTTTCCATGAAGCCTTTCAGTTAATGGGGCAGATTTGCATCAACAAGAACTGCTTGATGCAATATGAAAGAAAACTTGCACTATTTAATTTGTATGCTCCATAGCATCCTTGGGCATACCTTGCTGTCAGATCACATTCAGGGCACATACTATAGCTTTCTAACAACAGAGAGGCTGGTGGATATGGATTCCATTATAATTACACTGTGAGGACAGCTTAGAGAACCCTTGCCTTGCTTCAACCATGATACAGAAGCAACTCTTTGACTCCGGGCAAAATAGGTGAGAAGGTAAAGGGCTAGGCAAAGAGAGATGCCACAGGTAAAACACCAAGTCTGCTGTGGAGGCAATAATAGTGCCTTCTTCAGTGGATACTTGGTATCCCCTGGTGTTTGATTCCAGGATTCCCTGTGAATACCAAAATTCATGGATGCCCAACTCTCATTAAATACAGTGGAATAGTAAAATGGAGAGCCAGTGTGACATAGTGGTTTGAACATTGGACAACAACTCTGGAGACCAGAGTTCGATTCCCATCTTGGCCACAAAACTCACTGGGTGACCTTGGCGAAGTCACATGCTCTCAATCTCAGGAGAAGGCAATGGCAAACCTCCTCTGAACAAATCTTGCCAAGAAAACCCCATGATGGCGTGGCCTTAGGGTTGCCGTAAGTCAGAAACAACTTGAAGGCACACAACAACACTTCTAGATTCAGCACTGAGCTTGGAAGCCCAGGTGTCAATGGTTACCAGGAGTGCGTTTGCAAAGCTAAAACTTTTATGCCAACTGCGCTCATTCCTGCGGAAGTCAGATCTGGCCCTGGTGGTACATGCCTTGGTTACATCCCGTCTGAATTACTGTAATGCGCTGTACATGGGGCTGCCTTTGAAAAGTGTTCAGAAACTTCAGCTGGTCCAAAGAGTTGCAGCCAGGCTGTTAACTGGAGCTGGCTACAGGAAGCATACAACTCTCTTATTGCAACAGCTCCATTGGCTACCAGTCTGTTTCCGGGCACAATTCAAAGTGCTGGTTTTGACCCTATACAGCTTGGGTCCAGGCTATTTGAATGATTGTATCTCCCTGTATGAGTCCACCCTGTATTGAGACCATCTGGAGAGGCCTTTCTTTCTGTCCCGCTACCCTGTCAGGTACCTTTGGTGGGAACAAGAGAGAAGGCCTTCTCTGTGGCTGCTCCCAAACTTTAGAACTTCTTCCCTAGAGAGGCCAGAATTGCGCCATCCTTACTATCCTTCCAATGCCAGCTGAGAAAGACTGGGTTTTTAATGCTGGACTATACAAATTTTAATGGTTTGTATTTTAACATGTTATATTTTAATTTATAACTGTTTTAATTCTTAAAATTGTTTAATTGTTTTTTTAATTTTTATATTTATATATATTTAATATTGTACTGTTTTTAAATTGTATTGTTCTATACAGTACTTGTTTTTTTGCCGCCTTGAGTCCCAATATTGGGAGAAAGATGGGATATAAGAAAATAACAACAACAACATTAAAATGGTGTCCCTTATATAAAATGACAAAATAAAGGTTTGATTTTTGGAATATATATATATATATATATTTGGAATAGTCTCAATCCATAGATGCTTGAATCATGGATAAAAAAAATGGTAGATATGAAGGACCAACTGTATAACATCTATTACCATTTCATAGTGCCGTTCTTTCTGTAGTAAAAGAGACTTTGGCCCAGTACATACCTCCATGAAGCAGTGTGTTGGCAATGATTCTAGGGTTCTGGAGCATGTGGCAACTGCACGCTCCGGAACCTTAGTCCGTACAGATGCTGTCATCGTGGCGGCCTCCTGTCCACATGGGGGCTGCCATGATGACAATGACACCTCCCAGCATCCGAACGTCACTGGGAGGAAGTGGCATCATTCCTGCTCTAGGCAGCTTCTTTCTGGTGGCACGACGGAGCCGCTCATCTGTCGAGCCCCTTTGATTCTCAAAACTCATAGAATCATAGAGATGGGAGAGACCTCAAGGGCCATGCAGTCCAGCCTCCTGCCATGCTGGAACTAACAATCAAAGCATCCCTGACAGATGGCCATTCAGCCTCTGTTTAAACACGTCCAAAACTAATAAAACTAATAATCCACAATAAAACCTGAGCTTCTGATCCAAAGATGTAAAATAACCCATGCTGTTATTTAAGCCACTACTAAAAGTCAAGTGGAAATGGAGTATACTGTAAAACAGAAGTAGGCAAAGTATGGCCGACAGGCTGCATGCAACCCATTTTGACTAGTCAACTGCTCTTTTTTTGCCCCCACCCCCCAAATGTGGCAGGCTGTGTGTTTTTTTAAGACTGCATGCCTGAGGGCAAGGAATTGTCAAATTAACAACTTTTAAGCCATTAATGGGAGCCAGTGTGGTGTAACGGTTTCAGCATTGGACTATGACCCTAAAGACCAGGGTTCATATTCTGGCTCGGCCATGGAAATCCACTGGCTATTAGTTTTCTGTGTTTTTTCCGGGCTATGTGGCAACGTTCTGGAAGAATTTATTCCAGAATGCAGCCATATAGGCCAGAAAACCCACAGAAGACTATGGACGCCAGCTGTGAAAGCCTTCGACTCCCCACTCGATGGTCTTGGGCAAATCACATTCTCTCAGGACTCTTTCATACGGGAGAATATCTCTCAATCCTGAATGAAGGGAAAAGTGAGGTCAATTCAAAATTTAGCATTGTAACATGATTACTAATCATACACAAACTCTTAAACAGCAGCCCCTGCAAAGGTAATCCAGGGCAGGTTCGCAGGAAATCTTCATATCATTTCCTTCCCCACGCTTTCCAGACTTCGAATTAACAATTTTGAGCATGTGCAGAGAGCCCAGAGGCATGTCCCAACCTCTGTACACTTCCGGGTGACCCCCCTTCCTTCTTGTTTCACGTTATAGCATTTGCTAAATTTGACAGGGCCCCTCCAAGCCCCTGGGATGCCTAGATTTCCTGATCTAGGCATCCCAAGGGCCTCCCTCCTGCAAAACCCTGATCTAGGGATCCCAGCCCCACCTCCTCCATGCCACTGGGATGCCTAAATCTCCCGATCTAGGCATTCCAGCCCCCCTCCTCCAACCCCCTGGGATGCCTAGATCTCCCCATCTAGACATCCCAGAGCCCCCCTCCTCCAACCCCCTGGGATGCCTAGATCTCCCGAACTAGGCATTCCAGCCCCCCCTCCTCCAACCCCCTGGGATGCCTAGATCTCCCGATTTAGGCATCCCAGGCAGGATGACATCTCCAAAAACTGAGGAGGGATGGTAAACACCCTTCTGCCATTAGCCCCTCCCCTCCAGAGAAGTCTCTAGGCAACCAGGAGGTTTTCATTGACGGGGAGGAGGATCCCAGGGCAGGAAGGAAAATGCATTCCACACCAATGCTAATTCGAATGGACCCCAAATATGCATGGGAAACAGACTTGTAACTTCAATGGCTGCCCGATTTTACCTAAACCCAGAATGACCCATGGATGCCTTCGTATTGGCCCCGCATTGCCAGCAATCACGTATGAACGTCTTCTGCGTAATAACGCGAATTCGGATGACAATACCGAATTGGCGCTATTTTAACCTTCCAATTCAGCCCCGTGTGAAAGAGTCCTCAGCCTCAAAGGATGACAATGGAATGAAAAAGCCAATGCAACCACAGACGGGAGATCCATTGTCTTATTTTGACTAGAACCTGTCTCACTATTAGTGAATGAAAAGCAGCTGGAAAACTCCTTTTTGTTAACGGGATAATGGTAGGATTATCATGATGTTGCACACCATCATCTGAAAATCTGCACCAAATCGCACAACACTGATGGGAGCATCGTGCTACGCTTCCGTCTCTTTTGCATGTACAAAAAAGTCCTTTTTGTCTCCTCCAGGATCTCTGCCCACCCTGCGAATCATCCCCAAGACTCAGCCTCCCAGCCCCCAAAACCTGTCTCTCCTCCTTAGCACTCATGAATGTTTAAAACCCAGCAGCTGTGAGAGACAGCCTCCCACTATGAAGCCATAAAGCCATGGTGTTATAACATCCTCATTCTTTCACTCACTTAAACTGCTTTTATTTAATTTGTACAGTGGGCCCTTTTTATCCACTGGGGTTTGGTTTCAGGACCCTCCATGTATAACAAAATCTGTGGATGCTCAAGTCCCATTCAAAGAGCCCTGGTGGCGCAGTGGTTAAATGCCTGTACTGCAGCCACTCACTCAAAACCATAAGGTGGCGAGTTCAATACCAACAAAAGGGCTCAAGCTCGACTCAGGCTTGCATCCTTCCGAGGTTGCTAAAATGAGTACCCAGATTGTTGGGGGCAAGTAGCTTACAGTTGTAGACCGCTTAGACACTGCTAAGGCGGTATGAAGCAGTATATAAATGAAGCTGTTTGCTTGACTGCTGTAATCCGCTTTGATTCCCCAACAGAAAAGGCAGAATAGAAATAAATCATATATATATATATGGCACAACAAAATGGTGTCCCATATATAAAATGGAAAATCAAGGTTTGCTATTTGGAATTTATACTTTTTTGGAATATTTTCAAGCCGTGTATGCTCAGATCCATGGATAAGAAATCCGTGGATAAGGAGAGCCAACTGTATTTCTATGGGAGGACTCTGTGTGTGTGTATGTGTACACACACATGTGTGCCAAACTAAGAAAAGAGATTATACTGAATCCTATATTGGGAGAAGGTGGGATATAAATCCTATAAACAAACAAATAAACAAATAAATAAAACACTGAGTGGTACTGGTTGGACATTCCAAAATGCTCCATGTAATAAAGTTTTTGCAGGAATGAAGGCTCCAATGCTGGGGAGATTACAAGGTGAGAAGGTAGCATAGAGAGCCATGTCAACTCAATAGTGCTTTTGAAAACAGTGCTATTTTAACAGAAGAAGAGGCTTGTGCAATAAGGCTCTAAGCCAGTCATAGACACATTTTGACTAACCCCACCTGTGTAGCACTCTTGCTATCGTTATTACTGTAGTCTCTTGTGAATCTGGTATGTTATTACTTCTTTCCAAAAGAAACAACCAACCTGCTGTATGTAGTCACCATAGAAACAAAAACTGAGGTGCCCTAGATTGTGTTAGTGAGTGAGTAATCAGCTATTGCAATGATTTAACACATACCTGACTTAATTCATTTTCCTTCTGTGCAGGACGGTTCACAGGCATCCACATGCGAAAAGGCACCACGTAGTTCTGGGAAGTGAGGAGGGAAAGGAAGAGAGACTCATTTTTGAGAAGTTAGAAAATTTTTAACATTTAGAAAATTCTTCTTTAGATTCTTTGTGATGGTAAGAATATTTCAGATTCTAAGGGTTCAAAGTAAAGTTTAAAGTAGTGTGGGCAAAGTCTGATGGGCCCAAATGTGCAGCCCCCGAAACCTCCAAATCCCCCAGACCAGGTTTTAAAAAATCAGGTGATTTTTACTGCCTCATCCAGCATATCCCAAAATAGCAAACAAAACAAAACCAACAGCTGAAGATAAGATGGACTAAAAATTAAACTGGAAATGATGAGATGTCATTTACTGTCATGCCAGGCATTCTGATGTGGCCAGTTGAGGAGGGTATGGGAGGTAAGCAAAGCAGCACCTGCATATTGGTAGTTACCGATCCCTGCTTTAAAAGAAGCATCACTGATTTAACTGGAACCCTAGAAATTAGCACACTGATTGTTCAGATTGGTCGCTACCATATTCAGAAATTTTATTTATTTCCTGTATTCCTTGGCCCACATGATGTTGAGACCATTGGTCTAACTGGCTCAGTACTATCCATGGTGACTGTGGCAGCTACCCAAAGTCTTTGGGGGAAATACTTTCTAAATTGTTGATGCTAGAGCCAAGCTCCCATTTTTGAAAAGGCACTGGATAAACGCAGCTGGGATCCAGGCTGCAGACGGGTTATACTTGCCCATCTGCAGCTGAGTGCGATAACACCTGCTTTTAAAATAAAAGGAGACTTTATCCTGTCAGGGATAAGTCACTTTAAACTGAATGTGATAATCTCCTAAAACTGGAACGTTCTACATATAAAGCATGTGAATCTAGCACTTAGCCATAACCCTCTACATAAAATAACAACAACAACAACAATAATAATTTAATTTCTTTCCCGCCTCTCCCTAAGGCTCAAGGCAGGGTACAACATATTAAAACACAAAACACAATTAAAAACACACAAACCCACAGTTAAAATACACTCTAAAATCATTAAATGCATGCATTGTATATCAGATCTATTTAGAGCAGTGATGGCAAAACTTTTAGGGACTGAATGCCCAAACTCAAAGGCGTTATGGAACCAGGCATTACCCGATGCCAGGGGCGGAACTTGGGGAAGGGGCACAGGACTTTTTAGTGGGAGGGACTTCTGCCCTCTGAGGATGGGATTTCTGGGGGTGAGACTTCCCCGGAGACAGCTAAAGGCCCAGGAGGGCAGGGAGAGAAGAGGAGGAACAGGTGCGCACCTGTTCCTCCTCTTCCCCTGCCTTCCTGGGCCTTTAGCTGTCTCCGGAGAGGCAGCTAAAGGCGTGGGAGGGTGGGAGAAGAGGAGGTACAGGTATACACATGTTCATCCTCTCCCCCTGCCCTCCTATCTCTCCATGTGCCCTCCAAAATGGCTTTGCATGCCAGAGAGGGTACTCATGCCATAGGTTTGCCACCACAGATTTAGAATATTTATTTCCCACTCTTCAACCACAAAGGCTCTCAGATGCGACAAGTATACACATTAATCCTCCTCCCGTAATTTTTAGCATATCTAGTATTAGCTATTCCCACTTGTTCATAATCAGTTAATATATATTTTGAAGGACTGTATAATACAAAAGTCATGCTTATTTTCTTCACTTTTGATGATTACATAGCATATACTGGAATTTTATGCTGCCAAAGAGATTGAGAGAAATTCTCTCTTTATATCTGTGCTTTCCAAGGTAAAGAAATAACAGAGTGTTTTACTTTAATTGAGATAACGTATCCCTAAAGTCTACCGATGATGTAACCAGTGGGCCCTTGCTATCCACTGGGGGTTAGTTCCAGGACTCACACAATAGAATAATAAAATAGTGTCCCTTATATAAAATGGGAAAATCAAGCTTTGCTTTTTGGAATTGAAATATTTTTGGAATCTTTGCATGCTGTGGATGCTTGAATCTGTGGATAAAAAAATCTGTCAATAGCTGTATTTCTTTTTCTCTTTCCTTCGTTCTACCAAATTTTGGGGCTTGTGTGTTGCTTCTTTATTGCTCTACCTCAGCCTTCAGATATTATTTATATTTGTGTTTAAGAGAGTGAAGTGAAGAAAGTGAGATGAGTTGAAAGTGAATTTTCAGCTTTAGGTAAGATGAAAAGTTCTTGGCTCAGACTGCACTGAGTCTGTAGTTCCACAAAGAAACTCTGAACAATACAGGGCCCCTGATAATTTACAGGACAGTAAAACATTCTAATATTCCTGTGGATATACATAGCAGCTGTTATCTCAAGCTAACATGTGGATTCATAACTCCTAGGAAACTTTTGAATCTCTAATATAATCTTGGGTCCCAACCATCTTAATATAGGTTTGTCCCTACACCAAGCATTCACAATTTGAAATGGCTTATTCTCTTACTGTATCATGCAAGTATACCGCTACTGCATTTCACTTATCAGGGAGAAAAAGTAACAGTCAGCACTAGCAAGAGATCATTGTTTTTATTTTACAATAGTTCTTATTTAAGTCTTTGACAGCTGCACACTCCCTCTCTCCAGTGTAGAGCAAATACGTCTGTTACCTAACTTCCATCTCTGTACCTGTTTTTTTTTCCTGCTTTTATACCAGTGACCTCAGTGCAGATGTTCCATCCAGCAAATGCAGTATAGACATTTTGTTCTGGAGAGGAAATCCTGTTATCTTACATGCCAAGGTGACGGCAGTAATTGAAGGTCAACCTCATATCTCTTGTTATTATTCAGTAAGCCATGGGAGCCTGTGTGGTGTAGTGGACTAGCAGACCTCCCAGAGGGCCTTCTCTGCCGCCGCTCTCAGGCTATGGAATGGCCTGCCGGACAAGATACGTCTTATTACGACTCTTGTAGGCTTTAAAAAAGCTATAAAGATGTATCTCTTCCAGCAGGCCTTCCCAGATAGTAGCTAAATCTCCCTGGTTCCAAAGCTACACTCACGCTACACTATGCCACTAAGGAACAACTGATTGGGTCGATTGTATTGTTTTTATTGGTTGTATTTTCATTCTGTTTTTAACTTGTACCAATTTAATTCTATTTTAAGGGGTGGGAGGTAAACGGGGTGTAAGAACTTCTTAACTGTACTGTTTTAAATTTGCTGTACCCTGCCCCAATTGCTTGCTCAGAGGGGCAGATTATAAATAAAAATTATTATTATTACTAGTAGTATTATTAGGAGACCAGGGTTCAAATCCACACTCAGCCATGGAAACCTACTGGGTGACACTGACCAACTCAAACACTCTCAGCCTTAGAGTAAGGCAATGACAAACCTCAATGATAGGGTCACCATAAGTTGGAGTGGACTTGAAGGCACATAACTAACAACAGACATGAATTTCTTCAGTAGCCTTGGAACCTTGGAAATAATAGTTCTGGGAAAGTGCAACAGAAAATCCTCATCCTCATTCCCTTAATGAACCAATTTATTTTATTTATCTCCTGGCTTTCTCCCAGGACTAGAACTCAAGGCAGCTCAAAACAAGATTGAAAAATTACAATTCTTGGGATTCTTTAGGAGAACCGGGGATGGAACCGATACATGTTTATAGTGTTGATGTGCACAAAGATAAGAGAGAAATCCTTCAAATATTACTTAAACCATTGGTGAGGCACAGAAATAGTCTATGCTGAATGCAGGATTTTCATAACAATTATTGTGAATTCAATCTCCCTCAGTACCCATCTTCTCTTCCACATCTGACATGTTGGTTCTTATCAAGTCTATCTGCCACAAATTATCTACAGCAGCCTTTTGACATACTGGTAGTAACACTGGACATTCATATTTTCTCCTAATCCCCCATTCTCCTGTCCACCAATTTACCATAAGTGCTAAATAAAATAACAGAAATAACATTAATGTCCTTTTCAGAATTGTCCCTGACCCATCATGGTGAGATTCTAACAGAATAATTG